>JAEQBH010000579.1:0-736109 GCA_016808115.1 Tetrastigma voinierianum
GAAGTTGGAACTAAGTAATTCCCCATAGTTAAGACAGACCTACATTGAAGTCTTGTGCTACAATCTTACCAATGGTGTGTCAATTCGTTTAAACGTGAACGATAGTTTATATTACCTGAAACCCAAGATTATTTGATCTTACGTGATGGCCAGAACTCTACACCAAATGTCACGCCACAGATTCTGGTCCATGGCCGATTGGCGGATGTTACGCGAGTTCGGGAGTGCGAGACATATCTTGGGACTCTTCACGATTTTTTTCGCCGGCTGAATTTTTGTGGTATGGCCCACATCTTATAACAAAATCAAATATTATATACAAATCAAAAGAACCACCAGAATTGGTGTCCATCAAAATCTAGACACATATAAGCGAGTCTCATTTACTTATACATATACAAAAACAACTTTACATTCGATTACGTAGTCGAGCTCGGGACTTGCTGGATGAACCGCTAGCAGTGTGTTGGCAGCGGCGTATGCGGATGTTTTGGGCGTCTTCTCTGTACCTACGGATTAAAAACCCGTGCTAAACTACGCTGGTGAAATATATCTTATACGAGAGAAACACATGCATTTTATATGTGCAAATAACACTCATGATGCCGGATATCGGAATCTTCAGGAATTCATATAACAGACTAATACATATACTTGTTATCATATAACAATTTTGCATACATACTTATCCTTATAACAAACTTATGCTTGTTCACATCTCTCGTATGCGGGACTGAACTTTTACTTATACTTATAACAAACTTATACTTACTTGGGTCTTACGCTTATAAGCGAGACTTATTCTTATCACAGTCTCTCATGGGACCTATCTTGTCGGATTCCTCGTATACGGTGCGAGCATACATACTTATACTTATGCTCGTAGGACACATACTTATGTATATGGGACGTATACTTATTCGGGACTCCCAGAGGACATATATATATATATATATATATATATATATATATATATATATATATATATATATATATATATATATATATATATCGGACTTCAATCGGTAGTACTTATCCACATACTCGTCTTATATCTCTCTCGAATCTCGTAGGAGTTCACGGAACTTGTCTTATCTGAGGTACCCTTAGGTCTTGACAAAGCTTATACTTATATACTTACGGGTTTACACTTGTTAAGTGTACGTAAGTACTCTGAGAGATATGGCCAGACATTATCTTGGTATTGCGGAACTTATTCTTATATGGAAGTACCTCGTAAGTACTACAAAACTTATATTGGTACTTCGTATCTTATACTTATACTACGAAGCATATCCTGGTCTTACGGAACTTATACTTGTATTCGCGAACTTATTCTTGTATTGAGATCTTATCACGAGATACATACTCGGGTATGGACATTAGTCCATAGTAAGTGAATCATAACGGATACATATACTTATTTACCGTCACGAGTACGGGTGGAGTGCTTCACGGAGCTTATCTTTATTTCGTGCGAGGGTACCGCCAGGTACTCCCCGGACTTATGCTTATTTTCGCGATGCGAGTGCCCTTGGGTACTGCGGACTTATACTTGTTTTCGCGTCACGAAGTCTGCGTCGTCTTCTTGAACTATACTTATTAGGATCTCCATAGGGAGTTCTGAGGTTCTTCTTATGCGAGAACTTATACTTATATGATATGTTCATTCGGGACTCAGTAGGATTCTGAGTTTATTCCTATTAGGGACTTATGCTTATACGGGCTTATTATCGTCGGGACTCATTAGGAATTCTGAGAGCTTATTAGTATACAAAAGTACCCATAGGTACTAAGTTCATTATCACGGAGGTACGTGGGTCTGGCCGGACTTGTCGAATACGGGAGTACCAGTGGGTACTGCGAGACGATCGGATAAGAGTGCGTGGGCACTACGAGAACAATCAAGGCGGGGTACGTAGGTACTACAGAACTTATTCAGATACAGGAGTACCCGTAGGTACTATAGAACTTATACTTATTATGGTATTTCGGATCTTATACGTATATTACTGAACATATACTTGTCTTACGGATCTTATACTTGCATTACGGAACATGTACTTGTCTTACAGATCTTATACTTGTTTTACAAATACAAGAGTACTCGTAGGTACTACAGGACTTAATTAGATACAGGAGTACCCGTAGGTATTACAGAACAAATACAGAGGTAAATTCAGATCTTTACTTTTATTCTTTATTCAGAGTCTTATCATATAAGCCCGACTACAGACCCGGTAATGCGGAATGGTAGGACCGCGACCTGATAAGTGCAGAAGATGCCTATCTGTGCGAAGTCTTGCGTGGCACTGTCGGGACGGGAGTCTTAGTAGCGCTAACGAGGGACATGAGTCTTGTGGCACTGTCGAGTCTTAGGAAATTGCCCTGTCGAGTCTTGGACCTTTGGTCGGGTACGAAGTACTAATCGAGGTGCGGAGCACTAATCGAGTCTTGAAGTACTGTCGGGAGTCTTGGGAGCACTAATCGAGAATCATAGAAGTACTAATCGGGTGAAGTCTTGTGTCATTTAATAACTGGTCTTAGGTAGTTCTACAATTATATGGGTTCGGTAACTTACTCTCTTATAATAGGCATTCTTAGCCACATTATGTGTTTATGACATATTGCCATTTCATGTTCATGTTCATGTTCATATTTTAGTTCGTTTTCATGTTTCATATCAAATTCGTGTTTCATAAACATATTTGTACATTTTGCATTTCCTACACTTTCCTTATTTCATGCCTCTTACATATGGAATTTCATTTACTTATATAGGAATACTTACGTATTCACACCTCGTTCATGTATTCTAGTCCCTCTATGAATCTATTTTACTTAGAAATTGGAATCATTCCAATTGGATCATCCAAACGAAAGTTATGGCATTTTCATGCGAACTAGTCGATTTTACGGTTACACTAGGAACAATCTGAATTTCTTATTTTTTCAGGAAGCAACTTCATACCTGACCCTGGTTCTTTATATTCATTTGAAGCTGGGTGCTAAGGGTTCATTCCAACTGAATCCACCCAAATCGAAGATGCCCGAAACTCAAGTTACGTCAAAACAACTCGGACCTCTATGATCAAGCGATCTGGGAATTGGCTTGCACATGGCCCCACTTTGAGTGGTGCAGGCTACTTAGAGTCCAAATTAAAGGTAGCTATTTCTATATGTTTGGTTCTCCTTGAATTCTATTTTAATTAGCCCTTGAATCCTCGAATGGGATGAAATGGCGAGTTATGGCTAAAATCTGGCCCCAATTCGAAAATAGAAGCGGTGTGTTCGGTCACATGTCTAGCATGTCTTAGGTACATGTTCGGTTACGGAAGGGTGTGCCGGTACATGTTCAAGGTGTGCCCGGTACATGTCACGAAAATGCGAGTGTGTATTTTCTCCCAAATTTTTCATGCACTTTCATCCATAGATCCTCCTAATGCATCCTTCATCAAAAACTAACATGGAATCCCTCGACAACTCCCTGAACACTTTTAATTTGCAAAAGAATCCTAGGATCCATGCCAAAACTTCACCCAATTCTACAAATCTTGGAATTGTGAAGGATTATATCTATTTACCGTTATCATTGGGGCTTTTGACGAACTTATAAATCACAGAGTTAGAATGTTTCTTTGTGAAATACAGAGAGCCAAATTAATGTCAAATGAAACCACAGCAATCCATTACCCAAGTAATTCTTATACCAAATCATGCTAAAATCCGTAATTTCCGTACACTTAGTTTGGGGCACAGCGAATATAACTAACCAAAACTATATTCCTCTTCTTCTACCATTTTCTCTTATCTCCCGTTTTTCTCTCTTTTGGAGACCAAAATATAAGATATTTTGATCCCCACCTTAAGGCCATGTTTGGCCAAGACAAAAACCCATTTTTGGTTTTTAAGTTTTCTTTAATTGCCTTTAAGTCCTTAGACTTCTTCCTTTTTGCAAAGTAACTTATGTCATATTCTAATTTAACCCCTAATCTTTCCTCTTTTATGACTTTCATATCCTTTTTAACAAATTACAAGATTGCCCTTGTATCTTGTAAACTTTCCGGGTCTCTCGTTTTATTTTCCGAAAATTCTGTCTAACTTTAATATATCTATGATCCAGCTAGGGTATATTTCGGGCGATCACATACAAATATCTACTATATAGAATAAAAACCTTGTGCATGATATTTAAATATAAACATATTTCGTAGATTCTCATTGAAATGAAATAACATAATTTTATTAAAATAGTAAATATCCATAACAATAAAATGGATTTTTGGTATATATAGCCTACAAGTCTGACGTCGTCATGGTGTGGCATTTGTGTGAGACGATTTCGAACCCGAAGCTAAGTATATTCGATCGCGATAAATCGAGCTCCAATGTTCGTCAATATGTTGTAAGCCAGAGTCGTATATAATCTGATCATGTAAGTAATATTAAATATATAAGCTTAATTATCAAATATATAGTCTTTAAACCGATTCATTATGTTATTACTTGCGATATTGTTTTAAGTCGCCACATGATTTTTAGATATTTACAGTTCCGTTTTTACATCGATGTATTGTTAATTTGAGCAAATAAAGTATTTTCTCTTAAAAAAACATAATTATATAAATTTAATAAAAATATTTGGTTAAGACTACAAATACGTCAAAATTTACAAATCTAATATTCTCTATGTTTTTCTTGAGAAATGAGTGGATAAAATGCCCTTTGTCATTTGTATATTTACATGTGTCATTGAAAGAAAGAAGTTATTTTATATGAAAAGAATGAGTATTTTTTGTCAAAATAAGATGATGGAGGTTAGATTTTCCACCCCAGATTTCAAATATATTTTAATCAAATCACCCAATTTAATAATATGCTTCCTCATAAAAATAACATTTCTTTCAAAACATGTATGTAATGATAAAAAAAATATTAACCTGGAGTCAAATCAAATCAATGTTCATTAATATATTGTAAAACTAAAGTCATGTATATTCTAGTTATAATAGTAATATTAAATATGTAGGCTTAATTATCAAATATTTAGTCTTTGAACCGATTCATTATGTTATTAATCTTGACATTGTTTCATCATCTATGATATTTAGATATTTTGATTCTATTTTTCTATCAACGTGAGACTAATTTAAATCAATGTAAAATTATTTCCTTTCTTTAAAAAACCATAATTATATAAATTTAATAGAAATATTTGATCAAAAGATCACAAAATAAAATCAAATTGCAAAATCTAATATTCTACGTTTTTCTTGAGAAATAACTTATTATGATTAAAAATGCCCTTTGTCATTTTGTATATTTACATATCTCATTAAAAGAAAGTTATTTTTGCTATTAAAAATAAAAATATTTTTATCAAAATAATAAAGGGTTAGATTTTCAAATTTTAGATTTTAAAATATATTTTAATCAAATCATCCAATTTAATACTCTGCTTTCTTTGTAAAATAACATTTCTTTCAAAAACATGTATGTAATGATAAATATATATATATATACACGTCCAATAAGTGTTTTCAAGAAAAAAAAGAAAAAAACATGAAATTGTCAAAAAAGAAAAAAAAGAACATGAAAAGAAAGCCACCCAATAAATTTGGACTATACTCTATAGTCTATCCTGTCACATTCTTTGTAATTTTTTACCATATTCATAGTATTTAATATTTGATTATAAATAATAAATGTAGGTAGGATATGGTGATTAGACTGTGGCAGCGAATCTATAAATTGAAAACATTATCTCTTCCAAAAAAATTCGAGAATATTCCAAAGAGAATTTAAAACTAATTTGTAGTGGGGCCCGTGGCCGTGGGGGGGCCTGACTTCTGTGGGTGGTGGGGTGCGCACAGTTAGTGCTTGAGCCCTCTGTCGACATGTGCATAATGCGTATCTTAGTCACACCTTATTATTTTACCATATCATTACGCCATCCCCATTATCCTGCGCCACCCCCTCCCTTGCTGATTTCTCCGTCTAATTCCATCTTTTCTATTTCTATTATTCTACGCCACAACAAAAATAAAAATAATTAAATACTAAGGCAAAGTTTCTCTCGTCTTATTCTTTATAACCTATTTTTCCTCAAATAAAAAATATATTTTTTTTAATTGATCTCGAAATCATCCCTTAAAAATCTTTTATTTTTTTTTTATTTTCTTATTTACCAAAGCGGTTATTCCATAAGATTTAAAGCTTTATTTTGTTACTATCGTCGGCTTTATCGATATTCTCGGCTCATTACTGGCTTTATCAACGCGATTTTATTCCTCTATTGCCTCATATGTATATTTATCTTATATTGTAGCGATTCAACAGATAAAATAGATTCGATTAATCGAATATATCAAATTACACACAAGATATTAAAAACCTGAACAGATATATTATACTAATATTTTATCAAATTTCAGAAATATTATACCGATGACATGTTATTAACTCTCTTGATATTATTTCACATGTGATGATTTTACTTATTTATATTTCTTTGACTATCGATTTATTATAAGCCAATCAATACTTTTCCTTTTAAAAAAAAATACTAAAAGCTCTGTTTTTACAATAAAAACAGGTTTTTAAAAAACAAAATGGTAAGTCACCTCTCCCTTTCTCTCGTTTTGTTCTTTTTAACTTATTTTTCTTAAGCATTGAAGAGTGATTTTTTTAGCATTTTTATCATGAAATCAGTCATCTACATCTCTTTCTATCATTTTTCTTTTTCAATAAAATGGTTCTTCTACATAAATCTACATTTTTAATTTATTTTTTGCGTTACTGCCTTACGCGGCGTATTTTTTGTCATTGTCTCATGGCGCTGTAATTAAGGCCGCCTTAATACGACGCATTTGGGCTGGCCGCCTGTCATAGTCAAGTTGCAGGCGTAGTAATTCAAATGACAAAACATGTTTGATCAAAGAGAGAGATCTAATCAAATCATGATCATCCATATGTTGTAGAATTTGAGTCATATGTATTCTAGTCATCATATAATTATCAAATGTGTAGTTTTAAGCTAAATGATTGTGTTATTAACCTAGATACTGTATCATTTTTTAGAGTTTTTAACGAATTTGATTAAGTGTTTCTATCTAATGTATTAATAATTTAAATCAATAAAATTATTCTCCTTAAAAAAACAAAATTATATCCTCTAAAAAAAAAAAAAGAAAAGAAAGAAAATTGTATTAAAATTTTTTTAAAGTGCTGTTAAAAAACATCAAATAACATTAAATTGAATCTAACATTTCATATGTTTTTATTAAAATAAACAATTTTGAATAATACAAGTATTTTATTTCATATATTTATAGTGAAATAAAATATTTTTATTAAAATCAGACCAAAATTAATGAATTGACAAATTTTAAAATTGGGGTCTTTAATCGAATGACCCTTTTCTTTCAAATCAAGGTGGGTTCTTTGATTATTGAATCCCCTTCCCAATTATATAAAAAACAATTATTTTTTTTATTTAATAACAATTTTTTAATAAAATAGATTATATAAATTATTGTTTGTCACATTCCACATTAGATGAGGAAAAAAGTTCCTAATATTATATAAATGGTTATTCTATAAAGATTTACATCTTATTTTGTTTTTCTTGTCAGAAATTCGCCTTATTTCTCGCTTGATTTATTGTATACTTGTTAAGTGATGTGTCAGTTTCGCTTTATCAAGTATCGCTTGGTTTGTCATTAGTTTGTTATTGCCAGCCGCTTAACAGATACCAGAACACTTTAATGCATGTGCGCGATTCATATAAAAAGAAACAAATTCGACAATAAGATATTATATTATACGCCAAAAGATGTCAGCACTGAAGTCATAGATATTCTAATTACTATATTATCAAATTTATGCGCTTTATTGCCGACGATGCTAACAACTTGATATTGTTTCATTATTTGTTATTCTTAGCAATTTATATCTCGATCTATCATCGATATATTACAAAAGCGAATCAATAAAATTATTTTTCATTCTCAAAAAAAAACCCAGGCCCCTTGAGCCGTCAACAATATCTATACTAATATATCGGTCATACAACCAGACAAAATTCGATCCTCGAATTCTCCCCATGGGTGAGGGATCAATTTCTGGCTTCTGATCCCTGGGTGAGTGGAGGATCAATTTCGTTTGATCCCGTATGAGGTGTTTATTTGTTTGATCTTGCAATCTCATAAAACACAACGAGGATTTTGTATCTGCATGAGGGTGTTTGTTACAACCCATATCGGATATGAGGGAAAATTTTTGGCACTATATAAATACGACCTCTTCTCAACCTATTAAACATATTTTAAAGTTATGGGTCCCTTAACCTCAAAGCGAAAAAAATCTATATGGTTGGTCGGTGAAGTTATAAATGGTAGGAAATTTTAATTTTTTATAACATATATTAATTTTAAAAAGTAAAATAACTTAAAAAAAAAAAAAAAGAAAGGATATTTTATGGTGGCATATATGTAGGTAGTGGCGAAATTGAGTTAAAATGCTGATAAGACTTTTTTTGTTGTGGTCAATTTCAGCCCTCCTTTAAGTTGCTTCCTAAAGATTCCAATGCACCTAAAACGGTCACTAATAAATCTGGTACTTATTGATTAAATTATATATCAAAGTTACATACACTCCACATCGACCCTTCTCATTTTCTTGCTATTGATGCAACTAAGCAATATGGTATTCGAGGTCAAGTAGGTAATTAAAAATCGTATCAGAACTATAATTAATTTAAAATTTTGTTTAATCATTTATTACACTATGACTATTATTGGTATCAGGGTAAGTACATTTCACGTGAAGGGATATGGTAATGTTAACTCAACATATTTTAGAAGATTTTCATGAGTATTACAAAGATTGTGTTAAATTACGGATATTACTAAGAATTAAGTTGCTGAGATTCGGATTCAAAAGTTTTTTTTTTTTTTTTTTTTTTTTTTTTTACCTTTTTTACAATGTAATAAACTATCCATTGCATTCGAACTCAAAACCACTCTTCCTCGGGATGTCTCCGCTTTATTAAACTTCATCATTCCCATTAATTGAGTTAAACATGTGAATCAAATTCATAAGTTTTTTTTTTTTTTTTTTTTAAGAGAAAAATAATTTCATTGATTTGAACTAGCAATACATCGATAGAAATATAGAATTAAAGGATGAAATCCTTTATGCTACAAACATAGAATTCGAACTATCAACTTTACGCCATAAACCACAAACGGTTTAAATAATATATGTGTGCTAATAATATAACGAATCGACCCAAAGTTTCATTCGATAACAGCCTTATATATTCGATATTATCATTACGACTAAAATCGGCAACGACCTCAATTTCTACAACATAATGACGATCATCAGTCTCCTCGGCATCGATATACTTGCTCGTCCTAATGGTCAAAACACAAATAAACGCCAGACCACGACGATAAAAATCGAAACGCCATAATTAAATCACACAACCACCCGCTACACTGGGCAGAATGATCGACAACCATAAGGAACAATGGCGCGATTAATAATCACACGACACTAAAAGTCGATCACCAAATCAATTTAAAAAACAAATAAAAACCTAACTCATATGAACACCACTTCGAAGAAAAGAAAACACGGAAAGTTAAGAGTAGAGGGGTTATTTCAAGCCAAAAATGACAAAAAAAAAAAAAATCATCCCTTATTGCTTAAACAAAAGAAAGCAACAGAGAAAGGTCGAGAGAAACGAAAGCCAGGTTTTGTTTTGTTTAATCTTCCACGTGTTTATTTGCGTGGGTCATTTAGACGGACAATTCGATCGTAGATAATAAATCAAAACACGCACATCAACACGTCAGAAAAACCTGGTAGCAGAATGTATATTCTGGCTACCATGTTATCATCAAACGCAAATGCACGATTCACGCCAATATTAACCTGTATGTTGCTCCATCCCCTTAAGTGATTATCGCTAATTTGAATCAATAAAAGTATTTTTCTTTCAAAAAAAATAAAATACGGTGAATGAATAGGTAGTTATGTAATAATTAGGCAAGACCGGGTCAGGCTATGACACAATTTAGGGAGCCCACCTAAGATGCCTCTAGGTCAAGCTGAGAATGGCTGAGCACATTTAGGCCCCAAGTTAAGGCCCAAGGCTAGTGGCCTTCTTTCGGGCTTGAGGCAGTATTGGGCTTTGATTGGGTTAAATGCGGGCCGAACCTACCATTACCCAATTCGGATGAACCTGGTTGGTCCAACATGGCCCAATTTAGGCTTGATAACTCTTATCACTCAGCTCTCATTAATATTTAATAATCAATATGACTAATGTAAATTTTATTGAACTATTTGACTTAAAATGATTCTTATGTAAGTTTGTTTTATAAATTATTTTAAAATTTCTAAAAATATTATATTTAATATATAAGTATATTATCAAAAGATAGACGATATTAAAAAAAAAAAAGAAATTGTATTATATATTAGATATAAAAAACATATCAAATTAAATAAAAAGAAAAGGAAGTTTGATGGAAAGATGAAACATAGAGATTCGTAGAAAGAGTATCAACGACGAAAGAATTTTTATTGAATAGACATCAACACTAATAGATTCTATGGGATTTGAATATCATAAATGATACCATTAGGTGTCTTAAATGCAACCTAGGTTGCCCACCTCTAAATTCACTAAATATGGTTCTTACACTTGTTACTAATTAAAACGACCGACATATCAAATGACGAAAAAAAAAAGAATACCTAATACCTACAATTTGATCCACCAATTCCCTAATGTAGGTTGGTGTGCAATTCAAATGCACATACCTAATATAGGACACCCTATATGCTACTAAATCTTACCATATAATCAAATCTTAAGAGCACATTAATAGAGGAAAAGGATGAAACCATCTTACGTGAGATAAGCCAGATACCTTTAACTTAACTAAATTGGGCTAAAGTCTCGAACTACGAATATAGCTTTAATGCGATAACAGGAACTCATCTTGCAAATCTTTCCAATTTATACGGCGACAGTACTTTACTGCAGATGACTTAACAAAGGATTTCGAAATAAAGGCATAAATCTACTTAGAACAACTCATGAATTGACTTAAAAAAAAATAGAAATGATGGGAATAGTAACTCCAACAAACCAAAATGGGTTTTTTTGTTTTTTGTTTTGTTTGTTAATGCCTTTTCTTGAGCATGAAGCAACAATTAAAGCAACACCAACACCATGAATGAATGCACAAACTTTAATTCCTTGCCTACCCCAATCCATTACTCCACCCCTAACACCTTTCAATATTATTATCATTTTAATGATTTTATCACATACCCACAAGGACATACTCATTTGGAGAAACAAACACATACAATTTCATTAACGGCCTCTTTCCAAATGTGCCATTTGGGAAAGTTTGATGGGACAGAAAAGGGGCTAAAAAAGGAAAAAAATAGATGCTTGTTGGTTAGGGTATCTAAAACTACCTAACAAAGTCATTTTGGTGATGTAACATGTTATTTGGTGGTAGTAAGTAAGTGCAAAAAAATTGACCTACCAATGGAATGACATTGACCCACAAATGATCATACACCAAAGATCCAAAATTTGGGATTCATCTAAAGGGAAAGAACCCACAAGGTTTTTTTTAAAATACTTGTATAATATGGCGAATGTTATGTTTTGCCAGCACTAACATGAACCCTGCTTCAATATCACCCTTTTACTATTTGAGATAGGCCTTAAAAGCAACACACATGCCCTTTTTTATGTTTATTCATTTTGTATTACAATGCTATAGTAATCTGTTTCTAAAAACAAACTCGAATTTGGTTTTTATTTATGTTTTGCTTGACCCTTTAACTATTGAGTCATGCTTCATTAACCAGACATATCCTTTTAAAAACTAAAGTTGTTAGGCAAGTTATACCATGTGATTTTACCATAAAAAACTAAAATTTGAATGACAATTTATTATTTGAAATGGTATCAAGCTCAATTCATACAAAAAAGGGTTAATAAAATTAAACCGTTGGTCAATGAATGCATCTTAACAATCAAGATTAATACCACATTGTTGATACCCTCTCATAAGTATAAATATCTGATATCATACTAAATTTTAAAGTAATGATGAAAATATCTAGTTGATAACAACATGGTAGTTAATTAATAGCAATGAAATATTAATATGACAATTATACCCATGGGATTGGGGAAAAGGGGTAAGTGGAGAGAGAGTATTATATTTCCTAATTATCACGTGTAAGCTAGAAGGTACGACATTAGCTTTCTGCGTGAAAATACCTTTTATACAACGTCAAACTTGTATTTTTGGTTACTTCAAAAAAAGAAAAAAAAAATTGTATTTTTGGTAGGCTTGCCCTTAAAGTAAAAAGTTGGTCACTGCTTCAAGAATTCAAAAAGGTAAAGCAATTGGCCTTCTGTATATAATAAAACAATTTAAACAAACATCCAAAGAAGCACATAAGGTGCTGTTTGGATGATCAAATATCAAACACCTGCCACCATTTTCTTACTAAATCTTAGTTCAGCCCTCCTCTTTCCATGTCCCGATTATATAAACCCTCCCTCCGTTCCTTCTTCTTTGTTCATTTCTGGATTTGAAGAGAAAGAAAATGGAAGGATTACCAGTTGGGTTGGCGTTGGCGTTGGCCATGGCCATGGCTATGGCTAGCTTCCTTTTAATGGAGGTTTCCGGCGAAAATTCTCCGGTGGGTCAGTTTTCCGGGAGACATTACGGCCACCAAATGCGGAAAATGCAGGCCATGAAGGCCTCCTTGCTCCGCCGTGACTTGGTCTCTCTGCCGCCGAGCTCCGCCGCCGCTCCTTCTCCCGCCATTATTTCTTCTCCGGTGAGTTTTGTTTCCGTGATGGTTTGTGTTTTGTTGTTGTTGTGTCTTCGGCAGACCAGACCAAAGCATGACAGATGGCGTCGGATCGGTCCCACGCAAACATTCCGCGACATCACACGCGTTTGATCCGGTACAGAGTGATAGTACACTTCTCTTAGGCGTTATCGGACGCTTTCTTAAGGCCCAGCGGACGGGATCTTGATGGAGGGAATCGCAAATCTTGAGGTGCACGGGATCGGATCTGGAAGGCGGCAGTTACTTGATCAGCCGGCCGCGTTGTGTTTCGCCGTCGGCGCCGGAAACATAAAGGTTCGTTAAAGTACTAATCTTTAAATGTGACCGTCTTCTTTGAACAACAACGTCGTGTAAAGGCAAAGCCCACAAAAGTTTGCCATGTGTCACGGTTTTCTTGTTTTTGTTTTCAAAAAACATTTTTTTTTAAAAAGTACTTTCAAAATAGGGACAGACGTCAAATGTATGGGCTTTAAAACCCTTTGACAATAAGGTTTTGAACTTTCGAGGTGTTTTCATGTTTTTCGTTTTTCTATTTTTCAAATAAGAGGGTAGCTATCAAACGTTTCCAAAGTCTATGGCATTAGGGTAGGGTCAAAAGGGTCTGTTTTTTCTTGAAAATAGTCAAAAGGGTCTATTTTGTTACCCTTCGATTTTAAATTTTGAAAATTATTCCAAGTCTTTTAAAGCCTATTTTTCCCAAAAAAAAATCAATTTGGAAAAATGTTCAAGTGAAGAAAGTCATCAGTAGTCTTGTTCATATTTTTGAATTTAAAATCAAATTGGAAAAAAATGTTCATGAAGAAAAGATATCAATTTAAAAAGGGTTTTTGAAAATAAGACAACATCATTTTTATATTTTTTGAAACATTGTGTTTATTCTTTAAATTTAATGCTCTTTATGTTCTTCCAAAAAAAACCTTGAACTAAACATGTTGGGCTTGTTTGATTCATTTTTTTTAAATTGTTCTTAAAAACATTTTTAAAAAATACAGATAACATACCTTGACAAGCTGAAAATAATATTATTCTTTAAATTTAATATTTTTATATTTTCAAAATAAAAAACAATAGAAACAAAAAACACGTTTCTTTGTACTTTTCTTATTCTCTTTATTTTCAATAACAATAGCTTTCAAAAACCATAACCAAACCTACCCATTCTCTCTATTTTTCTTTCTTTAATTTTTTTGAATGAAAACTGTTTTCTGGATTCTTATTTTTTCTAGAAGATAGTTTACCGATACTCTGTTTTAACTCATGATGAAACAGATACATGGAGGGAACACTGAAAGCGTCGGACAATTTTCCTGGAATTGAGGTTTCTCATCGATTTATCTTCTAGCTCCAGCAACCAACAGAACAAAAACAACCAGACCGCCATTGATGACCAACCACCCCTTCATCATCTTATAACTACGAGTTCGTCACCCCAGAGACCTCCTGTTGGATTCCAAACTACCGCGGCGGCGGTATTGCCGTCATAAACTCCTGAGAACCACCATGTAGACAACTGCTACATCGCCCACTCCCAACACCACCGGAATCCTCATCCGCGGCGGCCACGAGACCCTCGTCCAAAGCTCCTTCCTCGGCCAGCACATCACCGCCGGCGCCGACCACGGCGAGAGGAGCTTCTCCGGCACGGCCATAAACATCGTCAGCAACGACAACGCCATCACCGACGTGGTAATATTCTCCGCCGCCGTCGGCATCATGGTGTCCGCCGCTTCAACACCCTTCCGGCGCGTTCACTGCCAAACAAAGCCACCGGCTTCGGCGGCACCGGGATATACCTCAAGCTGCCGGGACTGACCCAGACCCGGATCGTGAACAGTTACTTAGACTACACCGGAATCGTCGCCGAAGACCCAGTTCAGCTCCATATCTCCGGCAGCTTCTTCCTCGGAGACGCCTACATCGTCTTCAAGTCCATCAATGGCGTCGCCAGAGGGGTGACTGTGGCGGGAAACATGTTCAGTGGGTCAGGGAAAGGGGTGGAGATTGTTCAGCTGGATCAGAGTAACGGACCATTCAAGGTGATTGATCAAGTTCTTGTTGACGGAAACAATGTGAATGGAATGAAGATGAGATCTACAGTCGGGAGAGAATCAACTCAAGGAAATGGAACTTCATGGAGTGTTGATTTCAATCCAATTTCTTCCTAACCTTATCAGACATGTACAATACTCCCTCCAAACCGCCGGCGGCACCTTCCCGGTCCATGCACTGAGAAATGTGACCGGAAACCGGGTCGTGATCGAATCGAATGTTGCAGTTCCGGCGAGTGTTTTTGTGACGGTGGATCAGTAATTAGCAGTGAATCTCGATCCTACTAATTAATTCATACATGCTGTCGATAGTATACTAGCCAATGATTTTAACTTATACTAGCTGTAATGTTGAAGATGTACTTTTATTTCAATGTCATAAGTCTTTTTGAGTTGAATTTGGCCATATGAAGACTGGTTAGAGTTCGGAAAATTTTTCATTTTGAAGATTATGATGAAACGAGACTTGCTCCATTTTTCTTATTTTCAAAATCAAAATTGTTTTTATGGGCATTTGAAAGTAGGCAGGTTAAAATTCAACCTTTTTTTTTTTTTTTTCGGGCCGGTAGCACTCGCTTGCATCAAATTCACTCGCATAAACCTCGTTTAATAAATCTACATATTCATATCAATTTATATAAATACTCTAATTTAACTAGGTATATTCGTAATATTAATTAATATTTAACCTAAATTAACCTATTTAATATTTTATTTGTGTAAAATATTGATGAATTGATTATAATTTATATTATTTTAAATTATCAAATTTTAATAAATAAGTTATACATGTCTTAATTACTAACCGGATAGTGCTGAATTCTCAAAGTTATCAAGCTCTCACATATTTATTTGCTCAGATATATATTCTGGACACGAATAAACGTTATTAACACGACCTACGAACAATGCACTAACACCTATATTCAAAGTGTGGAAGACAAGTCTAAGGTCAAGTATTTAGTGGTAGATTAGCGAAGATGTCCAAACATTGACTAGTTTAATTTTGAAGAGTTTTGAAGGGTAAAGTCAACAGAAGGTTTGTTAGTAAGAGAAGTTTGATGTTCAAAGCATAATCGATTTGTTCTTGAAATTCCATGAAGTTGTTTTATTAATATATGCCGTTAGAGTTGGTGAACCTAATAACATTGAAAACACCCATCTAAAAATGTAAAGATTGCTATTCCTATTTTTTAAAATTATTGTTAAGAATAGTTTTTGAAAACACTATTTTGGTTTTATTTGAAAACTCTTCTTATTCTTGAATTTTGTATTGTTTTTAAAACAAAAGCACACCAATTTTTTGCTTTTCAAACAGAAAATAGTTTTAAAAAATAATAAATAAACATGTCTTATATATATCCCTTGGAAATCGTAAAATACTAGGAAAAGTAGAAAAAATTAAGAAAAATAATTTTTTATGTTTGGTTTTATACTTTAGCACGAGGGAAGTAAAATAGAAAGGAAAAATGAAAGCAAAATAAAAAAATATATTTAAATTTAATAAATTCATTATGTATGACGTTCAAAGCATAATCGATTTGTTCTTGAAATTCCAAGAAGTCGTTATATTAATATACGCCGTTAGGGTTGGTGAACCTAATCGCATTGAAAAGTAAAGATTACATGAGCATGAATCATATTTGATTATATTTTATTTGTTTATATTTTTCACGATATTAAATAATTTAATGTCTTTTTTATACTAGTAAAGAAGTTAAAACTAAATTTTAATTAACTCTATTTTCCTATTTCGTAAAATTAACTTAAATTGGATTCAGGTATGTTTAGATTTTAAACAAAAATAAGATAGACATAAGATTCTTTAAAAAAAAAAGATAAACATAAGATAGCCTTTTTATACTAGTAAATGAAGTTAACACAAAATTTTAACTAATAATTTTCCCATTTCATAAAATTAACTTATTTTCCTATTTCATAAAATTAACTTAGGTGGATCCAGGTATGTTTAGATTTAGTAAAATAAGATAGACGTAATGATCGATCGTATTAACCCCAGCGTAAGATTGTGTGAGTGAGTGCTGCCCAAGAGCTTGTAAAGGTTCTTTAATCTATCATACGATCTTTTGGGTTGGAACAACTACAGTGAGAACTGAGTCACGCATTATTGATGCTTTCGATTTGGAGGCGTCACGTAGTGGGATAAAGCTATCTGGAAAAAGGGCTATCCAGTGTACCAAAAGTGGGCTCGGAGTGAATGGTAGCCAAATTATGAGCAACTTATAGTAAATGTCGTATGCGGACGTTTGACTTCTCAACAAAAGGTTGTGGAGTGATACTTAAGTTTGAGAGGTTTTCCCACCCATCATACTGATTTTTGGGCTTGGGCTCTCTAATTGGGTTTAAGGCTATCACACATTCCCTACACTTATCAAAATAATTTAGATATGTATTTTATTAAACTTGTTTAATTTAATATTATTATTACAAAAAATTTTAAATACCTCTTTGAAATTCAATAATTTTTAAATATATATTTGGATTTTTGAATAATATGCGTAGATATATCCGTGAAATAAATGCGGATGTATCCGCCTAAAACCCGATATTTTATCTTTGCAAAACTTGAATACTCATACTAATTATTTTACATTTATTCCATTTATTAATTTTTTTATCAATATTCCATTTATGAATGTTTAGATGTAAAGTAACTTTCTTTGGATGATTTCGTTCTATCATGTATTAGACCAATAACGAAAATATGAAAAACAATCAATCTCAAGTTTTTTTATTTTTTCTTTTCTTAGTATCTAAATTTTGAATAGGAAATCAAAACTAAATCTTATTATATTAAAGTCATATTTTGTTTTTCATAGCTATTAACTTTGTATTACATCATAGTAAAATTATAGCTTTTTATATTTAAACACTTTAATTATAATATATTAAATTGTCCCCACTTGAATCTTAGACCTCTCCCCTTCATTGAGCTCTATCACATGAGCTACGTATGATGGATAAATTGTAGCTTTTATATTAAATCATATTCAAAACCCAATTACATATTCATTGAGAAAAAAAAAAAAAAGGAAAAGGTATCCATATACTCATTATTTTAATTATAATAAGCTAACTAGTAAACATATCCAGTCATTAGAATTCAAATTTCATCTCTTTGTGTCCATATAAATGTAGTTCATATACAAATTTTATTTTTTTTAAAAAATAAAATATATTGTTAGAGACTTGTTAAAAACTTTGATCTAAAATATTTCTTTAATTAAATTGCTGCAAAAAATAAAATTGTTAAATAGAACAAATTTATGAGTAATTGGCCAATTAATGAAATTCAGGAAGCATTATATATTGAGTATTTATATGAAACATGTGCAATTATTACACAACTATATAGTAGAAAAACATACAATTAATATTAAAATACGAAAACCGATGAATAAGACCTATCGTAATAAGTTGACGACAAAATACGTCAAAACAAGTCGACGAAAAAAATACAAAAACAAAGGAAAAAAAGGTAAACTCATGTTGGTGTGGAAGAAACCACTTTATTGGAAAAGAAAACCAAGATCTTAGGAAGAAATTGATGGAAGAGGTGATTTCATGCCAAGAATAACAAAAAAATCATCCATAATCTCTAAAGAACAAGGACCTGAAAGAGAAAATCGAGGAAAGGACAACTATAGTTTCCAGATAAGAAGGAAAAAAAAATCCAGAAAATATGAATGTTAAAAAAACAAAACCACAATAACCCTCATCATTTATTTATTTATTTTTATTGAAACAAACCCTCATCATTTCTTATTAACAACTAATATCTTTTAAATTTTCTTAAGTAAATAGGGTAAATGTTCAAACAAAAAGCCAATTGAATGATAGTAATATAAAAGGAGATATTTTGAATTGGCCCTTGAGTCTTTCTCAAGTGGTAAAGGGTTGGGGTGGATATACAGGAAAATCATGATCGAATCATTGTAAGAACACACCTATTTTTATAATTAAATATTAAATGTTCTTTTTGGTAATTTGAATGATATAAAACCGTTTTGATACCTATACGATATGTTACAAAAAACACTTGTAGAATCACTTTTTCGGATTCCTATGAAAACGTTTTTGATAGAAGTGTTATTATGAAAGTGTCGTTATAAGAAGTAGTGCCAAATTGGTCCTTAGTTAGGGGCTTTTTTTACCTTAAGTGTAAAATGTCAAAACATTGAAAAATTATAGGAAATGTCATTTTATTTTAAGCATTTGGATCGTATTATATATAATTATCTCACACCTCTGTTTTACGAGGGTCTTTTACTTTCTTGGTTAGAAATGATTCATAAAAATTATATAACTAATTGCAAATTGTTTAATCACCCTATGGAAAAGATTTACATAATCTTGTGGAAATGTATAGACACATAGAAACCAAGTTGTTTTCAAGAATATTGTTCATCTGAACCTTTTTCTCATTATTGAGAAGCCACCTTAATATTCAAAATCACAAAGAGAATATTCATTTGATCCTTATCTTCAAAATTGAGGACAAAATGTCTTCCAAGTGGTTGAAAAATAGATTCGATCGATTTCCCCCAATTAATGGTAGGTTCAAGCTGAATTTTGATGGTTTTAAGGTAGAGAGTAAGATTGCGTTTGTTTTTTTGGATTTTTGCTGAAAGCAATTTGCTTTCAATATTTAGCTTGTTTGTTTTTTTTACTTTTGCATGACTTATTTGCTGAATTTTTGAAATTTTTGGTTGAATATAAAAAGCTAAAATATTTGGCTTTTTGACTTTTGACTTTTTTTCTTAATGCTTTTTTGAAGTTTTTTTTTTTTTTTTTTTTTGTATTAAGAAAAAACTAGCTATTATAATATAAAGAAAATCATAGTGCCCCCTTGATCCATTTGAAACCGATGGTCGTTTCATACTTCTAATTACATGTCTGATGAAAAATCTTAAAAGATAATCAAATACAAATAAAATTATTTAGAAACTTGAGTATTCTATAATTTTTAATCTTTGTGTTAATGAATTAATATAAATAGAATAAGTTTAAAATAGTAAATAATAATAGGTGAGATGTAATCATAAAATTGAATGTACATAATATCAAGCAAATTTATGAAACTAATAATAAAAACCGCCCACACAATGCTACAATCATGACAAAATAATGTGCATAAAATGATGCTCCATGTGCAATAGTACTCTAAAATGCTCCATGTGAATTCTGATGATCGGTCCATAATATAATGGATTTTTTGGGATTAGGGCTGTGCAAGTCCTGTGTAGGAGCCATGCAAGTCCCTCATAGGGGCCGTGCAAGTCCCATAGAGGGATCATGTGAGGGTCTTGTGGCTTTAAGCCTATTTAAATTTGGAATACAAATATGCTATATGTTTTAGGGTTTTGGGGCTCTATAAATTAATAGCCACCATACTCCAATTTTGTATCCTAATTTTTTAGAAGACCCTAAGCAGGACTTGCACGACCCCTATGCGGGACTTGCACGACTCCTACATGGGACTTGCTTTTAGGGCTATATATACCAAAAGCCATTTTATTGTTATGGATGTTTATTGTATTATAATAAAATTATGTTATTTCATTTCAATGAGAATCTACATGAGCTATGTTTGCATTTAAATATCATACATGTGTGTCTTTTATTCTACATAGTAGATGATTTGGTGTGTAGAGTTCGGTTACACAGAAGATCAAATCATCGGTTCTTGTGGAATATAAGCCATTAGTTCCACCCGATCTAAATGGAATTTGGCGCGCAAATTAGTAAGATTATGTATGAACTTGATGAGTGCGTGTGACTACGGGGAATGGCTTAGTTCCAACTTCTTGTGCTAGTACAATCATGTGTATTGAACGAGATCAACTTGGGGTAATTATTTTATACTGACACATAAAATAATTAATATCTCATGGTTATTATGAATACTATTACTCTTAATCTTGAGATAATTAATAGACACGTGCATTTATTGTTGGTTATTTTGATTCATAAAGAGTGAGATCTTTATAGATCAATAATCTCGGTGAGTTGGATAATTGCATTAATTGTATAGTGAATATTAATTATTAACGGAATCCAGGTTCTGTTAATTTGATTGATGATACCCCCATGAGGATACTTATAAGTTTTGATTATGTCAAACCCTATAGGTTGATTTTTAATCCGACATATCAAATAAGTTAATTGGAAGGTCTCAAGGTGATTATCATATGTTGATTAAATAAAACTGTCAGTAATTTAATTTAATCAACGGGTATCTGTAATCTTAACATGTGGAGATTAATAATGATTTAATAACAAAGGACTCGATTTATACTTTTTTTTTTTTTTTTTTTTTGAATGGCGAGGGAGTGCAATTATGATTCTTTAGTGGAGTGAATTGTAATTGATGCCATTAAGTTCGTATATTTACATTGGGGCAGAAATCTTATTTGCCTTTAGGTCCTTCTGCTTGATCTATTTATATACCATCTTTGGGTAGCCTCTAAGAGAGAAAAAAAAACCCCTAGAGAGCGACCGTCAAGGAAACCTGAAGAGAGCCACTCCTTCTTCTCGTTCTAGCATTGGGGAATATGGTAGAAGGCTTGGAGGGTCGAGCAATCTGCTGCAAATAATTTTTTATTGAGATCAATCCAGATAGATCTCTAGGTATGGATTCGAACTATATCCTCGTAGCTTTATTCGGATTGTTTTTTTTTGTGTAATTTGTACGTACAATCACCATGTTCACGGGGAATTACAATCCCCTACACTTGCATGGCCCTAATTCCAAAAAAATCCACTATATTATGGATTGATCAGAATTCACATGGCCCTAATCCACGTAAGTCTCCAATATTGGCTCCCAAAGTCCCAAGCCACCCAATAATTCTACACCTATTTGTTTGAATTAGTATGAATAAAACAAGACTCTAATATGATTTGTAGTCTTTCTCTCTATCTGAAAAAAAAGAAAAGAAAAGAAAAGAAAACCTATTTGGTGAAATTCTTTGCACCCAATAATTCTACACCTATTTGTTTGAATTAGTATGAATAAAACAAGACTCTAATATGATTTGTAGTCTTTCTCTCTATCTGAAAAAAAGAAAAGAAAAGAAAAGAAAACCTATTTGGTGAAATTCTTTGTGCGACTTGTTACAGGGAGTATACATTTTAGCTTCTTTCTCTGTTTCCTTTGCTTTTATCAATAAAAAAAAAAAAAACACAGTCTCATGTATTTTGTATCAGATTGCAATTTCGGATCGTATCAAATTACTACAAACTGAGGTGGAGAAAATCCACTATTCTAAAAAATTAGGATACAAAATTAGAGTATGATGGCTATTAATTTATAAAGGTCCAAAACCTTAAAACACCTAACATATTTGTATTCCAAATTTAAATAGGCCTAAAGCCACAAGAACCTCACATGATCCCTGCATGGGACTTACACGACCCTAATCCCAAAAAATCCATTATATTATGGATCGTTCAGAATTCACATGACCCTAATCCATGTAAGTCTCCAATATTGGCTCCCAAAGTCCTAAGCCATCCAATAATTCTACACCCATTTGCCTAATTTAGTATGAATCAAACAAGACTTTGATATGATTTGTAGTCTCTCTATATCTGAAAAAAAAAAGAAAGAAAAGAAAACCTACTTGGGTGAAATTCTTTGTGCAACTTGTTACAGGGAGTATACATTTTAGCTTATGTTGGGAAAATCCGGGTTAGTTTTCCCCAAATACACAAATGTTACTATTCAGCGAAAATACCCGGCAAATCGCTAATCTGAAATAATGGCTAAAATAGTAATAGCGAAAATAACAAATAAGAACACCCGAGGAAAGTTCTGAGGTTCGCGATAGCCCTCGTCCTCGAGGCGCCGACGAACAACTCCCACTAATAAAAAGAATTACAAACTTAAGGTAGCAATCGATTTACTAAGAGGCGAGGCAAAAAGTAAATACCCAAAACAATTGGGTAATACTACAAATAATCTTAAGTGATGAGAAGAGGTGTGTTTTTAGAGAAGAGGGGGGAGCCCCTTTTATAACAAGAAAAGGGGAAGCAAATCCACTCCACAACCGATGTGGGATGTGGATTTGCATATTTTACAAAAAAACAACAAATCTCCACCTTGAAAAATATGCGAATCCCATCTCGAAACTTCTCTTTAACAAAAGCTGCAATGCCTCCAAATGCGCTCAACAACGCAATCAAACTTTTGCAATGTTGATCAAGTCTAAACAATGATTGAACTTGATCGTTGTCACCACCTTAGTCAACATATCTGCAGGATTATCATCAGTCTTGATCTTTTGAACTAAGACTCCACCTTCTTCAATGATTTCCCGCACAAAATGATACCTCACATCCAATATGCCCCCGTCCGTGCATGATAAACTTGGTTCTTAGCTAAATGAATAGCCTTTCGTATCACAAAACACTATAACATTTCGACCAACACTCAAAATCATCGAAGCAACCCTTGTAGCCATATTGCTTCATAAGCGCCGATGATTGCCATATACTCTTGCCTCCGATGGTAGACAAGACCCCTTTGTCATTATGCGTAGAATTCCAACTAGCGGTGCTTTTCTTGAAGTAAACACATAACCGATGGTTGATCTCGTTATCAAGATCACGACATAATACGAATCGCGGTATCGACACATCTTTGATAACCATATCATCGCTATAAATATTAAACCAACATCCTAAGGTTTTACGAATGTACCTTAGAATCCATTTCAACGCGCCGATTTTCTTTTCGAGTTATGCATGTACTGCTCACAATCCCAGCGCATATGAAATGTCGGGCCTTCTTACACACCATAGCATACATCAAGCTACACTTTGCATTTGAATAAGGAGACAACTGACATATATTCCCCGTTCCTCTTGTCTTTGGATGCTTGTGAAGCACTAAGCTTGAAATGAGGAGCAAGTGGGAGTACTACGGGTTTGGTCTTCTCAGACATACCAAAGCGTTGTAGTACCTTCTTCAAATACTGCTTCTGAGTTAAACAAAGTGTGCCCCTCTGTGTGTCTCTCGCTATTTCCATGCCGAGAATCTTCTTGGCTTCACCCAGATCCTTCATTTCGAACTCCTTGCTCAATTGAGCCTTCAATATGCATATCTCCCCTTGATTCCTTGATGCTATCAACATGTCATCAACATACAAGAGAAGGTATAGAAGATCCATCCTGTAGCTAGCGGAAATACACACAATGATCAAAATTGCTTGTTGTAGTTAACATCATGAAGCTGATCAAATCGCTTATACCCTTTGCCTTGGCGGTGCTTCAAACCATATAGCGATTTGTTTGATTCTGAGCCCGATTTTCTTTTAAATGACTTTGGGAAACCATGCGGTAGGAGTTATATAGATTTCCTCCTCCAAATCACCATGTAAGAATGCTGTCTTCACGTCCATTTGAACTAGTTCCATATTAAACTGTGCTACCAAGGCTAACAAAATACGTATGGAGGAATGTTTCACAATAGGAGAAAATACCTCATTGTAGTCAATTCCCTCCTTCTGAGCATAGCCTTTAGCTACCAGTCTTACCTTGTAGCGAACGTCATTCTTGTTTGGAAATCCTTCTTTCTGAGCATAAACCCCTGCGACCAATTTCCTTCTTTCCCTTTGGTAGTCTAGCTAGCTTCCAAGTGTGATTCTTCTGAGAATTTGCATTTCTTCATCCATGGCTCTTCCACTTTTCTTTATCGGGCGGGACTATTATTTGCTTGAAAAGTGCGAGGAATACCTTCTTCTACTACTGGAAATGCATAAGCCACCATATCTTCAAACCGAGCGGGTTTCCTAATCTCTCTTCTTGGCCTTCTGATGGCAATTGGTAAATCATGTTGCTACTGAGGTTCTTCGTTTGAAACCTCTTCCTCTCCAACATCTGCTTCATGTTGTTGGTCTTCAAGCGGTTTTAAGCGAGAGTGAAGTCACCGAAACTCCACACAATTTTAAGTACTCTCCACTGCGGCGAGTCTTCCTCTGGCTGGCGAAAAGTGTTCTCGACACTTTACCATCTGTTGTTACCTTCTTGACATGGCGAGATTCATCGAAAGTAACATCCTGCTAGAAATAATTTTCTTCGAAGATAGACACCAGAGTCGGTATCCCTTGACACCTAGGGTAACTCCCATAAACAATGCCTTTTTAGCCCTTGGATCCAACTTAGATTCCTTTACATGATAATAAGCAGTGGAACCAAACACATGTAAAGTATCATAATCATTTATAGGTTTTCCAGACCATACCTCCAAGGGTGTTTTGCCATTTAGTGCAGATGATGGTAGACGGTTAATGAGATGACTTGCATACATAACAGCCTCAGCCCAGAACTGTTTGCCCAAACCAGCATTGGACAACATACATCGAACTTTCTCCAGCAAGGTTCGATTCATGGTCTGCAATTCTAGCGTGGTGTATCTCTAAGCGTAAGTGTCGAATGCCTCCTTCTTCTGAGAAATAGAAAATTGATCATTTCTATATTCTGTACCATTATCGAATCACGAGTACTTTAATCTTCCTCCTGTCACGGTTCTCCCACCATTTTCTTCCATACAGAAATGTTTCAAACCTCATCTTTGGATTTCGACGTATACACACGAACTCTTACGGAAAAGTCATCGACAAATGTAGCAAAATAATGTTTACCTCCCCGAGACGTCTTGGTTGGTCCCCATACGTATGTGTGAATATAATCCAATATACCTTCAGTATTATGGATTGCGGTGCCGAACTTCACCCTCTTTTGCTTTCCCAGAACACATTGCTCGCAAAAATCCAGCTTGCAAGTCTTTGCACCATTCAATAATCCTTGCATAACTGACGTTTGCAAGGTTCTCTCAGCGTATCCAAGTCTCATATGCCATAACACAGACATCTCATTTGCCTGTGCGCCTCCCGATCTTCTTCCATGTGTCTCCCTTCTTTATCTTTGCCTTGATAAAAGGTCTGAGGTTATTTCTCATTTCATCACCACAAGTGCTCACGAAGCAACTTTGAATCCGTTTTTCATAATGATAGTGAAACCTTTTGACTCAGGTTCCAAAAATAGAATTCTTTCAAGCTTAAATGTCTGCGAACATCTTGCCTGCATGCATACACCTTTGCCTGTATACCTTGCCGTGCTGCGCCGGCACCTCAATTCGACCCATCACGATTCTTCAAAGCAGTTAAGACCAAATCCAGCTACCTTACAAGGTTGATTGTCTGCCAGATGGACAATACCACCATCAAGTTACAGTAAGTTGAAGAACCGCTCCTTCCCGAAACACATATGGAATGAAGCGAGCTGAATCACACAATCATTCATCAGTACTAGACATTGATGACACACAAGCCAGTGAAAAATCTGACTTATCATCTTGATACACATGCTTGGATACACTCTTTCCTTTCTTTTAACGACTTGGACCAGTCTTTCTTCAATGCCCTTTTTGTGACAAAGGCACGTTCATCTTTGCAAGTTTGCCTCTTGGCGAGATCTTCCCCTTCTCCTTGGTTTCGGCTTTGATTACGACCTCGAACGAGTGTGGGCTTCTGGTGAGCTCTGTGTTAATTTATCTTTTTTTTTCGATCTCATTAGAATGTCTGAGCGATAGTTACTTCTTTAAATGTTATTGTTTCCTTACGATCCATTATCATAACAATAAGGTGTTCATATTCATCGAAGGGAAGCTAACAATATCAAAGCGCTATCAACATCTTACTTTCTCATCTAAATTCTATAAATCGATTTACTAATGAATCAAATACGGTGATGTGATCATTCATAGTGAGAACACTGATTTATCTTGGAAACCTGATCTGACTTCGTTCTCGTATAGAGCTTGTTCTACGTGCTCTTCTTCATGAACTTGTCTTCCAACTCCTTCCACAACTTGCTTGCGAGGCGTCTCTCTCATAAGCGGATATTTCGACTCCTTGGAGAACCACCGTCCGAATCGTACCACATGCTAAGCGATTGATTCTTGTCGATCTTTCTCATAAACATCTTAAATTACCTTTCTTCTGGTGCGACATCAAGCTCTGTTGGAAAGAACATCCTACACCTCACACTGCCACATGCCAAAGTTATTGGTTCCATCAAATTTCTCCACATCAAATTTGGTATTAGTCACCATTGATCTTGATGAGAATCCTTTCGGTGTAGAGGTTGATGGTGCACTGGATTCAAAATCTGCCATTTCTACAACAAATAGCTGTCACTGCGGAATGTCAATATCTCAATAGAATCTTTTCGTGTGGAAATAGTCGAATAGCGCAACCCGCAGGCTTACTAAGAAACTATAGAGCAAAAATGCCAAAAGCCCAAAGGAACCTTTTACGATGTGGAAGATCGAGATAACCTGCTGCCGACCCACCGAGCATACTTTCGGTAGGAACCTTGGCTCGACACCGAATTGTTGGGAAAATCAGTTTAGTTTTCCCCCAAAATACACAAATGTTACTATTCAACGAAATACACGGCAAATCGCTATTTCAAAATAATGGCAACAAAATAGTAATAGCCAGAAAATATGTAACAAATAAAGAACACCGGAAAATTCACGAGTTCGCGATAGCCTCGTCTCGGCGCGACAAGCAACTCCCACTAATAAAAATTACAAACTTAAGACTACAATCAATTTCCTAAAGCTGGCAAAAGTAAATACCAAACAATTGGAGTATCTACAAATAATCTTAAGTGATGAGAAGGGGTGTGTTTTTAGAGAAGAGGGGAGCCAGCACTATAACGAAAAGGGAAGCAAATCCCTCCCACAACCAGTGGCCAGGATGTGGATTGCATATTTACAAAAGACAACAGCTTCTTTCTTTGTTTGCTTTGTTTTTATCTGTCATTTTCTGTTTGCTTTGCTTTTATTTGTAAAAACAAAAAGAAGTTAATACATAATCATAGTGCTATCAATACTGTAACTAGTTTTATACGGTTGAAGCCGATTTGGATGCTCATGTTAAAGAATGCAAGGTAATAATATTTATAAATATTTTGTACAACAAACAGTTGATATAAAATACTTACATTCATATCTTTCAAAACAGGCTAAGGATGAGGAAAAGAAGTAGACAGACAATGTGAAAAAGCAATAACGTGTGGAAGCTGTTTGCAAGCGTGCTCGTCGCCTTGGGGGCAGTAGCTGGCCCTGCTAGTAAGCACATTCTCATGTCTTTTGTATCAAATTACAATTTCAAATCGTATCAGAATACCACAAACCGAGGAGAAAATCCACTATTCTAAAAAAATAGGATAAAAAATTGGAGTATGGTGGCTATTAATTTATAGATCTTTGAAACCCTAAAACACATAACATATTTGTATTCCAAATTTAAATAGGCCTAAAGCCACAAGACCCTCACATAGTCCCTGCATGGGACTTGCACGGCCCCTAAACGGGACTTGCACGGCCCCTAAACGGGACTTGCACGACTCCTACATAGGACTTGCAAGCCCCTAAGCCCAAAAAATCCATTATATTATGGATCGATCAGAATTCACATGGCCCTAATCCACGTAAGTCTGCAATATTGACTCCCAAAGTCCCAAGTCACCTAATAATTCTACACCCATTTGTCTAAATTAGAATGAATCAAACAAGACTCTTACCTTATTTATAGTCTCTCACCCAATCGATCCGTTGATGCGATTAGCGACTAAACTGTCACACCTGACCACGCTTAGAAGCGAGACGAATGGGGGTGAGAAACTATACTGAGACTCTTTACGTGCTTTTTCAGACATTGATGGGCCCAAGTCTTATAACTGAGTCAAAATATCATATACAAAGATACAAAAATAAAACTACCATCGTAGTGGTGTTTACAGTGTCAATACATACAGTCACGAGTCCTATTTACATATACATTCATTCGGCCATTTATTTACACATAATCGGGCGCAAAACCTACGGTGTTGTACTCTACGTTTGTTATTTAGCTTGTATGCGAGAATATGTGGGCGTCCTTCCTCTGGCCAGGATTAAAACCGTGCTAAGCTTTGCAGCAGTGAAACATATAACTTATCGTCTACATGCACTAATACTCGTTCACAGTAAGCATATAACAATAACGAGATATCTGATAAGCGAGATGCTCCGGAATTTATCATGAATTCATATAACAAATTTATACACATACTTGTACTTATAGCAGACTTATACTTGTTTTGATCTCCTGTAGGACACATACTTGTACTTATAGCAGATTTATACTTGTTCAGTTCTCACGTAGGAGTTATAGAGTTTATACTTGTATGGAGTGCCGTAGGTACTCTGAGGCTTATACTTATCTGAGTGCACGTAAGGTCTTCACGGAGCTTATCTTATCTGGAGGTGCTGTGTTTGTTAAGGCATTAATAAAGAAATGGTGGGACATGGCACAATACCCGAAGGTGCGATGCGATCTTGGGTCTTGAGTGCTTTGCAAGTAGGGTGTCGAAGCAGCGGCCAGAGAGTGTCGTCGCAGCCGACGGAGGTGTCGTCGCTATTCGATCAGAGGCTAAATGTGAGTGAAGCATTGTCCGGATGGGTGCGGGCGCACTATTCGGAGAATCTTGAAGTACTATACGTGCCTGCCCACGTAACATAGATGCCATGTCATTCAATATTCGGTTTTAGGCAGTCCTACAATTATATGTGTTTCGGAACTTATGATCTTATTACATGGGTATGACATTAAGTTTGCCAACGACAAACTCTCTTCGCCGAGGCGGCGAGGTACGATCTAATTTTTCCTTTACCTTACAAACATGAATGGACCCTTTCATACACTTATAAGGTCCTCAATTGTTCAATAGACAAGTCCTCGGAGCAACGGAAAAAAAAAAAAACAAAACAAAACACAAAAATTTCCATGCTATGAGAAGCGTTGCAAGCGTGCAGGGCTTGACAGGCACCTCCTCGGCCACGCCACGACGTGGACATGCCATGTAGCAACTTGGCGTTGGGTCCTAAGCCCACGCGTAGGACCCCAGCTACTTGGTGGCTCATTTCATCCATTTTTTCATAACTCCAACCAAAATCAAAGGAAAAATTGTATATTCTCCAGAAAAACATCTCCTAAGTGGGTTCTAACCAAACCAAAACCAAACATAGAGATTAAGTAGGGATTTTTCCAAAAACAAACTCAAATACTTGTAAGTTAGGTCAACTTCCTAACACCCAAACATGTATCCATATACCATAAACCAAGAATCCATACAAATCCATACTCATCTTATACAAACTAGGGTTTTACCAACCCAACCTTCAACAAATCTTGGATTAGGATGAATTCCTAGCTAAACCCTAGAAATGGAACCACTAATATCCATACAAACATTTCCATACAAATTCCATAGAAAAACATAACATTCCATACTCAAAGTTTCCATAACTTTCTTCTTCTTCTTCTTCTTCTTCTTCTACTTCTTCTCTTCTCCTCTCTCCTTCTTCACGTTTTTTTTTTGCTCCCCAAAATGAGAGACCAACTTGGTCTTATCCCAATTGGTCTTAAATTTCCTTTTATTGCACTTTGGTCCTCAAGTTCCCTTCTATTTGCACCATAACTTCCCACTATTCCACTTTGGCATATAATCTTATTATCTTATGACTTTTATATTTCATTTTGACAAATTCCACTTTTACCCTTCCATTTTGTACAAATTCTGGGTTTCGATCTTAGTTTTCACATTTTGAATTTAAATTAAGAAAAATTCAAATTATACCTACAAAATACCCTAAACATGTCGAAAAAGACTAAGGTATATTTCGGGGTGTTACACTAGCTGGGCCCTAGGCCTCATTTCTATACGGTCGGATGATGACTGTGATAGAGACCTAATTGGGTGTCATTGGACTCTCATTATCTGTTTCAAGCTAATTAAATAAAAGCACCCAACCTGTTAGAGACCCTAGTTGGGTGTCATTGGACTCTCATTGTCCGTTTCAAGTTAATTAAATAAGTATATATAAATATATATATATTGTCCGTTTCAAAAGTTAATTAAATAAAAGTATATATATATATATATATATATATATATATATATATATATATATATATATATATATATATAATGTAGAATAAAAATTTAAAAAAATAAAATCAGACATCTTATTATTTGATTTGTCTGAGGCACTCATTAAATCCAACTAAGAGTTGAATTGTGTTTGTTAACAATTGGACAAGTTAAACATATTTTAATGCTTTGATCATCCATTCCTTTCCTTTTTTTCCTTTATTTACTTGAGAAGAAAGCTTCAAACTTGTTCTATAAAAGGGGCTGGTTTCTAAATAGACCAAATTCGAACTGATTATAAATATATTTAGACCAGATAAATGAGCAAATATGAAATCAAATTGTATTAATTTTGTTTAAAAATGATATTACATATTCCTAAGACTTGCTACATCATTTCTTGATCAACATGTAGCTTCCCAAATTCAAGCTAAGTAAACTGACTCGTAGCATTAAGTAAAAAAATGTGAACATATTTTCATGATAAAAACTAATTTATTTTATTGAATTAACAGCACACAAAATTAAAAGAAATTAATAGATGACTAACCTATTAGAGACTTTGAAAAAAACTATTCAGTTTTAAAAAGTAATTTTTAATTTAATAGACTTTTAAAAAATAGGTAAAAGAAAGGAAATGAGAAAAATGTAGATAAGTGGAAAGAGGGTGGGATGGAGAAGAAATGATTTCAATAGTGTAAATGGATGGGATGACCGACATTGTTCAAATGATAAATGGATGGGATGAACGTACGGAGTCGAATATAATCAAATATAAAAAGAAAGAAAATCAAGTTTTTCCCTGGGTTTTTTGCCTCTTTCTTCCCCATTTCCTCTTTCCCATTCTAGTCTTTCCTGAGTTTCTTCCTTGACGTTGTAAATTTTGATCATCCTAGATCTTGTAGTTAATTTCATCCCTTTGGAGTACACAAATATTGAATCTCTTGATTTTCCTCTTCAGGCTCAAGATTTTATCATTTTCTTTCATCCATATCCCATATCTGACTATTTCATTTATTTGCTTCATCTGATTTTTTGATCGGAATTGTTTAGATTGCGGATTTGGAAGTGAAATCTTCGGGAAATAATTGTTCGAATTGTTTTTGTTATCGTTGGTGTTGCATTCCGTTTGCTTAGACTGTGCTTGAAAATATTTTTATTACCACTTATGAAAACTGTTACGACTTTTGTTTGTTGGCTTTTTGCGGCTTTATATGTAAAAATTCAAAAAACATGTTGAATGTTTCGAAGATAGAAGAAATTTTGTAGTTGAAAAATATTTTCAAAATTTTGAACAAATCTTTGACTACTTTGTGAATATTGTTTTTTGGAGTATACCTCTTTTGTGATTTTTGTAAATATGGTGGAAGAGCCTTGAATGCTTTTGGTGGATGAAATCTGGTTTTCTGCAATTTTCCCCCATCTAGCTCATCACAGCACGGGATTTCAAGGTCGGGACAGGTGAAGAACGGGATTTCTTATGGGATTTGGAATCGAGAATGTGAACATCTATTCCGCCCTGTCCCGGGTTCGGGACGGGTATGGAAAACATTTTTATGCTTCGGGACGGGAATGGGACAGGGCAGCCCCGTCCCAAACCCCGTCCCTAGCTTTTATCTGTAGAAAAAAACATAGTTATTACTACTGTTTCCAGTGTTTTATGGAGAAAGCCCGTTTGGATGCTCATGTTCAATATTGCAAGGTATTAATATTTGCACATGTTTTCTACAACAAACGTTTGATATAAAATACTTACATTCATATCTTTCAAAACAGGCTAAGGATGAGCAAAAGAAAAGGGTGGACGATAAGAAAAAGCAGCGTGAGGAAGTTGCTTGCCAGCATGCTCATCTCCTTGTGGTAGTAGCTGGTCCTCCTAGTAAGCACATTCTTATGTCTTTTGTTTCTTTTTTTGAAAGATAAGCAAGCAACAGTGTAAAGGAAAATTTTTTTGATAGATAAGCAACATTTAATTCATTTAATCCAATCAAATGACTTAGGTGGTGTTTGTTTTTTTATTTAATACTGAATAGAATTTTTTTTTGAGCTTAATACTGAATAGTACTTAATAGTATTAAGTATTAAGTTGTTTGTTTTTTAACATTATGTAGTGAGTAGGGATGGCAATGACGTGGTTATTTGGGTTCCGTCCGCCTGCTCTTAATGATCTGAGTTTAATTTAATTTTAATCGAGTTTTTAACGGGTTTGAGTTTATTTTCTCAAATCCGAAACGGATTCAGGTATTATTACCCGAGAAAATTAGAAAATTTTAAAAATGGAAAAATGTAAATAAAAATAATAAATTACCATAAGGGTTCAGGGAAGTTTAGAAAATTATCCCAGATGTCGGATAAAGCAGTGCCTTGTAAGTTAAATTTGTGCCATGAAATCTAGTGACTTCGTTTCGGTCGAATTACGAGACAAGCAAAAATTTTCGATTTTACGGGTGATAAGTTGCCCGGTGACTGGGGGCGAGATTTTACGAAAATCTCGAAAGTTAAGAAATGACTTGGGTTAAGTTAATTTAAAATAAAGTGAGCGAAAGAAATAGAATTGTTTCGGGGCGAAAGCGAATCCGAGATGAAGCAATATGAACCGTATATCAAAAATAATAATAATAAGTATAATATCGATTATATTTTAAAAATAATTTTTATTATTTTATTTTTTATACTTTAATATAAATAATTATTATTATAATGTTTTTAATAAATAATTTATAAAAATTCATAATATTTTATTTTAATGAAAAATATTAAATTTAATATAATAAAAATAAAAAAGCAAATAAAAAAAAAGAATTAAAATTTAAAAAAACAAAAATAAAATGTAAATAGAGGCCGAGTTTGGGAATTTCGCATCGTCTTAGTCGTGTTAATTTTTTAAATGAAACCAGTTTGAATTGAAAAAAAATAAGCAGGCCGAGATTCGAGGATGGGACCGAATCCGTCTCGCCATCTAGTTGTAAGTCACTGTTAGTGTATATTGTTAGGCTGCTTAGCACTTGTTGGGGCGATGATTGGGTTTTAGCATTTTTGTGGAAAATGACTTTACGAATAGAAAAAGCGGAAATATTTGGCTTTTATTGAACTTTTTTTAAAAATTTCGGCAATAAGTCGTGAAATTTAAAAAAACAAACGACAATCTTGAAAATTTGTTAAACACCGGCGTTAAGTCGAAAATACAAACGTCACCTTACTCATAAAAAAACGGATCAATAGATTTACCAGCCCCTATGCTTCCATTAATCAAGATTGAAAAAGACACAGTAGAAACACAACATTTAATCCTTTTAATTCATCTCCCACCAAATCCTTTCCTCTTCAACACTTGGAGAAAGTAGATCCAGCCCAAAGTATGGTCAACCTTCTCCATATCTAGACAAAACCCCCTTCTCAATTTCTCTCCCTCTAGAGTACAAAAAAATACGAAGAGTTGTTTGCATTCAATCAAATCTATCTTTGATGAGTTGGAGGGGAGTATAGCCTCATTTCTAAATGGATTATATGAAATCATGTGTTCTCATTAAGGCGGCTTTCTATATAAATGCTTTCTTTGTGGAGAGGAAGAAAAAAGTATAGACCATATACCAATTCCCTACCTTATGGTGTAGGAGCTTTGGACTACTATTTCCATGGGGGTAGATTGCATTCTTCGTTATTCAATGACAGACCTCCTTGAGAGACCACCTCCTTATTCCATGAGAGACCTTCTCCTTAGGGGGAAACGAGCCACTCTAAGAAAAAGAACAAGACAAGAATGAGAAAATTTTTGGACGACTACCTCCATGAGAGGAGGCAGAAAAGGTTTAGAAGGAGAAAATTAAGATTTTTTTGGCTTTCAATAATGGATTGTTTTTGCTTCACATACAACATGAATTTGATCAAAACACAATAATGACTTTTTCTTACTAGGGCACCCCCTCCCCATAAAAAATCCCTTATAGCCTTATTTTTACACCCTTCGACATTCTACAAAGGGACATAAAGTATATTGGCATGTTAGAGAGTAATTCGAATGAGTAAATCTTCCCCCTTAGAGATTCCAAACTGCTAACCTTTTCCTGAATCTTTACTCAACCTCATCCCACACCCTATGAGAGTTATGTTTCGCACCCAAAGGTAACCATAAGTATGTTTGAGATGTTTGGATTTTTCAAGACTCCCAATGACATGTAGTATCTATTCAATTCGAACTTCATGCTCACTTCAGAAATGAAGCTAATAAGGCCTAAAGCTGAGCAACGAGGTCCACTGGGATGAGAATCAAGCAAAGTAGAGCGATAAGCACACTATCTAGCCACTCCTCTCCCGACTACGCTCCTCTCCCTCAGCCTCAGGTTGAGTTCTCTTTCGAAGAAACTTAGCAGCAGGATAAAGATGCTCTTATTTCACAAGTCCATAATATATATATATATATATATATATATACCATATATATATATATATATATATATATATATATATATATATATATATAAACTCTAAGCAAAATAGACGATAAGCACACTATCTAGCCACTCCTCTCCCGACTACTCTCCTCTCCCTTAGCCTCAGGTTGAGTTCTCTTTAGAAGAAACTCAGCCAACGGGATCAAAGATGCTCTTATTTCACCAAGTCCATAATATATATATATATATATATATATATATATATACTCTATATATATATATATATATATATATAATAACATATATATATATATACTCTCTATATATATATCTTTGTATGGAATGGTGACAAACAACTTTTCACAGAATCGTTTTCTTGGTCAAGTCTATGTATAGAGCGATGTAAAGAGGAGGTTGGAAGTCATCAAAAGAGAGAGTTTTATTAGAATGAGCATGAGAAGAACCTAGGTATATAGGAAGTATATAGGAAGAACCTAGTGATTAGTGTGAATCTTGTTAGCATTTCTAGCATACTTTTCATGTGTTTTATACAACTTTAATGTTAGATTCACACCAATATCTCTAAAGAATGCTCTAATCCCCCATTTGCTTGTGTTTGGTAGGTTTTAAATGAGAATCAAGCAAAATGATGGAAGAATTGAAGAAAAGAAGAAGACGCTGAATGTTGCAGCTTTGCTAGTTGTGATAAGTAGAGTCATTGTGTTTGTCGTGACAAAGGAAGCAATCGTTGGGATGAAGAAAGGATCTAGAAAGAAGACATCTACTGGCACGTGCAAGTCCTTCAGTACTTCTCTTCGTTGCGACGTGCCAGTAGATGTCTTATTTATGGATCGTTTCTTCGTTGTGACAATTGCTTCCTTTGTCATGATAAGCAAAGTTGTAACATTTAGCATCTTCTTCTTTTCTTCAAAAACTTGATAGACTAGTAATGAAAATACGTGCACAAACAAATGGTATGTATATGTGCCTAAAATGCACAAGTATACACGTGCCTCAAGTAATATAGTGTACCTAAGTACGAATATCGTTCTATTGGGATTTATGAGGGGCGATAAGTACCAAAATTAGAACGCTTCTCAAAAATTCAAACAATCAAAATTGAATTGAAACAGAATTTAAAGCTAAACTAAGAGAGTCTCAATCTAACAAATGAAGTGTGCAACTAAGAGATACCATGAGATGATTAAAACCCTAGGGTATTTGGTGCATTTGGACAATCCTATTGTATCTAGGCCAAAATTTCATCCTATTGTCTCATGAAAGTGTTATCTAAGGCGATTCTTATCTAATTTAATTATAAGCCTTTCTCAAAGTCAAATAACCTACCAACTAACACTAGGTTTCTTTCTTCTTTGCTCAACCCCAAGCATTAGCAATGCATTATAAGACTAAAAAACCACATAAGCCTCCTAATTATTGCTAATATCTCTAATATCCAATCAATTAGGTTGATTCATCTATGCCTAATTCCTTATTCACTTCTTAGATTTCACAAGGAACCACTCACCATATTGAGATTGATCAGAAATCAATATATAAATAGTTCTCAGTGTCCTTGACGTTGCAGCGACCACTTTGTTTTTGCGCTAATTTCGTAAGGTCGTAACTTTGTCGTCCTAACTTCAGTTTGGGTGTTCTTGGTACCGTTGGAAAGATCTTGGAAGTGTAGATCTATATATGAGAAGTAAAAACACTTTAGAAATTATTATAAAGACTTAATTTACAAAATGCTCAACCGGTCACTTTTGAGCTCTCTTATCTTCTTCCTTCAACTACCAAGAGTCATAACTTGGTCATTTGAAGTCCAAATGGAGTGAATAAGGTATCTTTGGAAAGCCTGAGAAGTCTCCTATCCATCCATATCAATATTGTATCCATTGGGGATCATTGTACAACTTAAAACATCAAACAAAGTAGCTATTGCTGCATGTAGTTCTTCGATTTTGGGCTTTATCTCTTTGTTTTTGCTCCATATTGGCCCATAGTTTGACCTAATCACAAATTGAACATTTTATGCATTAGATCACTTATTTATATAATAAAACTACTAAAAATATAAGCAAAATGTATTGATAAAATGAGTATAAAATATACTCATCACAACCAAACATGAATCAATAGATAGGCAGCCACAAAGAGACAATAGAAATAGAAAAATCAATAATTAGATATAATATTCATGTCCAAAATACAACCAAAACCCTAGGCTACAAATTTAGAACATGATAGAGGTCTGGTACATCATAAATTGAAGAGAAAACATTAGAAAAGAGAAAGAAGAAACTCAATTGGTGAAATTATATGAATTTTCAATCTTCTTTATCTCAAATCCCAAGTTTTTCTCCAAATCTTAGAGAACAACTACCAATCCTCCTCTCCTGTTTTCGAAAGTCTCTACTTGCCATATTACTGGTAAAATAAAAGAGTATTTATATCCCTGGGAAAATGGGCCAATGATGGGCTAATAATGAGAAGATTTATGCTCCAGCTCCTAGACCTTCGTCGCGACAAGGGCTTCTTCGTCTCGACGAGGGTGTTCTTTGTCACGACGAGCACCTCTTCGTCGATACATGCCACTAGATGTCTTTATTTGGATCCTGTACGTTGCACTTGAACATCTTCGTTGCAATGACGACTATACTTGTTGCGTTGAGCAAAGCTGCAACATTCAGCATCTTCTTATTTTCTTGATTTTCATTCAAAACCTACAAAACACAAGCAAATTGGGGATTAGAGCATTCTTTAGAGATATTGGTGTGAATATAACATTAAAGTTGTATAAAACACATGAAAAGTATGCTATAAATGCTAACAAGATTCACACTTATCAAACACCCCCAAACTGAGTTTGCTTGTCCTCAAGCAAAGACAAAGATACATTTTCCCTTTTTATTGAAAAGCTAAAAATAAAAACAATGAACTTGAAGAGATCAACAATTTGTGACATTTTTGCCTCAAGGGTTAATCTTCCCAACTACACAGAATATTTCAAGATAGAATTCTATAAATATAATAGGGTGACCATAAGTCACCTACACCTAAACCAAGGTTCTAGCGTGAGTGTGTGAAGTCCTACCCTCATTCAACCAATTTCAATTTAGATGAAATTAATTAGGAGACATTGAATGGAATGGAAGATCTCTTACTTTGTCACACCCCACTATTAGCGGGAGGTGTCTTTGGCCACCCCACGAAACCCCCGATCGTTACTTCCAGCGACTAGAGAATCGTGAGCGAGAAGTAGGTGTTGCTTCTTTGGCTTAGTATAAAAATTTTTCTTTTCTAAACTTGTGATTTTATAAAATTTCGGTGGCATAACAGCTGCATACAGGACATATCCCAAAACATGTATATACAATTTACACTTTTAAAACATGGCAACCAACAACATTTCTTCAAAAGAGCCTCCGACTCATCACATTATGTACATACATATGCACAACTATACAAGTGCAAAGTGTTTTCAAATAAAAGTTAGCTACAGTTGAGTAAATACAACACATATACTAGAAGTCAGGAGGACCCTGCTATGTCCTAGCGTCCGGCGTGCCTGTACTTGGAAAATAGTTTTTAAAACAGGAAAATAATGAGCTAAACGAGCTCAGTGAGTGTATGCTTTGGAAATACTTGCTTTTTCTGTAAAATGTTTCAAAAATGTAAAACTATCCTTTACAAAACATTTTCTAGAATCACTGCTTGTTATAAAAGTTTCTAAAACTTTTCATCATATGCTTGCTTGCTTTGCTTTAAAAGTTTCATAAACCTTTTCATCATATGCTTGCTTGCTTTAAAAGTTTATAAAACTTTTCATAAAACTGATTGCTTGCTTTGCTTTAAAAGTTTATAAAACTTCGAAGTGCTGCTTGCTTTCTTCAAAAGTTTCTAAAACTTCGCAAAGCATTTGTTTACTTTAACTTTAAAAGTTTCTAAAACTTTTGAAACTACTTGCTTGCTTTTCTTTGTAAAAGTTTCTAAAAACTTCATAAAATGCTTGCTTACTTACCCGAGTGTGATTTTAAAGCGTATGAAGAATGCTTATAATTCAAGATAAAATCTTTAGGCCTTTCTTGCTTGGTGCTGCCTAGTAAACACGGAACTTTGGGCTTTCAAGTCTTAGGTGGAAGGACTTGGGTCCACATCACCTAGGTGGAAGGGCCTTGGCCCACATCACCTTTTCCGGTAAATATGGTGGAAAGACCTTGGTCTACATCACCATATAATAGCTAGCGCGCTAACCCTATATACTCCAGTACATGCCACGGTCTCCTTTAAATGCCATCATGCATGAACTAAGTTTGCCGACTAGGCAAATCTAAAATGCATGAAATGATGTCCTAACACCACCGTGCACGTACGGAATACCTTTGACTGGTATGCTTGCTTAAAACTAGGGATTTTTGTTAGGCCTATTTTATAAAATATACTTTGCTTTCTTGCTTGGAACATGGTTTAACAATTCAAAACCATTGTTTGCTTGAAATATGGTTTGATAATTCAAAATCATTGCTTGCTTTTCAAACTCATTTGCTTGCTTTAAAATATGGTTTATAATCAAAACATTAAATACGGCGTAAAAAACAGTTTATAATAATACACTAGCATGTAAAAATATAGTTTAGGACACTCACCTTTTTGTTTACGAAACTTGAGCACGACTCCCTTAACTTTCCACGCATTTGCTTTTAGCCTACCTCAAGCGAATACGTGAAAACGTGCTAGTATAGCGTAAACAACGTACTTCATCACATGGAAGTCACTTTAGGTCACACAACATTCATATAAAGCCAAATGAACAAATTACCCTTGAGCACCAAAAAGCCCATAACAAAAAAACCACTCATTTTGGCCATCTTTTTTCCAACAATATTCTCTGGACTTTATTACCCAAAAATTATTCAAACGGTCTTCAAAAATTATAAAACTCTCCAGATCAATCCTTTATATATCCAATGACATCTCTTTAAATTTTCAATTTAAAATTCCTTCCCTAAGGCCCTCAACCACATAACACGAGTTACAACATTTTTTGATGCCAAATTGGTTGGCTGAATCACCTATTGTTATCCTTGATTTCTAGGGTCTAAACTCCATAAATTGGAAATGGTTTCTTCAGTCATTTGAAGCTATGGTTTCTTCAGTCATTTGAAGCTATGGTTTCTTCAGTCATTTGAAGCTATGGTTCTAAGGTTTCTTCTCCAATTGGAATCACCCAATTTGGATCACCAAAACTCAAGTTATTGTAATTTACATCTAGATTACTCAATTTTCTGAGAACATAATCTGCACATAGCTCCACTTTGACAAATTTCTGGGCACTTTGGGGTTACAATTTGCATGTACTTCCTTCAAGTAACTTATTCCCCTAGAATTCTATTTTACCCAGAATTTTGAATCACTCAATTTGGATGAGTGAAACTCAACTTATGGCCAAAACACTACAACAATACCCAAAATAGAGCATAACCCGTGAGCTACACGAGCTCACCTTTCAGTCCATATTTGGGAGCCTTAGAGATGCAATTTGCTCTTGGTCTCTTATATAAATTTAGCCCTATCTCTTATGGTTCTTTACCAGGTGGAATAAATTCATTTGGATGATTATAGCAATCTATAGCAAAACAAAAGCAGAGGTTTTACAAAATTTTGGCGACATTTCCTTTAAAACCCAACATTCTCCTTTTTACAACCATTCCTCAAAACCAACATGGAATTTAACCAAAACAACTCCACCACACTTGTATTGGTGGTTTAGAACTCATATAACCAACCCTCGTAAAAATCCCAAGAATTCATACTAAGGTCCAAAAATCCATATAAAACCATAGAAATATGATGGACTCCATGTTTATCTTATACCAACTAAGGTTTTACCCACACAACTTCAACAATTCTAGGGTTAGGATAATCTCCTAACAAAACCCTAGGAAAGGAGCAACTAATCATCCATAGAAAATCCATACCAAAACCTGAACATCAAAATACACACATGATTGCATACAAAAATTCAAAGATTCATACCTTTTGCTCTTCTCCCTCTTCTTGCTCTTCTTATAAAGCCTTCTGTAGCTACTCTTCTTCTCCCTCTCTTTATGGTTGGCTCTAGCCAAAATGAGATGTTGTTTGTCTCATCCCCCTTTTATAGTTTTAATTCTCCTTTTATTTCCAATTGGATGCCCTCTCTCCAAGTATTTGCAAATCAACTTTTGTTATTTCTATAATGGCATACCCTCTTCTCATATTATGACTTTCATATCCTTTTTGACCAATTACAAATTTACCCTTGTTCTAGTACAAAATTCCAAAAAAAAAAAAAAAAAACTACAATGGCAATTAAATAATTTGGAAAGTCTTTTGGTGTACATATGCGCCCTCGATTTCGTCTTGTACATCCTCTCGGGATGGGCGTTACATACTTGCAGAATCTCACGTTTAAGAGTGATCAAGACTCCATAGGCTTGCTTGGCGTATCATTCTCCACTAATATAGGCATTTCACAACTCTAGGGATCAAATAGGTCTTCTAAGCTTGTAATGAATGGCTTGGGTAGAAGGGTAGATGAATAGGTCAATTAGGCTTAAGTTTACCCAAAACACACGTGTACATTCTTCTCTCGTCAAAGCACCTTCATCCTTCAATATTTGTCTATACATGCAATTGAATCCTTCAAACTCATCACATTTTGCATCATTGTGCTATTTGTATTGCTTCACCCCCAGACTTATTTGACTCAATCTTTCCTTATGACCACCAATTGTTTTTCTTTTTTATGAACATCAAGGCTAGAAGTGGTGCAATGTCCAACCTCTTTAAACTTTTCTACTTACCTTATGTACTTGAGTTTTAGGTCAGTAACTCTAGAGCCGGTTGGCCTAGGGCACTGGAGTGTTAAACACCCCTACGGACTTAATGGGTCAAGGTAAGGAAGACTATGAAACAAACTCCTCCCTCTTGAGTTCTTTAGCTTTTTGCTCTTTTTCTTGCCTTTTCCACACCCAAACACCTATTCTCTTATAATATTGCTTTTCAAGTGACATGCTAAGGGTAAACAAGGGTTATTGACTAAAGGGTAACTAGAAACAGGGCTTATAAGGCTCAAATTGGGTGACTATAGATTAATGCAATAAAAGGTGTGCTAGAAAGGCTCAACCGATTCCAAGAATGGCCTATATCATTTTCCCAAAATATGTGATGCCTAGAATTTCTCCTCAAATGATAATTAAACAAGTTATGGAGTCTTAAAAGATCTGAAAATATGGTATTCATCTAATTCTTCTCTAAACCAAGCACAATTGGCCACAAAGGGTATATTGTGACAGTGCTCAAGTTGGTAAGAACCTATGGCTAAGTCCAGAACTACATGGTCAACCCATTAGGCTTTAGAAATAAAACTATCTCTATCTTCTTCATGAAAGGAAAACTCAGTAAAAAATCATCATAGGCGTCACTTGTACCCCAACAATAAGCTCACACAACAAAATAAAATCTTTTTGAATCTTTTTCAAAAATTTTTATGCACACACAATATAAAAGATAAATCCAATGGTAGCTTAATAAACTTCAAGCATTTAAGCACAAATAAGGAGATCCGAAAAAGATAAACTAGTATAATCAACATGAAAGCATACCATAGATGCATCAATAAAGCTCCAATCAGAATTGCAAACAGATAAAAACCAACTCAAAACAACTTTAAATGTCCAAATGATAAACCAAACACACATGTCCAAAATAGAAAACTATAAGAGTAAAGTTTTCTAAAAGATAAACATGTCCAAGGTGCAAAACATGGCACCAATAGAAGAAACAGTCTCAGAAAACATAACTAAGCTCAAACGCCCCCAAACTTAAGGTAAGAACTGTCCTCGGTGCACAATAAAGTAATGGGTATAGAAAACTCCCCTCAAACATCGGGTTGCTCGTCATCATCCTCTGGATCGTCAGGTAGCTCTGGTGTAGTTGGTGGCCAAGGTGGAAACTCGAACGGTGAAAGAGGTGAAGGAGGCACGGTTGAAACAGGGCTCATGGGACCATGATAATACACCATGAGGCTCGCCAGGTATGATGTGTTATGCTCTTGCTGGTCCACTTGCATCTGTTGCCTCTAAGCTAATTCCTCGAGCCGGACTTGATTCTCGCATTGTCCACATGCAGCGTATAGTTGCTCTTCTGGTAGTCCGTGAATTCCTTGAATAAAGCAGAGGCCAATCCACTGATCAGCTTTTGGACCCTCGGATCAATAGGTCCCTGTGGTAGCTCTGTTGATCTTCTTCAGATTCTTCTTCTCCCTCTTCATCAGTGTCTTCGTCTATAGCTTGAGAGGTGGAGCCGTCCTTTTAAGTTAGGCATTGCTTATTTGGAAGCTTGTGCAGGGACTTCTCCTCCAGACTCGGACATAGGAACTCACCATCTTACACAGTAAGGTAATTAGTAAGGGTGGGTGAGAGCTCAGTACACTACTTGCAAGATTCCAATAAGTGAGCTTTCAATGGCAAATCCTATATCCAAACTTAATGTCCTCAGCTGTAGCATATAGGAGGATGGCCTTGTCCTATGGACTATAGATGCTTACAAACTCGACCTCAAGCGAGCAAAGGAAGTAGAACCATGCTTTCAGGACTGGCTAACCCGACCCTCGAAAAGTTGTGACTTCATTGGTGGAGGGTTTCTCTTCATGTCTTCTTCCTGTTTATAGAGGGTTCGAAGGAGGATCGTAGTTAGGGCTGAAATAAGGCCTTATAAGCATCATTATCATCGTCCTTAAAATCATATGCTTTGTTGATGGATTGTGGCGTTGAGGCTGACCCATTTTCTAGGACATATGCTGAGGAACCATCACCAGTGGAGGAAGGTTAGAAGATAAACTCTCGAACAATGACGACTATACCTTGTGGAGGTGCTCACAAAACCGACCCCAATCTTTCTTCTGAATCATATATGTGAAGAAGGCATTGGAATTGGAAAAACCTCGCTCTGACATGAAGGTGCGGTTGTACAACGACTCATGGTACCCGCTCATCGCCTCGCGAGTGATTAACTTTTCTAGATCTTCTGACGGAGGTGGAGGCTGGCTCAAACTGGAGACGAACCGATCTTCCTCTTCTTCAAAATCAACTGTAGGAGCTGTTGAAGCTTCAAGAGAAGGCTGGAGAAGGGAATTTTGAGAGAAGAGCGGTTTGGGAGGGAAGAAGTGAGGAGATGAAAGAAAAATGAAAGGGTTTTTGCTTTTTTTAAAACTCTACAATCAGCCCTTTGTCGCAATGAAGATGGGTTTGTCGCGACGAAGGCGTGGAATTTGAAAAGGCGTTGGGGGTTCAGAAATTTGGGACCTGGTTCATCGTGACGAAGGGATGCTCATAGCGACAAACCCGAGAGGGTGTTGAAGGTTAAGGAGATAGATGGTTGATCCCAAAATTCAACTCCCAAATTCTCTTGAAACATAAATCCTTACTCCCCCAAAAGTCATACACACTTCTCATTAACAAAAATTCGTATCCGCCTCTCTTTTGATCTTTAAACTTCTCATTTACATTCGTTGTTTTATTCTTCTCCCAAAACTTAGTTCCATTCAATTCAAAGAAACCTCACTTTTGGATTCTTTAATGGACTTGAAACATAAACACACACATCAAACAAACCAAGAATCCCGAAAATAAAAAAATAAACTAAAAAGGAAACAAAAGAACAAGAATAACAGGGAAAAAGGGAATCTCACAAAGCTTGGGTTGCCTCTCAATGAAGGTTTTCCAAACACAAGAAATGATAAAAAAATCGGTTCAATGCTTCAAATTTGTGCTCATGGTGACTTCAAACTTGTGGATGGCAAATATTGAAGCCCTATTTTGGGTTGCCTCTCAATGATGGTTTTCCAAACGCAGGACATTATAAAAAATCGGCTCAATGCTTCAATGCAATGCTCATGGTGGCTTCAAAATTGTGGATAACTTTCTCTTGCTGAGTTGACCTCCCCTAAATAGGGCTTCAATATTTGCCCATTGACTTTGGTGCCCTTATCCAATGTGCCAACTCTACACTACCATAAGGGAGACATTGTGATCACAAAGGCCTAAACCATCTTGAGTTGAGCTTTTCGGAAATAATTTCAATCTTAGATTAAGAGGGTACTTTTTAACCGGTTTTAAACTCATTCTTCTCTATCTTTTTTATCATGCCACGCCTTGGTCTTTTCCTTGTAGGTTCTTAAGCTTTCATAGGCATCCTACCGAAATTCTTCATGCTCATTCAATTGAAGCAACCTTCTCACCAATGTTTTCTAAATTCATGTTCAGCATCCTAGTTGCCCAATAAGCTTTATGCTTTAATTCCACTGATAGGTGACATGCCTTCCCATAGACAATCTTATAAGGTGACATCCCCAAGGGAGTCTTGAATGTCGTTTGGCATGCCCATAAGCTTTCATCAATCTTCTTTGCCCAATATTTTCTCGTCACATTCACCGTCTTTTCCAATATCTCCTTGATTTCCCAGTTTGACACTTCCGCTTGCCCATTGCATTGAGGGTGGTTGTAAAACCCGAGAAAAATTCAATTTTTTTGAAAAAGGGTAAAATGGTAATTTCGGTTGAAAACTGAAAATTTTCTAGATCTTGGATGACGAAACAGACTTCAGCGTTGAGTTCGTCTTGTGAAATCTAGTTACCCCTTCGAATTTCGTCGAATTTGAGATAATTAGAATTCCCGCGTTTTTTGAGCGTCGGGTGTTGGGTGACATGACATGATCCAATGGAATAAAGCGGCGCTGGAAGGACATGGCATGACATGTGGTGCACTTAATTGAATGACTCACATTGAGCCAAGTGTCAAGTGGAGAATAAAAGAAAATAAGGAAAAAAAGAAAAAAGAAGAAAAAAGAAAAAAGAAAAGAAATTAAGAACAGCGAAGGGAAAAATGACCATTTTTTTGGCACAAAAACTGTAGTGGGTGAGCATGGGAGAAAGGAGAAAAGAAGAGAAAGAAACTTTTCTATAAGATCTACGGAAATCGAGTCGTGGGTTTTCGTCGGAGTAAGAGGTAAAGTTGGTCCATGCAGCGAGGGCTATGCGTGGATACCAAAATATAGGGGTTTCGTCAAACTCCAAGAGGTAGGAAATTTTCCTACTTGGAATATTTCTGGCCTAAAGGCCATTTAATGGCTTGGGGTTTTCTTTGTGGCCGTGAGAGGCTGTAAATTTCAGTCTCAAAATCTTGGGACTCAGTGAAGGAATTTTTAGGAATTTTACGGAATTTATTTTCGGACGATCCAGAGTTGAATTTTCGGAACTATTTTCGAGTAGTCCCGGATTGTGTTGAGGTTTGGTTTTGATCCCGAGACTGATGTCTTTAGGTTTTGTTGTGTGTTTTGGTATCACTATAATTTGTTGATGAATGGAACAAAAAAAAAATGGTTCATGGCTGTGAAGGGACCAAGAGGTGCCTTGTTTTATATGGGTCCGAGATTTGGGCCATTTTGTGTGTATTGTTGGAAAAATAAATAATATGCGGTTGTGTGTAAAATCATGTTATGTATTGCTTGCGTGATAATATTAACATGGAAATTGTGATGAATAAAAATTATATGTAGGAAATATAATCATCCGGAAGTTATAAATGTTGCATGTAGTATGACATAGCATGAAATGACATGATTGCATTTCATATGCATTGTCACATTGCGTCGAGTCGGGTGTGGGTGCATGGTATTGGTTATTCACCATTCTTGGTGAATGTGTAGTGAGCTCGGAAATTGGGACAATGTCCAAAATTGAGACTCACGAGTGCATAAAAGCAATAATAATAAATTTCATGTGTTTGGGTAAAACAAGATGGGGCAGATCCCCCGGGTGGAGCCCCGAATTTTATTCTTGGTCGAGCGTATGTCAGGTGATGAAAGTTAGTGAAAGTGCATCGGAAGGCGTGAAGTGCATTTGTGAGGCCACAGAGTGCAATCAAATAAACACACGGAGATTTGGTAAAATTGAATAAACATTTAAGAAGGGTTGTCGATGGAGTTGAGGTCATTGGGTGAAACACCAAATATTTGGTTTTACACTTAGTATTACGAGGTGTGAGGGAGTCGATTAGGACTCGGGTTGTGGGCACAGGAGTCTCATCTCATGCATGACACGTAATATTCCATATAGGATTGCATTATTTATATGGAATGTGATTGGACGTTTTCATGGTTGCCATTGCATGTGCATTTTAGGTGGGGAGTAGCCCTTGTAGGAGAAATTTTCTACTGGGCATTGCTCATCTCATTGTGGGACCCCTTTTCAGGTACAGGGGGTGTACAGGGAGACGACGCTTCGACGAGGCCGTGATTATGAAGAAGGCCGATGTGTGGCCTTGATATTACTTTTGAGTAACATTTTTGTAAAAATATTTTGTATAAAGTGCCTTAGCTAAGTGCTTTTAAAACATTGTCTGAGTCGGGTATGTTATTATGAGTAAGAGGGTTGTGATTGGACTCTTACGGTATGATGAGTTTTATTTTATTATTTTAGATTTAAATGTGAATGAATGGGGCCCGGTAAAGGGATGTATAAATTGGGGATATGAACAGATGGACCTTGTGGGGTGTCTACTTTGTTGAGACAGGATGGAGTTATGATTATCTTTGTTATACATATTGTATATTAGGTAGAGCTCCCCGAGACAAAGGAAATCCCATCTACGATTTTGTGAAAATATGGATCGATCAAATGGGACACAACGATTGTGGTATCAGGTTACCAGGAAATCCACAGGAATTCCTCGAGTTGACGGGTTGTCGCGGGACCCTCCAGTTTGGGGTGTGTCACGGAGTGGTAGGCAAGTGATACGATCCTTAGCTCCATGCTTGGGCTGAAAAGAAAGTGCAAACAACTTGTTGCAAAAGTGTGAACCTTCATCACTAATCACGGCTCTAGGAGTTCCAAACCTTGAAAATATGTTCCGTCGGATGAAGTTCAATACTACTTTGGCATCACAAGTAATTGTTGGAATAGCCTCTACCCACTTTGAAACGTAATCCACGACCAATAGTATGTATTTGTAGCCACGGGGAGGGGATGGGAAGGGCGCAAATCCCATTACATGAAAGGCTACCTTTAGAATAGTAGTCAAAGGAATTTCGTTTCTTTTCCCGATATTGCCTTTCGGTTTGACATCGATCACATGATTTAGCAAATGGCGGGCATCCTTGGATAGAGACGACTAATAGAAGCTTGATTGTAGCACTTTAGTGATTGAACGTTGTCCGTGAAGCCTTCAAACTCGAGGTGACGGTGCTTCAAAATTTCTCCCATTTCAACTTTCAGCACACACCTCCGAATGATTTGGTCCGCACATTGCATAAACAGAATGGGGTCATCCCAAAAATAATGCTTCACCTCTGCAAAGAATCTCTTCTTTTGTTGAGAAGTGAGTTCATACAGAACAATACCGACAACAAGATAATTAACGATGCCGGCAAACCATGGAGAAAATTCAGCATGAGACAAGGCTAGTATTTGTTCATCGGGGAATGTATCATCAATTTGAACTTGATTTTCATGCACCCTTTCCAGAATTTCCACTCTTGAAAGATGATTAGCCACCAAGTTTTCAGAGCCCTTCTTATCTTTGATATATAAGATGTAAATTAATCACCGTTCTACTACGAAACACATAAGTGAGATGGTTAGGGTATCCTAACTTAACTAGACGGTCTCGAATGCGGCTATGTTATGCGGTAGAACTTTACCATCCTTGTGGTCTGCTTGCTTAGGACACCTTATGGCCTAATTAAAAAATATAATCACACACATACTCGACTATATGTACGATATCATATGAAAAAAATTGGTGAGTCGATTAAGACATATAATATATATCAAATTTGTATTAATAAAAAACTAACAAAAATAAACAACTTAATACTTAATATTATTTAGTACAATTTAGCATTAAGTTGAAAAAAAGTTATATTTAACATCAAGTAAAAAAAAAAAACAAAAGCCACCAAACTTTGATGGGATCCAATTGACTAGCCACTCCTCGATAAGACGACTTATGAAATAAGCTTAATCCAGTGTAACTCCTCTTTCGAAAAAACTATGAAGATGATTAGATTTAGGAAATGTTAAGGTGATTTTAATATATATATATATATATATATATATATATATATATATATATATTGTACTTTTATTTTTTTTGAAAAATACATATGCCTTGCTCATGTGGTAGAGGAGTCGAGTTCAAGTCCCAGTCATGACTATTTAATACATTGTAATTAAGGGCTAGTTTGACAGTACTTCTTAAAAATGTTTCTAAACTTAAAAACACTTAAAAGTGCTTTTAGTACAAAAAAGGTTTAGTAATATTTTCAAAACATTGGGAGGTAGTTTTTATAAAAAAACACTTTAAAGATATTTGATATTACTAAAATACCTACTTATTTATCCTTAATTGTCTATTTATTTTCCGCAAAAATTTCTATTTATATTATTTAAAATTCCGGACAATATCATATACTTTAAATTAAAATCTTTTGTAAATATAAAAATATATATTCTATAATCATAAAAATATTTTATAAAAATAATTAACAAAGTTTTATTAATACACTTTTATCACGATTTAATAATTAATTCAAATCTTTTTGTAAATATTTTTTATAATCATATGAATAATTATTTTAGGTTTTTATTTATACAAATATTTATGTATGTTTATTCATTAGTTCAAATCTTTTTATAATCGTAAAATTAATAATATTAGGTTTTATTAATACAAGTATTTATATAAGTTTATTCATTAATTCAATTATTTATGTAAATATTTTCAAATTTTTTTATAATCATAAAAATAGTTGATTTAGGACTTATTAATATAATTTTTATATGTATTTATATACTTTTGTAATAAATTTATTTGTTATTATGATATCCTATTTTATAATTAAATATTAGATGTTCTTTTAGTAATTTTATTGATATAAAATTGTTTTTATACGTATGCATAAGTTACAAAAAACTTTAGTAAAATAATTTTTTCGGAATCTTTACAAAAACGTTTATAATAAAAACGTTGTCAAGGAAAGCGTTTTGGCTAGAAAAGTTGTTACAAGAAGCAATGCTAAAACTTAATAACAATAATATTTTCTTGTCCATATTAATTTCCTTATACTTTATCAATTCATTTTAACAAATATTTTTTGTTGCTAAATTGTATTAATGCTAAATACTTTTTTTAAAATGCATATGGTATTAAGCATCTACATTTTGAGAAATAGTGTTGGAATTCCGGGACATCCCTTTAGAAATCTATGATTTTATAAGTAATGGAAAGCAAAGCCATAGACAATGAAATAAAAATACATTTATTGATTTGATAAAATATATACTCTTAGGAATAGAATCGATTCGTGAATTTTGACAATCGCAGGTTGCATGTTTGTTCGAGTGGACTTCAGAGACAATCCAACACCTTTTTGCTTTGAGGATCTCGGGCCACTTAAAGAAATCTATAGTTTCTCTCTCCTTTGAAATCACTCTATGACCCTAGAGCTAAAGATAATGTTATATTTATAATATGGTTTAGTGGATTAATTTGCATCTTATAAATCAATGAAAATTAAATAAATTTAATTCGTGAGGTTTTTAAATAACAAAAAAAATAAGATGATCCATATATTTTCCTATTTTCAACTGAAAGAAAAATGCTTGTAATAGATTCAAGCCCAAAAGGAAATAACATTGGTGGTAGGAAGAACTAACATGAGAATGAAAATAAAATAAAGAAAACTCAGAAGAAAAAAGAAAAGAAAAATAGCGTCATACCTGAATGAAATATGAAATAGATTCTCAAGATGAAAGAGTTCTCCTCCCTCCTATTTTAAAGGTAGAATGACTATATATATAAACCATGTTTTTCTTTTTGAACTTGGACTTGTACTTCTTCTAACAAAAGTTTTATTTTTTAGGTTCTTCCTTCAAAATACATATTTTGTGGCATGTGGATCTTACAATCTTCAATTTCTTTTTAAGTATTCCTCTGTAAAATATACATTAATTACCGGCATGTTGATTTGAATTTATTTACAAAGACCTAATACTTCTTTTTTACTAATTGTTATTTTGGCATGACTTTAATACGAAAAAGTGGATTTTGAAAAAAATAATAACTAAATCATTATTATCTTTATCTGTTAAACAATAATTTAAAAAACATGCAATTTTTAATTATATAACCCATGAAAAAAATCATGTTGAGAATATTTTAGGTATTGATATTTTGGGGACTATTTTATACCAAAAATGTGGTTTTCGATTCCTGAAATGAAAAAAAAAAAAGAATAATTATATTGGAGGGTTAGTTGTGTTACAAAGTTAAGAAACAGGCCACATTATCTTCAAAATTTTGTCAATAATCATAACTTATTAGAAAATTAACGTAAAGGATATAAATATTTGAAAACATCCAAAATAACATCAATCGAGTTAAAAATTTAATTAAATATTTTTTCATTACATTATTACTTATATTTATTCTATTAATAAAATTTTTAAAATATAAATTGAAAAATAAAAGAATAAACAAATCTTAGGTGATATTTACAATAATCTTGTAGAAATAATATTAAGTTTTGTTTTAAAACTAGTTTTAGAAAAGTTTCAAGTAACTTGATTCAATAAAAAATTTGTTTGCAATTTTAAAATTTTCTTAATTTTTACAATTTGATTCAATAATTGGGATAAAAATAATATAGCGGTTAAACTCGATATCAAATCTCTTTCTGAAAATTAAAAGTGAAAGTAAAGACGATTTTGGAAATGAAAATGTGTAAAACAAGTAAAGTGAATTAGGATAAAAATAAATAATATATCCAGATTTTCAAAAACTAAAAGCAGAAAGCAATAGGGATTTTAGGAAATGAAAATGTAAAACAAAGGTAAAGCAATACGTAATAAAAATAATATATGGAGTTAAACTTGTGTAAAAATAGAAAGTAAGGATAGATAAATCATAAAAGAAAATGTATTTTAAAATATTTAAATAAAGTAATAATTTAAAGAAACCCGTTGTCTTTAAAAAATTTCAAATTAAAAATAAATACCCACTTTTTTCCTTTTATTATATAATAGTGAGCTATGCTATTTTCTTTCTTCTTTTTTAAGCAATTAATATCTCAAGAACTTTTAAAATGGTTTAAAAATAATAATTGACAAGCAGGATGATCTTAAAAATTAATAATGTTTTATTAAAAATATTATTTGTTGATAGGGTTTAAAAAATAGTGCATGCTTATTTCATAAACTATAAGAAAGAGTAGCCGAGTGAGGCAGCACGAGCAGCATGTTGCAAAATGGGAAGAGCAGTTTGTTAAATATAGGGCCAACGGCATGGACAATCTGGCTTGTGTCATATCAAATTAATAATCACAAATCGATGAGAGTAAGATAATTCTGATAACAAACATCTGTAAACAAAGCCTTGTGCCATGATGAAGTAGGATAATTCTCGATAAGCTGCGCTCACTCATTATCCCTTGTTGTCAGATAGCGGTGAAATGGGAAAATACCCCATCGATGGGAAGAATCATATCGCCCATCCGATTGGGAAGAACGCTAATGCTATAAATCGCAGGGACACGTCGGTAAAGGTACGTAGAGCGTTCGCGCTGGCGGTTGATCTCTCTTCTTTCATTGGAAGAACTAACTTGGGCATCGGAGGCAGGCGAGCCGTAGATCCTCTTTATTTCTTGGCACTGCCGGGGAGAATCGGCGTCAGCGGACAGCCCGGCCAGTGGAGTCCTAGTTCAGGCCCGGTAGTCCCGACACGCTCGGCCAGGTTAGGTTGAAGGAATCATTAGTTGTGTAGGTACGTAGAACGTGACTCGCTTTTACAAATAAAGCCCGATCTCGGTAGCGTGGTTTCAACTCGGAGAAAACAAGCGGGGAGCGCGCGATCCTTCCCGGGAATGCAAGACCGACTGGTGGGGTGGATGGTCATTTCCTCGGAGAATCTGAGTAGAGGTTGTCTTGAGGCTAACACGAGACGAGTGGAAGTGTTACGCCGTCTCTTAACCAATGCTTGATAGAGGGGTCGACGACTCACGAGCCGGGGCGCGCCGGCGCGCGGGAATCGCCCAACAAGCGGGAAGGCCATAACCACCCCTCGGGAAGAAGCGGCCACACCTCGGCCCTCCCAGAAGCGAGGGCGAGTCCCGGCCGAGCCGGGGGCATGGACCACCGCAGCGGAGGGGAGCGCAATGAAGCCCAAATACGGAGGAGACCTCGCGACAATGGGCCCCTTCGGCCAAGGAATGGGAAGCGATCATGGGAGGCTTGAGAGGTTGAGGTATCGACGGGGCTCGGTAGCATGAAGGAAGTCGTTGAGTAGAGGCGTCGATTTCCATATGGACACCACGGGTGCGATGGCGAGTCCGGATTCGTAGTAGGGTCTCCTTCCCATTCAATGAAGTTGAGTCACATGAGTGGGCGTCAGGTGGTACGAAGGATCCTGTCGACCATCTTAACACTTATAAGAATCAAATGGAGCTACATGGATATCAGGACCCTATACGGTGCAGAGCCTTCACTATCACGCTAAAAGGCCCGGCTTTGGCTTGGTTCAACATGCTCCCACCATCGTTAGACTCCTCATTCAGAGAGTTCTACATTGCGTTCGTCTCCCACTTCATTGGGCGAGAGCGTGGGAAATAGGGTTATCACACACCATAAAGGAGCCCCGAGGGAAAGCACCGAGGTCATACGTCCCGGAAGGTTCAATGCCGAGTCTCACGAGAGGTAGGCGGTGGACGAAGTTTATTATCCTTTGCATTCATCGCTGGGTTAGGAGTGCAATCAAAAGATTTGATGTTTTCCATATCCAAGAATCCTGAGGCAAGCCTTGGTGAGGTGCCTCAAGCGGAAAGTACATAAGCGGCGGAGGCCCTCGTATCGAAAGAAAGCTCTTGACCCACAAAGAGAGAAATAGGACCGACGAACAAGGGACGAAGCCCGAGCGAAGCGGGAGAAGTCCCCGAAGAAAAGTGAGCGATCCTCGAAGAGAACGCCTTTGGCGTCGAGGCCGTTTAGGACCACCTCGGCCCAGGGATTCGTCGGCGGTATTCACCTGTTGGTTACCCGCTGACCCGCGATGTCGGGTCTTACGCAGTACAACATGAAGCGGGTTTACGAGATGGCAGGCCCGGATGAGATCGGATCTGCGAAAGAGATAACACGAGGCATTGTAGGTTCCATAGGGACCATGGAGCGCGACGGACGATTACGCCTTCGGGGAAAGGGGAGATAGGAATGTTGAGTTCGATCTGGAATTTGTCTTGGCGGCCGTAGCCTCGAGAAGGTCGGAGCCGGGCGTAGTCACCACAGCCTCGGGACGGCAGGCTCGGCACTGGGGCCTTAGGGAAATTCACGTGATCTCGGGAGGATTTCTGGGAGATTGGGAATCCGGCTCTGCTAGGAGGCTCACTTGCGTGGCATCGGGTCGGGAGAGGTAATGGAAGTACAGTGGTTGTCCAAGGCGCACCGACTCGACTGACCGTAACATTCCGGATTCGGACACGGAGGATGTCGGCCTTATGATGATCCTTTGGTGATAAGGCGGTTGCCAGTAACAAAACAATCAAGGTCCTTGTCGATAATGGGAGTTGTAGAACCATTATCTTTACTTGTGGAGCTTTTAATAGGATGGGCATCGGAAGGAGAAAGCTGGAACCCAGTCCGACCCACACGAGAGGATTCTCAGAAGAAAGTGCTCCCTCACGGGATCAATCGATTAGTACTCACTACAGGAATTCCCCCGTACGATGACCAATGAGTGAATTTTCTCATAGTAGATGCCCTATCTGCTTATAACATGTTGTTGGGCAGACCCTCTCTCAATGCCATAAAGGCTATCCTTAAACACACATGGTGATCGAGTTTACTACCACACGGGTGGAGTAGGGATGGTTAGAGGGAGACGACGGGTGACGGGGGAGTGCTACTGGCGTCCGTGAAGCAAAAAGCGGTGACAGCGTATACGTAGACGGCTCGACATGCGAAGAGTAAATACCGACACGAGCCCGCCGGGTGGGCAGTGCAGTTGGATGATAATCCTGAACACCTCGCCTACATCGGCTCCAGACTAGCGAAAGACCTCAGACACCTCCTTGTTCACTTCTTGAAAGCGAAACGAGGATGTCTTAAATGTAGACGAGGAGGGGCGTGGGAGGATTGACCTGCATTAATCACTCTCACAGACCTAAACGTCGATTATCCTTCAAACCGGTCAGCAAAAAAGAATTAGTTTGCTCGAGAAAGACAAAAGCGGTGATAAATGGGGAGAATTAGTGGCTCCTCCCGGGCGGGGGAGCAATCAGAGAAGTGGGTATCTGGAATGGTTGTGACGTTGTACTAGTCGGCGAGCGGCGAAGATGTGACTAACAATCGACTTCAACGACATCAATAGAGGCATGCGAAGATGGTTCCCCTACCCTGAATAGACCTCATTGTAGATGCCACAGTGAGCCATGAACTCCTCCGGTTTGTGGATGCTTTCTCCGACTGGCGGATCATCATGGATCCAGGCAGCGAGAAAACCTCATTTGTTACGGGACGAGGACTGTGCTATCGAGTAATGCCCTTTGGGTTCGCAGCGGGAGCTACCCCGGGGTTGGTGAGCGGGATGTTCCGAGGAAACGATAGGGGCATCCATGGAGGTATACATAGATGACATGTTGGTGAAATCAACCTCGGCCAAGCTCCACATAGCTCATATGTCAGTTGGATCTGAAAGTCTGATGAAGTTGAATCCGGCGAATCTTTGGCTTTTGGAGTCTTAAGTAGGAAAATTCTTGGGTTTTATAGTCAACAAGCGCAGGAATCGAGGCAAATCGGAACAAGATAAAGGTATTGCTCGACATGCGCCACTTGAAGTCGAAGCATAAAGAGTCTGACGTCACAACTAGAAGAATAGTAGCTTTAAGTAGGTTGTGTCGAGCCCCGGCGATAAATGTCGACCACTTCTTCGGGTTACAAGAAAGCACTGATGGGATACACATTGCGAAGCGTTCGCGGCGCGAAAACTTATGCGAGCTCTCCTCTGATCACGGTGACCCTACGAAGGGAACTCCTTACTGCATGCGGCGGTTTAGTTTCGACGGTAGATCATATAAAGACAAAGGGCCGATCGCAGCATCCAGTCTACTATTATGGCCCAGAGCTAGGAGCGGAGGAGAGTTATCGAGGATGGAGAAACTAATCCCGGTGTGTCGCGGCCCAGCTCATGCCGCGCAAGCCCATTACCATTTAAAGTCCCAGAGTACCCAGTGAAGCGAGTCTTTGCGTAAGCCGAAATACCGGGAAATTGATGAAGTGGGCCTTGGAGTTTGCGGCGGGTGGCGTCGAGATATAAGCGAAACCCTAAATAAAGAGGCCGGGTCTTGGCGGGTTGTCTGTGGGTTCACCGTGAGGCTTGCGGAGACGAGCAACGCCAGGCCTCCCATTCGGGATTTGTCAATCGCAGGGTCTGATGCGAGAGGAGCGGTGCTTGGGGCTAATTCGACCTCCAGGAAGGAATAGACATCGGTATGCACTTCAGTTTGGGTTCGAGCCTCAGCAAGCCGGCGAGTCATCGCGAGGACTCAACCTCACCACTGATGAGTTAACTAGCTAAATTTGTCACGGCGAGCTCAGTTGGTAGTAGCGAAAGACACCTGCGAGACGAAGGTGAAAAATGATCCTATACCTCAGAAGGTAAAGGGGAACTCTGGGAGATTGGTGCTAGTTCAAGTCGGACCACATCAGAGCGGAGAATTCGAATGGGCCACTGGCAAAGCGAAGCAACAACCTCTGAAGATCTCAACGGACAAAAAGCATGCTCGAGCACCTTACTGAGCCTTTGTGATCTGATAGTGAGGAAGTCGCCTTTGTCATGTCTGAATGGCGAGTGGATGGACCCACGTTTGGGACCTATTTAATGGAATGATTTACTACCCAATGACGAGAGGCTTGGCTGGGGCGAGGTCGACGGGTTTACTGGCCATAGGGAAGCCTTTAAGCGGGTTTCTTCGCACCGTCCTTGGTGCATCGCGGGAAAGACGGCGACCTACGTCTTAAAGAGTGCATGAAGGTGTATGTGAAATCACATGAGACTCGAGGCGTTGGTGGAAAGCCTTAAAACGGGGATCACCCTGCGGCCCCTGATACTTTCGAGATGAGATAGAGTTGATCGAAGTGCAAAGTTTGTCGAGGAGCACGCAATCTCTCACCTCTATACGGCTGATGATGTCGATCAGCCCACGGCACCCCGGCTGATGAAATTTAGACATATTGGGACCTCTGCCCATTGGAAAAGGCTAGTGCAAATTTATCATCGTAACTGTGGATTATTTCACCAAATGGGCTGAAGCCGAACCTTTGGCTACTATCACATAACGAAGATGTGACTTTGTTTGACGGCTCCATAATTTGCGGAGTTTAGTCAGAGCCACAGTGTCGATAATGGAAAGCGATTCGACAATCCTAAGTTGAGGATTTTTTTTGTGCTAAGCTCAGGATCGAGAACTACTACTCGTCCCCGACTCATCCACAATCTAATGGGCCAGTGAAGTCACCATCAGGCTCTTAAGCGCACTAAGACCAAGTTGGAAGACTGCCAAAAGGCAAGTGGGCGGAGTACCTACGAGGTGTTGTGGGCATCTGAGGAACCACGCGTAAATGCACCTTTCGAAACTCCCCGGTCGCTCTGGCTTTTGAGTGCGAGGCGGTGGCCACATCGAGATCGGATTAAAGTCGAGGATTGAATTGGCTAGCGTGGAACAAGCAGGGCTCTCGGCTAAACACGGACCTCTGAGTGAAGCGTGAGCAGGTCTACCTGACGTATGAAATTGCCAAAGGAAAGCGGCAGTACTATGACCCGAAAGGTCGAGCCAGGGGTTACAAACTTTGGCGACCCTAGTCTTAAAAACATGCACAGAAAAATCAGACACATGAAACTAGGGTCAGTTGGGAAGGCCCCTATATAGTATCTCGCGTCGTGGGGCCAAGATGATCTGAGCTCAGGACGAGAAGAGGGAAAAATTATATCTCACTCTTGGAACGCTGAGCACCTTAAGCGTTTTTATCAATAGACCTCGGATTGTAATCATTAATAAAGTAACATCAGTTTTCAGATACGTGTGAGTGTTTGTTGATTACTTTGTTTATTATCCTCATAAGTCAGAAGAGGGGCGTCTCGGTAAAGAAACTGACGGCTCGGCCCGGGGAAAGTCTGAAAGTTACACACATCAGAATACACAAATTCATGCGCAAAGAAAAGAAAGAAAAATCTTCTTTATTACAATAAAGGTACAATTGATTACAATCAGTAGTGTCATTCCTTACATCTCAGAAATAAACAGTACAAGCAGTTCCATAAAAAAAAAAAAAAAAAAAATCTCAAGAGAGAGAAAGAGAGAGGGAAAGAGAGGAAGAGAGTGCGAAGAGGAGAACGAGATGGGAAAGAGAAGGGAAAGGAGAAGGAAAGAGTGGAAGAGAGAATGAGAAAAAGAAGGAGAAGGAGAAGAAAGAAGAGAAATAGGAAGAAGAGAAAATGGAAAAAGCGGTACTAAGAGGTGCAAAAACTCTCTCGAGCCTTGTTCCTGCGAGGATTAGGGGAATAACATAACTCATGAGGAGACTAGGAAAAAACCTACAGCTCCATAGTGAAGTCCATGGGCTGAGTGGAATCCTTAGGCGGACCCCTTGCGAAGACGGCCAAGCCTTGACGCTTCCTCCTTCCAATTGCCCAAAAGGGAAGAGAGGTTCGGAGAGTATGAGCTCCATGCGCGGGGATGTAAGCCATTTATAAGGCGAAGTACTGGAGAGTAGCTGAGTGGTTTAATTCCTCCGTGAACCCCGGCGTAATGGCTTTCGCATCTTTCGAAATGGAAGTCAGCGGCGCGCCGTAGCCTGGCGGATCCAGCCCGCGAAACCTCGGCCCCAGTCTTGAAGGGCTGTTGCTTTCAGCGAGCTTGGCGGCCCGGGGCGGCTTATTTCGAAAGGCCTCGGCACCACAGATCCCGATAGCTCGGTTGCGAGCTTAACGGCTCGGGAAGGCGGCGCCCGAGAGCCCGGGAGCCCGGCCATTTCGGTTCGCGAGCTTAACGGCTGAGAAGGCTGGCGCTTAGGAACCCGACAACTCAATTTGAAGAGCTCAATTATTACCTTAGGCAAATTAGCTCGAAAACGAGATTAAACCGGCGGATAAGCCCACGGCCTCAGCGGCTTAGTTTTGAAGAGCTCATTGCTGTTGGGCTGGCAGCCGGAGGCAGATTCAACAGGGCACAGTGGCCCGGGAGCCCGTGACTCGATTTGTGGGGCTTAGCGTCGGGAGGCCTCGGCGCCCGGGAGCCCGACGAGCTCGGTTTTGAAGAGCTATTTGCTCGACTAAAGCAATTAGCCCAGCCGATTCGGCTTAGGCGGATAAGTCCACGAGTCTCGGCCGTTTTTGAAGAGCTGTTGCCCGATAAAATGCAGTGTGCGGCGGAGTTAATTTCGGCCCGGTTTGCCGCGGAGGCTCGATGGGCCGATTTTAAAACATTTGTACTTAAGGCTGGCAGCCGGGGCGGTCGGCTCAGGCTGTGCGAGGCGGCATTTCGGTTGTGGAAGCTTATTTCGGGAAGGCCTTAGCGCGAGAGCCCAGCTGAGTTATAGAATGCGGTCGGGAGGCCTCAGGCCCGAGTCCGGTAGCTTAGTTTGAAGAGCTGTGTTGCTCGGCAGAGCCAAATTAGCCCGAGCCGGTTCGGCAGGCGGATAAGCCCACGGGCCTCGGCGGCTCGGCTTTGAGAACCAGCTGGCTCTTAGGCAAATTAGCCCGAAGCCGATTCATTTCAGGCCCGGATAAGCCCGCGGAATCTAATGACTCACGATTTTGAAGAGCTGTTGCTTTCAGTAAGGCACAGTAGCCCGAGAGCGAGGTTGACAGACCAGTTTAAGCTCCGCTGGGCCTGATGGCTCGATTTTAAAGCTTCGATTGCTCGATTAAGGCATATTGGCCAGGCGGTTCGACTCTCGAACAATTTAGCCCCGCAGGCCAGAAGCTCGGTTGCGGGCTCGGCCCATTTCAGGCCTCGGCGCCACAGGCCACAGCGTGGCCCGGTTGCGGGGCGCAACGACTTAGGAAGACCTCAGATCCCATGGGCTTAGCAGCTCAGTTTTGAAGAGTTCAGCTAACCGACTGAACTGGTAGCCCGGGGTAGATTCATTTCCCGGCACATTAGTCAAAGCCACGGCGGTGGGCTTTTGGGCATGCTCGGCTCGAAAGTCTTGGGTAGTGTATACCAGGCCAACTGACTTAGGTACAAAGCATATTGCTTAAAGAAGGCCAAGTAGCCACGGGCCAAGGAATTTCGATTAAGAAGAGCGCAACCGGCCAAAACGGCGACACAAATTAATGAGACAATAAGAGCGTGAGATAGAAAATGGGATATTCATTGAGGCGACATTACATATCCGAGGTTGAAGCAGGCAAAAAAAAAAAAAGAAAACAAGCAAAGCTGAAGGAGAATCGAGGCGTCGGAAGGGAGCGAGAAGAGCGAGGAAGGAGCGGGCATTAGGCTGGGGTGTAAGCTCTCCCGGAGAGTAGTTCTTGGAAAAAGACCTCTTGCCTCCATAAACCGTTGGGGATATCAAAGTTGAGTCGAGCCGGATAGGCATTGCATGACCTTCAGCCGAAGCGAAAGCCATCCGAGAAGCCCATTGGGTGCAGGCCTCATCCTGAGCTTCGTTATAGCTGCATCGCTTTTGAGCAACCGAGGGTTTCTTGCCTGCGAAGGTCCCCTCATGACCAGCTGGCACTCTTCGGTCGGGCGTTGTGACTCCACGACCTGAAAGCCGCGACGGGCTCCGTCAGCGTGGCCTTTGTCTGACTCGTCTCACAGTAGCGCGGCTGCTTCCCTAGTTGCCTGGCTTCGTTAGGGCGCTGCGGCTCATCCACGACTACTTGAAAGCCGGTGGGGAAGCTTGCGGCCACGTCCAGCCTCAGCCCGGTCGTCTGGCGGCCTGCGACGTCCACGACCTCCCGAAGAAGCGCCCTCGGCCACTCTTAAGCCGTCTCGGGCCTTTTCTTCCCTATCCTCAGCTCGTGCTCGCACCATCGTGGTATGCCTCAAATCAAACTTAAGCTTCGACCTCACTCGTCGTAATGCGCATTAGATCTCACATTTCATTTCCTTCGAATGAAGCAATACCTACGCCTTATGGCCCATGGGGCTTTGGCTGTGACCCTCGTTTAGTCTAGCCCTTTTGCCCAAACTCTTGCGGATGGGTAGCCACCTAAGGCACCCGACATAAAGTCGACACCCTGACTCGAGGTAAAATCGGACACCGAGTAAGACAAGGGAACTTGAGGGCGACCCCTGAGAGGGATAGAGCCCAGGTTTCCTCGGCCGGCGAGGGCACAGGCCTCTTAAGATCAGAATCCCTGAGAATGAATGAAACCGCGCCAGTCGTAAGCTTAACATTGGAAAGCAAGGAATCCCCATATCCTTCAGCTTCGAAGCGCTTCCTCCCCTACTCTTCCACCTTCGAAGGAGAAGGCTCGGCATTCTGCGCAGGGGGACTCCAAACTATTATGGGGTATAACCTCGGCGGAGCGCAGCGACCTTCCCAGGAATCTTTTTGCGCTGCGAGCGAGAACCAGGACGGAGCTGCGAACTTAGGGCTTTAGGCACCTCGGCAGGAGGCAGCGACACTTGCCCCTGCACTCGGGTATGGCTAGAATGGCGACGGATGTTCCCGGCCTCGGGACTTTTGATCAGACTGACCCTTCTCAGAAGTCGAGGAGCTTTTCCTTCCACGCTCCAGAGACCTCAGGAACTGATATCTCCACTGTGACTCCTCCTTGGTGGGCTTGGCAATGGGAGGCTTGACATGAGAGGACTTCATAACGGAGGGGGATGAAGACCTGAAGTGGCGACCCCGGGAGGACCTCAGGCACGAGATCAGGAATGTCAGGCTGATCAGCTCGGAATTAAGCGCGCGGAAGACACTTAGCCCGGCTCGGCTTTATGACCTCGTCTTCGGAATTTGAGATCGAGGCGAATGCACGAAAATCGCCACGGCTAATGCAAGGTGGACATCGGAGTAACTCACAGACACTAGGCCAGAAATTTCCCCAAATTAAAGACAAAGCTCCGCATTAGATTCTTAGGAATTGGTCGAATAGTCGGGACGCCCATTGTGTCTTCCTTGTCGAGAGATTCATTACTCTAATCGCTTTGACCAGCTAACAAAATGCTTATTATTTCCAAAATGCGTGAGAGAAGATGGGAGATCAGAGATGATTAAAGGAATGTTGCAACAGATAGATAAAGAAAGCCCTTAGCGGCTTCCTTCACACTAAAAGGTCAAGAATAGAGCTATCTTGGGAACACAGCCACTTGTCCACTAAAGAAGACCTGAAACTGACGGAATACCAGAAATTGGGGCGAAAGTTAGAGGCGGGCGTTGAAATGTTGCGAATTACTTTTTATAAAGGGTGTAGAGGGAAACGGAGGCCATTGTCTGAAGGCCACCTCGAAGAAGCACACCATCTTAGGCACTTGGACCACATAAGAGGTCAAAATGTCGGAGACCGGACACGAACACGAGGCCTGCGCCTCCAGAAAGTCTCCGTACAAGGTTCGACTACGCTGGGTCAGTGCGGAGCATTACGCGCAGGCGAGTTGAGATATTCGATCCCGGTGTTAATCTAGTCAATTCTCCCCACCGCGTCCCGAGGAAAGGGTTCCGGGGGGCGTCTCGAGGAACAACCTCGGTTAAGCGGTCGGGAGGCCACTGTCCATCTGAACAATACTTGAAGGGTTACCTCCTATGCGCGAGAAAAAGGCGACCAGGACCCGTAGGAATAACAAGTAATAGAGCAGACCTAACCAAGGCCCATACAGCGTTTCGCTATATTAGCAGAAAGACTCGGAAGGAAGAAGAGCCTTTTGGGTCCCAGACAGAGAGCGAAAAAGGCTACCTCAAGTAGGGTATCACAAAACGCCAGGAGGAACTTTGCATGGAAGGTGGCTTGAATGTTAAGGAAAGAGCCGAGACTGCGAGAAAAGCGAGAAAGACTGAGATCGGGAACTGAGGCGGGCGGGTTAGAGGATGTTTTCGGAAGAGCGGAAAGAGTGGAAGGGGTGGGCGCAGCCCAGAAAAGTCATCATTATCCTGAGATATATGGCGACAAAGCCTGGCTTGACCCATCCACGAGCAAACACGTGGAAGTCGCACCCGATTCAGAAGCAGTATAGCCGCACCGCTGCTTCTTTTACAAGGGTGGGGGACAGCGATAGGGTTTAAAATGGCGCGTGGGCCCACGCGAAGCGAGGAAAGGTAAGCCCGGTGGGGCGCGAGCCCACGGCATCGGCCCAACGGGAGCCGGTTTGTTCGCCCCGGGCAATGACATGGACCAAATCTAAAAGCCCATGTCTGCTCATCCAGACAAAATCTCGTCCCAGTAAGGGGAAGTAAGATAATTTGATAACAACTTATCCTATAAACAAAGCCCAGAACCTCACCAATGAAGGAAGTAGGATAATTCTCAATAAACTGCTCCCTCATTATCCCTTATTGTCAGATAACCATAAAGGCGAGAAAATAAAAATGATTAGGAAAGAATCGTATCATGTCAGTTAGGAAGAGCATATGCTATAAATACCAGGGCACCCCATCGGTAAAAGGTAAGCAGAACATTCACCCTTTAAGCAGTTGATCTCTTCTTTCGTTGGAAGAACTAGCAGGCATCGGAGACGGGCGAGCCCGTGGAGTCCTCTTTATTTGTGCTTTTGCGGAGGTCTGGCGTCGACAAACCGGCTAGCGGAGTCCGGTTACAGCGACCATCCCAGTACGTTAAAAATGATTAGGTTGAAAAAGGCATCATCATTTGTTAACATAGACATCAAGTTAGATATTTTAGAATCCTTTTCTACTTAAAATACAAAATCTTCCTAAAATTAAAAATCTATGTAAATTTATTTATTTTTCTTTGGAGAAACATGCATAAAATCTTTATGAAATAATATGTTAAATGTTTATAAATTTACTTTTAAAAAAAATTCAAAAAATTTATTATCAAACAAACATGTTTGAATAAGGAATGCAAATACATGCAAAGAAAAATATCCTGATTAAGTAGTTTTTTGAAAAGGAAAATCATGATATTGCAGGAAGGAAAATCATGATATTGGAGGATTGTTAATGTTTTTACATTTTAAGATCAGAGAATAATATTATGATTGATGGATAAATATTGAGTATTTAAAAAGCTTAATACCCATTATTATGCTCATATCCCCATAGTATTTAAAGCTCAAAGAAATAAATGTAAGAATGGATACAGAGTTTTTTTTTCTTTGTTACTGTTACTATAGTATTAAATATTTTTTGTTTGCGTTTATATAATCTATAGATAATTTTTATTTTTTTTGCAGATCTATGATAGAGGCTTTTGATGAAGAATTGTATGGTTTCTAAGCGAATCTTCCTTCAGAAATCTCGGTTCATATGTAAGTCATGGAGATGCATATTCATTCTTCATAGGCAATCTCCATTCCCTATTGATAATTTTGGATTAAGATCTTCACTTTTGACGTCTTCACAAGGTAGTAGATATAATTTCTCTCATCCTCTTCATCACACATATTATATGCAATTCCTAGAATTATCGAAGGAAAAAAATCGTATATTCTAAGGATGGTTGGTTATTGATTAGGAGTGGAATATGTTAGAAAACAAAGAGCTAAAGAACAAGATCTTGTATGCTGAAGTTGTGCCGAGGTTGAGCCATTGCCTTGAAAGCGAATTTCGTGCACGTGACGGAAGCTTGAAACAGCAAATTCACGAAAAAGAGATGTATCTTTCTGAAATTAAAAGTGAAAGTAAGGACGGTTTTGGAAATGAAAATGTGTAAAGTGAATTATGATAAAAATAAATAATATATCGGCTAAACTCTGAATTAAATCTCAATCAAAATGATCGAAGAGGTAATAAAAATAATATATGGGTTAAACTCTCTGTAAAAATGAATGTAACTTGTAAAGTAGAGAGTAGTATAGATAAATCATAAAAAAAACATGTATTTTAAAATATTTTAAATAAAGTAATAATTTAAAAAGCTTTGTCTTTAAAAAATTTTCAAATTTAAAAATAAATACACACTTTTCCCTTTTTATTATGTAATGAGTATTTATGCTATTTTTTATTTTAAGAAATTAATATCTCCGGAACTTTTTAAATGGTTTAAAAATAATAGTTGGATAAGTGATCTTAAAAATTAATAATGTTTTACTAAAAATATTATTTTTTAACATAGACAACAAGTTAGATATTTTAGAATCATTTTCTACTTAAAATGCAAAATCTTCCTAAAATTAAAAATCCATGTAAATTTATTTCTTTTTCTTTGAAGAAAAAGGCATAAAATCTTAATGAAATAATATGTTATGATGTTTATAATTTTACTTTTAAAGAAAAATTCAAAAAAAATTATTATTTGTAAAAACCTAAGAAAAATTCATTTTTCTAAAAAGAGTAAAATGATAATTTCGGTTGTCAAAATTTATACGAATCTCGGATGACGAAATGGAACATTGTTGGAATGCGTCTTGAAAAATCTAAACATACGTTGAATTTAGGTGGTCACGAGATAGTCGGGTGTTCGCGTTTTTCGGTGTAGGAGTCTGATGGCAGCACTTATTTGAGTGGCTCTGTGGGCCACATGTCGTAGTAGAGTCAGGCACGATGCAAGTGGGTATTGTGGGACGTGTGTCGTAGCGTGATAGGGTGAAAATCGAGAATTTTTGGATAAATGGATAAAGAAATCTAGGCGTGAGAGAGAGTGACAGCGTGACGGAGGACCTTTGACCGGTTGTTGGACAGCCAGGTGGAAGAGAAAGAAAGGAAAAACGAGAAGAGGAAGGAGAGAAGAGGTAGAGAGAGAACAGCCTGCTGGATTTACTCTGACCCGGATAGTCGGTTTAGTCGGGGCAGAGAAAGTTCTTCGCTACGACAAGAGCTAGTAGGAGCAATTAGGGAGTTTAGACAAAGCTTCAAGAGAGAGTAGAGTTTTTTACTCTCTTTGGTATATCCTTGTTTAGACATTGAATGGTTTTGAGTTTTGGGGCGAAATGGTGTGTTCGATCAAAAGAAATGGGACAAATCTTGGATGGGGCCCCTTTTTGTGATCGAGGCTGAATGTTTGGGAGTATTTCGAGCAATCCAGTGAGAGTGGTGGACTATTTTGAGACAATCAGGGGCTAAATTTTGGGAGATGTTTTGGACTGATGCGGAATGGTGGGATTGCTATGGGTAATCTCAAGGCCCGATCTTGGACCAAGATTGGTCCATGTGTATTGTTTAGGTGTTATTATTGTAAGACAGAAAATTCCATTTTAAACTAAAGGAGTAAAATGATACGTTTCGGTAAAATCAAGGTACCCCGAATGCCGGATGACAAAGCAGTTTCAGATTGGAATCGTCTCGCGAAATCTAGCTACCACGTCGATTTTGTCAGATTAGAATAGTCGAATTTCATTTTCAGTGGGTGTCGGTCTTGTAAAAGGGTTTGAGAGACATGTTGTGGCCTTGAGAAGCAGGTGTCGGATTGTGACAGATCGACCGCCGGGAATACTCCGTGGATGTGCGGTAACGACACCTCCGAAAATCGGTAGTGCTCCTTTTGTGGGGGCTACACTTGAAGTCTAAACACGTCCCAACTTGAGTTTACAATGACCGCGGGGTCGCGTACGAGTAAAATAATGCCCTTGGGCCCTAGCATCAATACTCTACAAAATATATCTGACCAAAATATATTACATGGTTTAAGAGTTTTTTTACATTACTCTTAATTCAACATATATTAAGTACAATTCTAATACATGTTATACAAAAAATAAAAATGCAGCAGCGACGAACTTTCTTCTAACACATGACCTCTAGTGAGTGTCGCCTTCCGTCGCTCACATGCACGGAAATGATGATCTCGGCGGGTGGGGCAAGCGAGTAGAGATAATTTCCTGCATGAGTTTACTCCCGCTAAGTGCACATGTCATGGCAAACAATCACATTCATGATTTCATGAACCTACTTGAATGCATGCGATCCCGTATCCCAGGAGTCTCATGAGCTCTCGCATACTAAGCGATATCACGAGTAAAATATCCGATTTCAAAACAAAAGCTTTTGTTCTTGAACTCCTCTAATTTCGGTAAATACATTCAATTACCCTCAGAAGTAATTGCTAGATATTTCTCGAAATAGTCGTAGATTAAAGCCTCAGAGATGAAAGCTAATTTATGGACAAGCTGTGGCAATTCTTCGGAAAATCTTAGTGAAATTAGCTCACAAACATTTTCGTTTTTCTGCTTTCGGTTTAGTGTCATGCGCTCACTTAATGATACAGGGTGTACAGGTCGTATGGAATGCATGATGCGATCGACAAACTTCGTACTAATATATAAAACATGTATATATATTAACATAATTAATTCAACATAAATCATGTTATGCAATTCACGATCAATAACACGAAATTAGATGCTGCGTAAATTTAGTGCTTAAGCAACAGTGTTTTGAATCAACACTTGTCATAAAAATCTGCCCAAAAATCATGTCACTATTCATGGTGATGAAACCCTCGGTTAGCCTTGTTCACGACCTAAAAATAGGAATTTTCTCGCTTTCAGTTCAGCTTTGAGGCTAATTCTGGCTAAAACGAAGCCTTGAACATTCCTAACCCATTTATGGCTCTTGGCGGGTCGTAGTAGGAAAAGATCCTACCTCTTGGAGTTGTCGAACTCCACCAAATCGAGTGCTCACGATGTAGCCTCGCCGCATGACAGCTTGCTTCTTGCTCAGTCGAGAAACAGACGATCAGAATGGCCAGGAAATCCTAGAGAGGAAGGAGCTCTTCTCTCTGCAAAATAAAAATTCAGCCCCTTGCATCACCTCAAACCTTCTTGTTTTGTACTTCAAATTGGGAAAAGTATTCACCAATTTTGTCTTAATATCATTCACGATTAAATAATTCCATCTAATGTCCATTCTTCTAGATTTTTGACACTTAGCATATCTGGCGGAGTCCATTTATGCATCTCTCTAATCTTGCGACATGTGTGTTATAGTGCATGTAGTGGGTGACTTTTGTCGCGTCACATGTCTCTCAGGCAGTTTAAGGCACCCAGATACTTAGTGCCTCGAAAAACATAAGTCAGATTGTCTCGAGGTGTTTGTGGTAGCTAGTTGTGACAGTTCATGATGAAAGTGGATTTCGGTATCAGAATCTAGAAAATTTCGGGTTTGGCCAGAAATTACCTTTTGCCATTTTTTTCAAAGATTGGAATTTTCTCTGGTCTTTACATTCTCGCCGGCCAAAGGAATTTTGTCTTTGAGAGTGCGGACAATCACCAACCTTCAAGTGCGTGTAAAGCGTGTCTTTCTACAAATGCATGTAAACTAGTCATTTAAGTATTAAATGACTAAAACCCGCTCTGTAAATCCCACTAAAGAAGGGATAGGTGGCCCGCATTGTGTTCTCGCGCTCCCACGTTGACTCCTCCTCCATGAAATTGTTACCAGCACCCTCACTAGCCTCATGGTGCTTGCGTGCAAAACCTGATCCCGACTATCCATAATGCACCTTGGTCCCTCTCGAAGGTCCCATCAGTGTCAACCTCGATCTACTCACCGATCCACTTGCATGAGTTGGATGCGGGTGTACCTCGGGAGCATGGAGACGTGAAATACCTCGTGGACACCTAACATCTTTGGGCGTACTTTGTGGCAGAATACGCTACAGTGCCTACCCTCTAAGTATCTGAAGACCTAATAAACCTCGAAGATGACCTCAAACTGCCGAGACCTAACCACTCCTCTTGGAATCACCTTGAAGGCGTGATCCACCGGCGCCGAGCTACAGGGTCGATGTCGGTACATCGGCATAGCTCTTCTCTAGGGTGACGGTGAGAAGGCGTGGCCGTATCAAGCTCACATTCTCGGAGGTGTCTCCTGTCGGTCCGGGACGTTGATGGGCTCTTTCCCTTTCGGTCCCGACATATCGGTGCGCGGCTCCCGTGCAATCACGTATGGTGTAAATACATACTTTCGCGATACTTGTTGTTGTAAGCGAATTCCACTAAGGGCAAGTGCTCTTCCTAGCTACCCTTATGATCAGACGCATGCTCTGTTATGTCCTCTAACACACACATGTAGTCCTCTCCTGACCGACCATCAGGTACGTGGGTGGAAGAAAGTTGTACTCATATTAATTCGACCTTGTGCCCATGTGCTTAACTTTGAAACTCTTCGAAAAGTCTTGTATCAAACTGGTCTCCTATCGACACTATGGATACTAGTACTCCATGTAGCGGGACTATTCTCTCGAATATCTGATACGACATAATCTCTCAAATGTGAAGGTCATCGCCGCGGTAGAAAATATTTTGCCGACTTCATGAAGTAGATCCACTACCACCCATACATCATGCTGCGTTGTCGGTGGAAAGTGGGTCTAAAATCCATCGTGGCGTGCTCCCACTTCCACTCGACCACCTCCGATGGGTGAAGTAGCCTGTGGCTTACGGTGCACCGGCCTTAACCTGGCGACCGGAGACATCGTCGAGCAAGAAATCCCCCTACGTGTCTCTTTATCCAGCTCGGTGGTATTGGCGGCCCAGAATCTGGTATCTTAAGTGCCACTGGATGCGACGAATCGAGAGTAGTGAAACTCCTTGAGGATCTCCTCTCAAATCGGTCAACTAAGGAACCACTACGAGTCCTCTATACGAAGACTACCATTTGAGTGGACCGGTCCGACCCTCGTCATGCACACATTGTGCAGGTCAAGGTGGACACTATCTTTCTGCGTCCACGCCTGGACTCGAATCTTTCTACTTCAGCCAGAGACGGTGTAGTCACTAAACTCCCAGGCGTACCCTTGAGCACGCTGGCGTAACGCCAGCCCCTATTGTCCCACGGTCTCGAGGCATCCACGGCTCACGGGGAAGCTATACTAGCTAATGCTCACGTGTGACTTCAGAGTAGAGTGCATCGGCCACCACATTTGCCTTACGGGGATGGTAATGCAAGTGAGAATCCATAATCCTCACAGGAACTCTATCCATGCGCATTGCCTCATATTGAGGTCATTGCGTGAAAATGCTTCGAGACTTTGTGGTGCAGTGCACCTCCGAACTCCTCGTCGTATAGAAGTAGTGAGGCGCCGGATCTTGGCGAGACTAAGACGACTCCATATCGGTGTGTGTAAGGGTAATTTTTTCTCATGATTCTTCAATTGGCGGGAACCATAAAAAATTTGTGCCTCGATTTGCATCAAAACACATCGAGTCCAGCCCTCGAAATCATCCACCATTACCTTTGTATACCCCTTGTCCCTTGTCCGGGACTATCGAGATAGGAGGCGATAAATTATCCTCTTGAAGCTCACGGAATGTCTCCTCGCATCGGTCATCCCAGTCAAACAGGCCTCCTTACAGGTGATCTCGTCATAGGTGCGCTATTCGGAGAAATCCTCGATAGATCTCTGGCAATACCCGTGATCGAAGCTACATATCTCGAAGGCGACTTCGGCCTCTCGACTCATCCACGACCTCGACCTTAGGTCCAACGACACGCGATCGCGACACCGTGTCCCAGAAATCTCACCTCGATGCGAAGCTACTTCTGCCCGAACTTGGCGTCTGATTGATGGTCTCAAACAAGCGTAACACGATCCCATCAAATGATACTCATGCTCCCACTCGGTAGGGTAGATCAAAATATCATCCACCCGAAGGCTACGACAAAAGCGATCTAGATAGGGTTGGAATGCCTATGCATGAGATCCACATGAATGCGTGGCGCATTCGTCGATCAAAGAGGGCATCAACTGTAAACTCAAAGTGCCCATAGCAGCGTCCTCATGTTGTCTTAGGGATGTTGTCTCCCTAACCCTCAAGCTGATGGTAACAGTCACGAAGAGTCCCCCATCTTGGAATAGACTCGCTCCTCTGTGATGAAAACAAGTCATCGATTCTCGCCCAGTAGGTCAGATTTTTTGGCCGTAACCTTGTTCAGCTTGTCTGTGTCAATGATCCGAAGGGTCTTGTCCCTTCTTCTTCGCAAATAGAGCGGGCTTTTTTTTTTTTTTTTTTTTTTTTTTTTTTTTTTTTTTTTTTTTACAAATGGTGAAGTGCTCGTGTGATGAACCTTATCCAGGTAGCTCCTGTAAATTTGGACTGCGAGTTCTATGACTGTGGTCACATCCTATGCGGAGTCATAGAGATAGGCGAAGTACTAGGGTGTAACTCGATACTGAAGTCTACAACCCTCTGCGGAGGCAATCCCGGTAGCTCATCCTGAAATACATCCTCGTACTTGAAAACTACTCGAGGTAGATCTAAGTCTAGTCTCACCTCGTCCTGCAGAATGGGCTCATTGTGACAGCTAAGTATCCTGACACTGGACTCGTACAACTGTGCAGACGAAATGTCATGCTTGTCCCCACGAAATACAACACGATGCGAGTCCTGGCGTGTAGGCGGTAACCTCCTGCGCTCTGATCGATACTTGACCACGTAAGTTGTCGACTGATCCATTCCAAGGATGGCATTAGAACTCGACATGTCCGTGATCCTCGAGGTCCACTATGGTAGAATCCCAGAGATCTCTCAACTCGCCAACCACGACATATCATCCACTATCCTCGCCCTAATCCCTAGGAGAACTCACATACAAGAAGGGCTCCTCGAGGCCTCGACCTCTAAGCCCTGACTCTATCACGACTGATGCGGCATCTCACAAGGTGTAAGCCACAATGCGAGACCTTTATTCCTATCATAGAAATTTTTATACACTATGTGATGCATTCTGATGTCACAGAACAATAATTTCATATTTTAAATCATATGCAACAAAAATTTTATTTTATAAATTTTACTTTATTTATTTTATTTTTTTAAATTTTTATTATATATATATATTTTTTCATTTTCCAGTAGAACAAAAAATATTTATTTTAAATATATATTTTTTCCTGTTTTACACACTGTAAAAGCCAGAAAAATTTTTCTCCTCAACACATCATTTTATTTATTTTTATTTATTTATTTATTTTCATTCCAACTATTGGAAAACCACCCAAAATATTGTGTATTGTTTTTCATTTTCTAATGTGAAATAAATTTATTAAAATTTATTTTATTTATTTTTCAGTTTTTCTGCTTGTAAAACCTTAGAAATTTTTTTTTTCACATCGTTTTTTCATTTAATTAAGACCATTTTGTCCAAAATTTCTCGAACACCTAAGGTTACATTTTCTCGACCTTAGTGTTCAACATCTTTCCTATGCTATTCACCAAACATACAATTTCAATCACAATTCATAACACACAACAACTCATGTTATGTACAACAATCACACATAAAACACCATGCATGCAGTGTTCTAATCCTGTCCCGTGATTTCCTAGGTAATCACATACCTAAACTCTAACATCGAGCTGTACCAAGCTGTGATATTCTTATACCTCAATGACCATGGCTTAAGCCCAAGTCCCTCAAGGCCAAGGTATTCGTATACCTAACTTATTGATACTAAGCTCTAGGTATTTATAAACCTAGGCTTTGATACCAAGCTATGAAACGTGTCGGAGATTAAACTTATGGATGCACCCATCCCTGATCTCCCATGGGAGTGTCGTTTCTGTGGCTTTGATCTGGTATTGACGTACTAAAGTAGAGTTAATGCATGACCTTCAATCCTTCATGAATCTCAGATGATAGAGGTGTGGGTTTCACTGCGATGAGTGGGTGATCTCACGACATGATCGAACAAATCTGTCTAACAGTTTGAATGATTTGGGATCCACGTGAGTCAAATAATAGTGCAGATCCTGCATCAATACTCATAAAATATCAATAAATCATATTACATGAATTTAAAGTGGTTTGTTCCTCTTAATTGACATATATTAAAATTTACAATTATAATACATGTTATACAAAATAAAAATGCAGAAAGCCCACAGCCCGGCTTTCTTCTAACCACGCGACCTACAGTGAGTGCGCGCCTTCCCAAAATATTCCCTGCCACAGTAGATCCCTCGGCAGGTGAGCAAAGCCCGAGTAGAGATAATTTCCTACGTGGGTTACTCACCACCTAAGTGAACATGTCATGGAAAACAATCACATTCAAGCGATTTCATGAACTGCTTGAATGTCTGTACTGATCCATGTCAGGGTCCTCATCGACTCCCTCACACATGCCTAAGCCAATATGCGAGTAAAAATATCCAGTTTTCAAAACAAAAGCTTTTTGTTCTTGAAAACTCACTATCGAATTTCTGTAAATACATTGGACTACCCTCCGAAGCGAATTGCTGAATATTTAAGCAGTCATGGGTCCGCCTCAAAAGATGAGAGTTTGTTAGACCCAATGCGAGCAATTAACTTGAAAATCTTTAAAACAAATTCGCTTTCACAAACATTTTAGTTTCTTTCAATTTCATATGTCCTTCCCACTCTCCTAATATTTTAGGGTGCCCAGTGCATATGGAATGCATGATGCAATCAACAAACTCATGCTAATATATAAAACATGTATATATATTAACATAATTAATTCAACATAAATCATGTTATACGGAATTCTGATCGATAACACGAATTAGCTCACATGGGCTAATTAGCAAACACAAGCAATTCATTTTGAATCATTTAACATCATAAAAATCACATAAAAAATCACATCACTATTCATGTGAATAGTGAAACCCTCGGTTGGCATTGTTCAAGGCCACAAAAATAGGATTTTCTCTACTCGGTTCAAAGCTTTTGAGACCGAATTTACGGCTAAAACAAGCATCAGAACATTCCTAACCATTTACATGGCTCTTAGCTAAAGATTAATGCAAGTAGGAAAAGATCCCTACCTCTTGGAGTTGTCGGAACTCCACCAAATCGGTGCCCATGCGTAGCCCTCGCCACGTAGAACAACTTTACTTCTTGCCTCAGTGAGGAAACTAGACGGAAGTAGGTCGAGATGGCAAAATCTAGAGAGAAGGAGCTCATTCTCTCTACAAAAATAAAAATTCATTACTTGCATCACCTCCCGGCCTGCCTTCTTAGTTTTTGTGCTTCAAATTGGGGAAGAAAGCTATTCACCAATTTTGTCTTATTATCATTTACAATTCAAATAATTCTCATCATGTCCTTTCTTCTAGATTTTTGACACTTGGCACTATCTAGGCCGTCCATTTCCATTATCTCTCTAATCTTGCAACATGTGTCATAAGAGTACATGTAGTGGGTGACTTTTGTCACGTCACATGTCTCTCAAACCCATTTTACGGAACTCGATACTCGATGCCTCAAAAAACGTGAAATTAAGTTATCTCGAGGTGATAAGGGGTCGGTGGTAGCTAGTTTCGCGAGGCGATTCAACGGTGAAGTGGTTTGTCATCAGGATCTAGAAAAATTTTAGGTTTTGATCGAAGTACCATTTGCCATTTTAAAATTGGGAATTTTTCTGGTCTTACATGTGATGTGAAAAAAGTCACCTCTTGCATGTACTCTTGTGACACATGTTTGCGAATTAGAGATGATGGAAATGGGCGGCAAACCCGCTGCCAGAATGTCAAAACCTAGTGAAAAAGGGGACATGATGGGAGTAATAAGTATTAATGAGAATAAGGACAAGAAGTTGAGCGATGTTCATCTTCTCAGATAAAATGAACACAAAGCGTGCGTCTTGAAACAATGGTGCGGAGTGTGGGTTTTGTGATTTCTAGAGAGAGAAAATGTGCCTTCTACAAATTTCGACAGAACAAATCGATTCTCGAAACTGTTAGAAAACAGAGACGCTACACTAGCCGGCTAAGCATGAACGCCGATGATTCCGGCTCAGAAGGTGAGGATCTTTCTGCTGATTGACTGCGACTGACCCGTAATAAATGGACAGGAATATGCGGGCTTGTTTAGCATAAGTCAGTCTTAAAGCTTTGGTCAGTGGAGAAAGAATTCTTGACTGTGTGGCGAGTGAAGGCGATACCACCCGAGGCCCACATTATTAAATGTGAATAGTAATGGATATTTTTTTGTGGTGCACGCGATGTTGGTAAATTCAAAATGAGAACCTTGTGTTCTCTAATCCAGCAATGTGATAATTTTATTGTTGTGTGTAGCTAATAGCATGATTTGTTTTGGATTAATTATGTTAATATATATGCGTGTGAATATTAGCGTAAATATTTTAGGATTGACATCATGCATTCCATATGCTAACTGAAATTCAGCACAAAACATTAGGTGTGAGTGCATGACATGAAATGAACAAAAAATGAAAATGTTTGTGAAGACTTCGGCAGGAAGATTTTACAGTACTGGGAAAGACGTCAGCAGATCACTTCGAATGAGGACCATGACTGTTTTGAGAAGTTATCAAGCGTTCACCTTTACGAGAGGTAGTCGATATTTAAAAACTTCGATAGTAGATTTTAAGACAAAAGCTTGTTAACCAACTGGATATTAAGCATATTAACAAACATGTGTGAAGAAATCGTGAGAAACTTCGGGCTGTAAGTTGAACATGTAGAACGACCGGTAGATTCGTAAGCCTTGAATGTGATTTACCATGCGTAATCTTGACAGGTAGTAACTGTGTGAAATATCTCTGCGAGCTTAAACTCCTGCAATCGAGAGATCACTATTTGGTACGAAAATGTGCGAAGGGCGGCTCACTGGGGCATATTTAGAAGAAAGTCGAGTTTGTAAACTTTTAATATTCACTTTAATGGAACATGTATTAAAATTGTAAATTTTGATATATTTGTTTTGGTGTAATAATGTAGCAAACTCTTGACTGTGTCTATAGTTGATGTACTTGTGGTATTGATGTAGGGCTGAGAATGTGTGGCTACTGCATTTGGACTCCTAATAATGATCATGTGTGGGGACGGGTTTTGTACACTGGTGAGAAACTCCATTAAAGTTTGCTATTTTTAAATAATGTGGTTACCCTACATCCCGCAGTGTTCATAGGTGAGTTAATCAACAGTACCAGACCTAGGCGTCTGATATTACTAAATGAATAACATGATTGGTTGTGTGGAAATTATGTTGTTAATGCATGCTCAATTGATGTATTGACATGGATTGCTTGAATTATGTGAATTATATTGTATAAAAATATAATTGTTCATGAATCATGAATGTTCTATACATGAGATGACATGATTGCATTCATATGCATGGTCACATCGTATCAAGTCGGGTGCGGGTGCATAGAAATGGTTAATTCATCGTTTTGGTGAATGTGTGGTGAGCTCAAAACGGACAACGTCCAAATTGTGACTCACGGTGGTATGAAATGAAAAAAGAAAAAGAAAATACATGTGTGTTGGGCATAGCAAGTTAGGGCAGATCCCCTCATGGTGAAAGACCCAAATCTATACGCAGTTAGACATGATCACCGACGGTGAAAGCCGGTAAAAATGTCGAAAGGTGTACGACGATCCTATGGTGAGACCCCGAAAAATGACGTAGCCCATAAATAAATAAACACATGAAATTTTATGAAAATTCAAATGTGTATTGGAGGTCGGTCCAATGAGTTAAGTTATTGGGTGAAACACCAATGATTGGTATTTCACACTTGGCGTTGCATGTGTGAGTGAGTCGGTGGGACTCGGGTTGTGGGCATGAGGAGTCTCATCTCATGCATGACATAAAATCATTCCTTGTAAAAAAATTGCATTTGTATGGAATGTGAATGGATGTTTGAGTGCCATTGCATGCGCATTTAGGTTGCGAGTAACCCTTGTAAGGAAATTCAACTACTGGGCATTGCTCACCCAGTTGTGGGAAAATAATTTCAGGTATTGGAGGTACACCGGGGGATGAAGCTCATCCATGACCTTAGTCATGAAGAAAAGGCCATGTTGGCTTTGATTTGTATTTTGTAAATTTAGGGTAGAAAAACCCAGTTTATGTATTGTGTAAAGAGCATAGAGTTGTAATTAAACTCGTTTTTTATTATTAATACATTTTGTCAAGTTTTCCAGGCTTCATGTGTCTTGTGATGAAAAGACTAATCTATATTGAAATTATGGTGTTTTGGGAAAGGAAAGGAAAAAAAAAGAAAAAGAAACTGGAGGTGCAGGAGGCAAGAATGGGCTACTGCCTATTTTGAGCCTTTTGTTGCGACAGAGAAAGTTTGTCACTATAGGGTCTTACGTGTTGCTGACGGGCTCGAGAGTACGCGCCACGACTCAGCGCTGGCGGCGTGCGACAGGCATGCGCACGCGTGGGGTTGCGGCGGAGACTCTGGCCCCGTGTCGAGGCAGGCTTTTGTGTCACGGCGGGTTTTGGGTTGGGGCCCCGGGTGACTAGAGATTGCGACAGAGGTTTTTCCTTGTCGACGAGTCCGCTGGCCTTGGGTGCATCGCGGCGAGGGGTGGGCGTAGCAGGCGCTGACACCTGGGATAGGCGTGCGTGCGCGCGCGTGATGAACTTCCCATAGTTTTCTATCACGATAGAGATTTTTCTGTCGTGACAGGATTCTCATAGTTTTATGTCGTGACAGAGTGTGCTCAACCTCGTGTTGCGACAAAGATTTTGGGTCGCAATAGGGCTTGGGGCTAGAAATTTGGGGCGGTCGAGACCTGCTTGTGACAAGCGGCTGTGCCGCGACAGGACTGCCTGAGCATTAAGGTTTGTGCAACATTTGGAGTTCTTGTTCATGGACAATGTTCATGGACAGAGTTGATCAATAACAAAAAAAAAAAAAAAAAAAGTCCAAAATTTCGACACCCAGGAATTAGGGTGTCACATTATCAAACAAATATTTTTGAACAAGGAATGCAATTACTTGCAAAGAAAAATATCTTGATTAAGAAGTTTTTTGAAAAGGAAAATCATGATTGTTAATGTTTTACTTTTTAAGACCAGAGGATAAAATTAGCAAATTAGCAATTGATTGAGAATTTTATTCCTCCATGGAAACTAATTATTAGAGTTGGAATAATATTAGGAGTGATGAACAAATGTTGAGTATTTAAAAAGCTTAATACCCATTATTATGCTCATTTTGGATTAAATAATTTTTGTTTGTGTTTATATAATCCATTGATTGTAACACCCTAAATTCTGGGGGTATTTTTTTTTTTTTTTTTGCTACTGAACAAGTCTGTCGTGACAGAATCCCTATCGCGCTCGTTGGCCTTCGGCGCTGTTTGTGTGGGATGTCGAAACCCCGTGTGCATGTATAAAATTTCTGGCCAGCGAGATACCTGCAAAGCTAGTGATATTCTCAGCCCGTCAATCACCGTAATCAGATTCATGCCGTGGGATAGGTGCGACCGGGATAGAGATTTGTCCATGATAAATCCAATCTCATAATAAAATATGCCTCCAGCTATTCATGTTCTGCAGCCTTTGCACACACTCGTGTCGTGTGAGGGAAAACTGAATTTTATGTCGCGATAGGGCAAAATGGGGCGTGGCCATTCTAGTCTTGTTAATAGCGACCCCCGAGCAGGCGAGCCCAGATTAGGCGAGTCGGGTCAGCTTAGAAGGGCCTTGGCGAAGTAATTAATCAAATCCCTTTAGTTGTCGTTTTATTAAATTTTGGTTTTCAAAGTGTCGTGACGAATCCCCAAATCAGCTTTAGTTGGCGGATCCAAGCTAGAGACCAGGAGTTTACTGGGCTTATTTTCAATTATCTCTTTGAAAACATTTTGTTTATGTTATTCTATTTTAGACCTTTTACAATTACGCGGAAGCATTTTATTTTGGGCAAACCATGTACATTTACAATTTCAAAGACTCATAACAACATTTACATTTTAACAAAATGCATTTACAAAAATAAAAGTTCGAGTTTAATTGTTTTACAAAATATCAATGTTCGAAAGAAATGGAGTAGAATGCATATGTGGAGCATACTCATAATTCTTTCTCTATGACTCGAGCTCCTCGATCTTGAGTCTTGCTTTCGCATCTATCACTTTCTGTACCTACGCATTGATAAAACAATGCGCTAAGCATTTTCATGCTTAGTGGTTCTATCTGATTCTCTATTCCATTTCGATTAGTATATATATATTCATTTATCAAATAATGCCTTTATAATGTAATAAGTGTAATGTAAAGATGCCTCTGAAATACATTTTTATATCATGTTAGCTTTTCGGTTTGTGATTTCACATATAACTTCTCGAATCAGCATTCACTGCGTCAGATTCGGTTGGTGAATCACATCTTGTTTGTCATTCGGTAGCAATGTGGTTCACATTCAGTATTACCATTTCACATATGGCTATAGAAATGAGCATTCCACGACAGATTCGGTTGGTGAATCTGTCTGTTTGTCGATATTGCCAATGTGATTCCACATCAAATTACGGTTACCTTCATGGCGAATTCGAGTTGGTGAATCCGTCATGTTGGTCGATCAATAGCCATTTCGAATCAACTTACTTTTATCACGTACTTCACTTATAGTTCAAATATTACTTTTACATGCATAGTGACAAACATTCGAATAACAATAATTCAAATCACTATACCATACTTATATATATTTCACAAATAGCATTTCATAGTAGATCCTTGATCACATTTTCAAATCCATATGCCTTTCATAATAAAATTTCAAATTCATTTTTGGTATCTGACTAGAACCGCGTGAAATGGAATGGGGTCGGTGAACAAACCAATTTTGATTCCTTTTCTTTTTCGATATCGATCTAAATTAGGTTGTGTAACCGCACCCCTAGTCAAATACAAATTCTTCACTCTTAATGGTTAAGCAAATAATCATACTAAACGATTATCTCCAAGGCGAAGCGAAGTTCGGTACGCTTTTCACTTATTCTTATTCTTATTTGAACCCCCATTATTCATTTCTTAGGGTCTCTAAACATCGAGTAAAGATCACCCAGGGACTTACTTGATGCGAAAATATGCAAAAATAGGGTTCTTTGGAACTAACTTTGTACCGGTACACCCTTGACTGTGCGGTATAGGTTACCTTCACATACTGTCTGCGGTATAGCTGACTGTCTGGGGTACACCCTACGAGTTTTGCCGAAATCTTGATTTTTGGCATTTTCTGCTCATTTTCATCCACCGGATCTTCTCAGTCGTCCCATGTAAAAATCCACCATGGAATCTGCAAAAACAACTCAAAGTGGTTTAGACTTAATAAAAATCCATTTTCCCTCATGTTGGGGCTTTTTCACAAAAAATCAAAATCATAAATGGGGTAGTTAGGGTTTTGATTTTTCTTACATATCCTTAAATCTCCCTCTTCCATGTTGTTTGATCTCTTAGGAGCAAGAACTGGGAAGTAAAGCCCAGCCCCCAGCGTCTCTTGCAGGCCACCTTTTCCCCTTTTAACCGCTACCTTCTCCCTCAGCAGGTTTGCTCTTGAATGAGCCTAAGACCACATTTTGGTCTTTTAAATTTCTTTGCCCACCAAGTGTAAGGCCATGTTTGGCTTACCTCTTCTCATTTTCCCTTTTTGCTCTTAAATAACTTATTCCTTATAAGGCCTTGTTTAGCCACCCAATAAATCCAATTTTCCATTTTTGACATTTTAACTTTTTAATTCACATTCCTTATCATTTGTCATTTATTTCATATTAGCATTTAAGCTATCATTTGACCCTTAGGTCCGCATTTTACAAATTTCCACATTTTCCCTTTTTCACTTGGGTCTAGTTCCGGGTTCAATCAATTTCTCAATTTAGCATATAATAATCAATCATGCTCACACTTTAAATTTACATTTCACAATTTAACCGATTATCAATTTTCTCGGAAAAACCACGAGTTTGTCAATTCATACTCAGAATATATATAATAAAATTATTATAAAAATTCTAGGGTATTTTTGGGGCGTTACATCTGCACCTCCAGTTCCCCTTTTCTTTTCTTTTCAAAACACCCTAAATTCGATATAAAATAACCTTTTTATTACAAGGCACTATGAAATCTGGGAAAACCTTGCCAGAACTACATTTATCATATAAAATGAGTTTAATTACAACTATGTTCTTTTTACATAAACAGAAACTGGGTTTTCTACCCAAAATTTACAAAATACAAAACAAAGCCAAATCTGGCCTTTTTTAACTACAATAGGTCTTGGATGTGTTCATCCACGGTGTACCTCTAGTACACAATGTTTCCCTGACGGGGTGAAGCGATGCCAGTAGATGAATTCATACAAGGGTTACTTCCTAAGTGCACATGCAATATACACATACATCGCATACCATATTTGCATAAGGAAAAATGTCACAATCCACCGCAGGAATATTTCATGTCATGAATGAGATGAGACTCCTTATACCCGTAACTCAAGTACTAACTGACTCCCTCACACATGCAACGCCAAGTGTGAAAACCTGTCATTGGTGTTTTACCTAATGACTTTTTTTTTTAAACAAAATCTTTTTGTTTTTAAAACCTAAGACACATTGGAAAATCCTCCAATGTTCATTTGATTTCATCAAATCCCATGTGTTATGCATTTATAGGCCACGTATTTTTTGGGTTTACATCGCAGGATCGTCATGCGCCTTTCCAACATTTTTACAGTCTTTCACCGATGGTGATTATGTCCTATTGGCATGAATGAATTGGGTCTTTCACCTGAGGGAGGGGAGGATCTACTCCATCTTGCTTCGCCTAACACATGCCTTGTTTTTATTTTTTCATGTTATACGGCCAGTGAGTTTCTATGTGGACATTGTTACATTTTCGAGCTCACCACAGATTCACAGAATGGTGAATAACCATTACCCATGCCCCACACATTTCGGCCTTAATATTCTGTACATATGAAATGTAATTATGTCATTTCATGCCATAATATACATGCAACATTTCCAAATCATGATAATTATATTTTCTACATATAATTTTCATTCACTATATATATCATGTCAATTCATCAAACAAGCATATATTTATGATTCATGGATAATTATACTTTTCTACAATACAATTCTCATCATCAAACAACCCATGTTACTACATCAATTGAGCATGTAACAACATGATTTTCATACAACCAACATGTTATTCTTTTTTAGCAATAACACATAAAACAACACACATGGACCAATAACAATTCAAAAATTAGTCTCGAGAAGGCCCAAAACGGTCCCGTAATTTCACTTCCAAATTGTTCGAAAATAGTCCCAAAATTCAGTCCCAACTGTTTGAAAACAGTCCCGAAATTTAGCCTCGGACTGTCCAAAAACAGTCCAAAAAATTTCAGCGTTCAGTCCCAAAATTTTGGGATTGAACCCCTCAGCCATTCACGACCCCAAACTTCATGCCATTTGAATGACCCTTAGACCAAGAATAAAACCGAGTATGAGAAAAACCCCTACCTCTTGGAGTTTGGCGAAACTCATTGATTTTGGTACCCACGCGTAGCTCTCGTTATGTGGACCAACTTTGCCTCTTGCTCCGATAAGAACCGACAGCCCGATCATCGTGAAATCTAGAGAAAAGTTGGAGCTTCTCACTCCTCTCTTTTTCTCCTTTGTTTTCTTTTTTTCTTTCTCTTTCTTTTTCCCTCCGATTTTTCCTCTCTCCACTGGATTTGGTCCAACAAGTCAAGTGGGAAGTCTCTTCCTGGCCATATGTCATTTCCCCATTGGTTCCCTTTTCTCTCACCTTATCCTCATATCCAAAAGGCTTTTAGTTCATTCCTCTAAGGAGCTTGACATGGCCGTATAGAGCTTCTAAGTTTTGTTTGACACATACCTGCCCAGGCATGGCTCGTGAGCGGCTCAAGCGAGAATGAGTATTATTAAGCTTCTTCTGCGATCGCAGAAAATGTGGGAATTTGGTATCTTGGAATCCCAGATAAAATTTATTTCGATGGGTTCGTGAGACGATTCCAACGGTGAAGTCCATTTCGTCATCCGAGATTTAGAAGAATTCCAAGTTTTCAATTGAAATTACCGTTTTACCATTTTTCGGAAAATTTGTATTTTTCCTGGGTTTTACATTGATAGTTTTTCTTTTATTTTTTTTGTAGATCTATGGCTGAGGCTTTTGGTGAAGAGTTGTATGATTTCTAGGCTAATCTTCCTTTGGAAAATTTGAGTTTAATAAAATTACATTTCACAATATAAAGAGATTATAATATTTTTTAGTTCATATGTAAGTCATGAAGATGCATATTCGTTATTCATAGGCGATTCCATTCCATATTGAACATTTTGGATTAAGATTTCCACTACTCATGTCTTCACATTGTTATGCTAAGCGCATAACATGGGCATGCCATGTGTAATGTGCATAGCATGGGCATACCACGTGAATAACACATGGAATTTTAAGAGTATAAACAAAATCACTTATAAACTTATATATTTTAAAATTATTTAATCTTTAAATGAGTTTAAAATGTTAAATAAAAAACGTTGGATTTTAGTATTAAAAACCCTAACATCTTCTATGTTATAGATTAAACCTATTCTATTCATCATAGCTATTTCTCATCATCCCTGTTTGGGCTACCCACCATTGTTTTTTTTTTCTCCATTTGTGTTTTCTCCTCCATTAATGACTGCCATATATATCCTAGGTTTTATTCAACTATTTCTTTCTTTCTTCTCTTCTTGTCTAGTACCAGTGTGTCTTTCATTGTGTTAGTTTTCTACTGTACTAATGCTTGAATAATGGCTTTGTTTCATGTATTTTATAAGTATTATCCTAATAGAATTTCCATATTGGACATTCATTAATTCACGTACCATGTTTTTGGTTTATATTCTTCGAATTAATTAGTGCCTTGATTCGCTTAGGCGGTTTAGTTCATTACTATCCAAAGGAAGAATCTTAAGGTTGTAACTTTGTAGCCATGAGGTTATGAGTTCCCAAAAGTCCTGAGTTTAACCCTTGTAGTACTTGAGAAGAAAGAAAAAATAATTTTCTTTTGATCTCAAGGCAAATTGTTCTTACTGTCCGAACATCTGGCAGTATGATTGCGGGGTAGTGAAATCCCTTTACCTTCCGGGCGTTTAACATAAGCAGTCAGTAATCTTTCTGAGTGAAGCCGTATATCTTGTCAATGCCCACCTAAAGATTTATATATATCTTTGAGTGTTGGTTGGTTTCCATTACGACTTACACTAAAGGTAATTTCACCTTCAACCTCAATTGAAAATATTCATTTTTCAAACTAACATCCATAACAAAATGGCCTCACCATTCTGTCAGATTGGGTTAAATTTACACATGAATCCACTGCTCGCGACCTTCAATTTTTTTTTTTCTAACTTCACCATCGTCAAATTCACCATATTAAGTAACTCACTCACTTTCCCACTATCAATTATTATAAACCTTCAGATTTTGGATAGGGAATTACATTAATTTCTACATATTAAAAGAAGATAGTAAAAAAATGCTATATCCCTCTTGACTAAAGAGGTCTGGCCATATATAAATCTTCTCATTAATAAAAAAAGTTACCATAATGTTATGCAAAAGTTATGAGAGGTGAGGTTTGATCCACAAAATGCTTAAGTAAGGTCCACACCTATGCATTTCCATCAAAACATGGTTGCATCAATATAAATCATTATTTATAACAGCATGGGACTGCAGTAGCTAGGCTAACATCGTGATGACTTAGGCAGTTTTGTAGCTGCTTTGTCTATGGATTGGTTGATAAAGAGTCAAGATTAGGTCTAGAGTTTAAATGGCATGGAAAGTGGGTAGAAGGTTTGGATAGTAATATTATTGAATGGTTTCGTTGGTTAGCTATGAAGGGTTTTTATAAGAGGCAGGCTCATCCTCTGAGTACAATTACAATTACATTTCACAATAGAAAGAGATTATAATATTTTTCAGTTCATATGTAAGTCATGGAGATACATATTCATTATTATTAGGCAATCTCCATTCAATTTTGATCATTTTGGATTAAGATTTCCACTACTCATGTCTTCACATGATTATGCTAGGCACATGGGCATGCTACATGCAATGTGCATACCACGTGCATAATATATGGAATTTTAAGAGTATAAACAAAATCACTTATAAACTTATATATTTTAAAATTATTTAATCTTTAAATGAGTTTAAAATGTTAAATAAAAAACATTGGATTTAAGTATTTAACTACTTATTTTTATTTTCCTTTAAGATAAACTAGGCATTAAATTTTGAAATTATGAAAAAAAAGGGGGATAAATAATTAATGTAATCACGGTATATATTTAATCAATAACATAAATCTGAATTTAGTTATCTCTTTCTTTTTTTTGATTTAAAATATATTTTTTTCAACAATCATAAGATTGTAGCTGATGCATATAAATTTAATCTCAACAAAATGGGTGTATCTATGCCCGTGTTTGTCCTGTTTTGTGTAGGGAGAGGGAAATGATCTACTCTTTTGTGCATGCTTCCGATTTCATTGGAACGGATGTTGATAAAAAGAAAAAAGATAATACAACTTCTGATGTAATCAAGCCATAATGAGTTCTTCCCTTAGTGGGAATTGAGGAGCTTAACAAGACTACCCTCACTAAATTAGTATATAATGATGAGAGAGTTATTAGACATTATGAGAAAAAAATGTGGATTTGTGTGTTGGATGAGTTTGATGTCGCAAGGTTAATAAAAGAAATCATCACTTCTGCCACCCATGATAGATGTGATGGTTTACCAACAAAGTAGTTGCAACTTCGCCTTAGAAGTTAATTAAATGATAAAAATTTTTTGATTATCTTAGATAACACGTGGAATACAAATCCAGATAAATGACTTGATTTGAAAGCCTTGGTTGATGGGGTGCGAAGGGAAGCAAAGTAATAATCACGACCCATGATAAATCTGTTGCCAATGTTGGTACTCATCCAACGCATGAACTAAAGGGTCTTTTTGATGGGGAGTGTTTGTCTATATTCATTAGATCTGCATTCAAGGATGGTGAAGATAAACGATCGATATCCAAGACTTGTTGGAATTGGGAAGGATGTCGTCAAAAAATGCAAAGGCAGTAAGAACTTTGGAGGGCTTGCTTTGTTCCAAGACAGACGAAAATGATTGGGTGAGGGTGTGAGATAGCGAAATTTGGAAACTAGAGCAGAAGAAAGATGATATTATGCCTGCATTGAAATTAAGTTATGATAACTTGTCATTTGATGTAAAACAATGTTATCCATCATGTTCTCTTTTTCCAAAAGATTTTTAATTCAATAACATCAAATTGTCCCAAGCGTGGATGGGCGAGGGCGGATTGAGCTCATCCAGAACAAAGGAAGAGATGGAAGATATTGGGAATCAGTATATAGAGAATTATTACAAATATTATTCTTTCAAGATGTTGAGGAGTGTGATGTTATGAGATTCCTTCGCAACTTCAAAATGCATGATCATGTACACGATCTTGATTATTGGTTGCAAGATGTGAATGGAGGATGTTAAATTTGTACAAGAGTTCGACATGTTTCAATGTTGGAAGTTAATTAGCTAAACAAAGAAGAAAAAATTTGAAGATATTTTGGGAAACTAAACAAATAAACAATAATATATGAACCATTTCATTCCCCATTATTGAAGTTGGGGTAAGAAGCGAATCATCTGTGACTACTTGCATCTTAAACAGATTTAAATGCATACGAGTGCTGGACTTACAAAAATCGAGGTATGAGGCACTACCACATTCCATTTGTAATCATCTCAGGCTGCTAAGATATTTAGACATAAGTAACGATAAAAACATCAAGAGACTCCCCAACTATATTTGCAGATTGCACCAATAGAAGGATGTGAGTCACTTTAAGAATTGGATTTGACTGTGTGAAGACACAACAAGTCACTTTGCCTCCTCAGGTTCAAGGCTAGAGAGAGGTGGAGATAGGGAGGAGATGTTTCTTTAACTCTCTTCGAATTTTGGTTATTGATGGATGTGATTGTCTAGAATCTCTTGTGGAAGGGATGAGAGGCTTCACTGCTCTTAGAACATTGATGATTGTGGATTGCCCACATCTATCATCCTTGCCAAAACACCTATTTGCATTAGAGAACTTGATAATTATGGAATGTGAAAGCCTTGAATGTGATTTGGAGGATTGGAATGGGAATGGGGAAAGGGAAGACAACAACATACGAGGGTGTGGGTTTGTTAGCCTACAAATATTGCTATATTTAGTGGGTTATCGAAGTTGGAGATTTTGCCTAGGTGGCTACTTACTTCTAACACTCTACTTTACTTAATCATTATGAGATGCGTCAACTTTGAGCATTATGGGAGGAGGAAGAGTCCTTAAATCTCACATCCCTTGACACCCTTATGATTGATAACTACCCACATTTCTCAGTCTTACTAGAGGGAATGGATGATCACCTCACTTCCTTAAGGCATTTGAAGATTATTGTAAAACCCGAGAAAATTCAATATTTCTACAGTAATTTCGGTTGAAAATCTAGAATTTTTCTATATCTTGGATGAAGAAACGAACTTCACCGTTGGAATTGTCTCGTGAAATCTAGTTACCAGTCGAATTTCGTCGAATTTCGAGATGGTCGAAATTTCACGTTTTTTGAGGCACCGAGGGTTGCAAGTGACACATGGCACTTGGTTGGATGGCTCACATTGAGCCATGTGTCAAATAGAGAGATAAGTCAAACAAAAGTCTAAGTGGGACCCATGTGGGACATGTGTCACCACTTAAGAGGAAGGAAATCCAAAGATGTGGATAAGTGGATAAGGTGTAATCAAAGAGAGCCAATGAAAGAGTGACATGTGGCAAGAGAGGACATCCCACTTGACTTGTAGGACCAAATAATCCGGTGGAGAAGGGGGAAGAGAAGGAGAAAGAAAGGAGGAAAGAGAGAGAAGAAGAAGAATGGGAGAGAAGCTCTACCTTCTCTCTAGATTTCCTGGCGATCGAATCGTCGGTTCGGGTCGGAGCAAGAGGTAAAGTTGGTCCAAGCATCGAGAGCTACACGTAGGTATGAAAAACAGTGGGTTTCGTCAAACTCTGAGAGGTAGGGGTTCTTCTCCTACTCGGTTTATTTTGGTTTAAGAGTCATTCAAATGGCACGAGGTTTTTGGGGCTGTGAGTGGCTGTGCAATTCAGTCCCAAAATTTGGGATTGAATGCTGGAATTTTGGAGATTTATTTTGTGATTCAGGCTGGAGCATTCTGGGACTATTTTTGAGCAGTCCGAAGTGGGTGTAGGTTGTTTGGATAGTGACCGAACTATTGACATTTTTAGCGATCGAAAATGATATTTTGGAATTTGTTTGGGTGGAGTCTTTTTCCCACGGGACCCGGTGTGTTGCTGTGGTCCATGTGTCTTTGTTGCATGTTGTTGCAAAAAAAAAAAAGAAAAAAAGAATAACATGTTGGTTGTGTGTAAATTATGTTATTATATGCGTATATGATATATTAACATGGTTGGCATAAGAAGGCATTTGCATTTCATGGTTGCCTATAGAGTTTTAGGGTGATGCATAACATGGTTTGGAAGTGTATTAGGAAGGTTGACCAACAAATATTTATCGAATTATGTCAAATAAAGTGCCTCAGGAGGGTTGTCACACAAATATTTATTGAAGTATGTCCCACTAATTACAATAAGAAGGTTGTCCACGAACTGTTTATCAGATATGTCTTTCAATTCATATCGGAGGGTTGACCAATAAATTTTGAAATAGGAGATTGTCCAATGAGCTTTAAAAAACAAAAATATTTTGTTTTGGGAACAGTTTTTCATACATGGAAAATGCATGTGTGAGGGAGTTGGTAAGGACTTGAGGCATGGGGCATGACATGTAGACATTCGAGTAGGAATGTGCATAATTTTACTTGAATGTGTGTGTGTTTGGCATTGCATGAGTACTTAGGTGGGGAGTAGCCCTTGTAGGAGAATTCATCCTCTTGGGCATTGCTCTACACTGGTAGTGGGAAAGAAAATATTTTCAGGAGTCTTTAGGAGCTACTCAGGGATGAGGCCCTTAAGACCTTAGTTGTGAAAGGCCATATTGGCTTTTTTTGTATTTTAATAGAGTGGGTGAAGGCCTGGTTTACGTATATGTAGAAGAAAGAGTTGTAATTAAACTCATTTTGTATGGTGAGACTATATATTTTGGAAAGTTTTCCAGGCTTTCTGTTGTCTTTGTAATAGAAGAACCAGAGTTATGTTGATTTGGTGTTTGGAAGAAAGAAAGAGGCGGAGGTGCAGAAGACCAGAATGGGCTAACGCCCATTTTTGGGGTCTTTGTCACGACAAAGAAATCTCGATGATAAACAGAGAATGCGACCACGATAATCGCGATGTGGTTTTCATGTCGCGAGTTCTGCCTCGAGCCAAGGCACGGCGATGGGTGATAACATGCAAAGTCTGCGATACGGTTCTCGACCTGTGCCACGATAGGGTCTTCGTGTTGGACATGGTTCCTGTAGCGGGTTGGATGAGTTGGTTGTGATAGAGATTTTGGCCCACTTTATCAGATGAAATTTTGTCGCGGCGAGGGGTTGAGTCTAAGGCAGAACTTTTTCTATTATGGTGGGCATGGCATATCGCCTTGATTGCGCACACAAAATGCTAGCGTGCGGCGACCGCGTGCTGATGTGCGGTGACGCGGGCGGCGCTGGCGACTAGGTGGCCTGGCGCACCTGATCAGGGCCGGCGAAAGATGTGTTATGTCGCGATAGACTTTCAGACTGCATTGGCGATAGAGGATCTTGGAACATGGGATTTCCCATGTCGCGACATAGGACTTATGTTGGGGTGGTGCACGTCGGCGCGGCGGCGGGCGCCTTGAGCCTGACGAGCCACCGCGGCAGCGATGGGAGGCCCGGTGCACAAGATCGGTGAAGAAGCGCCGGGCGTGCGGCGAGCCTGACCATGGGCATAGCGCGACAAGGCTGCTAGTAGCATCTTGCCTTGTGTTGTGCGTGCGAACTGATGTTCTTTAGTGGCGTTGAGGACAGTTCACGTGGGTCTTCCACATCTGGTTTTTAATCCAGTGGGACCCAGAAAAAAAAAAAAGACCCCCGGGATTTGGGGCGTCACAATTATAGGTTGCCCTCACTTCCTTACTTAATTGAGCATATATCTTCAAAGTATTGGATTCTTCACCGACCATTTGTTTCTTGATTCTCAAGGTAAAGTTCTCCTCTCTCCAATTTAAAAAGTAAGCATGACTATATATAAATCATGTTTTTTTTCTTTTTAATTTAAACTTAGACTTCTCCTTCTACTAAAAAAGTTTCTTTTTGGGTTATTCCTTTTCAAAATACATATCTTTGTGGCATGTGGATTTTATGCAATCTTCAATTTTATTTTTTAAGTATTATTCCTCATTAAGATATACACATCAATTGCCGGGACGTTGATTTGTTTTTATTGCCAAAACTACAATACTTCTTTTCTTTGAATTTGATATTTTGTATAGATTTATCAGTTAATGTAGTTTTGAATCCTAATATATATATATATATATATATATATATATATATATATATATATATATATATATATATATATATATATACTACTCTTACAAAATACAAATTTACAAAACCATCCTTACTTTCTGTTTTTAATTTAAAAAAAAATCATTTTTGATAATACTAATATTCATCTTCTCAATGTTTGATTGAGATTTATCTGAAATTTAACTCCATGTTATTTTGTACCTCTTCAATAATTTTAATTGATATATTGTTTATTTTATCTTAATTCACTTTTTTTCCATGTTTTACACCCTTTTCATTCACTTTTTGCTATATTTTCAGAAAGAGAGATTTGATAAGGAGTTTAACCATTATATTATTATTGATATTGAATCGAGAGTTAAAATATTGTAACTTGAACAGATATAATATATATATATATATATATATATATATATATAATATATTTAACATATATTAATTTCTATTGAAAAAAATACTTATTAGTTATAATATTGGATGTCAAAAAAAGTATAATATCTTATGATATATTTTTATTGAGTGTATGATATAAAAATGTTATATTTTATACCCTAAAACATCTATATGGGGAGGAGCAAATAACAAGAGGGGAATTCCTCTAGTTAGATGGGAGAAGGTAACGTGCAAGAAGGAAAAGGGAGGATTGGGCTTAAAAAATACAAGAGACTGAAACTTAAGCCGAATTTTTGGAGGGTTGGTTTGTAAAATTTAAGGTTCGAATAAAATCGATCCAATATGACTTGACCTGTTTTGGCCCGTGGCCCATGTGGGTTTGGCCCGAGTTAGCCCAATTGGCCCAAAATTTTTATTTGATTTTTTGAGTAACTAGTTTGTAATTGAGAATTTTAAGGATTCATCTATAAAATTTGATATTTTGGCTATCTCTTTTGTAATATAGGAGTTTTAAAAATTATTGTTATTATAATATATGATTAGTATATTAAACTTTGTTGTTTTAACTATTTTATTTTCTATGAAATTTGGGTAAATTTGAATTTTTTCGAAAAATGGCAAAACGAATGAAATTGCATTATGATGTGAGATTGGAATAGTTTTCTGATATGGATTGAATGACATGTTGTTGGATTAAATGTTGTAGAGAAATCTAGTTATGAGCAGTGCAGTGAATTCAGAGATAATCGGATTTTCACTTTTAAGAGCGAGCGGTGGCAGTGGATCTAAAGCAGATTTTCAAGAGAAGATCTTGAAAGTTGGGAGACAACCAAATAAATTTAATGTAAAATAATTTGAGCATTAAGGCAAATAAACCGTTTGGGGAGGTGAAACGGACTCGAACATGTCGTGGACATATGATGCGGCGTGGGCCTGCCAACACAAATAGAGTTAAAAATGAGGAGAAAATGTATAAACATCTTTGTTACATGTGAGATGAGGAGGAGAGTCGAACTTCTTTAGATGATCCACGGAGTTTCGTAAGTCGGAATTCATTGAGACAAGAACTAAAGTTCATCACCTCGACGAGGGTTACGCGCACATACCAAAAAGAAGAGATTTCACCGAGGATCCAAATGAGGAGATTTGGGGAAATCAAGTTTTTGGGCTTAGGAGGTGCTCTTGGGACTTCCTAACCTTGCTACTACTCTTCAAGAGGTAGGTCCTTCCTACTCTGGTTTATTTCAAACCTTAGGGTTGTTTTAAGGGAGTTTGGTTGTGTTGATGCCCTAAGGGGCTGTTTAGCTTGTTTTAAACGGCTTTAATGGCCTTTTTGTGGCCCGTTTGTGGTCGGTTTGGTGAATTGATTTGTGGTTGGTTGTGTATAGTATGTCCCAAAAATTGTTTAGGGACTGTTTGGATTAAAAAGAATAATGAGAGAAGTTGGGAAGCGTTGTTTGTTTCCAGAGCACTAAACAGTCATTTTGACATGTGTGGTTTGTTGGTGAATTTGCTGGATGTGTATAGTATGTCCAGTAATTGTTGGATTGTTTGCATTAAAATGAATAATTCGAGGGCGCTGCGAATTTGTTTAGCTGTTTTAAAGCGCAACTTTAATCACGGATTTGCGACCCGTTTGTGACCGGTTTGGTGAATTGATTTGTGGTTGTGTATAGTATGTCCCAAAAATTTTTTTGGGATTGTTTGGATTAAAAAGAATAATCAGGACTGCTAAATGTTTGTTTGGCTAGTTTTATGGCTAGTTTAAGGGTTGGTTTGGGGTCGTTGTGTGGGCTATTTTTGTGACCATTTTATATGTCACATTTGGCTTTGAGAGTTAAAGTTGTTATTACTTGATTTTGTAATAACATGATTTGGTTAATTATTTTTTGATGAGTGTTGATATATGTGTGCTTATATATTGACATTGAATTGAATGTTTGTTTTGGAGATTATATGCATGTAATATAATTGTCCATGATGCATGGTAAAATGTATGAATTAAATTGTCTATATGGCATTCATCACATATGTGACATGACATTGACATGCAATGGTGCGTGCGCGTGCATATGCAGAACATCAGATTTCATGGGTGTGAGTGCATGGTTGAAATCAAACACCACATTGGTGATTGATGAGTGGGCTCGATATCGTTGGACGAAGTCTAACAGAGTCGCACTGTTGGATGAAATGGTAAAAAAAAAAAATACTTGTGTGGGGTAATAGCAAGAAGGGCTAGACACTCCCTCAGGTGAAACACCACATCTTGGTTCATACCTCCAACGATGAAAGTCAAAGCAGGAATACGTGTAGGACTACTTGGTGAGACCCGAAAGTCGCTACCCAAAAAAGACACATGGTTTTGTATATGAAATGATCATTCGAGGCTTAACATCCAATAAATTTGGTTTAAAAACAAATGATTTTATTTTGAAAAGGATAATTGGATGTAATCCATCAATGACGGTTTTTATCACACATAGGCATTGCATTGTGTGAGTCAGGGTTATGGTGCATGATTGAGTCTCATCTCATTTCATGGCATGACATGTAGAATTCTAATGTAGGATTGCATATTCTTGTTTAGAATTGTGATGTTAATGCAAAGTGTCAAAGGTGAACATTGCATATTATCCATAGGTGGAGAGCCTATGTCTGAATTGCTACACTATAGGCATTGGCTCACCTATCACGGGAAAAAGCATTTGAGGTGTAGGACATGTCTGCGTCGATGGATGGGTGGCTCATCTGAGGCCGCCGAGGTGAAGAAAGTGACTTGGCTTTATGATGATTTTTTTGTAAATTTTTGGAGTAAATTAATTTTGGCATGTACTAATGTGTTAAAAGTTGTAATTGAACTCATATGAATTTGTTTTAAATAGTATACATATTTTATATGATACAATGGGGTGATGGACGATGTGGTCACTTTTTACTCATAAATGGACCCAATGCGGTCATTGTGTTATATTGGGCCCTAGATAGGTCATGTGATTATATTATTGTATAGGTTGGGTTTTGGATAGAGCTCCTTGTACAGGGAGACTCTGTACGATTTTTGTTAAATTATGGATCCCGGTAAATGGGACACAACGGTGTGGTATCGAGTTACACGATATCCACAGGCTTTACGTGGGTTAATGGTTGATCAACGGACCCTCGGATTTTAGGGTGTCACAGCTTGGTATCAAAGCATAGGTATGCGATTACCTAGGGCTTGATGGGCATGGGTCTAGACCATTGCATTCATTGTGCATTTCATGTTTTATGCCCGAATATGCTATATGATTGTGTTCCCTATGTGTTTAATAATTATATACCATGGAAGGTAAAATGTCTTTTAGGAGGGCTATCAGAAGGATGAGAAACACTATTTTAAGGGTTGGAAAAGATGAGGCATGATAGTTGAGTCATTAAGATTCTCATTATTGGTTTGGCTGTATCTACTAGTTAAGGCAGGGAAAATCTCAAGTTGAAACTTGGGTTCTTTTTTACCATATATGTGGAAACTCAGTAACTATCATTTTATGTAATGGATTGGTGGGAGGAAGGGGCTGTGAGGCGGGTGGCAGGAACTTGTGAAACCACACCTGCACTTTAGACCAATAGCCTTCATGGGGCTGTTGATTGTGTAATTGCTATATTGCACATCTGAGTGTTTATTAACATGCCATGCCTCAATAATTTATTTGGGGAATTTGGGAGGGCTGATAATCTCAAAGTTTAAAGGCTGTCCACTTCTTAGGGGAGAGGACTGTTAGTGGGTCAGTCGTCAGTTGACCAGTTAGAGAAGTCTTGGAAGGCATGAAGATCTTGCCAGTGCCACTAGATCAACAACGCATTCAAACTAGGGGATCAAAGTATGATGGTTCAGTTGACAGTTGGAGACCAGGGCTTGTGTTTGTGGGAGGGTTTGTGAGCTCTTCATGGGCAAGTACTTCTCAGCGTTTGCTCGACATGCAAATGCTCGGGAGTTCCTAGAACTGAAACAAGGGACGATGACTGTGCTAGAATACGTGGCTAAGTTCACTAAATTAGCTTGTTTCGTTGATGATTATGTGTGATGAAAAAAGTTGGATGATTTGAAATTGTCATAAGAATTTAAAATTGTGGGACTCCTCCTCTGAGACATGGGCTTGATGATCCAAGATTGGTATGACATTGGAAGGAGGATGGAGCGACATATGTAGAATCAGATTCATGGAATGAAAGATGGGGAAGCAGAGGGCAACATGCTGGCTTCAGCTCGAACAAGTAGGACTTCTATCCATGATAGACCGGCGTGATGTTTTAAAATGTATGCCTATGTGCAAGTGCGTCTCGTATCCAAATGTCTGATGTGCCTAGAAATGCGGATATCGATCCACGGGGAAAAGTGCGTTGATTACTGAGTTTAGCCTTTGAATATTATCTAGACGTAAGATTTGAGTGACAAATTAACTAATGTATGAGATTACTCTAAACTAATTTATCTTAGTAATTTACTGTATTGTGGAGACTAGGGCTTTGTCTCCCTCTGCCACTTCGGATGGATTACTACCTAGAAAATCACTATCTGATCCCATTCATTCATTGATGATGGGGTGATGTCGTGCTGAGGTCACCTCTCTCGAGGTGTATCAGCCTGTATCTCATAGCGGGGTTGAGTGTATCTCTACCCCCAACCCAATGCTCAGAAGCGGCAATTATTCTAACCTCAATCGCCACCCTCGAATCGGGATATCTCATGTCTTGCCTTGTATTTGAGGGTCTCTGTCTGGGCATCCTCGTCTCGATCTTGGATACCCAGCAAAGTCATGCCAATGTTGGCCAGACATCACATGTATATAATTCATAGATATAAAGAAGATACTAACAAGTCATGAATAACTGAATAATATAAAATCGAAATCTTAATCCATGCAAATGTGATAGGGTTCAACAAAACCCTAGATGTGAATCTAGAACTATGCGAACTTCGGGTATACACAAAATCAATCTATAAAACATCAGCAGTCTTTCAGGGAAGAAGAAAATACAAAAGCAATTATCTTCTCCACTGATTTCGTCATTTCAACTATGCTATAGTGCCCCTAGCCCGATACGTTTTCCGATCCTTGAATTACGGTCCCCTTGGCTTTGGTGATGACGGCGGGGTGCGCTGCGCTCGTGGCGTTGAGGCGTCGCGTTTGCCGCTTGTTGACTTCCTCGTTGATGACGTCGGCGTTCACTGCCCAGCTACGCACTTTTGCTCTGCAGCAAAATGTTATCTCAGCGCCCGTTCCACAACACGATGTTCACCTACCAAAAATGCAAGAATCAGATATCGGGCTATAGAAATGCATATTTAACTGTAAAATTAAGCTAAAACCATAAGATTGACGCAGTTATGGCATGAGTGTTTTAGGCACTCATCACTCCACAAGGGTTTCAGGGACAAGGCCATAGCTATCAAGGCCAAGGCTAGGGTCAGGGTCAATCATCCCATGGTGGGAGAGACTTGAGGCTTGTGGCCAGGCGGAGACATTTCTTTGCAGCATGACACATGAGATGAGATTGCCCTAAGGCGGGATCCACGTATGGGACACAGTCCTAGTCATTAGTGGGATTCATAGATTTCGGTTTGTTCCTCCTTACCATGGGCCAAGGGGCCGGTATGATCTGGCGCTGCCTGTTTCTTGCTCTGATCGAAATTTAGATGGGCGAGGCATGGAGTCGAGAGGTCGAGACGAGGCTCATGGTAGAGACCGAGGGCACCCAGGGTGTGTCTATCACAACTCAGACCGATCTTGCAGCTAAGTTGGTCATTTAGAGTACATTTTTACTCTCTCGCTTATGGGCAAGAGTATTGTTTGATTCTAGTGCATCTCATTCCTTTATTGCTGCATCATGTGTGGAAGATTTGGGCTTAGAGGTTGAAACCTTGGAAGAACCACGTGGGTTCTCATAGAGCTAAGGTGAGCGTTGATCATATATGCCTTCGGGGTTGCTGGAGTTAGAGATCTATTGGGTTCTACTCACCGTGGATGCTAGGGTTATGGACATGTAGGAGTTTGATGTCATCCTTGGGATGTCTTGGTTGGCACACTTAGGGTTATCAGTGTTACTTCTTGTAGGAGGGTTACTTCCTACACACCGGATATTAATTGTTTTATGTTTGGGGGATAAACGATGCTTTTGCCCGAGGCAGTATCTGACTCTAGATGAGTGGTTGATGGGTTGGCTAGCAAGCATTACCACAGACGAGCGAGACGGGAGTTGGAGTCACACCTTGGATATTTGTGTGTGAGTGGCAGGGCGTTTTCTGATGAACTACCAGGATTACCTTTGTAGAGGGATGTAGACTTCACTATTGAGTTGCACCCTAATACATCGCCTATTTCTATGACTCCGCGTATAATGGCGCCTGCTAAGTTGTAAGAACTCGAAGTCCAATTACAGGAACTGTTGGACAGGGGTTTCATTAGACTGAGCACTTCACCTTAGGGCACTTCGGTGTTGTTTGCCAAGAAGAAGGACAAGACCTTTCGGCTATGCATAGACTACCGACAGTTGAATAGGGTTACTATCAAGAATAGGTACCATTTGCCAAGGATTGATGATTTATTTGATCAGCTGAGAGGGGCGTAGGTTTACTACAAGATAAATCTCAGCACCGGTTACCATCAGTTGAGGGTTAGGGATGCTGACATCCCTAAGACAGCGTTTAGGACGCAATATGGGCATATTGAGTTCAAAGTGATGCCATTCGGATTAACGAATGCTCTAGCGGCGTGATGGATCGATAACGCCGGTGTTCAACCACCTAGATCGGTTAAATTAGTGGTCTTCGTTGATGACATCTTGATCTACTCCAAGTCTGAGGAGGAGCATGAGGGTCACTTGAGGATTGTTCTCCAGTTGAGAGACAATCAGTTGTATGCCTAATTCAGTAAGTGTGAATTTTAGCTTACTGAGGTGAAATTCTTAAGGCATGTGGTGTCGAATTCAGGTATATTCGTGGACTCGGGGAAGGTTGAGGCAATTATGAGGTTGGGGAGGAGGCTAGGAGTCGGTTTTTCGAGATCTGCGGTTCTTGGGATGAAGGTATTACGGGAGGTTCGTGAGGACTTCTCGGTTAGGCGCACCTATGACGAGATTGGCCAGGAAGGAGCTCAAGTTTGAGTGGAATGACTTTGTGTGAGGAAGGCATTCCGGGAGTGTGAAGGAGGCACTTTGTTTCCTATTATGATAGTTCTAGAAAGGGGAGAGAGGTACATAATGTATTGTGATGCCTCTAAGGATGGACTTGGTTGTGTTTTGATGCAATCTGAGAGGGTAGTGGCTTATGATTCTCGGCAGTTAAAGAACCACGAGCAGAGTTACCCCACACATGACATTGAGTTGGGGCTCATTGTCTTTGCCTTAAAGATGTGGCGCCACTATCTATACGGTGAACAATTCAAGGTGTTTTTCGGACCCTGAGTGCGAGAGTACATTTTACCGTGGTGTGATGGTGCTAGAGCACTCATATATACCCACGTCCGCTTATGTTTTTAGTTGATTTTACATTTAAATAAGAGCGCATTATAGCGAGATCTGAGTTTAAGTTTTTTGTGAATTGCGGGTCAAGGGTGGTTTGGGCGTTGAAATTGAGACGAAGCGGGGAAATCTTTGGTAGCCCTGTAGCACGTCCCAGCGTCCGCGGCGCGCAGTCACTTGGGAGGAAAGTCAAACAAGTGACCCAGCGTGCGCGTCTCAGCGCGTCGTGAAATTCAACGTCAGGACGTCTTACGATTTACGCCTCGGCGTGGCTAAAGCGATGAGGAGACTGGTTGAGGTATCAAAGAACGTGCGGATTGGAGGGCGGAAAACAGAGCAGCAGTTACTCGGATTATTGGAGAAGACACTTTCCTTTTGTATTTCCTCTTTTCTGATAAACTACGGATGATTGATAGATTGATTATGTGTATATCAGTTCGGCATGTTACGGGTCTATCTGAGGTTTTTGTTGAACCTTGTCACAATTGAATGAATTAAAGTTTAAACATGTATTATTCAGTTATTTATGATCTGCATCGATCGTCTTTATATATGTGATTTAAATAGATGGTAATGTCTGGCCAACATTGGCATGATTCTCCTGGGTATCCGAGATCGAGAGATAAGGACTCCTTGGGATCTGAATAGAGCGACCCTCGGTTAAATCGTTAAATAGAGATATCCTGATCCCGAGTGTGGCGAGTAGGGTTTGCTCATTTAAGCGTCTTAGAGTATTTGGGTTGGGGCAGAGATGCACCTAACTCTACTGGCGAGATAGGCGGATATACCTCGAGATGGGGTATCTCGTAGGCACGATATACATCATCGAAGTCATTAATAGACTGAGTAGTAATTCCTATAGGTAATGATCCATCAAAAGTGGCAGGGGGAGACAAATCCCTAGTCTTTACACGCATAGTAATTCTACACGTTAATTTCGCTTTAGTTTTAATCACGCATGTTAGTTAGATCGAAATTCAGAGTTTAAGTCCAGATAATATTATAAGAACAATTTCAGTAGTCAACGCACTTCTCCCCGTGGATAGAAATCCTTACTTAGGTACACTATATTACTTGAGGCGACGCGTGTACTTGCGCACATAGGCGTGCAAATTTTACACATCACGCTTTCGGCCTATTAAGTTTTTGGCGCCGTTGCCGGGGAAAGTTTTAGAGTTGATATTGAAAAAGTGCAATTATATATTACTCTGACATTTTTCCTTTTTATTTTATTTTGCTTTTGCAAATGCTTGTAATTTGGTTTTTGTGTGTTTTGCACGTGGTTGCAGATTAAGGTTATTTTGAATGTATGCAAAGCCGGGGTCAAGTTGAACTACATCCGTTTGATCTGAAGCTGGAAGAACCTTACCAGTTTACTAGCAGAGGAACAAGCTGACACAACACGAAATCTAGTGATCATGTGGGACATTGTGAAGCGAATCGGGCAGGCAAAGCAATTGCAAAGGGGTCATAATGGGAATAATGGAAGGAATCAAGCGCCTAGGCCTTTTATATAGCCAGATGATCCATTCATGTTGCTCGACGAGTTTGCCCTACCGCCTACAGTTGTTCAGACAGCTATCCGAAGACCACCTATTCGGGCAAGTAACCAGTGAAGTCGATGACCTTCAGGTGCCCAGCATGCAGTTGCAGTTATCAAATGAGGGATCCCGAATATGCATAACCAACTTCATCGAAGTATGTGACAGTCAAGTATAATGGGGTGGCGAAGAGGCTCGGGTGAGATTGTTCCTCGCTGGGTGATAGAGCAGAGTACTAGTTATGTAGTCGACCAGCGGATTCTATTACTTTGAGCGACCTAGTGTAGAAGTTTACGACAAAGTTTTCCGCACAGGAAAATTGCACAGTTGGTGCAAGAGATCAATACATTCGGACCTAGAGGAGAGAGCTTGGCGAAACACAGGATGGAATTTCACGAATTGTTGAGAAAGTGCCCGCACACGAGTTGTCCAGTGGATCACAGTCATACTATAATGGTTTGAGGAATGCGACTAGAACAGTGATTGATGCATCGGCAGGAGGTGTGCTAATGAAGAAGACCACAGACCAAGCATATAGGAAAATCTGGAGGATCTTTTGCTACTGTACCAATCGATGGCCTAGAATGAATTACCGAGTGAAGGTCGTAGAACCACAGAGATAACGAGGTTCTCAGCAAATTTGGTAACACGTATCGCGCAGCTTACTGGCGACAAGTACGCGAATGCCATTTAGACCAACCCATGGGAGGTATGTGAATTATGTGGAGGATAGCACATTGATACGAGAATGTGAGTTGAGGACGCTGCGGTGAAGCGTGTTGGATGGCGATGGTTTGATGAAATCGACCGTTTGAGAAGGTTATAAGTATGGGAGCGGCAACTGTCGAACCATAATCAGGCGAATTGGCGTAATAATAAAAATAATCAGAGCAGTCAGGGTTATGGATGGAGGAACTATTAGAACAACATGCACACTGATTATGCGAGCATTCACAGAAAAAAAGTGGACTTGGAACTTGACCCTTGTGTGAAATGCTTACCTCGCATATTGCCTTTATGAATGAGACAAACGCGAATATGCAACACCCGGGCCATGATTGAACAGTCGACGGCACGGTTGAAATTAGAGATGCGAGATGGGCCCGAATAGCGATATATTGTGAAGGCGTCGGGTTCATACCGAAACCTTCAGTGAACTTCGAGATGAGAAGGAATGGTATATAAAACGATCCACGAGAAGTGGTAGAGAATTAGTAATACAGGGGCAACCCCTAGTGATAGGGGAGGTAGAAACTGAGGAAGTCATCCAGACCAGTCAAAATGATAAGACAAAAAGGGAACATCCCCAAGAGAAAGCAGGTTTGGGAGAAGAAAGCTGACGAAGGATCACGACCCATAGCCCCAGTTCCCATATCGGTACTTTAAGAAGAATAAATTGGATAAGCCGGTTCACCAAGTTTATGGAAGTGTTTAGAGCGCACATCAACATTACGGTACACTAATGCTTTGGAACAAATGCCAAGTTATGTCAAATTTATGAAGGACATCTTGTTAAAGAAGAGAAGATTGTCGGATTTCGAGACAGTTAATCTCACTGAAGAATGTAGTGCCATCCTTTAGAGGCGCTAAAAGCTAAAGACCCGAGCGGTTTATTATCCCTGCTGTTCCGGGAACGCCATCTTTGAGAGAGCTTTGTGTGACTTGGGAGCTAGTATCAATCTCATGCCCTTATCCATATTTAGACGCTTGGGATAAAGTGAAGCTCGATCGACTACGATCCTGCAGCTCCGGTTAGCGATAGGTCACGTAAAGCATCGAGAGGGTTGAGGCGTTCTAGTAAAGGTTGACAAATTCATCTTCCTAGTGGATTTCTATCAGACAGATATGGAAGAAGATAAAGAAATACCCATATGATTGGCAGTCTCTTTTCTCAAATAAATGGAAGGGTACCGACACGGAGCAAAGGAGAACTGAAATCTTATAGAGTGCAGAAGATGAAGTTAAGTTTAATGTGTTCGGTCAGAGACACCCCACTAGAGAGGATACGTGTTTCATGTAAGAGAGACCGTGTGGGAGGCTATAATGTCTGTCAGGCCAAAAGCGGTCTCACCGATCCTTCGAGGCTAGCCCCGTGGCGCAGTGATTCGTAAAATCGGGAGAAGAGGCCAAGGAGTATGTAAAATGGATGGATTGATTTGAACCTAATAGGAAGCAGAAAATATTATTAATCCCTGAAGCAAAATTATCAAAACTTCTACAGTACATTCTCATGAATGTACCACCAAGATGGCAAAAGCCACTACCCAGCCATTCAAGTATGCTTATTCGGGAATGCCCACCTTACCGCTGATTATTTCGCCCCCAAGAATAGAGAAGATAAGCTATTGAGGGGTACTCAGAGATCGGCAAGAATGTGCTCGATGGTCTCTCGGATGATTTAAAAGGATTCGCTTCCTATGTGCATGCATCGACTTTGCTAGAAGATGGTCATAAGCCTTCAGCAGCGCAGAGGAGATCGAATCCAACTATGAAAGAGGTGTAATCAGAGATACAAAGTGGCTAGATACTCTGCTATTTATCCTATTTCCGACACAAGGTAAGTCCGTACAGTAAAACTCAAAAGGGAGGAACAACTGTCATAAGAACAAGAAAGAGAACATATTATTGCCTTCTGTAGTCACTTCTTCAGTAGTTAGAGAATTGTATCAATTTTTATTGAAACTAACAGGCTACCCAAAGATCATTTTCCACTGTCGGCTTCCGGATTAGGATGTTGGATAGACTAGCAGGACACGAATATTATTGCTTTTTAGATGGGTATTCCGGCTATAATCAGATTACTATAGCCCTTGAAGATCAGGAGAAGACGACATTCACATGCCCCTATGGTACATTCGCATTCAGGCGGATGCCCTCGGGTCAGGTAATGTACTAGGCACACTCAAAGGTCAGAGGATGGCCATATTCTCTATGGCTGGTACATTCACCAGTGTTCATGGATGATTTTTTCCACCTGTGGAAACTCCTTGACAATTGTCTTGGTAAATTTCCATAGACCGGTGCCGACAGATGCGAGGAAACCAATCTAGATTTAATCGGGAGAAGTGCTGGTCGCGGTACAAGAGGCAGCTGTACTGGGCAATCGGATTGTAAGAGGAATAGAGGTAGACAAAGCAAAAATTAGCTAAATAGAGAAATTACCTAAACTTACTGAAAGGCATAAGAAGATTTTTAACCACAGAAGTTCTTATGTATTCGCTCATAAAAGCACTTCTGATTGCGAAAGTCGCTGTTTAATTTATGTAACATGATACCATTCGAGTTTGATGAGCAAGTGTGCGAGCATTTTCTCCAGAAAGATATATCGGTATCGACTCCTATTTAGTAGCACCGTGATTGGGACCTTCCATTCAGCTTAACGTGGTGACGGCGACTACGCGACGATAAAGATCGGCAGTGAGAAAAGAATATTTTAGTTATCTACTATGCTACAATCTTGATCGATGTCAGCTTGAACTATGCCACCATCAAAGAACTATTATTCGAGGTTTTTGACAAATTTCTACTTTATTTGATTGGCACAGATAATAAAGGCACACCCACCACCTCACCATAAAGTAACCAATGACCAAAAGGACGAAACCGAAACTAATATCGGCACAGAGCAATGATCAACAGAATAACTGAATCACCATGACTCATCCGCGCTTAACAGGTGGGGTGAGGATGAGTCAGTAGCTGGCTGATTTCATGGCACGATGACGAAGATAAAAGGTGTCTATTGCATTGATTTATGAATGGAGCGCGCAGATCCCATCAGAGCGGATGCCTGCTGCAGTACGTTTTACACATTTAACACGTCGTGAGAACTATTCGACCCATACGCCAGAATAAGTACATGTGCACTAGAAGATGAAATGGTCAAGATTCTAAACCACACGCTACACTTTACCATGTGGGGTACGGAGTAAGAGAACAAAGCAAAGGTACCGCAGAATCGTCAACGTCATTTATCCAAGGATGCCACTATATCCACCTACAACAAATTCCAAAGAATGGGGAGCATATCTAGAAAGGATGAACCACCTATGAGCACCATTCTCGGAAGCCAATTATTTGATTTTGTGGGGATGGATTTCACGGGCCCATTTCCTCCATAATTTAGTCACCAGCATCCACTGCAGTAGATTACGCTCTAAATGGGCTGAAATACATCAGCCAACGCACTAATGATCAGTGGTAACAAGTTCTCTCCAAACACATTTACATGGTTCGACACTCCATCAGCACTCATCATAGATGGAGGTACTCCATTTATGCAATAAGATAAGATACACCATAAAAGTATGAGTTACGCGACCATACCTACCTCGCATACCATCCAGCTGTGCAAATGGGCAAGCAGAGAAAACAACCAGAAATCAAGTCCATTCTCGAGAAAACAAATAAAGAACTGGGGCGGAAGGATTGGTCGAAAAAGATCGAGATGCACTCCGGTACGCAGGACAACATTTGAAACACCAATTGGTATGTCGCCATTCCGAATCGTTTATGGAAGCATGCCACCGGTGGGAATTGGAGCAGGAGCCCACCGGAAACCCCAGATCGAACATGGACAAAGAAGTAGCCTGAGAGAAAGCCGACAAATTAGTGAATCGGATGAATTCCGAGAATGAGGCATACTAAAAATGCTCAATGCATATATGAAAAGACGAAGCCCGTACACAAACATATCACAGGAAAGAGTCGGAAGTAATGAGGTCCCAGACACTCACCAAACTTTTTCGGGAAATTAAAGTCGCGATGGTTCGACCATTTACGTGACCTGTTTTTCCACATGGAGAGTGAGATTATGCACCTTGAGAAAGGCACATTCAAGGTTAACATACAAAGATTGAAGCCATACTTCGAGGGCGAGATCCATGTGATTAAGCAAACCATTCCGCTTAAGCGCACGTAAGTATTGCCGTAGGCAATGGGACAAATCCCGCCTTCAAAAATACATCATCAGACGAGGGCTGCATTTGGTGCTTAATGACATTAAACAAAGCTGCTACTGGAGGCAACCCAAACTAACTCTTCTTTCCTTGAGTTCAATCGTGTGTTTTGGCCTTCGTGATTTTTTGTCACCTTTATGTCATCAAAAATATTTTGATTGTCTGCTTTCAGTGGCCCGAGAGAGCTCTGGAAGTGGGTGATAGCTCACAAGATCATTTGACGCGGGCGTAAATGACTTCATTCGTGTTCTTCTCAACACTTAGAAAATTTAAATTTTTTCACTATCTTTCATCGTCATACGCCGATCTCATCGCCACGACTGAATCCAAAAACAGGCCCTCTATCACGTCAAAGACGTTTGATTCAACGTCGCCACGCCACATCCTCTTTGCCACCCTCGCAAATGCCAGACGCTTGAGTTTGCACCACTTTTTGAACGCCACGACGCTGGACGAGGTCTCGCCACGCCGCTGACGCTGCAAATCTCACCCTCTCGAACGCCACGACGCTGGCTCATACACCCTCCGCACGCAACGTCGCTCGAACTACGACGTTGCCTTCGCTTTACGCCCAACCCCTTCGCCTTCATCTCCTACAACCCTAAGTTTGAGCCCCCACAGCCCTAGCCGCCATCCCTAAGGCACCCCTCTGAGCTGTCCAACCCACTCGACCTTCCCACACTTTACGCTCTCCGCATCTTCGTCACCTCAGATTTATTCAAATAAATCCCGAAGAACGAGAACGATAAACAGATTCGTCGATTAGACGATCATCGTCAATGCGGTGTCGCGGTTCAGAGTTGATTCGCAAACGCTTCCGTCTCTTTCTTCCACAGATTGCTCAATAACAAAGGTCATCCAGTCACTGGTTACAACCCTCATCTAGTTCAGTCACCCTTAGCCAACATCTTCGTCCATCCGTTCGCCCCAATGTCGGGTAAGCGCCAAAAGATGATCGCCAAGCGAGGGTGAGCTAGCGAGGAGCCCGCCCGTACCTATGATCATGACAAGTTTGTCAACGAGAGTGCGATCGAAAAGTTCGGCCTCATTTCAAAAAACCAGTTGTTTATTAAGGAAAAGGGGTTTCACCACCCCGAGGAATTCTTCCGCAAAACTATTGCAGATAAGGGATGCCACGAGTGTGGTACGAGAATTTTACGCCAATCTCACCTCCCACATTTTGAAAAAGGTTCGGGTGCGCAGGGTGTTGGTAGATTTTAGCGTGAAGTCTATCAACCAATATAATAACCTTGACCTAGTTCCCTCTGGAGCTCCTTTGATAGCGCCTCTGAAGTGCAACCCGAATACTCGCAAATATTAGTGGTAGACACCAACTGCGTGGTCGCGGAAGCTTAATAGCGTAGGGGCATGTAATCCACTTCAAGCCAAACATTTTGGCCTACATCCCCAGAAAGAAACCAGATTACTTCATCACATTATGCCTCATTTCGACGATTTAATGTGTGAAGTGACGGCCAAATATGCCCCGCGGATTATGCCATCCACAGATATCCTTCGATGTGGGGCGTTATGAGGATGCCATCCTCCACAACCGGACGGCAGACAGCGAACCCAGGGCACCCTTTCATTACTTATGGCCTATGCAAGCAAGTCGGTGCCTCAGAAGACAATGAGGCGGATACACCCAATCAACTGGGCGGAATTATGGTTGGCATGATAAGCCGGTGGGTGTACCACGACTGATAATGTATGACTTTAAAGAATGAAACCTTCTCGGGATGAGGATGGAGCTTCTCGAGAGTATCAAAGCCCGGAAGCTTAGCCCCTGGCCGACCCCCCCGTGGTGACGTCGTCACCTCCTCCCATCCACCACCGCCACAGACCTCCTCCCGTCCACCACTGCCATAGCCGTCCGAGGAGGAGGATCCGATCAGTCCTTCCACTTTATCTCGAGGACCCGCTTCGACCTCCTCACAAACAAGCCAGGCCTACTAGGATGAGAGACCCAGAGCACCGCTGCTGCCCCTCATAAGCCAGGATGTAAAGGCCCTCCGAGCTGACATGCGCACGCCCTTCGGGCCAACCAGCATCATCCTTCGCCATCGGGCAAATTTCACAGACCAACTCACTCCAGACTCACCCTCCGTCCACCACCGGCCGCCTCCCGCAGCTGATCCGACCGAATACCGCGTGGAAGTTCCTACACCCTCTCTCGCTTTCTTCGCCTTATCAGGGGACACTGTCCTCACAAAGTTTTAGGTGGGTGGATCGGTTTGGTGATGTTATTTTGGTGTGTGTGTTTTTTGTGTTTGAGTTTTATTTGTGCTTTTTTCCTTTAGTATGTTCTAGGGTATATTTAGTTATATGTGTCTAGTTTAGGGTTTATGTGAGGTATTTTTTTTGTTCATGTTTGTGTGTGCGCGATGTCATGAATGCTAATCGAGGATCACTTTTGACCACTTCGACCTTGTCGAAAACACAAAGATAATCTCCAAGAAAGGATCCGTAGGTGTTGACATGCTCAGAATTTCATGGGAGGTAGGAAGACAGAGTGAATCACCTATGGGAGATTCAAGAAACCAATTCAAACTCAGCTTGTCGCACTAATAATACGTATGATCTAGGGTATGCCTAGGTTCAACCCGACTTTTCTTACTAGGGTCCAACCAACTGGGATCAACCACCTAAGTGATGGGAATAAATTTGAATCAAAAGAGGATTGCCATCGACCCCCCAACTAAAAACAAAAAACAAATATGAAATTGCATCAAGTGGGATCTCTAATCTAATCCGTGGCACAACCGAGGAGCCTTTCAAAGCCTAATGCCCTGAGCCAACTAGCCGGGAGCCATTGACTTCATTGCCCATTACATGGGACAGAAAATGGAAGTTTCCCACAGCTTAGGGCCCTTAGGTTTAGTTGAGTGTTCGGAGTGAAGTTCGAGGGGAACTAAATGCCCGGAGCCCTTAACCAACTGGTGGGGAGCCATCAACGAATCCCCGCTACAAAAACACTCCAAATATAAACTTATGGCACTGTTTTTCTTTTCGTGAGTGTGTATGTTAAGTAATGGCAATGGTGCGTTTAACTTCGTAGTTGTGACGCTTTCCAAATAGGGGTGGGTCAGATTTCACGCTTAGTACGTAACCGAAGTCAGACGCTGTGGATCATGATCAAATGCACATAAAGTTCGGGAATGGCTATTGAAGACGGAGGTCAGTCATCATTCAATCGACCTTCAACGTACTAAGTTCTTTCCAAATTCGAACATCCTTATGGATCCTCTGAAATTTGGAGTGAAAAAGATTTGTAAGTCACCCATTTTGATCTCCTTCTAGCAAAGATGGGCATACAATCATGGCGCGTAGTTTAGTAAGTGAAATAGGGTCTTATGTGTTGAGTTTAGAGCCTGGCTGCTTAGACAAGTAAGAGGCCAAATTTGGGGGTGTGATGAGTGCCTAAAACACTCATATTATACCCGCATCCGCTTTATGTTTTTAGTTGATTTTACATTTAAATAAGCGCATTATAGCCCAAGATCTGATTTCTGGAGTTTTTGTGAATTACAGGTCAAGAGGTGGTTCGCATTTGGAGTCGAATAGAAGGCAGTGATTATACTCGGCAAACACTGCGACGTCCCGCACCCTTCGCGGACGATGGTCGTAGGAAAGTCAACAAGTGACCCAACGTCGCGACATCACCACGATTTCTACCTCAGCATCATTAAAAGCAATGGGAGACCTAATCTCGGGGTATCAAAGAACGTGCGGATTGGAGGGCGGAAAATAGAGCAGCAGTGACTCTGATTATTGGAGAAGACACTTTCTTTGTATTCCTCTTCTTAAGAGGCAATCTACGGATGATCGATAGATTGATTATGTGTATATTCAGTTCCAGCATGTTCTAAATTTCTATATAGGGTTTTTGTCGAACCCTCGCCACACTGGACCGGATTAAAGTTTAAACATGTATTATCTGGGCTATTTATGATCTCAGATCGATGGTCTCTATATCTGTGATTTAAATGCATGGTAATGTCTGGCCAACATTGGCATGATTCTGCTGGGTATCCGAGATAGAGAGATAAGGACTCCCTGGGATCTGAATAGAGCGACCCTCTGTTAAATGGGTAAATAGAGATATCCCGATCCTGAGTGTGGTGAGTAGGGTTTGCTCATTTAAGCGTCTTGGAGTATTTGGGTTGGGGTAGAGATGCACCCAACCCTACTAGCGAGATAGGTAGATATACCTCGAGAGGGGGTATCTCGTAGGCACGATCACCCCGTCATCGAGAAGTCATTAATAGACTGAGTAGTAATTCCTATAGGTAATGATCCATCAAAAGTGGCAGGGGGAGACAAATCCCTGGGGCTCCTACACAGTAATTCTAATAATGCGACTCGCCTTAGTTTTAATCACGCACGTTAGTTAGATCGAAATTCAGAGTTTACGTCTAGATAATATTATAAGAACAATTTCAATAGTCAACGCACTTCTCCCCGTGGATCGATATCCGTACTTAGGTACACTAAATTACTTGAGGTGACGCGTGCACTTTCACACATAGGTGTACACATTTTACACATCACGCTTTCGGCCTATCACGGGACCTCAACACGAGGCAATGCGGGTGGATGAAGTATCTAAAAGACTATGACTTCACTTTGCATTACCATCCAGGTAAGGCAAATGTGGTGGCTGATGCACTTAACTGGAAGTCACGGGAGGTCGCCGCGTTTCCCGAGGCGGCATGCTCGAGGTCAGGATAGCGTTTAGGCTGCACTCAGCGCATGGGCTCAAGCCCAGCAAATTTCTGGAGTTTAGTGGCTACACCTTCTTTGCCTAATGAGCAGAGGATCGAAGCTATAGGGGTAGGACACGTAGAGAGCTGTCCATCAAGGACCTGCATCGTTAAATATAGGTGATCGAAGGTCGGCCATTCACACTCCGATGGTAGTCTCTGTGATATGCGGGAAGTGGTCATGTGGCCCCCGGTGGTAGATCTGAGAATGGAGATCCTTAGGGGGTTCCATTGCTCCCATTTTACTATGCATCCAGGTGGCACGAAAATGTACCACGATCTTCGTCGCCAGTATTACTGGAGTGGGATGAAGAAACACGTTGAGGATTTTATTCATCGATGTCTCACGTGTCAGCAAGAAAAGGTTGAGCACCAAAGACCAGCGAGATTACTCCAGCCTTTTGAGGTAGCTGAGTGGAAGTGGGAGCATGTCACGATGGATTTTGTGACTCACTTACCATGAACATCGCGAGGGCATAACGCAGTGTGGGTGATAGTGGACCGGCTTACTAAGTCAGAACACTTTTTGGCTATGCGAATGACCTTCACTCTAGAGGAGTTATGCAGGTTGTACATACAGGAGATTATCTTGTTACATGGAGTACTAGTATCTATAGTATAAGATCGAGATCCTAGGTTTACAACTCCATTTCGAAGAGTTTCAAAGCGAGTCATAATGGGCCAATTATTGATTGGAGCAATACTCATCCTTATACTTCTGACTCGCTTTGAGGACCATCCAGCAGACTTATATATGCTACAGCAATATGCCTAGATCTCAAGGGTGAATGGAAGAGTATTTACCCTTAGTGAAGTTCACTTACAACAATAGTTATAAAGAATGCATACGGGTGGCACCCTATGAGGCACTATATGGGAAGCCTTTTCTCTCTCCGGTTTGTTGGATTGAGGTGAGAGAGAGACCCACTACAGGTCTGGATTTGGTTAGGGACACCTTTGAGAAGGTGGATTTGATATGAAAGCGTCTTCTCATGGCTTAGAGCTGGTAAAAGAGCTATGCCGACAGACGACGACGACGACGACGACGACCTCTAGAGTTTGAGGTGGGGGATTATGTTTTCTTGAAGGTGATGCCTAAGAATGGAGTGGTCAAGTTCAACAAGCAGGGAAAGCTATCGCTGAGATATATTGAGCCCTTTGAGGTACTCGAGAGGGTAGGAATAGTTGCTTACCGGTTGGCCTTACCGCCAAGTTTATCAGGTGTTCATGCAGTATTCCATGTCTCCATGCTTCAGAAGTACACTCCAGATCCGACTTATGTAGTGGATTGAGGCGTAGTTTGAAAGTTGACATGATGGAACCGTCAAGGAGGTAATCTTCAATACGCGATAGTCGAGATCAAAGTTTTGCGGCGCAAGACTATGAGGCTAGTAATGGTGTTGTGGCATCACCATGAGCCATAGAGGAGACAACATGGGAATCACTGAAGACAATTATAATGCATCAATTATCCTTCTTCTATTCAGAATGAAGGTATGTTTTTGTCATTTTATTATTAAAATGATTGTGTTATTGGCTATACGAATGTGATTGTATGTGTTTAATGTATGTAAATTTGGGGATGAAATTCTTGTAAGGAGAAAGATACTTCAAAACACAGGTAAATTTAGTTTTTTAGAAGGAAGTAATAAACTGGTAGAATTCTTGTATAATTGTAATTCTGACATGAAATTTTGAAGATGCGGATGGCCAAACGGATCATGCATTTAAGTTTGTCGTGAAATCTAGTTACTAGACAAATTTTGTTGAATTTATGAGATAGTTGATTGAATTTTCACGTTTAGAGGCAATAGGTGCCCGATGGATTTGGCAGATTTTGGAAAATCTTCAAAAGTTGAAATAGCAAATAAAGTTCATATAAAATAATTTGAACTTAGATTGGGACGAAATAAATCGTTTTGGGGTAGAAACGGACCCTAACAGGTAGTGGACACGTGGCTCGATGTGAGCCACCCACTTAAACATCAGACAGAGTGAAAAATGAGAAGGAAGAAAATATCTCATCTTTTGCTTTTGTTTTTACGTGAGAAAGAGGGAGAATAATGGAAGTCCAAGACTTCTTTCGACGATCTGAGAGTTCATCGGTGAGAATTTCAAGCTGAGACGAGAGAACTAAAATTCATCGCCTCGATGGAAGAATTTACTCCGCATACCAAAGAAGAGATTTCTGAAGATCAGAGAAAGGAGGGAGATTTGGGGAAGTAGGAGTTTTGGGATGGGAGGTGCTCTTGGGACTTCTAACCTTGCATTTCACTCTTGAAGAGGGTGGGGGGGTTATTTACCTCTTTAGTTTATTCCAATCTTAGGGTTGTTTTAAGGGAGTTTGGCTATGTTGATGCCCTAAGGGGTTGTTTGGCCTGTTTTAAACGACTTTAATGGTTGTTTTGCGGCTCGTTTATGGCCGGTTTTCTGAATTGGTTTGCTGTTGGTTAAGTATAGTATGACTACTAAAAATTTCATTTTGAATTCATTTGATTAAAAATAATCCGAATTGCTAAGGGGCTATTTGGCCTGTTTTAAACGGCTTTAATGGCCTTTTTGTGGCCGATTTGGCGAATTGATTTGTGGTTATGTATAGTATATCCCAAAAATTGTTTAGAGATTGTTTGGATTAAAAAAAATAATCTGGACTACTAAGGGGCTGTTTGGCCTATTTTAAACGGATTTAATGGTAGTTTCGCGTACTGTTTATTATTTTGATGTGAGTTGATGTGGCCTTGAGGCACAGGGTGCATTGACCCATTGCTCGGCTTTGAAGAAAAACTGCTGGATGTCGGGTGACTCGACACTTATCTTGCTGTAATTTCCACTTCTAGGATCCTGCAGTTTAACAACTAAATGGCCATCGATTTGTATAACGTATGTTCAGTTTGTTACCAACTTAGGATTTGGGGTGGGAGTGGCCATGTGGCGCCACATGTCCACCTGCTAAGTCCATCTACACGCGAAGCGATTTGGCTCATCTCAGATTTCAGTTCAGGTATTTCAGAATGAGACTTTACCTGGCATTCCCCAAGATCTGCATTTTACGGGCTTCGTCCACTCATTTACTTTGGTCGTGAAAATCGATTTGTCTTGGAATTAACGAAATTCGTTTGAATCATTAGATTTGTAGAACTAGATCCAACGATGAGTGCATTTTTTAACCAGTCAGGATGCGAGGAGTTTATAGGTTTCGGCACGCCTTGTGGCATTGTTTATTGTTTTACTTGTTTCAGAGGGGAAAATTGATTTTCTTAGTTTTACAATTGATTTTTATGGTTGTGTATAGTATGTCCCGAAATTTTTTGAGAATTTATTTGGATAAAGAATAATCTGGACTGCTAAAGGCTTGTTTAGCCAGTTTTATGGCTAGTTCAGAATTAGATTGTGTGGGGTTGTTTTTGTGAGCATTTTATGTCACGTTTGCCTTGAGTTAAAGTTGTTATTACTTGATTTTGTAATAACATGATTTGGATTAATTTTTGTTTGATGGTATTTGATATGTATGCTTATATATTGACATTAGGCCCGATCACTGATGTGGTAAATACTGCGAATTAAATTTATCCGCGCATGGCATTCGCTCACGTATGTAACATGACATTGACATGCGTGATACATCACGTACATATTTTGGAACATCACATTTCATGGGTGTGAGGGCATGGTTGAAATCAAACACCACATTGATGATTGATGATTGGGCTCGATACCATTGGACGAAGTCCAACAGAGTCGTACTGTTGCATGAAATGGTAAAAAAAAGACTTGCGTGGGGTAATAGCAAGAAGGGTTAGACACTCCCTCAGGTGAAAGACCCGATACTGGTTCATACAATCCAACGGTGAAAGTCCAAAAAGTGTAGGAAGGTGTGCGGAGCTTGCGGTGAGACCCCAAAAATTCGTTTTCTGAAAAAGACACATGGTTTTGTATATGAAATGATCATTCGAGGAGTTTACTTGTCAAAAATTTGGTGTATAAACAAATGATTTTATTTCGAAAATGATCATTGGATGTAATCCATCAATGACGGTTTTTATCACACATTAGCATCGCATTGTATGGTGGGAGTCGGTAAAGACTCAGGGTTTTGGTGCATGAGTGGGTCCCATCTCATTTTATGGCATGGCATGTAGAATTCCAATCTAGGATTGCATATTCTTGTTTGGAATTGTGATGTAAATGTAAAGTGTTAAAAGTGAACATTGCAATGTGCACTTAAGTAGGAGTAGCCTTTATAGGAATTACTCTACTGGGCATAGACTCACCTTATATTGGAAAAACATTTCAGCGGAGACAGCGTCGGTGGAGTGACTCTGCATGTGAGTGTGAGGAGTGAAGAAAGTGACTTGTGGCTTTATGATTATTTTTGTGAAATTTTTGGAGTAAACTAATTTTGACATGTACTAATGTGTTAAAGAGTTGTAATTGAACTCATATGGACTGTTTTTAAAATAGCTTTGCATATTTTTATATGAATGTGGATAAATGGACCCGACGTGGTCACTTTTTACTCATAAATGGACCCGGTGTGGTCATTGTGTTAGGGCCCCGGATAGGTCATGTAATTGTATTATGCGAGGTTGGGTTTGGATAGAGCTCGCCATTGCAAAGGAGACTATTATCTGATTTTTGTTAAATTATGGATCTCGATAAATGGGACACTACGGTGTGGTATCGAGTTATAAGATATCCACATGCTTTCAGCAGGTTGATGGGTGATCAACGGACCCCCGGATTTTGGGGTTTCACATTTTCAATTCCAAAATGTATCTTTTTAATATAATTTATATGATAATATTTAAAAAATCTTGTATGAAAATTTACATAATGCATTTGAATGAAATAACTTACAAATTTAATATTAAATATATTTTTTATTTATCTCATTAATCCTATTTTAAATATTTAAAATTTAATTTTTTTAATTTATCTTTTAAATTTTATTCAATCATATATGTTTTTTTTTTATAAAAATGAAGTTGTACTAGTTTATAAATTAAATTGATTTAATAACTAAATTATTAGTATATTTTAAATAATTTTATTACTTAAACTGATGTTAATAGCACAAAATAATGTTATTTTAAAATTAACAAAAATTATATACTAATTTCTTTCTCAATATGATTATATCTTTTAGCAAGGTGGATTTTTAAACAAATAGGATATTTCATTATTATACAGTTGAAATCCATTTTTGGAAAAAATATATTTTTATTCCAAACATAAATGAAATTTATGTTGTTGACATTCGAAATTAATTAATAGATGATGATAACTTAACCACCATCGAGGATATACATCTTTCTAATGTGGAATCATTTCTAATGTGAAATCATTTCTAATGTGAAATCACATGTTATTATTGGATATAATGAGAATGAAGATGAAGATTAGAGGCATATGAGATTTCATTTGATACTTTGGAATTGTTTTTCTCAGATATGTTATTAAGTTGTTACTTTATTGTTTTTGTACTATTTAGCTAGTTAGTTTGTTACTTTAGTTATAACATTATTCTAGCATTATTTATTTAATTAAGTTTGTTTAATATTATTATATTGTTTAGTCTTAATCATTGTATATATTAATTATTATTATTATTATATATTTGTATATTATTTATTTTTATTTAAAGAATGATGAATTTGTAAATTAATTTTAAACATTTTTAAGGTTTATTATGACAGTATGTTTAAAAAAATTTGTGATCAACAACCAGAATAAATTAATGACTTCGTTTTGGCCTCTGATCGAATTTAATTGTATTTTAGCGTAAAGAAGCAATTAAGCATTACCGGCATGAATGAATATGTAGTTATGCACAAATTTTAATTCCTTGCCTACCCCAATTCATTATTACTCAATCCCTAACACCTTTGAAAATTATTATCATTTTATTGATTTTATCAAATACCCACAGGGACTGTAAAACCCGGAAAAAATTCAATTTTTCTGAAACATGGCAAAACGGTAATTGCCGTAATAGTGTAGGTGGAAAACCTTGAATTTTTTTAGATCTCGGATGAAAAAATGGACTTTACCATTGAAATCGTATCGTGAAATCTAATTACAGGTAAAATTTGGACTACAGATTCAAGATAGTCGAGATTTTCGCGTTTTTAAAGCATGGGTGTCGGGTTACACATAGGTGGTTCCACATGGCATGACCATGTGGATGCCACATGGCACCTTAGGAGGTGGGCACATGGCATGAGAGCCATGTGGTGTGGCTTGCATACCACCAGGGCATGTCTTCCATGGGACACATGGCATAGTTGATTGTCATATTAGAGTCATGTCAGAGATAAGGGAGACAACAACAAATGAGAATATTTGGAGAAATATCTTGGGGAAAGAACAATTCGATTGGAGAAAGGAAGAAGAAGGAAGAAAGAAGAGAGAGAAGAGGAAGGGGGAAAAACAAAAGGAGGGAGGTGCATGAGGTGAGAGGAAAGAGACGGCGGAGGAGAAAAAAAGAAAGAAAGGAAAGCGACATTTCCTTCGTGATCTGCGGAAATGGGTGGTTTGCGATGTCGGGGCCGAGACAAAGTTGGTCCTTAGCGAGGCTACGCGTGGAGTCTTAGAAATCCAAATTTTATCGAAGGTCTAAGAGGTAGGGTTTCTGCTCTATATTGGTTCAGCAACTTTTTATTTAAAAGTAGTAAATGGTAGGTGTGGTTTAAGCCCGAACATGGGGCGGGTACTGAACATTGGGGCTGTTTTCGAACAATTGCGGGGCCAGGTTTTGAAGTCGGCATCGGTAGATTTTGGATTAGGATGGTTGGAAATGCTAGGATTTTTGTTTTAGGCTGTTTTTGGAAGGTTTTTCACGATCAGTTTGAGGCCTTAATGGTGAATTTATGGCAGATTAATGTGATCTTAAAGTTGACAAAATAAATAAATAAAAATATGCAGTTATAAGTGAATTTACGGGTGAGTCTAGGATTATTATCAAGTAGAGTAATTTGGTTATGTTTAGGAATGGTTAGTTTATTGTGGACTATTTTTTTTTTGTTATTGCTGAATTAAGGGAATATGTTGAATGTGTTGTAAATATGTGGATATAGTAATGTTATATATATTAGTATGAATGGATCATAAATTATATGTTTTGATATAATTATCCAACATGGTACTTAGCATGAAGTCATAGTTTATAAAGTTGTTCCATGTAGTGTTCATTGGCCATATAACACCGGGGCCACAATACCGTGACATTTGCATTGCATATGCACGGGGACATCGCATTGAGTCGGGTGTGTGTGCATGGTTATATTCATTCATCATTCTTGGTGAATCGGTGGTGAGCTCGGTAATGGGACAATGTCCAAAATGAGTCTCATTGTTGCATAGCATGAAAAATACGTGTGTTGGGCATAGCTAGAAAGGATAGATACCCCTCGGTGAAAAACTCATTAGTTCGAATGCAATAAACGGTGAGAGTCAAAGAGTTAGAAAGGCACGTGGCGTCTTGCGATGAGAACCCTAAAATCCGTGGCCACAAATGCATAAACACATGGGATTTTATTAAATCAAATGGACATTTGAGATATATCCAATAGGTTTTGTTTTATAAAACAAAAATATTTTGTTTTGGAAAAAATGGTCATTGGGTGAAACATTAATGACGAGTTTTCACATTTGACATATGCATGTGTGAGGGAGTCGGTGAAGACTCGAGACGTGGGTATGATGAGTCACATCTCATTCATAGCTTGTAGAATTTCAGGTATAGACTTGCATGTTTAACTTGGAATGTGTGTATTAGTGTGTGAACACGACATTGCATGTGCACTTAGGTGGGGAGTAACCCACGCCGCTGAAGTTTACTCCTCTTTTGAGCTTTGCTCGCGAGTCATAGGACCTTGGGGTTGTGCAGAACTAATGACCCTCATTCGGGACTGCAAACATGAAGGAAACCGGTTGTGGCTTTAGTCATATTTTGTATTTTATTTTGAGCACACTTATGACATGTATATATTTTTGTATAAAAGAGTTGTAATCAGAGCTCGTATGAAGGCTTGTTTGTGAGATAGTCTAGTGTATTTTATATGGAAATGATTGCCTATGCCCGGAAGGGTATGCAGGTTAATATATGTCTACTTAGGTTACAATCCCAAGAAATGGGATGCAGAGGTGTGACATCGGGTTACCCGGTGTTCACAAGGTATTCCACATATTGACGAGTTTTCAACGGACCCCCGGATTTTGGGGCGCTATAGGGACATAATCATTTGGAGTAACGAACACATGCCATTTCATTAATTGCTTTTCCTACAAAGCATTTGCGAAAGTTTGATAGACATAAAAAAAAAGGGGAAAAAAAGGAAAAAATTAGTTACTTGTTTGTTAGGGTTTATAAAATTACCTAGCACGCTAATTTTTGTGATGTAATAACACGTTATTTGGTGGTAGTAAGGGTAAAAAAGACGATATCATATGATAGCTTTTAAGGATATATTTGTCTCTTATAAATTTATAGTCAAGAGTTTTGTAGTCTCTTTGTCAATTTTAAGGGTCATCTACCCTTAAAACATGATATGATGATTTTAGTAGGAAACTGAAAATATCTCTTTGATCATTATAAAATATTAATTATGTTGATAAATTTTAGTATTTCGCCGATGATGGATAATATTTCAAATTAAAATCAAATTGTATTAATTTTGTTTAAAATTGATATTACATATTCCTAATACTTGCTATATTTTAGACATCCAACCCAAACAACAATTTGTTGGTTGACACCCAATTTCCCAAATTCAAGCTAAGTTTGGTAGCATTAAGTAAAAAAATGTGAACATATTTTTATGATAAAAACTAATTTATTTTAAAGAATTAACAACACACGAAATTAGAAGAAATTAATAGATAACTAACCTATAAGAGACTTTTGAAAAGAAAAAAAACCTATTCATAGACTCTTAAAAATAGGTAAAAAAAAGTAGATGAAACTGTTTAAAAAGGAAAAACGTCTTTAAAAGTATAAGAATGACAAGGAAGAGAGATAAGTGGAAAGAGAGTGGGATGGAGAAAGAAATGATTTGTAAGTATAACATTGGGTAATCTTCAAAACATGCAAAAAAAAAAAAAAAACTATGCAATCATTAAGCCAAGAACTAGTTCAAATGATAAATGGATGAGATGGACATACCGGCCCATCAATTCATATTAGAGTATTACAATGTAATACACATGTAAAAATGAAAAAGGTCAAATGACTGCCTAGGTCAACGGGAGGAGATCTCTCTATGCATTATGATAATGACCCCCTAATGAAACTTTTGCTCAAGGGTGGCTACTTGGGGTTTTAGTCGACACAATACCTAAGCTATTAGGCTTGATCAAATCATACATTATCATATTGTATGCCAAACCCTACACAGCGTCCTACCTACCAATCATCTTGACTCAGTTTATTGCAATGTTTTAAAACCAGGCCAGGTAGTGAGCCAGGAAAAGTTATCAGTTCAGTGGACAGTGTAGTGAGCCGCCAGTTGAAGCAGAGTGACTTAATAAATATATTATTTATATTTAAAAATATATAATTAATAATATTTAAGATATTATTTATTATTTTTTATATAAATAAAGTATTTTAAAAATATATATAATGTTTAAATATGAAAACATATTAAAAATGGAATAAACTTATTTATATAAATATATAATTTTGTTAATATATAAAATAATCACAATGACAGCAAATTGGTAGAATGGTTCCTTTGTAACTTTCCTTTTCCATGTTCGAATCCATAAGCCTGCTGTATTTAATTGAATTTTTTTTCTAATACAAGCCTTCCATGTTCGATCGCCGGTTCGATCAAAAACGGTTTTTTGCATTGAACCAGACCGATTTTGTGGCCGATCGATGGTCCGACCGGTCGAACCGGCCTGTCCGGTCCGATTTTTAAAACATTGGTTTATTGTTTTCAGAAGATAGATAGTGTTAATATTTGGTACCGGCCAACAAATAGTAATTTAAGAGATGTCGAATGTTTTGTCTTTGCCATCATGCCTGGTCAAAGAATTGATCACAAACCTATTTGGAGAATTAAGAAACATATTGGAAATATCGAGTCTTCTTCTTCATACATAACCTAATAATGGACTCATAGTCCTTAGAGGCTTTCCTCTCCAACATTCACCATCCCAAAAGAATATGTGTAAATAATAGGCTTTGCTTCTTCAAACCCTTTCTCACGCATATCTCACTCAATCCATTGGTGTAAGACAAGAGACAATGGGCGTACCTGTTTTTGGAACATGTAGTAGAAGCAAGAAGAGTTTTGAGAATCTCCCCATAACCAACCTTCCAAAAACTGGGTCTATCCTAAGACAGGACATTTCACACTTATGTATGTAGGAATGGATTTATTTGCCCTTTGGCAGTGTTTTCGGATGATCTTCTGTCTATTAATGAGCTTTCCTACATGCACACTCTTAAGGAAAATAAAGAGTAGTGGAGGTTTTTAGCCTAAGTTCATTTATGAAAAAGTTTTCGGTGTCAACACTCAACCAATTTCCTTTTTTAATTGTATGAGAGGAGGAGTGGTTTGACCATTTTGCATGTGATGAGGAGTCTAAAAAGAGTGAAGAGTTTGAGTCTTTGGGACTATGAAAATGATGATCATGATAATACATGCAAAATATTTTTTGTATTGTATAGTATATACCCCTATTTGATAATCAAACAAAAACACTATAATAATTATGCTTTCATGGAATTCAAACCCAATGAAGCCTTGTTAGCCAAGCATCCATGAAGTGGTTCACTTTTGATAGGCTAGTGGGTGCAACAGCTCCTAACATAGTTCAACTAAGTTTGCCCCTGGAATATGTATATGTCTTTATTTCAGATATCGGTGAGGATGGATTTATTGGGATTTTATCGGAATTTTTGCCTTTGTTGATATATTGAAAATATCCTGATAGAATATAACCTTATATCGGCTTAACAAAACTTCAGCTGGACCCAAAAATTTAGTGCAGAAGAAAAGAAAGCTTCCAACTTGTTCTTTAAAAGGGGCTGGTTTCTAAATAGACCAAATCCAAACTTATTATAAATATATTTAGACCAGATAAATGAGCAAATATGAAATCAAATATGGTAAATTAGGCAGTGAGAAATGTGACCGAAAACCGGGTCCTGATCGAATCAAATGTTGCAGTTCCGATAAGTGTTTTTGTGACGGTGGTGAATCAGTAATTAGGCAGTGATCTTGATACTACTAATTAATTAATACATGTTGCTCATAGTATACCAGTCAATTATTTTATTAACTTGTATAGTACTATTATTATACTCAGCTGTGATGTTGGAAATTAAATGTACTTTTATTTCAATGGCAAAAGTCTTTTGAGTTGAATTTTGCCTCCATGGAAGATTGGTTGGGAGTCAAGGAAATTTTTTTCTTATTGTTCCATTTTTCTTATTTTCAAAATCAAAATTGTTTTTATGGGCATTTGAAAGCACATCTAGCAAAATTTGACACAACATCAAATCGACATATTTTTTATGAGTTTGGGTTGAGTATAATCAAATTTTGATTAAAATCACCTGTATAACCCATTTAATAAACAAGTTGTATTCGTGTCAATTTATATAACATGAATTTGTCTGATAATGACCCATTTAATTGTAATGTAATTAATGGCTAACTAGTTGATGGAGCATATTTCGTGAACTAGGTACGGCTATTTGAAAGTGTGGAAGTACAACTCTAGAAGGTCAAAAGTATTTGGAGATTTTTATGTTGAAAGCATACTTGATCTGTTCTTGAAATGTTAGGGTTGAAGTTGATCTAATCATTGAAACACCCATTTAGTGACAGGCGGATTGTGGCGAATGTTTGCGTTGAGCCTCTGTGAGACATTTTGAAAACACCAGTTTTGGGTTCTCTTTCTCGAGATCTCTTTCGTTGAATTGAGGAGTTCGTTGGGTTCTAGTATTTTACATTTGAACCACAGATCAATGCTAAGTCGGTGGAATTTGGCATGGCATCGAAAGAGTTGGGTCTTAAGGATATCCAAAGAAGCTTTGATTCTACGACATGCTTTGGGTGAGGGGCACGATCCAGGAGCACATTTTGAAAGGGCCCAGAGCCATGCTTTGGTAGCATGGGTGCTGCATGGCGTTAAGTACCAAAAAAAAATGTAGACATATTTCATTACTAAAAATTTATTTATTTTAATGAATTAACTGCACATGAAATTAAAGAAATTTATAGATGACTATCTCAAACCCAGAACTTTTGAAAAACCTATTCAGATTTTTAAAAGTTGAGAGAAAATGACGTTAGAGTTTTTGTTTTTCACAAGCTTTTTATTTCTTTATGACCAAATTCATAAGTTAATGACAACTTAATTCTAATAAATATTGGGGAAACTTTCTCTCTTAGCCACTTTTCTTTAAGCACAAGGGGGAAGACTTTTTGGCCATTCTTGGCCTAAAATCACCTCTACACCTCTTTCTATCATTTCTTTTTCTTAATAAAATGGTTAATCCACTTGTTGCAGTATGTGGTTGTGTATCGTCAGCTACAAAATACGAAAAAAAAATTCGATTTAAGTAATTATGATATTTCTTTTTGTCAAATGCAGTGGAAACACGGAATTTTTATAGATCTCGGATGGCCGAAGCGAACTTCAGCACATTGAATTAAGTCTAAGCGAAGTCTAGTTACCGTGCCAGGAATTTTGTTGGTCGAGATGGTAGAAATTTCCGTTTTCAGCGTGGTGTCGGGTGACACATGGGGTGGTGCACGCTGGCATGATCGATTGGATTGCCATGGCATGATCAGTGGATGCCACATGGCATGGTCAGGGGCTGCCACATAGCACCATGGGAGAAGGACACATGGCAGAGCCATGTGGTTGTGGAAGTGACACTAGAAGCATGTGTCATGTGTTACATGACCACGTGATCATGGACCATGTGAAGGGCCACATGGCCATGAGAGAGAAGGAGGAGAGGTGAGGGGGAGATTTCCTCTCTGGCAGGATAGGACCCAACAAAATAAAGATATAAAAACAATTCGGTGGAATGGCAAGAAAGGAAGAAAAAGAAAAATAAAGAAATAAAAGAAAAGAAAGAAAAGAAAGAAAATGAGGAAAAACCTTGAAAATGCAGGAAAAAAAAATTAGGCTGTGGGGGGTGAGATAAAAGGAAAGAGGAGGAAAGAGAAGATTTTCTCGGTGTTAGATGGTTGGAGCTCGACGTGGTTTTGAGGCTGGCAGGTACCTTGAGGGAGCTACAGCGTAGATGCAAATCAGGTGCCGCGGCTTCAAGAGGTAGGGTTTCTCCTACAACCCCAGGTTCCTTTTCCTTAGGGGTTATGAAATGACAATGTAAGTGCAGCTGCATCATGGGAGCGAGTTTTCGGGCATTAGCAGGAAGCTGTTTTTTGGACCGGGTTTAGAGGCTGAGTTGTGAAGCTCGATGTCCCGAGTTTAGTTATGGAGTTAGAGCAGTTGGAAAATGCATTCTTGGTAGGTTTTGATTGAGGGCTATTAGTGCGTGTTCTTTGGATTTTGTGTGTTATTTCTGGCCCAGAAAGTGCGGGTGAGTCGGTTACCAGTGGAGGCTGACTAGTTTGTGTGGATTGTTTTTAGTGTGTTATTGCTAGAAATTGAATAACATGTTAAACGTGTTGAAAATATGTTGATATATGAGTGTTTAAATATATTAGCATGAATGGACGTAAATTATGTGTGTTTGATATAATTATCCATGATACTTAGTATAAAGTATGGAATGTAAATGTTTCATGTAGTGTTCATATACATGCTGTAACATGAGGTGAATACATCATTGGCATTTTTGCGTGCGTATGCAGGACACCACATTGTGTTGGGTGTGGTAAGGTTATGATCATTCATCATTCTTGGTGATTGGGTGAGGTGAGCTCGGTAATGGGACAGCGTCGAGAATGAATCTCGTGGTTGCATAGCATGAAAAACATGTGTTGGAGCTAGCAAGGAAGGGATGAATGCCTGGTGAAAAACAGGTAGTTGCGGGTCTTGAGACATAGTCATGGGAGGTGGTAGTAAAAATATTTGGTGTGTCTGCTTCAGTGGCTTGAAATCCTTGGCCCACAAATACATAAACACACGGGATTTTACTAAATAAATAAACATTGGAGGTTTATCCAATGGGTTTTGATTAAAAAAAAAAAGAAGAGATTTTGTTTTGGAAAAAGGGTCATTGGATTAAACATCAATGACAGATTTTTTCACACTTGGCATATGCATGTGTGAGGGAGTCGATTAGGACTCAAGACATGGGGCATGATGAGTCTCATCTCATTCATGACATGTAGTATTCCATGGTAGGATTGCATATTCTATGTGGAATGTGATATGATGTGATTATGGCATTGCATGTGCACTTAGGTGAGCAGTAGCCCTTGTAGGAGTTATTCTCTACTGGGCATTGCTTACTCCGTCGTGGGACCATATTTCAGGTGCAAGGCCAGGTACAAGCAGCTGACTCCCGTCCTAGACCTCAAGATTGAAGAAAGTCGGCTGTGGCTTTGTTTTTTATTTTTATTTTTTCTCTTATTTGAGCAAAACTTTGGTTATGTGTATATTTTATATAAAAATGAGGGTTGTAAATTGAACTCTTATGAAGGGTTTTTGGATAGACCTGTACATTTTCTAAATGAATGAATCCCTGTATCAGACTACATAGCTGGTACTGGGCATCACGGCATCCAATAGCCCGCATCAAGTTTTCGGGGGGGTTGTCATAGCTTGGTATTGCAGCTTAGGTAACAATTACCTAGGGAGCCTTCCGGCAGGGTATCCACAAGTACTCCTCAAACAAGCACGCCTTGGTATCAAAGTTAGTGCTTGGGGGATCAGGGAGGGTCAATTAACCTCAAGAGGTTTAAATTGCACCATCCTCCGACATTCATGGGATGAGGGCATCCAATGGTGGCTAACCATTGGTTTAGACAGATTGAGAAAATATTGGAGGCTATGGAGATCACCTCCGATGCAGTAAAGATCATACTAGCGACATTTTAGCTAGAGGGTGAATCCAAGGTAGTGTGGGATTAGGTCAAGACCTCCAAGGACTGGGAGGCTATGACATGAGGATATTTCTATGAGCACTTTATGGGAAAATATTTCTCGACATCTGCTAGACATGTCAAGGCTCGAAAGTTTCTAGAGTTGAGACAAGGAGCCATGACAGTACTCGAGTATGTGGCTAAGTTCACAGAGTTAGCATGTTTCGGGGATGATTATGTGGCCACAGACATGGACAAGGTGAGAAAATTCGAGGATTGTCTGAAGTTGTCCATCCGGGGCAAGATTGTGGGATTTCTCCTACAGGATATGGACTTTATGGTCATGATAATTATGGCTATAGAGAGAAAGATTGATGATGCAAAGAGCATCCGGGATGTAGGTGCTAGTGGGAAGGGGAAGGAGAGCTAGCCTTCTTCTAGCACTCCGGAAAGTTACAGAGACTTCTACTCCACGCTAGCCAGGCGGGTCAAGAACATCGTGAGCTAAGGCTAGGTCGGGCTAATGTCGTGACAGACCGCGACATTATTTCGCCATTACCTCAACATATGAAGGGATTACCTCAAAGGCAGAACCTTAAGGTTAAGGGATAGCATAGCCCCAAATATTACTCAGTGACTCAGACAGACAATGTTGTTCCTTCTTACCCCAAGCAGGAGCTGGGAGGAACTAGTATTAGTCCTAGTAGTGTCAGACAAGCGCTTCGTCTCAATGCATGTGCCAGAGAGGCCGTAGCATGGGCCGAGGCCCCGGAATGTGGCTTATGTGGCATGTTTATGCTATCTCACCTATGGGTAAGGATACTGTTTAATTCTTGTGCATCGTATTCATTCATCGTTGCATCATGTGTAAGAGAATTGGGCTTAGAGGTTGAGATCTTGGAAAAGCCGTTGTATGTGAGCTCTCCCCTAGGAACTAAGGTGAGTGTGGATCGGATATGTCGGGGTTGTGAGTTAGAGATCTCCGGGATTCTACTCATTGTGGACCTAAGGGTCATAGACATGTTAGAGTTTGATGTTATCCTTGGGATGGACTGGTTGATGGCACACCGAGTCATCATTGACTGTGATCGTAAGAGAGTTACTACCTACACACAAGATGAGATTTATGTTATGTTTTAGGGGGATAAGCACGATGCTTTACCCCATACTGTGTATGACTCTAGGTGGCATGGATAGTTGATGAGTTGGCTAGCAAGCCTTACCCTGGAGGACGAAGTGAGATGTGATTCGGGGTCTACCTCAGGCGGTTTGTAAGTATGAGGATGTCTTTCCGTATGAACTACCGGGATTACCTTCGCACAGGGATGTAGACTTTGTCATTGAGTTACACCTCGTACGCTCGCCCATTTCTACGAATTTCATAGATGGCACCTGGGCTGAGTCAGAGGGAACTCAAGGTCCAACTACAGGAATTATCGGACAAGGGTTTTATTAGACTAAGCACTTCACCTTAGGGCACTCTGGTTCTGTTTGCTAAGAAGAAGGACAAGACCCTTCGACTATGCATTGACTATCTACGCTGAACAGGTTACACATTAAGAATCAGATCCTACCAGGATCGATGACTGTTTGATCGTACTGAGAGGGGCTGAGTCTACTCCAAGATATACCTTCACACCGGTTATCATCAACTAAGAGTTAGGGAGGCCGATATCCCTAAGACAGCGTTTAGGACATGGTATGGGCATTTCGAGTTCACAGTGATGCCTTTTAGCTTGACGAATGCTCCAGTGGCATTCATGGATCTCATGCATAGGGTATTCCAACCCTAGTTAGACGGTCTCTAGTACCTTGGCTACTCATTTTAGATCATCCCGCCTGTTGAGGAGCATGAGGATCACTTGAGGATTGCTCTTTCAGCCCTCGTAGACACTGTACGCCAAGGGCGCAGCTTAAATTCCTGGCTGCATGGAGGTGAGATCTCGACACGAGGGTCGCCGCGTATCAAGGGACCCGTGAGAAGGTCGAGCTATGAGTCGGGAGAGTCAAAGTCGCCTTGAGATACGCAGTTTCTTAAGACTGGTAGGGTATTACAGGAGATTCATTGAGGACTTCTCTCGATTAGCTGCACCTATGACAAGATTGGCCCGGAAGGAGGTCAAATTCGAGTGGAATGACCTATGTGAGAAAGCATTCCAGGAATTGAAAAGGAGGCTTACTACAGCTCCTATTCTGATAGTCCCGGAAATGGGACAAAGGTACACAATGTATTGTGATGCCTCGAAGGACGGACTGCGATGCGTTTTGATGCAACCGGAGTAGTAGCCATGGTTCGGTAGTTAAAGAATCATGAGCGGAATTACCCCACGCATGACATGGAGTTGGCGGCCATAGTCTTCGCCTTGAAGATTTGGTGCCACTACCTATATGTTGAGTAGTTCGAGGTGTTTTCTAACCACAAATGTTTGAAGTATATCTTTACAAAACGGGACCTCAACATGAGGCAATGCATATGGATGGAGTATCTGGAGGATTATGACTTCACTTTGCATTACCATCCTAGTAAGGAAATGTGGTGGCTGACGCGCTCAATCGGAAGTCACGTGAGCACCCACAATTTAGCTTCCCGGAGTAGTGATGCTTGAGGTTTTAGAGAACGCTTTTAGGCTACAAAGACAGATCAGCTTATGGTGTCTTAGGGAGTTTAGCAGCCACGCCTTCCCTACTAAACAGAGTGATTGAGTCCTAAGGACAGGACGCAGAGATAGTGTCTATCAAGGATTAGGTACAGTCAGATGCGGGTGACGAAGGCTAGGCCATTCACACATATAATAGTCTTCGCAGAATGAAGCAGGTTCCCGCTGACGTATCTCGAGAGAGGAGATCCTCAAGGAGTTCCATCGCTTCCGATATTCTGCATCCAGGCGCAGCACCATGATAGCTCCCAGTATTACCGGGATGGATGAAGAGACACTTTGGGACTTTTGACCAACGATGCCTCACGCGGTCGCCAAGTAAAGTCGAGCACTGCAGGCTACAGGCTACTCCAACCATGGGGGTAGCAAAGTGGAAGTGGGAACATATCACGATGGATTTTGTGACTCATTTGCCACGGACATCGTGGAAGTATGATACGGTGTGGGTGATAATGGACCGGCTCACTAAGTTGGCACATTTTCTGGTCGTGCGGATGACCTTCACATTGGAGAAATTCGGCAAGTTATACATTTGAGAGATTGTCCGATTACATGGAGTGTCAATCTCTATTGTATCGGACATGGATCCTAGGTTTACGACTCACTTTTGGAAGAGTTTCCAGAGAGCCATGGGAACACAGTTGATGATGAACACTGCTTTTCATCCATAGAAAGACGGCCAGTCGAAGATGACTATACAGGTTTTAGAGGACATAATGCCAGCATGTGTCCTAGATCTTAAGGGTAACTAGGAGGAGCATTTGCCCTTGGTAGAGTTTGCCTACAACAACAATTATCAGGCGAGCATACAGATGGCACCCTATGAGGTTTTATATGGGAGGTCGTGTCGATCTCCGATTTGTTAGACGGAGGTGGATGAGAGATCCATCACAAATCCATATTTGATTAGAGACACCTCTGAGAAGCTGGATTTGATACGGAATCGTCTCCTCACGGCTCAAAGCCTGCAGAAGAGCTATGCCGATAGACGACGTCGACCTCTAGAGTTTGAGGTAGGTGATTACGTCTTCTTGAAGATGATCACGTCGACCTCTAGAGTTTGCATATCGGTTGGCATTATCACTAAGTTTATCGAGTGTCCACGAGGTATTCCATGTCTCCATGCTTCGGAAGTACACTCTAAATCCAACTCATGTAATGGATTGGGGCGAGCTGGTTGTTGATGCGAATGGGACCTTTGAGGAGGGACTAGTTCGTATTTTGGATAGCCGAGAGCAGGTTTTGTAACGCAAGACTGTGAGGTTGGTAAAGGTGTTATGGAGCACCAAGGAGTGGAGGAAACAACATGGGAACGCGAGGACACGATGCGTACCACCTATCCTTTCCTATTTGAGGATGAAGGTATGTTGTTTAGTAATTTGGAAATTAAATGACTATTGCATATGCATGTAATTGTATGTATATGTGTGTAAATTTCGAGGATAAAATTTTTTTTAAGGAGGGGAGAATGTAAAACCTAAAAAAAAAAAAATCAATTTTCTGAAAAATGGTAAAACAGTAATTTGCCGTAATAGTACATGTGGAAAACCTGGAATTTTTATAGATCTCGGATGACAAAACGGACTTCACCATTGAATTCGTCTCGCAAAATCTAGTTACCTAGCGAATTTCATTGAATTCCGATATTGTCGGAATTTCACGTTTTTCGAGGCAATGGGTGTCGGATGACATATGGGGTGGTGCCGCATGGCATGGCCAAGGGCTGCCACATGGCACCATGGTAGAAGGACACATGGCATGAGAGCCATGTGGTGTGGAAGGTGACACCTAAAGCATGTGTCCATGTGACACATGGCACATGATACATAGACCATGTGAAGACACATGGCCATGAGAGAGAAGGAAGGAAGGTGAGAGGAAGTTTCCTCTCACTTGGGTTAAGACCAACAAAATAAGAGAACAAAAACAATTCGGTGGAATGAAAACCAAAAAAGAAGGAAAAAGAAAAATAAAAAGAAAGAAAAGAGAAAAGAAAGAAAAAGAAAAGAAAATGAGGAAAAACCAAAAGTGGGAAAAAAAAATCAGGCCGTGGGGGAGAGAAAAAAGAAAAGGGAGAGAGGGAAAGAGAAGATTTTCCCGGTGTTCCGACGGTCGGAGCTCGATAGTCCGAGAACTAAAGTTGGTCCACGCAACGAGAGCTACGCGTGGGTACCGAAATTCGAATTTTTCGTCGAAGCTCTAAGAGGTAAGGGTTTTCTCCTACATTAATTTCTTTTCACTTAAGGGTCGTAAATGGCCGTATGGTACAACCCTAACCATGTGACTGAGTTTTCGGACATTGGGACTGTTTTTGGATAGATCGGGACTAGGTTGTGAAGTCGGTATCCGGACTGGTTATGGGTTCCGGAACGGCTGGAAAATACATTTCGGGCCGGTTTTGGTTCCGGGGCTGCTAGAAAATGCATGCTGGATTTTGTGTGTTATTTCCCAAAAGCTTACATTTTTGGACTGAGTCCAGATTATTGACCGGGAATGACTAGTTTGTGTTGACTTTTTATGTGTGTTATTGTTGGAAATTGAATAACATGCTGAACGTGTTGAAAATATGTTGATATATGGGTGTTTAAATATATTAGCATGAATGGATGTAAATTATGTGCGTTTGACATAATTATCCATGATACTTAGTATAAAGTATGGAATGTAAATGTTTATTGTAGTGTTCCTTATACATGTAACATGAGGTACATGCATTGACATTTTTGAATTGCATATGCACGGGGACACCCCATTGTGTTGAGCGTGTGTGCATGGTTATGATCATTTATCATTCTTGGTGAATGGTTGGTGTAACGACCCGTACCAAATAATACAAGCTTATAACACGTTTGACTAAGTTTGACCAAGTTTGACCAACAATTAGTATGTGGGCGAAATTGACTTTTTCAAGGATGAATAATTTTGGGTTGATTAAGACATCATTTCGTAGGCCTAGTCGATACGAGTTCATAGACGGGTTGAATGTCAAAATCCGACTTACGGATAAAAAGTTATGGCCTTGGGAAGTTCAAACAACAGTATTTTATCAATGTCCAAGGCTGTCCTCAGTTTTTACCTGAAAACGACCCTAGGCTCTATATAAACCTAGTTTTGCTTGACAAATAGAACCCTAGCCCCAAAACACTCATTTTCAGCTCAAAAACCCTAGAAAAAATTCCCCAAGACTCGTGGACCCCGAACTGGGTAGTTTCGACCCGTTTAAGTGATGGGTTTTAAGCGAGTGGGACACGTTCGGCCACCTTCTTGATACGTGCCGCAGTGGCACGGCGGGTGACCTTGGTCGGGGAAATTTCACGGCCCAGCTAGCACGGGACGCTCTTCGTCGGGCCGCGAGCACGCGGCCACCTTGGGTCGCCGGTTCGCCGTTCAGGCCATTCTAGACCGACCCATTTACTCCCTTCTTACAGATTTTGGACCCTCTGAACTCATTCCCGTGGTCCTTTTTCATAGATTCCTCACCGTTTGAAAGATACGATGAAAGGAAGTTTGGTCGACGGTTGGATCGCGTTTTCCGGCCACCACCGGAACTTTTGAACCAAGGTAAAGTGCTATTTGTGTTACTTGTCTCTTAGGCTTTCGTTGATATAAAGTTTACGCCAAATTTTGATACGTTTGGTTAGTTTTCCATTTTTTGATCATTTAGGGCAATTACCGAAAGGGTTGGACTGAAATTGGGCACCAATTGGTCAAATTAGGCAAAATTGAAGATGGATCAGTGAAATTGGATATTCTTATGATTTATTGGAGGGTTCAATTTTGAAAAATTAGCCTCCGGTTAAAAAGCCCCAATTTTGGAGTGCAGAGATTACATGGGGCTGCTATGGTGGACTGTCGGAGTTCAATTTAGATAGTTTCATAGTTCTAAGGTATTCTAAGACATTTTGGGGCATCGATGTCTTTGGTTTAATTATTAGACCTAAATGGTATTTTTTTATTATATTACGAGCCTTGTATTTGGGCACGGGACGATCTACTTGGGGGAGCGAGGGTGAACATCTATAGTATGTGAGTGGTTTATATGTATTAAATGCTTTGGGGTATTATTATGATATATAATTGTGGTTAATTATTTTATATATATATATATATATATTATTTGATCGAATGGTTGGCCATACATAAATATAATTATCTGTTTTTATATAAACAAGTTATCATTTCATGTGAATTTTTTCAACATTTTAAATATTTGGAAATTTTACTGAGTTCATGAATAAATTTGTGGTATATAAATATTTTGGTACATGGATTGAGGTTTTAAACCACTTTGAAAATTTATTGATTTAAGAAATGGATTTTGAGATTTTTATGATTTTAAGCATGTTAAATATTGTTAAAGTTTTATGTGCTTAAAATTGGTTATGGTGAATATTTCATTGTGGTATTTCTCGATTTCGGCATGAATTGATGAATTGAAATTCATCAATATATTTGATTGAGTTGTTGAAATTAAATTTATAAATTCTAAATTCATCAATAAATTTATAAATTCATCAGTATCGTTGGAAAAATATATGTGAGTAAGGATACTGTGTTGGTTGTTATAAATTGATGTACCATATAGTACCAGAGGATTGATTCAGTATTTATATTACAGTGCACTGGGTTTGCCACGGTGTCGTGAGGTTGGTTTCATCCAACGGTTATATATTATTTCCACGGCCGTGAGGTCGGGTTTACCCGACGGTTTATTATTATTATTATTGTGTGTGTGTGTATTATTATTATATTCTACGGTGTCTTGGGTTTGCCGCAGATGTCGTGAGGTTGGTTTCATCCAAACGGTTATATTTCACGGTAGTGAGGTCGGGTTTCTGAAGCGGTTTATTATTATTATTACCACGACACCTTTCGAGGTTGAGGGTCGTGAGGTGGGGTATCCCACGGTTTATAATGGATATATAGTATGGTACATTGTTGGTTTTTGAGTAAGCTATAACCATTTCAATATTTATGGTTATTGTATTTTCAAGATTATTTTTACGACATGATGTTATATATTTTATGCTCAATTTTTATGTTGTGAATAAATTCAGGTTATAATTTTCTTAACGATAATTTCGGTTAAATTGTTGAGCATGAATTTCATATTGTTGACTTGGGTATAGGTTTGGGTTTTGTGAAATGATTTTAAACGGGGAACCTTGCAAAAGAGTGGACGTGAGGTTTGGAGAGAAGGAATGTTAAAAAATAAAAACATTATTTTCATAATAAATTATGCCACTCACTGAGATTTTTTATTTCACGTTTTATTGTTTTAAATCCGTTTCCTTGGTCCAGGCAGTTCGTAGAGACCTACCTCGCGCTAGCTTCTACATCACTCTTTTAACGACGGTATGGTATTCTATCTTATCTATGTCTGTCTTTATTAGACTTATTTGTTTTTCATTTGTATCCCTAAATTCGCAAACGCTCTTAGAATCTTTGTGATCTTGAAGTATTGATATATGAGTCTTTATTATGTGTGTTTGTGGTTATGACCTACAGTAAGATAGGTCGGTTGTGGATTTAAGCTGTTGAGGATCTTTTTATATATATATTTGAGGTATTATATTAATGCATGTGTTTACTTTCTTTCTTAAAGTGGGGTTCCATCGGATATTCCCTAGGGATTATATAGTGGGACTTCACTAAGCGGGACCACCCGGGGAATCTTGGGAGGGTATCCGGGTCGGGTCGAATCTGTCCCGGCTTAGTATCGAGCTCACAGGTTTCTAAATTCCTTGGGGGTTGTACATTCTTTGTGCAACTCCATCAGTCATTTTATATACTTTCTAACCTTATCGTGGGAAATTGATTGTTTCATTTGATAGCAGAAATATTTCTTCTTCACGATGGCTCACGAGAGGTGATAGGTCGGCAAGCCCCGATTGAATGTTGGATGCACTACTTATGAGGAGAATCTTGTCGAGCGCCTGGCTCGATCACTTGAGAGGAGTGGGTTTACTGGTGTTACTGTTGATCAGGCTCGTAGACTTGGAGTAGTGGGTTTTGATGGCTCCACGGATCCGTGGTGGAACTATCACGTTTAGATGACCTGGAGAAGATTTTGGACGAAGGTATGCGGTGTCAGGGATGAGGATAGAGTCGAGATGTTTGGTTTTACGCTGGGGGTAGTCTTGGCGAAGTGGTGGGCGTATGAGAGGACTAGGAGACGTCACACTTGGGCACAGTTTAAGACTACCTTTCACACTGAGTTTTGCCCCCCAGCCTTTGTTGAGACTAAGAGGCTAGAGTTTGAGGCAGCTCGCTCGGGGTATGTAAATGGTTGCAGTGCGTAGGTTCGAGGAGAGTTATCGGATTCATCCCCGATTTGGTTGCGGATGGGGTCGGCCAAGAAGGAGGTTTCGATGGATTGAGTGAGCCGATGGCTTTGACCTCTCGGGTTCCGATCATCCACGTGTCGGTCCCGATGAAGCGGCTGCTCTAGAGGTGGAGAGACGGACTGATATCTTGGGGTAGCGTCGATCATACGATGGATTGTCTTCGGGGAGCCCCAGTTAGGGATCATCTAAGAAGGGGAGTTTGACTCACGGATCTTCGAGCGGCGAGAGGTCCAGTGGGAACTGACATTAATTGCTAAGCGTAGCGAGGTTTCGAGAGAGGTGGACATACACATGGTTCTAGATTTCGATCAGTGAGTAGTGGCAGTAGCCATTTGAAGATCTACTTGGGTAGGGTTTAGTTCTACTTATGGTGTTTGCGGCAAGATTCATGATGGACCATGCCAGTGGGATAATGTATGCTTTCAGTGTGGGCAGACAAGACATTTCAAGAGGGATTGCCCCTATCGAGGATCCAGCCAGACTAGAGTCTCGGGATCAGGTGCTCAGTTCCAGCGGGCTAGTGGGCATGGAGGAATTTGGATACGAGACGGGGGTGAACCTCGGGTTGTTCCTTTAGCGCGAGACCGGCGGTTTACGTTTGAGGCAAGGGACAAAGAGGGCGACCACCTACTAGAGGCAGAGTTTATGCTATGACCAGGCAGGAGGCACAGGCCACCCCCGACGTTGTGACAGGTACATTATCTATTTTTGGTGACGATGCACGTGTACTCATTGACCCAGGGGCTACACACTCTTTTATTTCACGTGAATATGTTGCACAAGTCAGGATGACTCCAGTTCCTTTGGGATGTGGTTTGGAGATTGCCACACCCACAGGAGAGTCTCTATGGCCTAGTCAGATGCTTAAGGGTAGCTTGTTCTCTATTGAGGGCCAAGTTATGGAAGCAGATTTGATATTAATAGATCTCAAGGGGTTGGATGTGATTCTTGGGATGGACTGGCTTGCTTCAAACTATGCTTCAATGGATTGTTTCCGCAAGGAGGTGATATTTAGACGACCGGGACTACCAGTAGTAGTCTTCTATGGAGAGCGGAGGCGAGCACCTTCAGGTTTGATTTCTGCCATTTCTGCTAGATGTTTACTTCAAAAAGGTTGTAAGGGGTATCTAGCTCATGTAGTTGACACTCGTAGTAGCGAAGTGAGATTAGAGGATGTACCAGTAGTGAGGGACTTTCTGGTTGTGTTTCTTGACGATCTTCTAGGTTTACCTCCAGAACGAGAAATAGATTTTCCCACTGACTTAGTCCCTGGTACAACTCCTATTTCTTTACCACATTATAGAATGGCACCAGCTGAGTTGAAAGAGTTGAGGCTAATTTCTGGTGGTGGAGTAGAGGATTTATTGGGCCCTAATATTTCACCTTGGGGAGGCGCGTTGTTATTTGTGAAGAAGAAGGATGGTACTTGGGGTTGTGTATAGACTACGAGACGAGTTGAATAAGGCCACCATTCGTAACAAGTATCGCGCACTCCAGTTGATGATCTGTTGATTAGCTCCGAGTGCGAAGGGTTCTCAGATGAAGCAGAGGTCGAGGGGTACCATCGGTTAAGGATTAGGGTGGACATTCCCAAAGGCGACGTCAGGCGAGATATGGGCATTATGAGTTTCTAGTGATGTCTTCCGGACTCCGCAATGCCCAGACTCATGGATTTGATGAACCGGGTCTTCCGTCCATACTTAGATTGGTTTGTCATTGTCTTCATCGACGATATCTTGGTGTACTCGAGAAGCGAGTTGGAGCATGAGAGACATTTGGGTTTGGTGTTTTTGACTTTAAGGCAGCACCAGTTGTATGCCAAGTTCAGCAAATGTGAGTTTTGGTTGATCCGAGTGGGATTTCTCGGACATATGGTTTCTACTGATGACATTTATGTGGATCCTCATAAAGTAGAAGCAGTGGCAAATTGGGAGTAACCAACTACGGTGACAGAAGTGCGGAGTTTCCTAGGATTAGCGGGGTATTACCGCAGATTCATAGAGGGTTTCTCAAAAAATGAGGCCCTTCATTGTTTGACTAGGAAAGGAGTTAAGTTTGAGTGGACAGACAAGTGTGAGGAAAGCTTCCAAAAACGGAAGGGAAAGAAGTTGACATCGGTTCACTTTGTTTTGACATTTACGGAGGGGCGCGAGGGTTCGAGTTCAGAGTGCTTGCATTGAGGTTTAGGACTAACGTGTTGATGCAACATAAGAGGATTGTAGGCGATATACTTCGGACAGTTGAAGAAACACGAGCTGAATTATCCTACTCATGACTTGGAGACTTCTTGCGGTAATTTTCATTGAAGACTTGGAGGCATTACTTGTATGGAGCGACTTGTCGGATATTTCTGAGCCGTAAGAGCCTTAAATATTTGTTTACCGGAAGGAGTTAAACCCAAAGGCAAAGGAGGTGGATGGAATTACTTAAGGATTATGATTGCCTTATCATTACCGTCAGTAGTGATATAGTGGCGGATGCCTTGAGTATGAAGTCTACAAGCTCTTTGGCTTATATGCAGACAATACAACTTCCATTGATGGTCGAGTTGCGAGGATTGGGTGTTGAGTTGAGGATGCATGCCCGGGAGCACTTTGCTAGTTTCCAACTCACGGCGATACTTGTAGATCATTATTCTCGAGAGCCTGACTAGAAGATCCCTATTTGATGAGCATGAGAAAGAAAGTCGAGGAAGGGGAGCAATCGGATTTTTCTATTAGAGACGATGGAGCCTTGGTGATTGATTCTAGGCTTTGTGTTCCAACAATTGAAGAGTTAAAAAGGCAAATATTGGAGGAAGCCCATAGTTCTGCTTATGCTATGCACCCGTGAGTACAGATGTCTTAGTACAACGAAGGAATATTATTGGTGGTCGAGAATGAAAAGAAGTTGCCGAGTATGTATGCGAGTGCTTCATCACGTAAACAAGTGAAACGGAGAGACAAAAATATACACGGACTTCATGACCCTTACCGTCCCGAATGGAAATGGGAGCGCATTGATGGATTTTGTATTCAAACTTCCTCCCACGATTCGGAGACAGCGACATTTGGGTAGTAGTTGATCGACTCCGCAAGTCGCGCATTTCCTACTATTAGTGGAAGTTTTCTCCTCGAAGCTAGCGGAACTCTTTATGAATCATATAGTGAGTTTGCATGGGAACCGGTGTCGATCATCTCGATAGAGATCACGATTCGCCCGAGGGTTTTGGAAGAGAGTTAATGGAAGACTAGGTGTCAAGTTGAATTTGAGTCTGGCTTTTTCACCCTCGGGAGCCCAGATCAGACAATCTGAGATATTGTCGGACCTTAGAGGATATGTGAGGAGTCATCGTGCAATTCAAGGACATTGGAATGAATATCTTCGCACAGCGAGTTCATATGGCGGCTATCCTTTCGAAACGTGAGATGTCACCTTATGAGGCATTGTATGGGGAAGCGATGCTTCGCACTCCGATATGTTGGAATGAGGCGTGAAATTACTAGGTCCTGAGATTGTACACACGACAGTGGACAAGGTTAATGTTATACGTGCCAGGTTGAAAGCAGCTCGGGATAAAGGCAAAGAGTATGCGGACAAACGTAAAGGATCTGGGTTTGGTTTGAAGATCGAGTATTCTTAAAGCTCTCTCCTTGGAAGGCGTGGTACGCTTTGGGAAGAATTTAGGAAATTTAAGTCCTGCTTCATTGGACTTTTGAGATTGTTGAGGCGATAGGTCCAGTGGCTTATAGATTAGACTTCTTTGGAGGCTTTCGAGTCCACCAATGTTTTCCTGTCTCCATCTTTGTAGTATATCCTCGGATCCCTCACATGTGTTGGAGACACGGAGATTGGCGAGGATGACTTATCCTATGAGGAGGCGGCAGTCACGGTCACGGGTAGAGAAGAGAAGGAGCTTCGCAACAAGACAATATCCTTAGTGAAGGTCCTTTGGCGAAACCACCTAGTCGAGGAGGCGACTTGGGAGCGGGAGGACCAAATGAGGAGCCAGTACCCTCATCTCTTCCATAACCCGCAGTGCAATTTACGTGGACGAAATTTTCTTTAAGGGGAGTAGGTTGTAGCGACCCGTGCGAATAATACAAGTTTTTAACACGTTTGACTAAGTTTGACCAAGTTTGACCAACAATTAGTATGTGGGTCGAAGTTGACTTTTTCAAGAATGAATAATTTTGGGTTGACTAAGACACCATTTCATAGGCCTTGTTGATACGAGTTCATAGATGGGTTGAACGTCAAAATCCGACTTACGGATAAAAAGTTATGGCCTTGGGAAGTTGAGGCAATGATGTTACTATCGAGTGTCAAAGCTGTACCAGTTTTGCACAGCTTGACCAGGCTCTATATAAGAAACCCTAAGTTTTGGGTGCCCCGAATAGAACCCAGCCCCCGAAACACTCATTTTTAGTTCCAAAACCACAGAAAAAATTCCGGGCAGTGGACCCCCAATGGGTCGTTTAGGCCCGTTTCGGGCTGATCGAGTTTTAAGCGGGTGGGAGGCGTTTCCGGCCACCTTCTTGATACCGCAACGCCACCCGGGTAAGAGCTCCACCACCCGAGCTGACCTTGAGTGCGTGAAATTTCCTGACAATAGCGGCGGACGAAACGGATCGGGTCGGCGAGCTGTGGCGGCGAGGCTGCCCTTAGTCGTCAGTTCGCCGTTTTCGGCCGTCCGGAGGACCCATGCCTCCCTCCCCATTTTGAACCACGTGAACTCATTCTCGTAGTTCTTTTCTCGAATTCCTCACGGTTTGAAGATCTCACGACGAAGGAAGTTTGGTAAACCGGTTGGATCAGCGTTTTCAGTCTGCAAGATACTGGCAGTAAGGGTACTTCTATGTTACTTGTCTCTTGGGCTTTCCGTTGATATAAATTTTGTAAATTTTGGACGTCGTTTGATTAATTTTCCATTTTTTGGTCATTTAGGCGATTCTTGAAAGGTTGGCCGAAATTAGGCGCGATTAGTCCAAATTAGGCAAAAATTAAAGATGGATGAGTGAAATTGGATATTCTTATGATTTATTGGAGGATTCGATTTTGAAAAATTAGCCTCGGGTAAAGCCCCGATCTTGGGTATCGAATTATAGGCGCTGTATAGTGGACTATCGAGTTCAATTTAGATAGTTTCATAGTTAAAATTATTCTAAGACATTTGGGGCATCGATGTCTTTGGTTTAGTTATTGGGCCTAAATGGTATTTTTATTATACCAGGGCCCACTCTGGCTGTGCCCAGAGACGATCTGCAGGGAGGCGGGATGAGCATTTAGTAATCCCATGAGTGGTTTATATGTATTAAATGCTTTGGGGTATTATTATGATATATAATTGTAGTTAGTGGCTATATATATATTTATTTGAGTGGAATGGTTAGTTATGCATAAATATAATTATACATTTTTATATAAACAAGTTATCATTCCATTACTTGATTTTTCAACATTTAAATATTTGAAAATTTTATTGAGTTCATGAATAAATTTGTGGTATTTAAATATTTTTTGTACATGGATTGAGGTTTTAAACCACTTTGAAAATTTATTGATTTAAGAAATGGATTTTGAGATTTTTATGATTTTAGGCATGTTAAATATTGTTAAAGTTTTATGTGCTTAAAATTGGTTATGGTGAATATTTCATTGTGGTATTTCTCAATTTCGGCATGAATTGATGAATTGAAATTAATCAATATATTGATTGAGTTGTTGAAGTAAATTTATAAATTCTAAATTTATAATACGATCGTTGGAAAATATATGTAGTGGAATCTTTGTGTTGGTTATTATAAATTGATGTACCATATAGTACGAGGATTAGGTGATATTTATATTACCGAGTGCAGCTGGGGTTTTGCCCGCGAGTGTGTTGAGGTTGGTTTCATCCAGAATATATTATTTCCATGGCCAGTGAGTCGGGTTGCCCAGACGGTTTATTATTATTATTATTATTATTATTATTATTATTATTATTATTATTATTATTATTATTATTATTATATTACGATTATCTTTGGGTTTGCCACGGTGTCGTGAGGTTGAAGTTTCATCAGCGGTTATATATTTCCACGGCGGGTGAGTCGAGTTCTAAACAGGTTTATTATTATTATTACCCGCGGCGGCACCTTTCGAGGTCGGTGTGAGGTGGGGGTATCACGGTTTATAATGATTATATAGTATGGTACATTGTTGGTTTTAAGGTAAGCTATAACCATTTCAATATTTATAGTTGTGTATTTTCGAATTATTTCTGACATGATCTTTATATTTTATGCTCAATTTTTATGTTGTGAATAAATTCAGGTTATAATTTTCTTAATGATAATTTCAGTTAAATTGTTGAGCATGAATTTCATATTGTTGACTTGGGAATAGGTTTGGGTTTTGTGAAATGATTTTAAACGGGGAATCTTGCAAAAGAGTAGACGTGAGGTCTAGAGAGAAGAAATGTTAAAAAATAAAAACATTATTTTCCTAATAAATTATGCCACTCATTGAGATTTATTATCTCACGTTTTATTGTTTTAAATTCGTTTCCTAGGTCCAGGCAGTTCGTAGAGACCTACCTCGCGCCAGCTTCTACATCACTCTTTCTGCGACAGCTGTAGTATTCTATCTTATCTATCTGTCTTTATTGGACTTATTTATTTTTCATTTGTATCCCTAAATTCGCAAACACTCTTAGAATGTTGTGATCTTAGTATTGAACTCATATGAGTCTTTATTATGTGTGTTTGTGGTTATGACCTATAGTAAGATAGGTCGGTTGTGGATTTGAGCTGTTGAGGATCTTTTATATATATATTTGAGGTATTATATTAATGCATGTGTTTACTTTCTTTCTTAAAGTGGGGTTCCATCGGATATTCCCTAAGGATTATACAGTGGGACTTCACTAGGCGGGACCACCCGGGAATCCTGGGAGGGTATCAGAGATTCGGGTCTGTCGGTTGGTGTTCGATAATGGGGCCGATGTCCCGAAATGGGTCTCGGTTGCATAGCATAGAAAAATCACGTGTGTTGGGCATAGAAGGGATAGATGCCGCAGCCGGGTGAAAAACCAGCGATTCGCGGTTAGACATGATCCGCAGGATGGCGCGTAAAATGTTAGGAATGCGATGCGGCGTCCCTCCCGGTGAAAACTCGAAAATCAAAGTGGCCCACAAATCATAAACACCACGAGATTTTACCTAAATAAGAAATGAACATTGGAGGTTTATCCGATGGGTTTTAATTAAAAAAAAAGATTTTGTTTTGGAAAAGGGTCATTGGATTAACATCAAATGAATGTTTTTCACGCCAGCATATGCATGTGTGAGGGAGTCGGTTAGGACTCGGGACATGGGGCATGATGAGTCTCATATCATTCATGACATGTAGTATTCCATGGTAGGATTACATATTCTATGTGGATTGTGATATGATGTGATTATGGCATTGCATGTGCACTTAGGTGGGGAGTAGCCCTTGTAAGAGTTATTCTCTACTTGGCATTCTTCTTGGAAGTCGTGGGACCATGTTTGGTCGCGGTCCAGTATAGGTGGTGACTCCGTCCCAGGGCGACACGATTGAAGCGGGTTGTGGCTTTTGGTTTTTTGTCTCTTATTTGAACAAACTTTGGTTATGTGTATATTTTTATAAAAGGAGAGTTGTAAATTGAACTCTTGTGAAGGGTTTGGATAGACACATGCATTTTCTAAATGAATGGATCCGGTAATGGGCCCACACACAACATAGATGCAGAGACATCCACGGTATCATAGGTATTAAAGCGCCTTGCCAGAGAGGGTTGTCAATGGGACCCTCGGGTTTTGGGGTGTCACAGTCCTAATACGACATTTTGTTTTTTGTCGTATTCTTACGATGGTTGTTTGTGTGTGGGTGATTCAGACGGACAAAGCTTATTCGATTAGAGACAATAAATCAAAGCATGATCATCAATATGCCGCATAATTGGAGTCATATGTATTATGGTCATTATATTAATATCAAATGTGTAGTCTCTGAGCTGATTTATTTTGGTAGGCTCGTTCTTAAAGTAAAAAGTTAGTAATTGCCTCAAGAATTTAGAAAGCTAAAGCAATTGGCCTTCTTCTATATATATGTATACAATAAAACAATTTAAACAAACATCCAAAGAAGCACATAAGGTGCTGTTTGGATGATTAGATATCAAACTAACCTACTAGACTTTTGAAAAAAAAAAAGGAAAGGAAAATTGGTTAATCTTCATAACATGCCAAAAAAAAAAATTCAATCATATCACGTTAAGACCTAGTTCAATGAGAAACGCTAAGACCTAGTTCAATGAGAAATGCAAGGGATGGATGAACATATTCAAATATAAAAGAACCTATAGGAGTTCTTCCCCTATTTCCAAAGAAGGACGTAAGGTGCTGTTTGGATGATCAGATATCAAACTAACCTATTAGACTTTTGAAAAAAAAAAAAGGAAACTGTTTGAAAAGGAAAGGAAAATTGGTTAATCTTAAAAAAATAAAATAAAATAAAATCAACCATATCACGTTAAGACCTAGTTCAATGAGAAATGTATGGGATGGATGAACATACTATTCAAATATAAAAGAAATTAAGGAAATGTGTGTGTATATATATAAATCAACCATAACAATTTCTTTCTGCATAAAAGTATACTAACCTCCAAATGCATCCATTGATAAATCAGATTTGAACTCTTGTGAGACAAAGAACACCGTAAAAGTAGTGCCTATGGATACTCTACTCTCAAACCACTCTCTTATTTTTGAAAACCCTAAATCACCAAAATACAGCATCACACTATTTACTTGCTTTAGGCCTTTTATAGATTGTGCAAGTCATAATGGGCTTTTCAAGAGAGTTAGTCCTCTAGTCTAATGGGCCAACCAGAGTCTTATAGAGAGTGTGTGACTAAGGGCCCTACTATAAATTAGTAAACAAGCCATTCCCATTAATAACATAAAATTGGCCCTGTAAGTGAGTAACTGATTATACTAAGTCCATAAAATATTTATCTAACATTTTCCCACTTGGACTGCATAATCATCAACATATATAAATATCATACAAAACTTCAATTACCAAAATCTCCCAGCAAGCTACCATTTCATCTAAATAACCACGTGCATGCCAGAGGCACAAAAAACATCTCGACTAGATAGTGAGATTCTCTCGATGTAAATCTCCCGAAACCTATACCATTCAGCCGTCTTATGTACGTGGCTTCGATGCTTGTGCATGCCATAAACTCAGTCTAAGTAGTAGAGATTTACCTAACCACGTCCAATCCCCCAACACACAATACCATTTCATCCAAGCATATTGTATATCGACATGATACAATAATATACCCAAACTAGGTAGTAGGGATTCATCATAACACATGTGGATCAACATGCACAACACAAAGAATTCAAAGTCTGAACAAGCTTGTGAATAAGGGCTTGATAATATGTGTAATAAATCATCTCATAAATAAATAATGATCCACATCCATCAATGTATCAAAATACTCAAAGAAATAAATAATACACAACATGGATATTATTGCAGAATACATAATAAACTCTCACTGACCAACAACAGTCTCAACTGTCTTACAATCCCATACGGGAAACATGCTCCTCAAATATGCCTACTAGTAAGGCTTTGGTCAGTGGATCTGCCACCATGCTGTAAGTTAGCATGTGAACAACAAGCCCAAGCAAGGCCCTACTATTTCCACATACACACAAAATACTTTACATCAATGTACCTCTGTACAGATTGCCTTTTAAGTATTAGAAAGACACTAGTGCAGTATTGTTGTAATACATCATAATATGCTTCCCTCAGAGCAAGTCAACTACCAAATCAGCAAGACCAAAATTCAAGCCAAAATGCATGGAGAGTAACCTCATAACTGCGCCACATGTCGCCTCCCATGATCGAGGATCTTTATCCTGAAAGAAATTGTAGCTCTCTGAGAAAACGACTCTCTTGCCATGACAAATATATATCGATGGTAGATTTCTTGTCATCGTACGCTGACCTTTAAAATGCGCATCGCTATAACCCATTTACATCAAGGGGTGGTGCGTCAATATGTCAATATATGATGTTAGTACCTTGAAGATACTACAAAGACCTTTTTAGCGCGGTAATGAATGAACCCGAGTTGCTCATAAATCACTACAGCGCTGCAATAGCTATGTTAGGCGGGTGTCTGAAACTTGAACATACATCCGAACTACCCATTCTTTGAGAAGAATGGCAGGCATTTTCTGTATAACCTCTCTATCAATCGGGACCTTGGTCCTTGAAGTCTTTCACTCTTCGTGAGTGACACACTTCGAGAACAAGTGTGTCATCAGACCTCCTTGGGATCCCTATGTCTGACTCCCAAGGCAATTCTAACCACAGTGAAATCCTATCTAAAACCATCCAAATTCTTTAAAACAAAAGAAGCTTCATCAAGATCTTTCATGTCCAAATGGTTGCTAACATGTTCTTTAATCTCATTCTTAGGTAAAATGTCCCGACTCATACTTGGTATCATCATGAATCTTCTTATCGAAATGGTTGCCATGACATTTTCTTTGTCTCGACAGTGAGTGTCATTAATAGCCAAGGTATGTCATCAACATATAACATAAAGTATAATCACTATAATATTACAGCAATCACGTTCTCTTCGAACTATGCCATTCTATTGAGGAATTCTCGGGCGACTATGTGTGCGCATCAATGCCACACTCACGTAAATAAATTGTGAATGGCCCCGGGTTCCATCCAATCTCATCATATCTACCATAAAACTCACCACCTCTGTCAGACCTACAGCTTTTAGTTTCTACTTCTTTTAAAGCTCCATCTTTACCTTAAACTTCTTAAAGGCAACCAAAGAATCTGACTTCTCACGGATAAGCTCAACATGTCCATAACGAGAGAAATCATCAGAGAAATCAAAATACCTATAACACCTAAAGCAGTCGGTGTGAAAGGTCCACATATATCATTGTGGATTAGCTCTAAAACATCTCCACACCTTGCTATCTTATCTTTTCGTACTTTGGAAGTTAGCTTCCCTTTCACACATTCTACACAAGTCGACAAATCGGGAAGTGAGATTAGGAAGTATTCCGACCGATAACCTTTCCATTGCTGTTCCTGAAATACGTCTGGCAACATGTCACCATTGAGAATTATCATTAACTCTTGGATGCTTAAAAGCAACAATAGGCGTGACAACAGAATTAACAGAATAATTGAGACCATTACTAAATAAATCAAGTCTATATAAATTGTTGCATAAGGTTCCAGAACCAACAAGTTTACCATCCTTATACATTTCAACTTTATTTATTTCAAACAAAAAGCAACATAACTATCAAAGAAATAAGATAACAAGTATCTTCCTGGCCCAAGGTACATAGGAAACTTCTTGTAACTCCAAAACATATCCAGTGGCAAGCTTCAACTTGATTATTCCCATTATATCCACCTTTGCTCTTGAGTTATCTCTAATATACATCGCGCTCGGGGTTGGTTTCCGGCTTTTGACTTATCATCCCACGATGAATTAAGTAGCATAGTTGTTATCGATCAACTAACCACCAAGTATTCATAGGAACATCAATAATATTGGTCTCAATCATTAAAATATTACCTTTCTTCTCTTGCTTTCCTTTTAATTTCCAACAATCTATCTTTTATTTCCTTTCTCCCATGTGATAAGCGCCATCCTTAGGCCCTTTAGACTTCATCCCAGAAAATTTCTTCTTATTTTGCTTGAATCCTTGTCCTTTCTCCTGGAAAATATTCGAACTTGTCTCCCTAATGCGATACCATAGCAACAAATCTTGACCTATTTAGCTTAATGTCATCCTCCTCCTTAACAAGAATAGCAGTCAATTCCTCCAAGCTACAACCTTTCTTCTTGATATTCAAACTGGACCTTTGATGAGCTTAAAAGTCATCTATTTTCAGTCCATTTTTCTGATTAATTTTTACATAAAAAGCGGTTATGTCGGGGAATCGAATAAACTTCACCAAATTTACGTGCGACGGGAAATACGAAGAAAGTAGAAATTGCAATAAGAGCGAGAATGTGACGGAGCGGAGCGAGTATAATGGGATGAAGCAGGTGGCAGCAAGAACGACGCATAAGGATGAAAGGATCAAATGTTGCTAGCTTGGCGGCAGAAATCAAAATGCGTATTCCCAGGTTACACTCCAGTGGAACTCCGATGTAAATGAATCTTAATTGAAAGCGGTAAATTTGAAGAGTAGAAAGAAACTCAAGTTAAACGGGGGTGAAGAAGAAGAAGAAACAATGTCGCGACATCTGGATGCAGTCGCGACATCAACACTACAACAGAAGCAGTCGCGACATCAGTTTGCAAGGAGAAAGTTGTCGCGACAACAATTTCCACGAAGATGAGAATTCGCGTAACACCTGGTTGTAGCGACATGTCGCGAACTTGAGGTCGCGATAGCATCAAGTTATCGGCGACAACAATTCTCTTGAAAGGAAATTAGCGACAACACGGGCTATCGCGACATGTCGAAATTTATGGACGGAAGGTGGCGATGTGATGGCTGTCGCGGCGTGAGTTTAAAGAGAGGAACGCGTGAGATCAAGGCATCCACGACACCACTTCACGCAAAGACATGCCATAGCCACGCATAGGGCTCCTGCGGCAAAATTTGCGGCAAAGAGCAGTCAGCGACAAAGGCTCGATGTCGCGGCGGTATTGATCTTGGGCGATAAATGAAGTCAAAGAAATGCATCGAAGTGGGGCCCAGCAGGAATACATAATCACGAAGTACTCACCAAAAGAAGCGGTGTTGTGACTGAAGAGAGATCTGGGTTCTTGAAGGCTCTGTATTACATTTTTCTTTTTCTTTTCTTTCTTTTTCTTTTCTTTTCGTTTTCTTTCCATTTATTTAGATTAGATTAGTTTGTATTTAGATTCAATTTGATTCGAGCGTTGTAAAGGATCTAGGCCGAGATATGATTTATATTTCTTAAAATTAAATGCGGTTGTTTGAATTCGGACAAATTTTGGATTCGAACACCCCGAGTTTAAATTACGGTGGTTTTCTTGATCGACGATGTATGGTATGTCGGTAATTTAGAAACGACTTCCATTGATTGGCGTATTATCGAGAAATTATCTTTCTGCAATATTTTGATCATTGTAGCTGAACTTGAGATATTAAATCGACTTCTTTGTTTGCTTGTTTCTTGGAATTGATCCCAATATGGTCTCTTTGTACCCATGCGAGGTTGTTTCGACTCGATTTCACTTGGGAGGCCCTAGTGTTTCCTGAAGGCATTTACGGAAGCGAGGAACAATTTCGGGAAGAGTATTTGAACTTTGATATTGATCTAATAGGCTCTGTATATTTAAATCCAATACATCCTCTTCTCACTTGTGTAGAGAATGAGTTGTTGAGTTATTAATTCTCTAAGTATGCGAGAGAGTTCGCCTCAGTCGAATAGTGAATTAAGTCCGTGTTGCAAGGATATAATCAAAGAGAAGAGTAAGATTGTTCTAATTTTGGATGAATATCTGATTGCAAACCTGCAATGACTATATTTAAGAGGCTCGAGGTTTGTAGTCCATGTTGTGGGTATAGTATTGAGAAGAAAAATACCGGAACAAAAATTCCGACCATATTTAAAAGTAGTTATCTCACCCTCATTGTTTGAGAAAGCTTGATTAAGGTGAGATGATGAAAAGTGTGGTTTGGAGAGATCGATCCTGCTTATCTTAATCCTTGGACTAGTTTTAAAAAATGCAGTTGAGAAAGCAAAGGGATTCACAGTACATACTGTAGGAATTGAGTTCTTCTGATAAGCGATTATTCAATGTTTTCTTTAAGAGATAGCTGTCAATCAAAAATTTGATATTTTAAAATTTCAATATTCAATTCATTGTTATTCATTCATTCTTAACTTTATGTAATTCTTTTCAAGCTTTCAAAAGGAGAATCATCCCGATATGTATTATAAATCCAAATAGTATGGAATTAAGTAGTTGGGGGTAGTTGGTGAAAAATTCTTGAGATCTCTATGGGATCGATGGACTTAAATCCAATTTACTACTTGTTCGATCACATTGCACTTGCTGACATCGCCCCGAGGATCAAAACCACGGAGAAAATGGTTCCTCTTTATGAAATATCTTTTAATCAACACCATAGCTAAAGAAACTTTCAGTTTAATGGTTTTATTGCGAGGACTAGATAATAATCCTTGGGTAATAAGTCATAAATTTGAATAGGTGTTTGATCCGTAACAATCAATTGATGTGATCGACAGAGTTTTATGAGCGCGAATTTGGCGAAGGTAAACAATGATCCTTTAGTAATAGTGTCATAAATTTATATACATCATATGGTGAGTAAGCGAGTTTTATGGCGGATTGTCGAGATTAGATTAATAGTCCTTTGGTAATAGTGTCCATAACCTTGCATACATGGTAGAAAACAAACAAGTTTTATGGCGCCGTTCTTGAGTGGATCAGAGAAAAATTTAGTAGATCAATATTCGATGAAAGAAGAAATGCTAATTGGACATTTACAGAGAAATATATATATATATATATATATATATATATATATATACTATATATACTATAGTTTTTCAAAACGTGGTTATTTTTTAGCCACTAACTTTTAACAAGCCATATTAGAATATTTGACAGCTTGACTATGTCTATTAATGTAAGTGTGTTTTTGATTTGAGGAAAACTTTGTGCATAGAAGCAGAACAACGTCTGATTCGGCGAATCACTGGCCCCAGAAGAACACTTTCGGAAAGCGAAGCGAAAAGGTCGAAAACTCAACCATGGCGGATGAAGACGGACGGCGGACAACGAACATGACCGAGAGGCCTCCAATCAGCGTCTGATGGAGGACTTGGAGACATGTGTCGGGATGAATGCTCGTGATCGAGACGACTGCGAGTTGATCTTTAATAATTTTGAGCCCCGAAGCCAGCCTTGATTACAATGGTTCGACAACAGCAGTTCTTGGTCATCCCACGAAGACCCAAATGAGCATCGGGAGGTTTCTCGGAATGGCCAACCTGGTGAAGTTGAATGGGGTGAGACAGTCGTAAATTGCATTTATTCCCATTTTCTCTAGAATACCATGATCCACATGGTATGAATCTCCATGTGGTTTCACGTTGATACTTGGGAGGGCTTGTAGAAGCCTGGGTAGATTCCTTTCCACCTTCCACTCACCTCACGAGAGAAGGAGGAGATAATTGTGTTAAGACGGGAAAGATGAAGAAAGCCTTTACGTAGCTTGGAAGATTTAAGGTTCTTTGAAGAGGTGTCAATGCATGGGATAGACTTGAAGACCCAAATGGACATGGTGTATCATGCCTTGAATGATACATCAGGCATTATTGATGCTTCATGTTGTGGTGATGACGTAAAAGTGTTGAAGGCAAGAAGATCGATCGGGCCGGCTAAATCACAATATGAAAGCTCATCGAGTTTTCAAGAGTAATTAGCGAGAGGGAGAGAATTCATGGAGCGAGCAAGATGACGACTATAGATAAAGCTAGATGCTATCATCATAGAATGAACAAACAAGAGAGGAAGATGCACCTTATTTCATGAAATAGAGATGGAGTTGAAAGGAGCTATTGAGAGGGAAGTCTTTAAATCTTACCTTGGCTTGTTTATAGCGAGGAGGTTAAGTACTTGAGAGGCCAAGAAGTTATCACTTCAAACCAAATCCTAACACCTTGGCACACTATCATCGGCCAGAGGAACCATGAAAATTTTTCATATATGGTGGAGGGCCTCCTGAGGCGAGGCATGAACGACATCCTCGGCGAGGATATCGACAGTAAAGGTTCCAATAGCGGCAAGGAGGAGGAAATAAATGAATATCGAGGTCGGGAGGAGAGCTCCACCATTTGAGAGATCGATTCTTTGCAATTCATGGGGGACAACGAAGAATACATTAAACACTCCATGAACAAAAGTTTCTGTGAGTGGAAGCCTCAGATGTCAAATTCTCAAATTTTCGAAGACATTGTCTTCTCTCAAAGACACAGGGAGACACGAGATGGGTGAAAGTGGCCTAAAGCACCTTAAATCAGATGAAAGATGCCTTTCCGGTGACACAGAAGAATCCAAAAGGCGCATGGGTGCGGCTCGGAAGTGGGAAAGACTTGGAAGAGAATGAGAGAAAAGATAAATGACCGGGGAGAAGAGGCCCGGAAATTGCTACAAACACGGAAGAGAGAAAGAAGGAAGGAGCATTGTCGGGGGAAGAAGGAAGCAAGAGAAGAAGACCCCAGAACAATCAGCACAGTCCATTTCCACAGAAATTCATGAAATCAAATAGAGGCAGTTTGCGATTCTTAAAGACCTTCGGAAGTGGAAATTAGCATGCCTTTCACGAGGAAGTGGTTACTCAAGATGCCACTTTGGCCAAAGTACGAAGACATGCTGAAGCGAAAAGAGATTGCTGAAGAAGGTGTGAATTTATTTGCAACTTACTTATTATTTGTGATCGAGAGGCTTACGGAAAAGATGAAGGATCCAGGGAGCTTTACCATTCCCTGCACCATTGGGGAGTTTGAGTTTCGAAGAAGCTGCGTGACTTTCAGTGCACGGTATCGAATTTAATGCCTTGTGTTTGCCAAGAAGTTATAGTTTGGGGAGATTACTCCCACTTCTTTTGTCACCCTAAATGGCGAGATAGAACCACGGCAAAACACAGAGAATCATAGAAGATGTGTTTGAGTCGAAAGGTGGAAGAATTTATTTTTCAGTGAGAAACTCATCATCTTGGATATAGAGGAAGATTCACAAGTCCCTTTGTTCTTGGGAAGGCCATTCTTAGCAACGGAAGCGACTCTGTCTGATATGCGGAGAGAATTCTCACGCTCGAGTTGGAGAAGGCAGTGACTTCAATTTACTCAGAAGTTTGAAGAATTTAGATATAAAAAGGGATGATATCAAGTCAGTGAAGATGTATATGTCAATAACTCTGATTTTTACTATGATTGTAATGACCAACTTTCAATCAATGAAAAAGAGATGAATTTCGATTATCACGAGGTTTTGATTGATTTCACACATCAGTTACATTCGGTGAAAGGTGATGAGTCTTGAACAAGCGGGATAAAACAAAAGCGAAAATGAAGAAAGGAATTTTGTATCAAAACCAGTGAAGGGCTAGTTTTAAAGAGTTGCCAAGTCATTTAAAGTATGCTTACAGGCACATAAAGAACAAACCAGTAATAATTTCGGCCGGACAGTGATCTTGAGAACAAGGTTCTTGGAAATTTAGAAGCATAAAGAGTCTATAGCATGATCATTGAGATTTAAAAAGTGTCAGATCCATCGATATGTATGCTACAAAATAGCTAGAAGAGGTGCAATACCAACTGTTGAACATCAAGGAGATTGAATCCGGTCATGAAGGAAGTGATCGGGAAGGAAGTGCTTTCGAATGATTTAATCTTGTGGTTTTATATATGCAATTTCGAGCGGATCCTTGTTGAGCCCGATCCATGTAGTTCCAAAGAAGGTGGATTTACTGTGTCCCTTAATGGCCAATAATTGATTCCAACAGGAAGTGATGACGGGATGGAGAATATGCATTGATTCACGAGAAGGTGAACACGACTGACGAGAAAGATCATTTTCCTTACCTTTCATTGATCGGATGCTGAAGCGAAATTTAGCGGGGCGTCATCGATTTTGTTTTACGGATGGATATTCGGGCGACTATAACTGATTACCCAATTCTTTGAGGACAAGAAAAGACTACATTTACATGCCCCTATGGTACCTTTGCTTTCAGAAGGATGCCATTCGGGCTATGCAATGCCCCTGCTACTTTCCAGAGATGTATGATGTCGATGTTCTCAGATTTGGTTGAGGAAGTCATGGAGATTTTTATGGATGACTTCACAGTGTATGGAGTCGATTTTGAGCGGTGTCGACGCTGGAAAGCGATTACTTCAAGATCACGAAGGACAAAGCGACTAGCATTGAATTGGGGAAAAATGCCATTTCATGGTGACAGGAAGGTATTGTTCTTGTTAAGTAAGAATTTACGCTAAGGGCTGAGGTGGACCAATCCAGATTTCCATTATCAAAACAGCACCTCCCACAGCAGTAAAGGTATAAGGAGTTTCTTGGGCATCTTTAGTTTTATAGGAGATTCATCAAAGATTTCGAGATGACGGACATTTGTGCGGATTCTTTGGAGAGGACCGCAGTTTAATTTTGATGATTCTGAAAGTGCCTTTGAAGAAATCAAGATCATATTAGTTCCAGGCTTTATCATATTTGCACGAGAATGGATGGGGATTCGAGTAATGTGTGATGCCGGTGACTTGTAATCAGAGTGTATTGGGCGAAGAAAGGATAAAATATTGAGCCGTATACTATGCTAAGCGAACCTTGATGAAGCCTGAAAACTATTCTGGCCCCGAAAGGAGATGCTAGCCATGGTGTTTGCTTCTAGCAGTCGGGCCATACGTGCAGGATCCCATGTTATAGTTCACCGCAGACCATGCGACCATCAAATGTCGATGTGTCCAAAAGGGAAGCTAAACCCAGTGATGCGGTGGGTCATATCTTTGTGAGAGTTTGATCTGGATTAAGGATAAAAGGATGTGACAGTGTGATGGCTGATCACTTGTCGAATAGAAAGAAATCAAGCGAAGAAAGAGGAGAGATAAAGACTAAGAGAATTTCCCGGATAGGTATTATTTCAATTGTCATTCAAATGCCATGGTATCTTGATATTGTGAATTGCCAGCTTGTGGAAGTAGTTCCTTCATAATTGATAACCATGAAAAAGCTGGTGACGGCAGGTATTATATCTGGATGACCCCACTTTTTGTTTAAGAGAATGTCTTGATATGATTATAAGAAGATGTGTGCAGAGAATTTGAACAAGAAATTATGAATGATACATTACATCACCATATGGGGGCATTTTTACGGAGAAAAACATTTCAAAGATACTCAATCCAGGATTTTATTGGCCAAAAATTTTCAGGGACTGTATTGAATGGGTCAAATTATGTGACGGTCACCAAGATTGGAAATGCTCGAAATAGAAATGCCCCTACGAGGGCATGGTGGTGCAAATTTTTGATGTATGAGATAGATTTATGGGACCGCTTTCCGCGATCATTTGGAAACTTTTGTATATCTTGCTAAGGTGGATTATGTTTCTAAATGGGTGGAAGCCATAGCCTGCCCAAGAAATGATGTTAATACAGTTGTGAGTTTCCTGCAAAAGAACATATTTAGTAGATTTGGAACACGGAACTATCATGTCGGTGATGGGGAAATACCTGCGAGCAAAATTTTGCAGCTCACGCGAAGCGAATGGGATCAAGCACCTGTGAGCTGAGCTATCATCCAGGACTAATAAGACCGTGAAATTTCCAACGGGGAAAATTTAAAGGATCTGGGAAAAGGCTGCAAGTTGGCGGGGAAAGAAGTTGGTCTTCGAACTTGATGATGCACTTTGGGCCTCTGAGTTTGCATTGAAAACTCCATTAGGATGTCCCCATATGAAACGTGTTGGCAGCTATGTCACCTCCCTTTTGAATTAGAATACAAAGCTGTGAATATCAGAAGGCGAATTTGATTTCAAATTAGTAAACAAGAGGGTGCTTCAAGCGAATGAGCTGGAAGATGAGAAATGAAGCTATGATAATGCGAGATACACCGAGAGCAGACAAAAGAAATGGCATGATCAAGGATTCTTAGGAAGAATTCAAAGAAGGATCGAGTTACATATTTGCTCTAGATTAAGATTGTTTCGGGGAAAATTGAAATCAAGGTGGAGTGGACCATATACGGTGGTGTCAGCACTACTTTGAGACGGTAACTTCGAGCTGATCTTTGGGGAGAATTTAAAGTCAATGGACAGAGACTGAAGCATTACCAAAGCAGGGAAGAAAGAAAAGAAGAGCTACAGCTGGTTCATTGAGAGAGGAAGAAAATCAAAACAGCAAGTCCAGCTAAGGACTCAAAACTGAGCAGCTGATGGGAGGCAACCCATAGAGATTTTAATTTCTGTTTTTAGACTTTGAAATTTTTAGGATTCACATTTATTTTCTTTTATCTAGCTGTTATAATGATTAGTTAGTACTTGAGAAGTTAATTTTTGTTTAATTAAATTCCTTCTGGAAATGTTGCAGAGTGATTATGCAGAAATGGCTCAGGCAAGAAGGTATAAACTCGATGCAGCTCGTGACTTCTTGAAGAAGGCAGCCGGGAAAAAGGGCATTCACTCGCTATATAAATTAGTGAAAATTGAATAGAATACATTCTTCAATTGCTGTGTGGAATTGCTTTGATTGTTAGAAGAATAACAGTAGAGTTTAGCTCAAGAATAAAAATACTGATATGAGCCAGTTGAGGTGATTGAGTAGAATAAGAGCCAAATGACAGGCAATTTAATTGAAACCAGTGCAATCTAGTTTTAATTTCTTGATAAGTCCCGAATAGGAAGGTTATCTGATTGAAGAACAAAACATTTTTTTTTTTTTGAGTTTGTGGTATTACTTGTGAGTTAAGGAACACATTGGAAATAACATCATTTAAATTCTCATCCTTGATGTTGAGTCGAAAATCCTCGGGGTTAGTCACAATTAATCAACCCAAATTCTAGAACTTGTTAGATTATTGATCAGAAATGAAATCTAGGTGATACGACCAACGAGAAATGATCTGAGCTATCCTTGGAAAGTTTGAGCCATTCTAGCCATCCTACTTATATCGATGCATATACTTTAGTTCAATTGAGCCCAGAAAACATGCCTTATTTTCAAAATCGGCCAATAAAGGCCCCAACCATTTTCAAGTCAATTCTCGAAGAACATGATTACCAAAGAACTGAGGGAAAGAAATATAGAAAAAGAATGAGGAAAAGATTTACATCGAAATACAGGGAAAAGAAAGCTCAAGGGAATAGGTTTTGTCTTTGTGGCCCGACTCTCTTGAACAATTAAGTTCTTAGGGGTGTTTCAAACACCTAGTACCCTAATGCCATCTCGTATGGGAGTTACTAACCCAAAGTTTAAGCAAGAGTGTTAGAGTTTCAAGAAGACAAACATTGTATTATTCTTGAATGGCGATATAAAAGAAAAATTTCCGCTTTGAATTGTGAATGAAAAATGGGAACATATAGCTCAATAGAAGAAATCACTGTGGTATCCCAAACATGAAGTTTCGGGGAGTTTCTTCAAGAAATCATACAAGGAGAAAAAAGGCGTATGTGGAGTGAAAAGGAAAAAGGAGGTATTGGTAATCTTAACCTAAAAATCCCATCCATCCTACCCTTACCTAAGCCTAACATTACAAGCCCAAAAGACTCCGATTGATCTTTGAAGGTTGTAATAACTTATATAGTGGAGATCAATATGAACAACAAGCCTATGGAATTTGGAAAATCAAAGAAAAGATAAAACTGAACATCCTCTGCGGTTAATTGACTCATTAAAGAAATGAGAGAAAAGGAACCAACTTACTCTTTTAGCAGATCAATTGACTTTACTCGTTATTAAAACAAATTCAACAATTTCGTTATGTACACCGATTGAGTAGAAACTAATCTTCGATCCGGACTTGAAGCTAATACACGTAAAAAATGCAATTTCTAGTCTTTCAATTAAATTGGTTGCAATCGCAAATAGAACAGAAATGTCCTTTTTGTTTGAGGACAATCTTTTTTCTTTTCTTTTGCTTGGGACAAGCAAAATTTTAAGTTCGGGGAGTTTGATGAGCTTAAAAGTCATCTATTTTTCAGTCCATTTTTCCGATTACTTACATAAAAACCGATGAGTATGCAGAACTGAATAAACTTCACCAAATTTCTGTGCAGCAGGAAATCCCAAAGAAAGCAGAAATTGCAATAAAAAGGAGCAGAATGTGGCAGAGCGGAACTGATATAATGGGATGAAGCAGGTGGCAGCAAGAAAGACGCATAAGGATGAAAGGATCAAATGTTGCTAAGCTTCGACAGCAATCAAAATGCGATTCAGTTAGCACTGAACTCCAACGCAAATGAATCTTAATTGAAACGAAATGAGCCGGGAGGAAAGAAACTCAAAGTTAAACAACCGTGAATCAAGAAGAAGAAGAAACAATGTCGCTGGCATCCGGATGCGCAACATCAACACTACAAATGTATGGGGCCACGACATCGCTTGTAAGGAGGTTGTCGCCGGCAACACTCACGTAAGATGAGGTCGCGCATCACCTAGTCACACGACATCAATTCGCGGGCGACTGAGGTCGCTGATAACATCAAGTTGTCGTGACAACAATTGTACTGAAAGGAAGTCACGGCTAACACCGCATCGTCAGCGACATCGCCTACATGGACCGTAAGGTCGCTGATGTCGCGTCGTCGCGACGCGAGTTTAAACGGTAATATCAGCGACAGCATCAAGTCAAGCCGCGACACCACTTTCACTCTACACATGTCGCAACCACATAAGGTCTTCGCAACAAGGATCGATTAGAATAGAGGTCATGATAAGAGCTCGATGTCACACAAAGATCGCCTACCGTCATTTAAATGAAGTCCAAAAAGAATGCATCGAAATTAGGCCCAACTTCTAACCCTCTATAAATACGGTCGCTAATAAAGAAACATCACTATGGCGACTTGAAAGAGAGACTACAAGGCTCCTGTATTTTTATTTTTCTTTTCTTTTCTTTTCTTTTCGTTTTCTTTCCATTTTATTTAGATTAGATTAGTTTGTATTTCGTTCTAATTTTGATTCGAACGTTAGTCAGAGCGATCTAGTCAATGCGTATTTATATTTCTTAAATTACTGGCTCAAGTTGTTTGAATTCTGCATACCTCTGATTTCGAACACCTAGCTCCGAATTACGTGGTTTTCTTGATCGCTAGTTGTATGGTATAATCGTACTTAGAAACCCGCCTACTGAATTGACTATTGCCAGAAATTATCTTTCCCGCAAAGATTTTATTCATTATGGCCGCAATTTCGTGATATTAAATCGACTTGCTGGTTTTGCTTGTTTCGGAATTGATCTCAATGCCGGTCTCCTCTGCACTACACCCAGGTTGTTTCACTTTCGATTTCCGTGAGGCCCTCTGAGTGACACAGAGAAGGCATTCCTGAGAGCAAGGAACAATTTCGGGAAGGTATTTGAACCTGATATTGTTGATCTAATGAGCTCTGTATATTTAAATCAATACATCCTCTTCTCACTTGTAACCGAGAATGAGTTGAGTGAGTTATTAATTTAAGTATGCAGAGAGTTCGCCTCAATTCGAATAGTGAATTCGATCCCGTAGCTGGGGCAAGGATATAATCAAGGAAAGTAGTGTTGGTTCTAATTTTGAGGATGAGGAACCAAGATATGCAAACCTCTTCAATGACTATATTTATATTCAGGTTTGTAGTCCATGTTGTGGGTATGAAGTATTGAGAAAGAAAAATACCCGGAACAAGGCTATTATATTTAAAAGTAGTTATCTCACCCTCTGTGTTCGAGAGAAACAGTTAAGGTGAGATGATGAAAGGTGTGGTTTGGAGAGATCCAGTCACACTATCTTAATCCTTGGACTAGTTTTAAAATCAGAGTTCGTAAAGCAAAAGTTACAGTGATGCATCAGAGGGAATTGATTCTTCACAATAACCGATTATTCAATGTTTCTTTAGAGATAATCAGTTCAATCAAAATTTGATATTTTAAAATTTCAATATTCACTCATTTGTTATCTATTCATCTTCTTTTACATGATTCTTTCTGCTTTCAAAGGTATCCTAATATCGATTATCATTCCAAATAGTATGGAGCTTAAGTAGTTAAATAGTTGACCTAAAATTCCTTTAGATCTCGTGGATCGATATCTGGACTTAAATCCAATTTACTACTTGTTCGATCTGTGCACTTGCAGCATACTGGATCAAAACCACAGAGAAAATGGTTTACTCTTTATGAAATATCTTTTAATCAACACCATAGCTAAAGAAACCCACACTCAAGTTTAATGGTTTTATTACTGAGGACTAGATAATAATCCTTGGGTAATAAGTCATAAATTTGAATAGGTGTTTTGATCCATAACAATCAATTGATGTAGTCAACAAGTTTTATGGCGCCGTTGGCGGGGACTAGACAATAGTCCTTTGGTAATAGTGTCATAAATTTATATACATCATATGGTCCAGTCAACAACCTTATATTATCAAATTGAGATGGAAGACTCTTCATTATAGTATAGGTCAAGAACTCCTCTCCAATGTCCATCTTAAGGCCCTTCAGCTTATTATAATAGGAAGAAAGTAACATAATATGGCCCCTTACTCCTTTAACTCCATCATACTTAGTATTATTCAAAAGGTCCAAATAATGATGTTTCTCATTCTTGTCAAACTTGATAAACTTCTTTCCTATCTCCTCAAGAAGTCCCTTTTCTATATCCACCTTAGGAATGCTAGCATATATAGTGCAATTCTCCATTATCAACATACAACACTTGTTAGAGTGCTTCCAATTCTCATAAAGTTTCTTAACAGTGACACTGTTGTCATCAGTCGGTTTCTCTGGTGGATCTATCTCCAAAGTCAAATCCAATTTCATAAATGTTAAATTCATAACTAAAGTCTTCTTCCACTTCTGATAATTTGTCCCATCTAATTTCATCATGGCAGTCATTGGCAGAACATTCATGGTGCTACTAACTATGAAAATAACAAACACAACAAGGCATTTAAAATATATAAAACCAATAACTATTTTCCAGCACCTTAGCACAAAACATAAAATCAATCTCGTTGGGGTTTTTGTAGCACTAAAGATACCCTTTCGCGGGCCAGGGACAGTCAACCAAATAACCATAATCAAATGCATTGAACTAAATTACCGATAGGGTAACTGAGAACCTGCGATTCATGGCATTTCATCAACTTCTACTGTCATTCCAAGCGTCATAAAACAACTAAAACCATCGACAGGGTAGCCTAGTTATCCATATAGACCTTGGTTAATAAGTGGGAGAAAAAAAAATAATATATTGGCAATTTCATGAAATAGGTAAAACATATCCACTATGTCAATACACATTACATTGGTACACATAACACAAACAAAAATAAGTCTCACAATAGGTGAGTACCTAAAATCCCACACTACTATACCAACTAGACACAAAACCTCTTTAGGGAAAGCTAACACAATTCAATTTCAAACATAGATATTTAATTTAATTCAAGAAATTTGAAATTGAATAACAAGGAAATAAATAAATGAGATTAGGAATTTATTTATTTATAATAAATGTGGCTCAATAAATGACACTCTTATTAAATTCTATCTATATCGAGATTCACCACTTTGTAGTGCCATATCAGTGTCAGAAGCAGAACACAATCTCAACATGTAATATCCAATTATGGTTTATTAGTCTTTTTCATTAGTTAAAAATCCAAAAGATATAAAACTTTGAAATGAAATATATATATATATATATATATATATATATATATATATATATATATATATATATATATATATATATATATATATATATATATATATATATATATTTAGAATATTTAGATAATAGATTACTAGAAATATATTTAGAATATTGAGAAATATGTGATTATCAGGATATTTAGTGATATTCTAATTATAATATTCTAAATATCCTTGATAATCATGGATTTCTCAATATTCTAAATATATTTCCTGTGATATTCTAATTATTTGAATATTCTATATATATATATATATATATATATATATATATCCTTTTCAAAGTTTTATATCTTTTAAATTTTTTTTTAACCTAATGAAAGACTTAATAAATTTATAATCGGAGGTTGTAAGGATTGAGATTGTGTTCTAAGCCCGATTTTAATATGAAACACAACAAATTTGCGAATCTCATTATAAATAAATAAATAAATTTAATAAAATTGTTTATTTATTATATATATATATATATATATATATATATATATATATATATATATATATATATATATATATATATATATATATATATATATATATATATATATATATATATATATATATATATATATATTTCCTTTTCAAAGTTTTATATCTTTTAAGTTTGTTTTTTTTTTTTTTTTTTACCCAATGAAAAGACTTAATAAATTCATAATCGGATATTGCATGATTGAAATTGTGTTCTCTAAGCCCTAATTTTAATATTGATGATGCCTTTTTCAATTGGAACTGGGCTGGAGCGTGTTAGAAATCAAGCAGCGCTCTGAATCTCGAACTGCTTTGGCCGGGTCCGCTAGCTCGACGGGCCGACCCCTCTGCAAAACAAGAAAGAAAGAGACCAGCGGGGTTACTGCGACTACTCCGCCGATGCCTAAGCGCCCTCTCCGAGAGAAAAGATCAACTACTTAGAGGGCAAATGTTCTGCGTACCTTTCATCGATGGGGTGGCCTTGTATTTATAGCTTATGCTTTTCCTATTTGGATGGTGGTAAGGATTCTTTTCCATTTGATGGGGTTTTTTTTTGCCTTTATCGCTATCGGATTAATAAGGGATAATGAGGGAGCAGTTATTGAGAATTATCCTACTTCTCATCGTGATATTCTAGCTTGATTTATAGATTAGTCAAGTATTTGGGAATTATCTTACTTCCCTTACTGATGAGATTTAGTTTGATTTACAGGACATGGGCTTTTCAGATTGTCCATGCTGTTGGCCCTTGGGGCGAACAAACTCGGTCTGCTTGGGGGCCTGTTAGGGCTCAAGCTTCACTAGGCTACCTTTCCCTCGGGGCTTCGCGAGTGGGCCCGCACGCTATTTTTAAACCCCATCGCTTGCCCCCAAATTCTTGGGTACGGAGAGCGTGTGCAAGGGATGTATCGTTTCTTGAATTGGGTGCGACTTCCACGTGTTTGCTCAGGGCTGGTTTGGTTAAGGCTTTGTCGCCGTCATATGTCTTGTGATAATGATGACTTTTCGGTTTTCATGCCCACTTCTTCCAGTTCTTTTAGTTTCTTCTGAAGACATCCTCTGACCGTTCGTCTTGTGTTCCCCTGATCTTGAAGCCTTTTTGTTTTTCTGCGAGTTCGGGTTTCTTTTTCCTTAACATTCATTTTGACCTTTCGTGTGGTCCCTTCGGCGCTTTTGTGATACTTTGTCTGACGAGTTTTTCATTCCTGGTCCCAGACTCGGTGCGGCCTTTCTTCCTTCTGTGTCTTTTCGAGTAATATAGCGAGGCGCTAGGGCTAGATTGGTTAGGTCTTATTCTTACTACCTGTTACTCTCATGAGTCCGGGTCGCTCCTCTTCCTTGCGCATTGGAGGTGATTCCTATGTTGTATCCGATTCGGGGCAGGCAAGTGGCGCCTCAGATCGTTTGGCTGGGGTTGCTTTTTTAGACGTCCTGGGGGAACCTCCTCTCCCCTTGGAAAAAGGGAAGGGTAGAATCGACGAGATTAAGTACCCTTTGGGATCGGAATATCTGAAGTCAGCCGTGCAGAATGCTCTGGCGGTGGGACCTAGCCGAGTCGAGCCTTTATATGGGGAAACTTTCGCTAGGCGTTATAGGCCCCCTTTTGGTGTCCAGGTCTAGTCTCCCGACATTTTGACCTCCTACGTTGTCCCAGTGCCCAAGATGGTGTGTTTCTTTGAGGTGGCCTTCGATAATGGTCTTTGTTTCCCTCTACACCCCTTTATAAAAAGGGTATTGCAACATTTCAACGTCTGCCCCTCTCAACTTTCGCCCAATTTCTGGGGTATTCTGGTTGGGCTGTTGGTCTTCTTTAGGGACAAGGGCTTAGGTGTTCCTAGTATAGCTCTGTTCTTGGACCTTTTTAGTGTGAAGGAAGCCACCGAGGGCTTTCTTTATCTATCTAGGCGTGCCAGTGCTCCTCTAATCATCTCAAATCTCCCATCTTCCCACAAATTTTGGAAAGAGCTACTTTTTGCCAGCGCCGGGTCAGGAGTAATGACTCTTGACAAGGAAGACACACTGGGCGTCCCGACTGTCTGGACCACTCCGGAGAATCTACGTGAGCTTTGCTTTGGTTTAGTTCGGGTCTAGTTTTCGTGGTTATAAGATGCCTTAATTTTGCATCAAGTTGTGCGATTTTCGTGCATTCGCCCGATTCAAATTTCAAGATGAGGTCAGTCAAGTCGCCAAGTGTCTTCCGTGTTTACTCTGAGCTGATCAGGTCGGATATTCCCGGATCTTCAGGTTCGAGGTCCTCCCGCCCTGCTGCTTTGAGGTCTTCATCCCTCCCATTACGGTTCTCTCATGTTCCGGGCCTCCGCTGTTAAGCCTACTATGGATGTACTCGCCTCGGGTGGAGATGCCGTCCCTGAGGTTCCTGAGTAGTTTAAAAACCCTGACTTTGAAAAGGGTCGTCCGGCCTGGGGCAAAGTCCCGAGGTTGGGAACGTCCTCATCATCACCTTCTACCCATGCCCGAGTGTAGGGGCAAGTGTCGCTGCCTCCTGCCGAGGTACCTAAAGCCTCAAGTTCGTAGCTCGCTCGGCTTTGCCACAGCGCCAAAGATCCTCGTGTGGAAGGTCGTTGAGCCCTCCGTTAGAGGCCAGCCTATACCGCCTGGGAGTCCCCCTACGCAGAGTGCCGAGCCTCCCCCTTCGAGGGCGGAAGAGTTGGGGAGGAAGCGCTTCGAAGCTGATGGAGATGGGGATTCCTTACTTTCCAATGCTGAGCTTGCGGCTGGCGTGGTTTCATCCATTCTCGTGGACTCGATCTTAAGAGGCCTGGGTACCCCCGCCTGGGCTGAGGAAACCTGCCTCTATCCCAAGGGGCCGCCCAGAAGTTCCCGTGGTTCGCTATGTCTGCTTTGTCTTGAGTCAAGGTTGATTTTGTGTTGGGTGTCGTGTACAGGCGCCCATCCGAAGAGTCAGAAAGGGCTAGACTCGAGGGCCATGTCAAAGCCGCCAGAGTCTACAAAGCGAGGGTGGCTACTCTTATTTCTGAGCGAGCTGAGCTGCGAGATTAGGTGCAGAATATAACTGAGGAGGCCGTAAAGCTTAAGTCCAATATGAGGCATACCATGACGGCGGGAGGGCGGGCTGAGGGTAGGGAAGAAAAGGCCCGAGATAGCTTAAGGGTGGCCAAGGTCGAAGCCGTGAAGTCGTGGCTCGGGTCAGAGGTCGCCTGTGATGACCGAGGCCGGACGAGTCAAGTAAGTCGCCTGTGATCAGCCTGTGTAGTCGTGATGAGCCGCAACGCCCCAAACGAGCCGCGGGCAACTATGAAGAGTCACGCGTCGCTGTAGAGACTAGCCGTAATAGCAACATTTGTTGGATGGAGCCCATCGCGAAGCTTTCGAGGCTGCAAGCTCTATTGATCGCCTGACTGAGGAGTGCCATGGGTTGCGAGGGGACCTTCAAAGGCAAGAAACTCTGGTTGTTCAAAGGGACGGGGTTATAGCAAGTTTGAGGGATGAGGCCAACACCCAATGAGCTCCGGATGGCTTCGCCTTCTGCAGGAAGGCCGCGCACGCCTACCCGGCTTGACCTAACTTTGATATCCCTGAAGGATTCCAGGAGGCTGAAGAGTCCTTTTCGCAGATCAAGCTCGAGAGCCAACACTTAGCGAAGACCCGCTCCCCTTCTTCGTCCTCTACTCCCTCTTCTGACGTCTGAATTCTTTCATATGACTTCGCTTGTTTGGTTTTTTTTTTTTTTTTTTACGTCGGGTCAACCCGGATATATGTAATGTCGTCTTCAATGAATAATTTATTGTCTATCTCATCGCTTTTACCTTATAATTATGCCTTTGTGCTACCTGGTCAACCGTCCCGCTCCCGGTTAGGACGCCTTAGTCGAGAGGCTAGGGCTCTTCTAACCAGCTAACGAGGCTCATGGCTAGTCTGGGCTCGAGATGACACATCAAATTTGATCTTATTCGGTATACTTAACGCGAGCATGACTATCCGCACAATTTGCTGTGAGCTATATGCTTAGTTAGAGAGGTTGCTTCCAACGGTCACCAAACTTCGCCGCTGAACAGAAACATGCATTATACCTAGGCGCTGAGAATCCCGACGCGCCCGCTACTACGGCGGCTGGTCAGCGACTTTGTCAAAGAGTCGCCGACCGAGTATCGCCGGTCGGATGATCCTGATTCGGCCCGAACGGTCCCAGATCACAAACATTGCGCCAGTTCAACTCGGTGACATCGGCCCGCCGGCTGCGATCACATCACGCATCGGCGCCCGGCATTAGTCACCGATCATCGACTGCACTCGACGCTGTCAACCGAATCGTTTTCCGCGCGACCGATTGGTCACCGCCATCAGCCTCGAGTCAAGGGGCCGAGCTCTTCAAAATTGAACTATTGGGCTCCTGGGCGCTAAGGCCTTCCTGAGCTGTTGAGCTCTGCAAGCTGAGCTATTGAGCTCTAGGGCGCTGCCTTTAATTATATATGATGGTCACGAGCGAAGCCCCCGCCGATCCTCTTTCTTTCTTGTTTTTGCAGAGGGGTCTAGCTGCCCGGAGCCAGCTTTGACCACCTCAACGACGCTCAAATCTCGCCAGCTGAGCTTAACACGCCCGTACCCCGCCCGGCTGAAAGCGCATCATCAAATATGAAACACACAAATTTGGTGAATCTCATTATAAATAAATAAATAAATTTATTAAAATTGTCATTTATTATTTATTATTTATTATAAATAAATAATATATGATGATGCTCTCTTTCAAACTTAACCGATTGGAGCGTGTAGGGGTCGTTGGCTGACCCTGATTCTCGCGAAATGGGATGCAGTTTGGACTCATTCAATAAATATGACTCGCTCGCAATACCGATATGTAAACCGATCGTAGCACCTCCGCAAAACAAAGAAGAAGGGGGGCTCATGAGGCTTCGCCCGTGGCCGCCCGATGCCTAAGTCATTCTTTTCGAGAGAAAAAAAGAGACTGCTTAGACTGCTTAGTATTGGCCTATGTATTTGCGTACCTTTCACCGATGGGGTGACCGTGTATTTATAGTAGATGTTCTCCCAATTTGATGGTAATTAGGATTCGCTCCTATCGGGATGGGATATTTCTTAATATACCGTATAGGATTTGGTATAGGATATAGAAAGAGTAGTTTATTTGGGATAATCTTCCTTCCTTATTGGGGGATCCGATTTGATGCTGATCTAATATTGTCTTCTTTCCTTATTGGGTGAGATTTGGTCGACTTGCGGAATATACTATTAGGGACTATTCATTTTCCGTACCTGTGTAGACTTCCCATAAGGGCCTGGGCTGCTGATTGACCTCTCTTCTCCGGCTGGCCCCAAAGGCTGGAATGTTGGCTTTAGAAAGGCCTGAGTGCCTTATTGGGCAAACATTTCCTTTGGAATTCAACTAGTGGGCCTTTCAGAGCCACTGGCCATTCTTTCAGGGCTCAGGCGTGGCTATAGCCTTATTTTTCTAAAACCCTATCGTTTGCCCCCCAAATTTCAGGTACTGGTGTACGTGGGCAAGGGCTGTAACGTTTCTCACATCGAGTGCAATTTCCACGTGTCTACTTGTGGTCGATTTGCCAGGGCTGTCGCCATTTGTCTTATGATAATGATGACTCTTCTGGGCTGCTTATTTCTTCCATTCCTTCGCCTCTTTGCTCTTCGCTGACAATCCTCCTGTCTTGTGTGCCATCAAGCTCGGGACCTTTATTTGCCTTTAGCGAGTTCGGACTTCCTTTTCTCTTAGTCTTCTGTCTGAGCCTTTTTGTGCAGTGTCTTTCTCTATTGTATTTCTAGGTCCAGTGCGTCTTGGTTTCTTTGATTTCTTATCGAGCGATAAGACAAGTTGTGTGGGTTGGCTGAATTTTGTTTTTATTATGCAATTTCATCACGGGTTCGGGTCGTTCTTCCTCTCTACGTATCGATGGTGATTCTTCGGCTATTAATGGTTCTAGACCGAACTGGTGGTGTCTCCAATCGCTTAGCCTGCTCGAGATGCTCCGAGGTGCCCCTTCCCTCGGACAAAAGGGAAAGTGAACTGATTAAATTCGTACGGAATATCCGAGATATGTCAGTTTCCACATGTTTTAACTCTAGGACTCCAGCAAGGCCTGGCCCTTCTCATATGGGGCCATTTTGCCGTGCTACGCCCCTTGGTGTTCAAAATCCTCGATGTTTCGAATTTATACATCTCGTGCTCAGATTTGTGTGTTTTCCAAGTGGCTCTGATAACGTCTTGCTTCCCTCCGCACTCTTCATAAAAAGGGTTTTGCAAAAGATTTCAATGTGTGCCCCGCCAACTCGCGCCCCAATGGCTGCATTTTGATTAGTCTCGCCGGTTTTTCAGTGACAGGGCTCTAAGTCCCTAGCATAGCTCGTTTCTTACCTTAGCCCGAAGGAGACATCCCAGGCTTTTATTTTTCTAGGCTCGGCATTCCTCCGTAATTTCCGATCTTCCCTCCTCCCATAGGCTGTGGAAGGGACGCTATTTCTTCGTTAGCGGCCGCACTGGGAGGCGATCCTTCGACACCTACACTCAGGGCGTTCCGCAAGGGCTTGGACTACCCCTAGAACCTCGTGATGCTCGCTTCGCTTTATAACTCGTGTATGGTCACCGGGCACTCCTCGACTTTATTCGCCTACATGCTTCAGCGCTCGAATCGACCTCGCCACGGCGATAATGCCGAAAGGCCAAGCGCTGGCCGAGTGTCCTTCGGCCCCACGCCGAGTCGATCAAGTCGGATGTTCCTCGGTCACGAGTTCAAGTCCACTGACCGTCGCTCCGAGGCCTTCACCTCCTTCCACTATAAAGGCTCTCCCGCTGGTCAGACAAGAACTCCATTGCTGGGGGAACTGGGCTGCCCAACTGAGGTAGGTGTCTTGAAACCCCTATAGGAAACGAAAAACCTCGCACTCTATCGAGGAAGATAGGCCGGTTTTGGTCAAAGTTCCAAGTCAGGGAATCTTCATCTTCCCCCATCCTCTCATCCATAACCGTGACGGGATTATGGGCTCCTATAGTTTTGAGTCAGCGATTTCATCTGTGTGGTCCGGGTCAGAGGAGGCAGAGGATCCCCGCAGGCGCTTAAGAAGCCGCGGCTATCACACCCATTACCACTGAACCCGCCAACGTACAGCTGCTAAGCCGCTTCTGAGGGAGGAAGTGGCGGAGGAAAGATCCTAACCCCAAGTTGGCAGAGACAGGGATTCTTTACTTCACAATGTCGAGCTCACGCAGTGCACACAGCCTCCTGCCTATTCTTAAGGACTCCCAGATCTTAAGAGGTCGGTCATACGCTCGCTGATGAGGCTCGCCCTATCTCCTGTGGGTCAGCTTCCGTAAAGTCTCGTGCTCATATTTGACTCCATTTTGAGATGAGCTGAAATTAAGGCTGGATGTTGATTTATGTTGATGTGCGTGTGGTTATCCTATATGAGCTGGCTCGGGCTGTGAAGGCTAAACGGCGACATGCTAAAGCAACCCGGCTTATAAGGCAGGTGGTGGTCACATCCGAAGCGAGCCGAAGCAAGTAGGTCAAAACATATGACCGAGGAAGTCAGGAAGCTCAAGTCTCGATATGAAACATACCACTGGACCGTGCCTCGTGCCGAGGTAGGGAAGACAAGGCCCGGGGGCCAGCTTGATTCCGGCGACTCTGGCGAGCCGGAGGTTAGGATGACGAGGGCCGCGCAGTAATGACTTGATGGAGGCTAGGACGGCCGCAACCCGCCCAAGATGAACCTGCATGGTTAGGACGAACTCCTCACGTCCCAAGGCGAGCTCCAAGAGTCTAAGGAAGAGCTTCAGCATCAAAGACGATCTTCGTGATAAGACGACGCTGTTGGACGAGGCTCGTCGCGAGGCTAACGAGAGGTCACCGTGGAGCGCTGATCGAGGAGGTCGGTCATAGCGGGGATTCCATCGCAACAACTTCGTGGCTCAACGGACGAAGTGCTATTGGAAGCCTAAGAACCGAGGCTTCCAATCAATGGGTTTCGTGCCTGCCTAAGAAGGTCAAGCATCACCATTCCACTGACTTTAACTTTGACCTTCCCGTGATGAGGAGGATGAGGTCCTTCGCCTGATTATCCCGGGAGAGCCTCTGCACCCCCGCCGAGGCCCACTCCCTTCACCGCCTTCTCCTTCCGATGCCCAGCCTTCGCCGCCCGATGCCTGCTTTTATACTTTTTTTTTTTTGCTGGGCTTGGGCCCCAAAACATATGTAGCTCAGTCTCGATGAATACTACTTCGTGACCTCATTTCGTCGCCTCTACTTGTGCTCTTGACGCTTTTCTTAATTTGAATCGACTTTGTCTCGCATGGTCCTAATCGGGCTTTACAGCTGACGCTGAGTCGCCGGGCCGCACTGCACGACGGCTCGAGTTGATTTGACTCCTTAGGCCGCATGGCCCGCGGCCGAGCATGAACTTGTCAAAGTGAGCTACAGTCTGGCCAAATGACTTGCTTGCGTTTGAACTCGACCCAGCCGCATGGCCTATGAATGGTCGGTTTGTCAACGTGAGCCATCGGGGTCTGGCCGGCCGAAAGGTTCGAGCCGCATCGCTCCTAGGCCGCATTACCGAGGTGAATGGTTTGAAGCTCGCCAACGTGGAGCCGCTGGGTCTTCGCTTCGCCAAGTCAGCCTCGGAAGAGACACCTTAGACTGCGTGGCTTGTGCTGAGTGGATGAACTCGTCAAAGTGAGCTACTAGGCTCCGTCAGATGACTTGCTTGAGTTGAACTGACTCCTTAGGCTGCATGGCCTATGTAGAATGGTTGAGCTCGTCAACGTGAGCTACTGGGCTCCGTCGGCTGAGTTGCCTGAGCTGAACTGCTTCCTAGGCTGCATGGCCTGAGGTGAATGGTTTAGCTCGTCAATGGGAGCCGCCAATTCGCGCAGAGTCGCCTCTTGAGCTGAGATGACTCCCAGGGACCGCGCGGGCCCAGGCCGAAAGTGGATGAACTCGCCAAAATGAGCTACGCGATGACTCGCTGGCCGAACCGACTTTAGGGCCGCATGGCCTATGTCGGTTGAGCTCGCCAACGGAGCTAACGGGCCCGCTTCGCTGAGTTGCCGCCGAATCAGCTTCCTAGGCCGCATGGCCTCGAGGTGAATGGTTTAGCCTGCCAATGGGGAGCCGGCCCGCCTACCGAAGCCATCGAGCCAACCGCCCGGGGCCAGATACCAGGTAATACGAAGCCGCACGGGAGTCGAGCGAGCTCGCCACGCAACTGGCTGGGTAGAGCTCGCCGGCGAACTCGCCAACGTGGACTGCCGGGCGCAGCTCGCCACGCGACTCGCCGGGGTAGCTCGGTTTGCGAACTGGGCCAACGCGACCGCCGGGCGCAGCTCGCCAATGCGACCGTCGTAGAGCTCGCCTGGCGGAACTGCCAACTGACCGGGCCGCAGAGCCTGCCTATGTGAACTGCTGGGAAGAGCTCGTTTATGTGAACTCACAATGGGACTGGTATAGCTCGTCTATGTGAACTCGTCAACGTGGACTGTTGGGCAGAGCTAGTCTATGAAACCACAGAAGAGCTCGCCACTGACCTGAGTAGAGCTCTGCCTATGTGAACTCGTCAACGTGACCGCCGGCGCAGCTCGTCTCATGTGAACCATCAGAAAGAGCCTGCCAATGTGACCCGCCGGGTGTAGCTCGCCTATGTGAACTCACAACCGCTGGACCGCCTCTCTCCTCCCTCTCTCTCTCTCGATCTCGGGGAAACAGCCTCATGTGAACCCACAAAGAGCTCGTCAACGCTAATTGCCAGAGATTTGCCCATGAACTCGCCACGTGGATCGTGGAAGAGCTCGGCACGCGACTGGTCAGAGAGCCCACATGCGAACTCACAACGTGGATCATTGGCGAGCCGCCTATGAATAGTTGGGCAGCTCGCAGCGTTGAATTGTTGACTCGGCGCTGTGGCTAAGTGGCGATGTAGCTCGAGCTGACCACTTCATCATCGTGACCTGCAAGCGCAGTAGACGAACTCGCAAAGTGAGCCGCCGGCTCAAGGCCGCGGGCTGGGTGGCGATGCAGCCCGGGCGGCGAGCAATTGAGTGGCGATGTAGCCCGGGAAAGGATCCGACCTCGTGCAGCGTGATCCAGGCGCAGTAGATGAACTCGCTAGCGGAGCCGGGCTCCGTATACCGTGGCCACATAAAAGTCGAGTGTACATGTACCGAAATGACCACTCTCGTAGCGTGACCTATGCAGAGCATCGAACCCACAGCTGACGCCGGGCTCGTGCCGGGCCGAGTGGCGAAGCGTAGCCGAGTGGCGTATGTATCGAAAGGGCCGATCTGCGCTACGCAGGGCTATAGGAATCAACAAAATCTTATCCCAGGCTCGTATCATCGAGTAGGTTACCGCGTGATAAATGTCTAGGTTTAACACTTGGATGGGCTTCAAAGAAATGAGAAGTGCATGGAGTTGAAAATGGTATTTTGATTTTAAGGTTTTGTTCAAAATATGGAGTTGGATGGTTGTAAACGTAAATAAATTAAAGAAAAATTTAGAAGACTCCTGAAGTCTCGGGGTCATCGATTGATTTTTACAGTGTATTCATGCCCTCGGGTTTGTTTCTCGCTAGATAATGATCTATGTCTTTTCCTAAACCGAATTTTGATTTGGCAATTAAAACCTAAACCCTAATACCATTCTCATGAGATATGGCATTCATTGAGCATTCACCCCTTACAGCAGTATATGGCCTCAAAGAGGCAACCTACGGCAACCAATAGGAGACAACTAGCGGATGACAAAGGGGATCTAAGATTAAGCATCCACTAGAACCCGCCAAAGTCTTCCAAATACACATTGGCGAGGCTGACTTAGAGGCTTCAACCTAGTGATACAAGAGCCAAATGTCATAAATGTACAAAGGATAAATGAGAAAAGGAAACTTACCTTCTAAACCTCCACTAGTGACCCTCCCCTTCAAGGAAAGGGGGCTTAGTCAAGCATCCTTGAGTTGTCATCCTCAAGGTGTTTAGCACGAAATAGAGGAAAGAAGAGAGAGAAGAGAGCAAACTGCAACCTAAACAAAGTCATACCAAAGCTCTAATTAAATCGGTTAGGTTACAAAGTTATATGGTGGGCTTATATAGCTGAACTCCAAATGTATGAAATAATGTTTAAAATATTAGCTTACATAAAGGCTAAAATGGTAATACATCAAAACGGGGTCGTTTGAGGTCAAGAATACCAAAATCACAATAAAGAATTTCGCTATTGTATGAATTTCGTTAAGATAGCTTGAGCACTCGCTAGCCTACTAAATTCCCGCTAGCCTAGCTTAAATTTATAGAGATAGAGAAATTGAGAAATTTCGCATCATCAGCAATTTCGCTAGCTAGAAAAGGTCCATTTAGCCTAGCTAAATTCTCAGGTGAGATAAAGAAATCGAATTTTATCTAGCACAAAGAATTTCAAGAGTTAGCAATTACTTAGCCTAGCGAAAATTCAATTCATAGGATTACTAAATTTTCGTAATCATAGCTAAAATTCGCCGCTTGCCTACCGCATCCTTCCTTCCTTCAAAATCCACTTCATATATTCCTTCATTTTTATGGTTGAAAACATTGTAAATCCTCCAGATCGTTATTAATAACTTGTCATCAAACTTGAACATAAATGGTCAAAAAGACCCGCGAATCACCTAAAAAAACTGGAATAAAATGGAACTATGACCTCGAACACATCAATTCGCCAATTTGATATGATTAGTACGCAAAAAGCACCAAAACCCATCTGAATAGTACTCAAAATAGCACTTTGTGCACTAATCAGCATGATGTAGTCTTAGTCGATCCGACTTCGTAAAGTGACCGTAGAGTAGACAAACCTTAAAGTGAGCATCAATCATACTGTAATTATTACATCTAAATTGCTACATGTAGGCTTGAGGCCGATCCGACTCTTCAGTAGCGGACCCGCGCAGTAGACTAACTCAAGCAGTTAGTCGCCGCCCAAAGGCCGTCGAGTGGCGATGTAGCCATGGCGATGTAGCTCGACCGACCGACTCCTTCTCGTAAATAGTGGACTCATGAGTAGACTAACCTCGCAGCGAGTCGGGCTCCTAAAGGTCAGGGCTGCTCAATTTCAATTTTCTTGAAAATGCGAGGTTTACTATTGGATTTATGGAGAATTTGGAATCGTCATACACTTTGGGTGTTTTGGCTTTCTTATAAATGGCTGCTTCTATTGTCAGGAGCTTATACTACGATTCTGCTCTTCCGCGCGTGACCGAAAACCTGAGCGTAGACAGCGCCGGTCCGGGCCGCTCAGCCGGGATCCTCCCCAAGATTCTGCCCGCCCCGCCGAACTTCGCTGTGGGAGCTAGGTTTTTCCCCCAATCTCCCTTTATGGAGTCATGTTATTCCCTAGCTTTGTGCTAGGAATGCGCCCGTAGGCAAAGGCTTTCTTATGCGCTCCATTTTCTGCTCTTCTCTTTCTTCTTCCTTTCTCCCCTTTCTCCTTCTCCTTCTTTCATCTTCCACATCTCATTCTCCCCTGCTTCTTTCTTCATAAACTCCTTCCATCCCTTTTTCTTCTTTCTCCTTCTTCCATGACCTGCTTTCTCCCTCTTTCGCACAAACTCTTTCCATCCCTTCCTTCTTCTCATCTTTTCCACCTTTCTGGCCTTTTTATTTCCATCCCGTTTCCTTTTCCTCTTTTCTTCCTGAAGTTTTTTTTTTTTGAGGGAACTGCTTGTACTGAGTGCTTCCAAGATGTAATCGATGACACCACTGATTGTAACTGAATGAATCTCGATTGAATAAAGAGAGATTTTTCTTTTATGTCTATGAGTTTTCTCATTCTGTATGTAATTTTTTCCAACAGAGTCCAAAGGTCATAATTTTTCATTAAATGACTATGAATGAACTAGCTTAGCCTTATAAATGATAATTTACTAAATATCTGTTGTCAGGTCCCATAGTCTTTAAGATGTTCCGTGTCTGTGCATGCTGTGAAACTTTTCCTCTCCTCCGCTTGAGCTCAGAATTGCCTAGTCCTGAACACTGGCATATACATGTGGCCTCTCCTGCCGGGACCCACCTCCCATGTGCCGGATTCTTCCTGGCCGGCAATAACTTTAAGACTAGATCACCCAAAGATGTAGCGCTCCGGATCTGACTTTTATTGTAGTACCTCGTCTCTCCTTTTAGTAGTCTTCCAGACGCCTTAGTACTTGCTTCAGTTTATCCAAGAGAGTCCTGGCCCTAGGGACGGAGAGCCCCGTCACTGCGTCTAATGCCGCCAAACTCGATCCTGGGTCCTTAATCCGATCTTTGTTGTGGGCTACCGCTTTAGTGCCGAAGGCTGCATGAATGGGGCTTCTGCTGTCGACTTCAGGTTGTCCTCAAGCCCATAGCACTTCTGGGAGGTATTCTACCACTTTCCTTTAAAGATCTTCCAATCCTGGTCTTTAATGCGCCTTAAGGGTCTCCCATGGTGACTTTGGCCCGTCCACTAGACTGTGGATGTGTCATGGGACAAGTATAATTTTAATTCCAAGCTCAAAGATAGAAATCTCTAAATCCTGGCACACAAACAGCTTCCGTTGTCCGACACTGTGGTTCTCGATACCGAACTCGATATGATGGCTCGCCATAAAATTGCTAGATCTTCGTCAGTGATCAGAGCTAAAGGCCTCACCGCCCATTTGCGGAAGTAATCTATCCATGACGATGATGAACTTTACACTGCCCCTTTCCCTGTGTGGCGAGGTCCTGCATGTCAAGACCCTATTGTTGGAAGCGGCTGTGGGCCAGATTGATGCCATGCCTGGCGTGGGAGGCGTGAGATCTCGCGTGCCCTCGCAAATCTTGCATTGACTTAGGTCGCTGCGCTTCTTCTTGAGTATTGTAGGCCAAGAGTATCCTTGTCTTAAGATTCTTCTCACATTTGAGCTCTGTATGATTTCCGCATATACCTTCGTAAATTCTCTAGCACGTATTCGATGTTTTTCCCACGATGCAGTTTAAGGATACGAAAGTGAAGAATCTCATTGTATAGGCTTCTCCTTATGATTAGTGAACTCCGGTAAACCTCGCCCTTATTTTAGGTCAAGTTTCTTTCGCCGTCAGTAGACGCTCACATCTATTATATAATCCCAAATGGGGTCCATCCAACCTAGCCATCGACCGGGCTGACTCCATCAGATCACAGATAGCTACTGTGCATTCGACGGTGTCGATCTACTGAGGTCTTCCCATGAGGTCAGCATAACCCTACAAGGTGTCAGTTCTATCTTTCGCCTAGGGATATGTCTGACCTGAACCGACACGAATTTTTTTAATAAATCTCGTACCTTTTGGAGATACAGGATCATCCTCCGCTTCGGGTTTCGAGGTATCTTCATCCTGGCCTTACTACCACCGAGTCATTGCAAGACTTCTAGCTGGGTCAACTCAAAGGAATGGGCTTGAGGTTGAGGCCCGCTATGACTCGCCTGTTCTGCTAAGCTGGAGCCTGAAATCGACCTGGTCGCGACTAAAACATCTATTCTTCGAGAGGTCAGGATCAGACCGCTTCCACTTCAGCATCATTTGGAGGCCCATCTACGTAGAGCTTCCAGACGGGAGAGGTCGCTGATACTTGAGCGTTTTCACCATCACGTTGAAAGGAATTCCATGATGAAGCCCAGCCAAGACCGCCCTTTCTTATCATAGCTTTCTACTTGTATCCGATGCTCCAATTAGCTAAGCTCTCCAGGGTCACTTCATCACCAAATTCTTCCGAGACTTCGGTTTATGTAACACTTGCTTCATCAAATTGAACTTCTATGGTGGAGCTCCGCATGATAACTCGGCTTTTCAGAAGTCCCGGCCTCGTCAGCTTTGTAGAGATAAATGCAATGGAGGCTCTTCCTGAATTATGGCGAGTCTGACGACGGTGAAGTCTATTAATCATATGCATGGCCTTTTAGGTGATAGCTAAAGCCTCGCATCGCACCGGATCTTGATACTCATGCGCCCATTTGGTTTTTGTAAGGAGATGATCGACGGATCCCCGGTGCCATCGAACTGGCCCACCAGGCATTCTCAACTTAGCTGAAGGGGGGGCTGGAGTACTCGCTGAGGCGACTCGCTTGTTGTACCAAAGTATCCATAGTGTCAGAGCTGTCCTTACTACCTCCCTTACGCTGCCGAGCTCCTTGGCCGGAGGTTCTGAACCTTTAATCCCATGATTGTTCCCTCTCGCCCCTTGCCGAGGATGGCAATTCCTCCGCTCCCGATGTGCCTCCAAGGGTTAAGCTTCTGCGGTTCCCTCCTTCCGGGGGCTAGGTGTGGTCCGCGGCCCCTGCTCAACCTGGATTTTGCTTCGCCACCCTTGGGATTAATTACACAGTCAGCCTCATGGGGAAATGCCATGACCTTCCTGAGTTTGTCGCGCCTCCCGAGTTCGTCAAATTTGTCTGGTGAGTTGTTCCAACTCTTCTGTCAGACGTTGATTGGTGAGGCGGAGTGCTTCCACCTCATCCGCTGCTATTCTAAGATTGTTTCTAACACGGAGGTCATTGTCTGCGCTGCCCTGGCAGACTCATCCTTAGAGGATTAGCGGTTCTCGCTAGGTTCCGCTTTGGATACCATCAAGAATCGAGGAATCAATTATATTTATAGTGCTGAACTGCTGTTTCTACGCACGGCGCTAACCGATGATGCTCTTTCAACCAAAATCGGGCCGAGCGTAGGGTCATGGCTGACCTGATCCCCGCAGTTGGGATGCAAAGCTGATCGCTCAATAAATATGATCAGCTGCAATATCGATCTGCAAACTCGACAGAAGACTCCTTCGCAAAACAAAGAAGAAGGGGAATACAGGGCTTCACCCGTGAGCGCCCAATGCCTGCCGCTCTTCTCGAGAGAAAAGAGAGACCGCTTAGACCGCTTAGTATTGGACGTATGCGCCATGCACCTTTTCCATCGATAAGCGACTCAGATGAGAAGATGTTCTCCCACCGCATGGCCAGGATTCGCTCTATCAGATGGATATTTCTTATTATAGTCCATATAGACGGTATGGTGATATAGAAAGAGTTTAGTTTATTTGGGATAATCTTCCTTCCTTATTAGATCCGATTTTTTGATGCTGATCGACATGCTGTCTTTCTTCTTCTTATTGGTGAGACGGTTGACTCAAGGAATAATATACTATTAAAGAATTATTCTATTTTCAGACTGCGGGGAGACTTAGCTATGGCCTTTTGGGCTAAGCGATTGGAATTCCCCTTCCGGGCTGGCCCCAAAGGCTGAATGTTGGCTTGAAAGGCCCGAGTGCCTCACAAGTGCACTTCGATTCAGGCCTCACATGCCATTGGCTTATTTTTCATCCAGCAGAAGTTTAGTAAATATTTTTTCAAACCCTATCAATATATAAAAGTATTATTCGTATTATCTAAACAAAAAATATTATCTGAATATCTAAATATCTAAACAAGACTGTAGTTTTTTTTTTAATTTATAGGTTTCAAATATAATAATATATATGGTTTCATGACGCCATGTAGTTTCTTCTCCTAATAAACTAAACTATCGAAAATCTTCAAAATCACATGATGAGAAAGATTAATGAAAAGAAACTTTCCTGATTTACTTATATTTACATAAGTAAGGTATAAAGAAATACTTATTTATTTTAAAACAATGAAAATGACGATGATTTATTCAAAGAACTGTTTTAACTATACAAAGAATCAAAGACTTAAAAAAAAATCTACATAAAGTGGTAGTACAAAGTTCCCAAATTTTTAGACCTACCGACTTTGGATCTTTTGATCACCGTGAATTCCTTCTATAGTGCAACCCCTTTTCTTTCTTTTTTTTCACACATGCAATACATCATGAACGCGGTCGAACACATATAGGTTTTCAATCCAAAAAAGAAAAACAATCAATGGTCGAAGGCAAATCAATATACCAAGAAGTTACAAAAGAATTTATTATGGATATTAACCTTGCTCTGATACTAATTGAAGTAAATATATATAACAATTTCTTTTTGCATAAAAGTATACTAACCTCTAAAGTGGTCATTGATAAATCAAATTTGAACTCCTGTGAGACAAAGAACACTGTAAAAGTATTGTCTATGGATATACTACTCTCAAATCACTCTCTTATTTATGAAAATCCTAGATCAGCAAAATACAGCAGCATCACACTATTTACTTGCACTAGGCCTTTTATAGATTGTGCAAGACATAATGGGCTTTTTAAGAGAGTTTGTCCTCTAGTCCAGTGTGCCAACCAAAGTCTCAGATAGAGAGGTGGACTAAGGGTCTTACTATACAACAGAATGTTTATCCATTAATAGTATAAATTGTCATGTAAGTAAGTAATTGATTATGCTAAGTCCATAAAATATTTATCTAACAAGAAAATCATAGGAGTTCTTCCCCCATTTTATTTTCTTCTTTCCTAGGTCAGAGTTTCTCGCTCTCTGAGGACATCAGAAAGGTGTACTTTCTTCCTCCTTTGGAGTTCTTTCCCGTAAAACCCTTAATGCAATCAATCCCTAGTTGTAAGTTGTTGTTATCTTATCCGACTGACCATTTTATTTCTTAGAGCAAATATTCACGCTACTATGTAACTCATAATGCTTGGGACTGTTTAGTTAGGCTTAGAACTAATTTTGCTTATTTATTTGTCTGTTGATTGATTTGATAAACTGAGTTAGGTAGGTCTAGGTTTAAATGGCTATGGACAGTGGAGGTAGAAGGGGTTGGATAATAATCACGCGTGAATGGTTTCGATAGTTAGCTATGAAGGGTTTTTATGAGAGACTGTTCACTTCGAATATTAATGAACTGAACCCCTGTAGGTATGTTCCTCCCCCGATATTGAATCAGTTCCACCATTGAGCATAATTATGTATGTTGAGATGATACAATTTATTGAATATGAAGGGAAAGGAGAGGTAGCTCCAATTAGGGCTTCTGTAAAAAGAAGTCATGCTCCTCTTATTTGCTGTTGGAAAACATTTTTATAAAGCTGACAAGATTGGACAAATACTGGGCCTACTGTTATCCCCGCTTTTATATGTAAAAATAACATAGCTAATACACAATCATTTTTTGTTTAAAACTAGATGGTTAACTGTTACTATTGTAACCATTCATAAAGAAAGACGATTGATGTCACAGTTCATTGCGTTGCAAAAATATTTGTACACCAGACAATAAACCTTAATATAAAATACTTACTTTCAAATCTTTAAAACAGGCTACAGTAGGAAGATGAAGCTAAAAAGAAGTAAAGATGAGAACGCCGTCACAAAGATGCCCAACCCTCGGGGTAGGTAACTAGCCCCGCAAGCAAGGTGGTCTCATGTCCTAGTCATTAAAAACCCTAACATCTTCCATGTTATAGATTAATCCTATTCTATTCATCATCATATATAAATACTCTTTCTACCATATCTATAAACCCTAGCTATTTCTCATCATCCCTATTTGGGCTACCCACCATTGTTTTTTTTTTTCTTCATTCATGTGTTTTCCCCTCCATTAATGACTACCATATATATCCTAGGTTTTATTCAACTACTTCTTTCTCTCTTCTCTTCTTGTCCAGTACTAGTGTGTCTTTCATTGTGTTAGTTTTCTACTATACTAATGCTTGAATAATTAATGGCTTTGTTTCATGTATTTTATATGTATTATCCTAATAGAATTTCCATATTGGATCTTCATTAATTCATGTACCATATGTTTTTAGATTATAACTATTCAAATTAGTCAAGTCCCTTCAGTCACTCAACTGGTCAAATTTCATTCTATCCAAAGGAAGAATCTTAATGTTGTAACTCTATAGCCATGAGGTTATGAGTTCCCAAAAAGTTCCGAGTTTAACCTTTTTGCATTTGAGAGGAAAGAAAAATACAATTCTTCATCTCAACGCCACAATTGATCGCTACCCTCGTTATCCCATATCTAGTATGCATTGTTGTGGTAGTGAAAACTTTTTGCAAATCTCTTAGATTTTGCTATAACCTAGTCAAAGTAATATTTATAGTGGCTTCATATATATATCAATGCCTGACACTTAATTCTCGAGGCGGCGGATGCCAACCCGTCAACCCGTATCAACTGTTGACACTGCAACCCGACATCCTATTACTTGCGTCCACACAAGGAGGCACCTGTGTCAAGATTTCCTATCCTTCTGCCTGAAAGGGGGACGTCATTTTTCATATAGACTAAACTCTCATTCAACATCACCCTATAAGAGTCTTACAACTTTCCTGCCATGTCAAATCGATCAGTTTCTTTAAATGAATAAAGTCTGTTTAACATTCCTGGAATTATGAATGGTTTATCTATGATACACCACAAGCAATAGGTCATACAAGCAGTAAAAAGGATAAAGTCCAAACATCATTCCCAGAGATTGACTGGATCTCTAAAACCAACCACCCCAACTAATCATGATTCAGCATTTATCTCGAACTTCAACGATGTTTATCAACCAGAAATTAAAGGGTAATACCTGAAAATAATATAGAGAACTTCAGGACATTAAAATAAGCTTTTCAATGAACTTATATACACTTATGATTTAAAGGATCGAATCGTATGACCAGAAAATGAACAATAATACAAGCACTGTGAAGTTCTTCACCCTCATTATTCCACTAAAACTCATCCAAATTTGGATCTGGTTTGTCAAAGATGCCTGATAATTGCAAGTTGGATTTCTCTTTTGTTCACGATTAAATATCATCTTGTTTCTCTATAAAGCGAGTTTAATCATTTACACAATATTGACATATTCTTTACAAGATTTGGGTATTTTCTTTCTCAATACTTCATAACCATTTCTTTAGGCTTTGCGAATTTCGCCCTCACAGAGTCATAGATATTACGAATCTCCTGACCTGATTGATAAACTCAGCCTTAAAATCTAATGAATCTTTCTCTTCCCATGATTGAATCACAGTAACAGGAATTCGAGTTTTCAACTGATTAAATTACAAATACGATTATTTAAATTGATAAATATTCCCCTCTAACATCAATTATGAGTGGCTGGTATTTATCTAGTGAACTCTCGAGCTCAATGTTAGTTCTTCAATAATGGTCAACATACCAACAATTAGAAGATGTTTTGCTCAGCGGAAATTCTTACTGCATCTCTGCACAGTGCCATTTCCAAGAAAGGGGCACTTATGATCGGAGCGGGATATAATCTTTGAGCAGGATATTGAAGGCTACTATTAGAACGATTCCCATGAAAAAACACATCAACTCTTAAATAATTATCCCCAATTTAGGTACTCTATAAGTTAGTATAAAGGGAAGAGCGTAACTAACAATAAATTCCAAAACTAGTAGAAAATTTAAACTTTAAGCTGCATTACAAATGACAATAGACCTTTGATCAATTACACCCACACTACCACATTTGCAATGGCTGAGGAAAAGCAGTGTAGAAATTGTCTAGACTTCATTAAACTCAGACGATAATTTGTAAAAGTGAAATATTAGCTAAGCTAACATTCTAACAGATCGCTGGTTCAAATCTAAGAAAGAAAAGAAAAGAAAATCTATTCTAGAAAAATATACAATGATTTTCTTCTTCCCACTGATACGGGTTCCCAAAAGAAAAATAACTACACTAAGCTGCGTGTGCGCTTATTTATAACTTTCGATCGGGCGATTCAGCGAGGGCGAAACACAGTGAATTTCCACTAAAATCAATGTGACTCCTTGTTTTAGGTTGCGACTTCAAAAGCTTGTCGCTTGACATCAAAATGCGGTTTTAGTTTGTCTGATCTGTCGTGACTCTACGGGGCGGATTGCAACATTCTTTCATAATTCTTTGCATTTTCTACATTCGACCTATGTTTTTACATCGTGACTTGTTTCTTCAGTTGCAAGTTGATTGGTGGTTGCGACATGAATTCTTTGTCATTTATGTTAGTTGTCAGCATTGAGAATTCTGGTTGCGACCTCATTCTTCTTGTTTCCAGGAATTGTAATGCCCTTGACTTCACTCTCTGCCTTTCTTGCGACCTGCATTATCGTGACCTTGATTCGATGTCGCGACCTCTTTTATGATGACGTTATTGAGTTCTCAAGGCTTTCAAGCGGTCGTGACTGTTGTTAGTGCCTTGTCTTTTCTTACCAAGGAGCAATTAGATTTAGATCGTGACAGTATTTTCTTTAATCTTTGCAATTCTTGTCGACCTCCAAAAAGGTATCTTCGATGCATTCTTTCTTCCTATTATTAAACCTCATCTCTCGATTTTCGATGGTTCCCTTCAATTTCTTAGTTCTAGTCGAACATTTGTTTTCTTTATGTTTTGGAATATATGTAGTGACCTCGATTTGATGTTCTCGACATCAGTTTGTTGCTAGTTATGTTGATCTTTGTTGCGTGCCACATCATTTTCGACCTGATAAATTCTATGTCATGAATTTAGTTCCATGTCACGACCTGGATGTATTGTTTTCTACTACATTCTATGTCACGACCTCGGAAGTATGTCGACCTCACATTTTGTTGTCGACCACTTGATCCTTAGTCATAAATCTCCCTTCTCTCATCTTTGCTGACTTAAAATTGTTTGTCTTTTCGTGTCTTATAAACATAGGATTTAGGTGTGACTAATCATTCTTTCCTTGCTGAAATTTATATTGTGACCTTAAAAGTATGTATGAAACTTTAAAACCTGTCCCTCCTATAACCTTCTCACTTCTTAGTCCACAGCATTTTTAACTTCTCAACCTGTTCTTATTATTATGACATGATTTCGGGTTACAACCTTGATTGATTTCAACTTATATCTTTATCGCAACTTGAAATTTGCCCTACTCTTGAAGACATTAAATCCATTCAACTTCTACTTTACGAGGTCTGACATTATTTCTCCGTTGCGATAACAATATCTTCTTTTAAATAAACTTCAAGGTCTTCATGACATTATCTTCTTTGAAAGTCCACTCTTTGTCTTCCAGTACCGATGGGAGTGTTCTTTTATCATGACGAGCTTTATTTGGCTTGCCATCACTTCTAATCTGTGCTTTGTTCTGTGTTGGCCTCATCTAAACTCTTGATCTGTTTTCACTCCTTATTTTTGCTAGAATTTTCATTTCTACTTTAAATTTACGCAATATAAATTTAGTAAATAACACATATTTTGCATAAAAATAACAATCCTCATATAAGAAAAATCAGAAAAATGGACTAAGAATTCAATGAGTTTTGACTTATCAAATTCCCCGAACTCCCAAATTTTGCTTTATTGAAGCAAATAAAGAAAATTTGTTTGTCCTCCAAACAATTGTGAACTTGCTATTTTGAAGGACATTTTTACGCTCTACATACAGTCTTCTCCTATTCCACCCTTTGACTTGAAGAAATTGCAGTCTCATTTCTAGGCTTCCAGTTTCAACTGAGAAAAGATGGTTTCCTTCTATCACCATTAAGGCGATGAAGGCTAAATATGATTCGATTAATAAGTAATCTTGATGTGTGAGTGTGTGTAGGTCCTCTTTTTCTTTTCATCTTTTTGTTGGATTAGTTAATCTTTTGGGGATATTCTTAGAGACTCTACTCAAAGTCCCATAAACTTGTTTTCTCATCGTCTCCACTAATGTAGGTAAATTGACCTTGAGATCAAAGAGGTCTTTCAAACGTAATGTTAGGCTTAGGTAATTGAGTAGATAATTGGAAAATTTTAGGCTCTGAGTGCAGTTTATTCTTTCTTTACGTATAATAGCCTTCATCTTTCATCTTTTCTTCCTTCTTGGTGCAACTCCCCCTGACTCTGGCTTTGTACATTATCTTGGATGTTGTGGCTCTTTGTGGTTTACCACCTTGACTGCTCCATTTCAGTTCCTTTAGACTCTTTTCGGCCTCTCTTTACTTTCAAGAATTGGAATGAACTATTGCAATGTTTTTTGTCTTCTTGGAAACTCTATCACTCTTAGAGGAACTTTGGGCTAGTAACTCCATGCCCCGGTTGGCATTAGGGTATTGGAATATTTCAGAAACACCCCTAAACTTTCTAATTGTTGAGAGATAGGCCGTAAGACAAAACTTCTTCCTTTTCAACTTTTCTCCTTTATCTTTAGTTCTTCAATTTATTTTCTTCATCCATCCTGCAATCCAAATGTATTCCCCCGAACTTGTTTCTTTACGCATAGTAAACATCCTTGTCTGGCGAGTAATTTAGGGTTCTTCCTTGTAGGATTATTGAGGAGGATTTCGGGTTTCTAATTCTTTATTGAAGAAATTATGCATTTTGGCAAAGCATGGAACTGATGTCATACCTTTGCATATAATGAGGTAGGTTGGAAAGGATAAAACTCAAAGATGGCCTCTGTCACTTCAGCATTTAGTTGTTTTATCTACGAGATTTAGCCCTCGGAGCAAATATCTAACAGTTCTAAGACCTGTACCCATGATTGTGAATCACCTGCAGAAGGTGTTTCTAATCCCTCTTAAAGTTTAAAATTTTCTTGACCATACGCTGTTTTCAAGATTTGTATTGACTCCTTGTTTATATACACAACTTCAATCATCTTATTTGTTCTTTGATTGTGTACTTTTCAAATTAGCAATTAAACGATTCAAACTAAATTTGCAACTTCTTATTTCAATTCCTAAATTCACACTCTTATTTCTTTTAGTGTTGATGCAGTTTAAGCGTTAGTCATTGTGTCATTATTACAAAATGAAAACTTGAAACTATAGTCTATTCTGAATAAAAAATGAATAACACAAATAACACAATTCTGTTTAATCAAATTCATCACATCAAAACAAATTACCCATTACGGCAATTAGATTCCAATGAAGCATTTCACCAATGTATAAGTGCTTATTACCAAACTTAATATGACGACAACCTGATTATTAATTCAAAAGAACACATCACAAGACATTTTGATAGACACTCTGCAAATTTTTATTATTGATATTGAAGAAATATTCATCTTAATACAATTATGTGCTGAATCAAATCGGAGAGAAAGTCTCTATTCCTTGATCTAACTTATATATCAAAAAACTTCCTCCCTAAGGCTGTGGCTCTGCCTTTATCGGTTCCCACGATCGGATGTGCGGGAAGAAGAGATTAGCGGTCGGAAGCGGGCTTGTCACGAGGTGATGTGGCCAGAATACTTCCCACTAAGGTGGGCTCCATCCTTGCCTCTTAAATGCGAGTTCCTGCGGATGATTGAGTCCTGGTTATTGCTTCTAATTCCTTCCATAATCCATCCTTTACGATGATGAGCATCATTTGGAATCATGACTAGAATTGGTTTGTTTTTGACTCATTCCTCCATATGCCTACTGCATTTGCACCCCCCAGAATCTTTTCCTCATCCTCTTTTTCCTCATTTTCATTGTTTATTCTATCTATGTTCTACTTCATCCTTTATAGTGACTTAGTTCTCAGGGGAATGAAGAATTCTTTAAATCTCTTTAATATTCCCAATAAAGAATTCAAGTAAAACTGTCAGGATCGAAGCGCTTTGGGCTATTTCCAATAGGAGATTTTGGAGAAAAGGAGGAAACCTTAGGGAAGTTTGAATGTTTTCCTAAAGAGGCATTGAATAGCTTTGAATTTGCATTTCGAAAATACGCGACCTCAATCAAGCCTAATTCTGGGCCGGTGTTTCTGGTTTTGCATTCATACGCCTCGGTCGGCCTCTACAGAATGTCCCCCACCACAGCTGTCTCACCCGGAGGCTCGCCAACATCCCGTTATCTAACAGGACTGAAGACACACTATAGAACTTTGATCTCCAGTCCCAGGGTCAAAGAACATGAGATACATGTTTAAAGTCAAAGTAAGACAAAACCCTGATCTATCTCCATAATGTTTAACACTGTGGGCTCATAATTAGAACTCCCCTAATCATGAGTTACCGACGTTGATGCCTTCAACAGATTGACGTCAGATTTAATGCCTGACAACATGACACCACAAAACCACACGTCCGGTGTCCAACAGTCGATGATGTCTCGCAAAGCACTTTGATCGATTCCGGCTTTGAAGTTCAGTCGCGAGTCAGAGTCACGATCAACATCGTCACATCTGATCTCAACTTCTTTCGAAGTCATCCATCGACCCCAGAAGAAAAAACTTCTTAATATTTTGTTTCGCTTCACTCTGATGATCACTGAATCAAAAAACTGAGTCCCAAATATGTGTCATGTGCAATGATCAGACAACTTCATCACTCAACATTATCAACCACAAATCAATGATCCGATCAACATGATTGATATATACTGTTATGTGCCCTCTCAACTTAATCTTTCATCTCCATGTCAATCATATTTTAACTGATATATAAGTCCTCAGTCATTACTGATTCAGACACTAGAGTTGAGCATCCCAGATCCCTCCATCCCCGCAAGTCCTTTTTGTCCTAAAATTCAAACAACACACAAAATAAAATAAAATAGTCTCAAACCCAAAAACAAAACAGCGCCAAACCAATTAGCTACTGAATTCATTCCAAACAAATAAGATCAAACTGAAACAGTAAAATAAAAGTCAAATGCCGTATTGAATGAAAAACTCATTGGGTTGCTCTCCTACAAGTTCGCGAAGTCAGAGTTCTGCTGGATTTTGCTGGCGGCGATTTTTTAAATGTCAAAGAACGCTCAAATCAAGATCATCGAATTCATTATTCTCAGATTTGCTACTTATCATTGCGAATTCTTTTCATTGTGAAATGTCCTCTAATAAATTGAATGAATGCATACATACCACTCGTTATTTCCATCTCTGTTTCTTATGACGTTCGTTCAGAAAAATAAACAATATAAGACTCATCTTCCACTCCTCCTCAGAATCCTTTCCTTTCTTTCTGTTAAACTTTCGATCAACATCTCTTCTGTTTTTTTTTCTTCTTGAAGAAAACTAACAATTATATTCTTCACTTCAAACCTAAGTCCATTCAACAGATTAGTTTTTCCTGAGAGCAGTGCTTTAATCTAAACATCTTTGAGTGGTCAGCATGTGCCTCTGAAAATCCACAACCCAGATCAACACAAATACCCAAAACAAAGTCCAGCACAAGGAGTGACTTCTCATATTTCCACATAAACCAATAATAGTTTCTGGGATAAATCATCAGTTTGAAAATATCCAACCTTACTAACTGCAATCCTCCACAACTTTCTTCATCCTATCGCTACACTGCGCACGCAGATGCCCAAACTGACACATTTAAGATTAATATATTATGTCTAAACCTATTATGTGTTTTATTCCATATCTGTTCATGAGTTTTTCAAACACCTTATTTGCAAAATGGCTCCCTCCATCACTAATAATAGTCCTGGGTGTCCCAAATTTGCTCAAAATATTTCTTTGTAGGAATCCCACAACTGTATTAGCATCATTATTTGGATAAGCTATTGCTTCCACCCATTTGAATACATAATCCACAGCTAGGAGTATGTATATATTTCCAAATGAAGATGGAAAAGGCCCCATAAAGTCTATTCCCCATACATCAAATAATTGCACCACCAGGATACCATGTAGGGGCATTTCATGCCTTTTGCTGATATTTCCCATTCTTTAGCATTGATCACAAAGCTTCACCCATTCAAAACAATCTTTGAAAATAGTTGGCCAATAAAAACCTGATTGGAGATTTTTGTGGGTTGTTTTGTCTCTTGCAAAGTGTCCTCCATAAGGTGATGCATGACATTCTTGTAAAATTTTTCCTTGTTCACTTTCTGGTACACACCTTCTGATGATCATATCAACTCCTCTCTGAGACTCAGCTACACCCTCCACTGTCTTCTGATTATCTTCCAAAAACTACATTATCATATGCCAAAATATAATTCACCTCCACATAGTCATGAAGTCCACATCATCCATTAATAACACATTTGTTATTAATTTAAGAATTCTTCATCCTAGTCCTCCTTCACTTCTTTTCTTTACAGATTCACACTATGAACTGAGTACTCATTAATCCCACAGATCCTGATCCTTAACAACTTATATATAAACTGATCCGATCCTAGACACCCGCGAGCTTCAGAATACCCAATATCTGATCCAAACATGACTGAGCTATCACACAGATCTGAACCATGGAATATGCTAGTCCTGAAATCTTCAATAATAACAAAGAAGAAGATCCTTCTGGGGTGAATGATTAATTTTCCTGAAGTCGACACAGTGTCGTAGATAATAAGAATACATCTCAAACACTCTTCACCTTCTCTGTCCCAACACACCCGCATCGCACAACGCACATACCAAAATCTTTATCCATATAACTGTTCGTCAAGATAGGGTTTAATGAACCCAGATTGACTCATCCAAACAAACACCCACCAAAATCAAACTCAAGTCCTCCAAACAATCCGCTACTACCATTCTGCCACTCTAGAGGTTCCAGTGAACCCACGCAAGTGCACCCAATAACCCGCATAAACCCACAGCCCTGAACTGTCGCTTCGTCTGCGAAGAGTCTTTATAATGGAAACCTTTGTTATCCACTCTTGCCCTGCCGAGAAATTCTATGCCTAAGTACAATCCCTTCTGTTACCATGAAATGACATTTTTCCCAATTCAAAGTTAGGGTCTAGGTACTATCTCCAAATTCTATAGGCAATGTTCAAAAAAGGATCTATAAACTATGAAATCATCCATGAATATCTCCATAACCTCCTCTGCTAAATCTGAGAACATTGACATCATACATCTTTGAAAAGTAGCAGAGACACATAACCCAAATGATCATCCTGTGCTCGCCACCACGCGCCACCTTACAGCCTTCTGTCCCCATGCACTATGCTACTCAGATAGCAGAACCATCATCTCTCCAATAAAGAGAACCCATCATAAACCCATTTTCTCGAACGATTCTTCACACTGCAAAGAAACGCGCTGAGTCGATCCTCCCCAGTCAGTGTGATTCACCTTTCTATAATCTATACACCAATTCCTCCATCCTCACTATATAGTTCTTGTAGGTATCAGTTCATTCCTTTAATTTCTGATCACAGTGAATCCACCTTTCTTAGGAACCACATGAACTGGGCTCACCCAAGGGTCAGTCTGATATTGCATAAATAAATCCTGCATTTAGCCATTTCGGTGATTTCTTCTTACAACATCTTTCATCATGTGGTTCAGTCTCCTCAATCCCAAACCACTTTTCTAAAATCTCATCTTTCAGATCTCAAACAAACATGAAGAATCTGTTACCCTTCTGACTTCCCATCCACAAAAACATCTCAGGTTTTCGTTAATGCGGCAAACTTTATTTATTTAACTTTACTCAATTTTCTTCCAACTTCAGCGGCGTAACCCTTCGCCAACACGAATTTTCGAACTGCACTCAGAACCCATCGCTCCAATAAAATCAGTTGTGAGTCCACTTCATCATCTCTCGCATCCAATTCAGAATCTTGTTTTTGCTGATATCGCCAAGGCAACGAGAATCAAGTCAACCGAGATATCATCGGCATATCCAGCGATAAGATCTCAATAATCATTTCGAAGACAATGGGGCGAAATGCCAGTTCAAATGAAGGCAACGCCGTTCATTTCTACTTCGTAGTCTCGGGCTTTTACTTCTTTACACAATTGGCAGGCCTGGGCTGGTAAGAAGGGTCTTCCTAACAAATGCAGGACCTGTTGTTCCTCTTCCATTTTCAGCAACTACGAAAGTCCACAGGGAAAATAAATCTCCCTACCTTGACCAACACATCTTCAAGAACCCCTTCTGGTTGAGCCATGGATCTATCAGCCATCTGTAATATAATTGTTATTGGAGCAAGTTCCCCTAAACTCAATCTCTGTATCACTGATAAGGGCATCAAGTTGATGTTGGCTCTTGAGTCACATAAGGCTTTCTTGAACTCATAGTTCCCTATTGAGTTGGGAATGGTGAAGCTGCCTAGGTCCTTCATTTTTACTGGTAAACTTCTTTGAATAACTGCACTGCAAGTGGCAGTTAAGTTCACTATTCCTTCCCCAACAATTTTCTTTCTTCGCTTCAATATCTCCTTCCAAGAAACCCCTCCCCACACTGAACCCATTCAGACTGACCACCCAGCACGCAGCAGATGCTGAACTGCCAATCCTCTATTTCAAGAATTTAGAAAATTGTTCTTCCTTCCTTGCTTTCTGAATCCTTTGTGGAAATGGGACTGCAGAGGTGTAAACCTTAACCTTCTCCTTCTGCTTCTGCTCACAACTCTTCTCAGGCTGCTCGGTTTGCACTTGCTTCTCTGTTTCTATAGTCCTCTCTGCCATGCTCTTTCCATTCTCTCCTCTAGTTGCTTTCTCTTCTTTTTGATTAGTCTTCTCTTTCTCTTCGCTCTCGTCATACCATCCTCCCTCGCCACTTAGCCTGACCCGCTATACACTCTTCGATTTTTCTAAGTGTCACTAGTGGAATGCACTTGTTCGTTTTCAAGGTCAAGGCCATTTAAATTTGTGTTTCCAAATTCTTTAAGGAAACATTTGTGTTGGATTGAAACATTTGTGAGTTGGATTTAAGAGCTTCTAACTCAGCAAATTTCTATTCATGGGTGTGAAGCAGCTTTTTATTATCCCCCATGAACTGCAGCATCTACTCCTCAAATGACTAGGTCCTCTTCTGACCTTGATATTCATTTATGTGATCTCCCTACTGATGTTGCTGCTGGAACCTTGGTGGTTGATACCCTTGCTAGAAATTCTGCCCCTGTCTTTGGCCTTGTGGTCCTCCTCCACCATATGAGAAGTTCTCATGGTTCCTCAGTGCTGGATTGTAATGTGCTGGCAAAGTTAGATTTGGCCTGGAATGATAGCTTCCTTATTCATTCAGGTAATTGACCTCCTCAACTGTATAAGGATCTTCTTCAGTAGGTCCCTTAGCACTTCTTCTTATTCATCTTTTTCTACTGTGCTCGTCTCATGTGCACGTTTACATCCCTGTCAACCATCTGATCCGATGAATATCCATCCCAGCTTCCACAAACACTCATTGAACGAATGACTTCACTTCTGTCATTACAGCTTTCAAATCCAGATGGTCGCTACCGGCCAAAGGCCTAACGAGCTACAAACCTACCTCCTTCTTCTGATCTTCTTCCTTTCACGTCACGTTGAAAGCAATCATGAGGTCCTGGTATGTTGGTCATAACTGCCACGACGCCATACATCCACCTTAGGGTTTTGTATCAAACAATAAACAGAAGAATCTTCTTCGTTGGTCCTTCCAGTCCTTTCCCGCGTTTATGGGTTTATCCTCCATAAACGTCATTTTTCTCCTTACAAACAGATAAAGTAATCCCACCCAGAACTACTGCAACTGATCCTCCACAGATTAATCCATTTAAGAACTGATCCCAACACAGGTAATGAGGCAGAGATTCTGTGTTATGCATGAGGCAGAAGTAGTTCATTGGCCTTATGATACTGATGAGCTTTTACTCTGGGTTAAGATATCTTCATAACTCCTCTATGCAGTCCACACTGAAGGAACCTTCAGAACAAACAAAAACTGATCCCGCCACTTCACAATCCACAAGATCACAAGGAGCAGCTTTAAGAGCTGGCTCTTACAGCATATCTCACTCAAGACTGATGTCCGTCAGAACTAGTCCTTAAACCATTCCATTCTTGAATTGAGGCTCTTCCTCGCCGTTGTTTCTTGTTCAACTGCTTGATCAATTCTTCCATCCGCCTATAGTTGCTTTTTCTCGCTTCATCGGGATTTCTTCCTCAAGCTCCTCAATGTTCTTTCCACCCGCATCTATAGGAAAAGATCCAGCCTCGGCTTTCCCGTGCATTAATCAACCCCCCGAATGGAGACACGAGATTAACTGAAACATTGGTGGTCACAAAAACCCCTCACCCCCCTAATCAGAGAGTTGTGCTACTCTGTCAAAACTGAGATATTTTTCATGTCAAACCGGGTTATCATGGCTGTCCTGGTACACCTCCAGCTTTTTCCCAGCTGAGATAGATAACCAAGGCAACTGATCTCCCCTGAACAGCAAATCACACCTCACACAGAAGCATAGATATGACTGTCCTCTCACTAGTACTGGTAGATATCTCTACAAACTCCCTGCAAATATATTAACCAGACTGAGGTTTTTCTACTGAAATTGGCACTGTTGAATGTCAGAACGTAAAGTTAAGAGCTGAGAACAAAGATATATCCGCATGGTACAATACTAAACAAGAGTGGCAACAGGTCTATATGTTCACATCATGAATTGATACTTTGGACTCAAAGCAACCACTTCACCACACAGATCTGATCCATAATACTGATTTTGAACACTGATACACATTGATCCATGAAACAAAGGGAATTGAAGTCTTTCGTAAAGATATAGAAACTTTTTAGAATACATATTAATAAACACAGTTGGTCGACTTACAGATAACAACACTTATTTGAACCAAATACAAACAGAAACAGCAACACCATCGAGCACAAGATGGGGAAGAACTGAATCCTTCGTATTATTCCAAATGTTAACTTCAACTAACTAGATGATCCTGATCACAAATATCCACTCACAGAACATTTCGTGTCGGATTTTTTGTCCACGAATTGTAACTTCTTCCGAAACGACTGATCGTCGCTCGATCAACCAGCAATCTCGCACTGGCGTATTTTCTCACTTGTTATCCATATTTCACACGGATCGTCTTCTCGGCCATCATATACAAGTAAAACATCCGGAACCGACTTGAAGACTATCGTTCAACCGCCGAAGATTTTTCGATTGACCACAAACATCACTGCTTCAGAACATTTTTCACAGATTGCAGAAAACTCCTTCCATGATAGAATATATTCCAAACATCAGAATCAGCGAGACAACCAATCATCCATGAACAAAGAGTTTGTTTTTTTACATATTCTCCAATGATGTCCAAGCTATCCATAATGAAAGGTCTACTTTATACTAAATCCCATGCTCCATGTTCATGAGCCATTGCAATTCGATTTGTATTCAAACTACTATGGGGAACAATTACATGAAAACACATCAACTAAATAAATCCTCCCCAAATTTCAGGTGCTTCCTTCTGTTATGCAGAAAGACTGTGAATCTTGCAATAATTCAAAACTAGTGGAAGTTGCGCTTTGAAACCCACGCCCAAACCACAATCTTCACAACTGTCCCCAAATTCTCCACAAACTCACCATATCATTAAATCTCGAGGAAGAAAATGAATTCTAGAAATTGTCTAGACTTCATTAAACTCATGCAGTAATTTGTAAAGAAATTGAAATATTGCTTCTAGCTTCAACATTCTAACAGATCGCTGGTTTAGATCCAAGAAAAGAAAAGAAAGAAAATAAAATCTATTCTAAAAAAAATATACAATGAGTTTTCTTCTTCCCCCTTTCTAGGTTCCCAAAAAGAAAAGCTAACTTTACAAAAACTGTGTATGCCTATTTATAACTTTCGTAAAATGGTCCATTCCGGCGTCTGTGTGGATTTCCTAAACTGAATGCCCAAATTTCACTCGCTTTAGGGTCATGACTTAAAAGCTTATCGCGACGAGAAAATTTCTGGTCTATAGTTTAGCAAATTGTCATGATCGTAGGAAACTCGGTTGCAACATTCTTTCACTTGTTCTCGTGATTTGCCGAAGCCATTTACCTGAAGTTTTTGTCACTTAATTGCTTTCTTCAAATGGTAGTTGATTAGTGGTCATGACATGAATTCTTGTCGTGACTAAGTTAGTGTCAAGAGTGAGAATTTGCTGCGACCTCATTCTTCTTGTTTCCCGTGAATTGTGTCGCGAATTTCACTCTCTATGCCTTTACCCAGATTTCTATGTCGCGACCTTGATCCCATCGTCTCCGCCAACCTCCCCTAAGGGACGCTATTCAAATGTTCCTGCGCTTTCTGCTGTGTCGTGGACTAAAATCATTGTCCGTTTGTTTTCTTGTTGCGATTGAATTTAGGTCGCGACTGCATTTTCTTTAATCATCACTTGTCACGACTCTCAAAAGTATGTCGCGTCATTCTTTCTTCCTATCTGGGCCGCAACCTCATATCTCGCCCCAGCTCAGCCCCTTCAATTTTCTTAGTTAAGTACGGACTTAACTGCTCGCTTCTTTAGAATATATGTCGCGACCTCGATTTGATGTCACGACATTAGTTCCTGTTAGTTATGTTGATCTTTGTTGCGACTGTTTGTCCAACCAACTCCAGTATCGCACTGATCCCCAGGCCTATTGTCGCGACCGGCTATATTGTTTCTGATTCTATGTCGTGACCTTAGAAGTATGTCACGACCTCATTTCTGTTGTCAGCCACTGATCTTTAGTCACAAACTGATTCGTGTCAAACAAACAGGCGGTGAAAGAAGAAACCAAAACAAAATCTCCTGATACTCAGCCTCCAACATCATCATAGTCCAGACATCCCAAGAAACATCCCCATGATCCAACCCGAATGAGTCATCTGAGGTTGATCCAGTGCACAACTGTAATGAGATGCTAACACTTATCAATGCTGCAAACAGTTACTATCAAAAATAACTACTATAAATATATCTAAACAAAATAATGCAGCATAGATAACTCATGAAGTTTCTGGAATAGTCACTCCAACACCCAATGACACTGTCACAGGGTCTTAATACTTCCTTCCGATATTCTTCACCAGTCAAAGAAACGAGATCCATGTAATCATTTCCGAAACTGGATCTTTGTTTAACTTTAAAACTAAACTATAGTACTATTCTTTCTTGAAACATAGCATTTACTGAGCATTTAATGTTCCTTAAGTTGAAATCTCGCATTTAACCTACCCCCGATGGCTCATAAATGACAACTAATGGATGTCAGTGTATCTAACATTAAGAATACACTTAACCCTAAAATCTTGCCAAGTATTGACCGAAGAAAGTACATCAAATAGCTTTAAAACCTAGTTTTGAAAGTTTGAAACATAAATACCCAGTATCTGCTTCGTGAAAACAGAGGAACACCTGCAAACCTCATCAACCTACCTAGCAACCCTCCTCTTCAAGGTTCTAGAGGCTTTATTTTCAAACACCTTGAGTTTTCATCCTCAAAGGGTGTGTTTGGTTGCCTAGAAAATGAGAGAGAAAGAGGAGAGAGAATACAAATGAGGGTTTGTGTATCAGGCCCCTTTTGATGTGAGGGCTGAAATACTCAAAGCCATACTGCCTCGTCTTATGTTTTTAGCTTATTCTATATTTAAATACGATTTTTGTAGCCCGATATCTAATTTGTGTAATTGGTGAATGCAAAGTAAAAGGGTAGTTTTTGGAAGCATTTTGAGTGAGGTGGCAAAGTAGCATAAAGGTGGTTAGGAATAAGGGACGCTAACGCTGCGATGTCTCCATTGTTGTGGACGCTCTACTGTCGCCGACGCTGGGTCAACATATATATAGAAGTCAACAAGCGGCAACGCTGCGGACGCCTCAACCTCGCGACGGCCCCAACGCCGCGACTCCCAACGCCGCGACGCCAGCCCGGAAGCTTCGCTCTCAATCATTAGTGTGCTAAAAAGGGGACCAGAATTCAAAGAGGGGAGATAGAGGAGAGTACGAACTAGGGCACGAAAATCATAACAGCAGCGACTTCTCAATTCTCGAGATATCATTCACAATTTGTATTTTTCTTCTTTTTGAATAGAAGTACTGATGTTTGATAAATTAAACACTGGTGTTCTCATATCTGCCACGCCCTAGATTTATACTGACAGTAAAGGCTGTCATTGAACTCAGCCACAGAACGATTTAAGATTAGACACATCAACATCAGAGCGATGAATGATCCGCAGAATAAGAATCGCTGGATACAGATGTCAATAAATAGGTTGAATCAGAATGTAGTGGTAATTAGACTGATCTAGGTATGAACGGATTCGAGAGAGCGTCTCTGATCAAAGACAATCCATCCAAACAAGTCCGAATGGTAAAATGACACTGAACATCCCTCCCGGATAACGTAGTTATATATTATGATCAACCATCTTGTCGACATGCGAGGTGAATCAGATATGGCCCGGTAACAGAACACGTCATCGTTCTGAAGAACTCCAATAATGGTCGATGAATACCACCAGAAAGGATCATCGGCAATACAGAATATCGCAACCCCGTCGACAACAATCATCTGACGTTGTTATGAGGTCGCACCGCATAGAGGGGAATTTCGTTACAGAACATCTATAATCAACGGCATATTTAAGAAACCAGACTTCCGATTCAACAGATGAACTCAGATTCATGAAAGATCCGCAAGATCAGGTCAGACGATTACGAGGGCGATACGTGGGGCTGGCGCAGGAGTGCTACAGCGCCAAACACCGCTTTTCTTCCTGCGCCGCCGATCCACCAGAAAGCGCCCGTCCCCGATAGTTGGCGGCGAGTAACACACGCAACTGAGTTACCTCTGAGTACAGTCTGATTATTTCATACTAAGTCCATCCGCCCATCTTCGCGAGACTTCAGTTCCATTATCATTTGTCATCAGAACTAAAGGACTGGCACCAAAGTTGATCTCCTGCGTCATGCCGTTTTTTTCTGTCCTTACACACAGTCACATAACAGAACATCATACTAGAAATCTAGCGAAATCATGGAGAATGTAAACGAAGAGCGTGATCTTAGCACGAGCAAAACGGAGCTACATAGGGTCGAAATGGGAATAATCTAAGGAATCGCTACCTGTGCCGCTTATACAACCGGGATGATCCATTTATGTTGGGTTAGAAGAGTTTGTCTTTACCGGGCCACGCTTGTTCGGGATAGCTATCCGAAGACCACCGATTCAGTAAACAACTTCGAAATGGGTCAAGAATCTTATTGCATGCTTCGTGAACATTCTATTTCATGGACTACCAAATGAGAATCCAAATATGCATCTGACCAACTTCCCCGAAGTCCCGCGACACGATCACCACAATGGGGTTACCGGATGAGGCACCAGTTGAGACGTTCTCTCACTCAGGTGATAGAGCCAAGCATTGTTAACAAGTCAGCCAATCGGATTCCATTACTCATGGAACGATTTTAGTGTAGAAATTCCCGCACCAAGTTTTTCCCACTTAAAATTCCACATCCTAGTGCAAGAGATCAATACTTTGGACAACTAGAGGGAGAGAACCTGGCAGAGGCATGGGATAGATTTCACGAACTACTGAGGAAGTGCCCACATCACAGACTGACCAGATGGATGCAGGTCCATACTTTCTATAATGGTCTGAGGAATGCAACTAGAACAGTGATTGATGCCTCGGCTGGAGGGGCACTAATGAAGAAAACCACGGACCAAGCTTATGAAATCTTGGAAGATGCTGCGACTAATACAAATCAGTGGCCTAGGGAGAACACTCACACTCCTGTTAGTCTGCACATAATACTGATGTCCCTGTCAACCCACTGTCCAGTGCTGCCCACGCCCAACCAACCCATTTCATGGTCCAACAAATACGATATGTATCCGCCATGGGACATGAATCCACACCGCTATAACAATAGCACAATGTCGGCCGGGAAACCAAATAGAGCAGCCCAAAGACGCGGTCGAGGTTCAATCGTGAGTCGGCCACAAAGAACAAGGACAAGATGGGGAAACAACTATCGAATCAAAACTGGGCGTCAAGGGTGGCGTAACAATCAGAATCGTAACAATCGTAATGGGCCAAGGGTATGGATGGAGGAACAATCAGAACAACATGCCTGATTAGTGCCCAATAAGTGCTATTTTGAACCCTATTTATTACAGGTTTTGAGTGTTTTTTGTATACTAATCATTCTAATTAACCCGATTTACACATCAAGGTCCCTATTATTCTACTAGTCTCATTTTGTGGCAAATTTTGCAGTTTTTGCGAGCTAATCATGCCAACATTGTTGAGTCGATCCAAACATGAAGAATTTGAGTCAAACTCAACATCATAGATCAGAGACTAAGAAGAAAGAAGAGCATAAAATAAAAGAAATAGTGTGATGGTGATGCAGCTGAAGCAGGAGCAATGGAACAAGAGCTGCCAGAAGAATGGAACAAGGCTGCACTCAAGAGTGCTGGAATTTCGCTATCATAGCTGAAAAAATCACTGGCGTATAGCTTAAAAATTTCTTCGCTTCCTATTTTTGTGTTCAAACGACTCGCTTTTGGTTTTTTCCTTCTACCCTTCTTGTAATAACCTTTGTTTTGGTTTTTTTGTAATTTCCCTTGCTCGCACACTATATGTTTTCAGAGTCAAGGTTTGTGAACATCAATCAACATCACAATAAATTTTGGGGAAGCTTTCAGCTCCCGTTTTCCCTGCTCCATTTTCTTTCTTTTCCTTTTCCATTTTCTCGGCTGCCAAACACTTCTCTGAGGATGCCAACTCAGAGGATGTTCGGTTAGGACTCCTTCCTCCTTGAAGAGGAGGGTTGCCGGCTAGATTTAAGGTAAATCTGACAGCCTCCTTGCTTTTAACGTGAGACGTATTTATGGTTGTTTACTGCCTCGCTTCTCAATTAGGTTAAAATCTCTTAAGCATGCTCTCTTTAATGTGTACTTGGCAAGCTTTGGGTGTCTAGCATGATACCCACCTTAGATCCCTGAGTCTGCACATGTCTGTCTCCCACTCAGCCATCCATTATAACAGATACTTGCCTTCATTTAAGTCTATTTAAACATGTCTCTTAATAAAATCATAAGAATAACAACTATGTCGGAATGAAAGATCCCTGGGAATGATTATATGTCATCTCTTCCTAACGCGAGAAAAATACCCGAGATACGCTATCAGGCCTTTGTGTCCCAAGTCCAATAACACACTGGCAGGTCCATTCATAGATTTTTCCTGCTTAGTTTCAACCAACAACTGATCTCTTCTTCACCTGCAAACCCACAAACAAACCAAACTTCAGATCCACCACGCGATCTCCATCTAAACGTCACTGAAGAACCCATCTCTGAGTTCACCTATGGAGATCATTTCACAACATCTTAACACCCACATAAGAGGGAAGAAAATAGGAAACAAATTTTGTTGATTCCAGATCACCCTACCGTGGCACGAATCAATGCCATCACCCCGAGTGAGCGAACCACCTCCTGAAAAAAAGGTGGACTTAGAACAAGCCCTTGCACAGATGCTCACCTCACACACCGCCTTTATGAATGAGACAAAGGCGAATATGTAGCAACAGGCCACCCAATTGAACAATCAAGCAAAGACAATGGAGAAACTTGAGGCATGATGGGTCAAATGGCCAAACAAGGACGTAAAGGCAACAGGGTTCACTACCAAGAAATTCAGAGGTAAACCCTAAAGGAGAAGGGAAAGAGTACAGCAAGGCCATCAATCTAAGGAGTGGAAGAGAGTTGGAAATCCTGGGAGTCGCACCAGCGGTAAGAGAACTCGAAAATTAAGGAGCAAGACCAAAGCATCCTAAAGACCAGATGCGCATGAGCAACCCTGTGATACGAGAGCACCCTCAAGGATAAAGAAAGTCAAGGAAGTCCCAAATGTCCGCATAAAAATAGATGAACCCGGCCATGTCCTCCAAAAACCCCAGATCCCTGAGGTTGAAGAAAGGCAAGCCAGAGTAGCTAGCTTGCAAAGCTTCGACATCTTCAAGAAACTACATATTAATATACCCTTTTTGGAGGCACTAGAGAACATGCCAAGTTACGTGAAATTCATGAAAAAGATCTTGGCGAGTAAGAAGAAGTTGGAGGAATATGGGACCATCGCCTTAACTAAGGAACCCATCGTCAACCCAAAGCTCAGCTTCCCAAAACTTCAAGATCCGGGTAGCTTTGCTATACCGTTCTCTATAGGGAACCAGGTATCTAGAAAAGCCCTATGTGACTTGGGAGAAAGCATCAACTTGATGTTGCTCTCGATGTTTAAAAGGCTAAAGTTGGGGGAACCAAAATCGACCAACCGCTTGCAACCCAGGCATGTGTCCTACCAACATCCTGGTATAATTAATGTTCTAGTAAAGCCGTGTAAAATCCTGCCCTTCCGCACTCAGTCATTCCTAATGACGAAACTCCAGAAGTCCATTACCCGATGAAAGACACACTTTTCCAGCATTTAATGCTCAACTAATAAGATAGAAGAACAGAAGAACAACGAGAGTCTGCAGCATTCATGAAGCATCCAAATGATGATCCAAATGAAGATATCTTAGAACTTCACTACACAGAGATTTTGCAAGGAGATGCGAAAAACTTCAGGGATAAGCCTATTACTACACAAAAAGACACCGAGAAGGGTAAGGGCATGAACATAAGAATATTTCATCCACCTGGTATCGGGGTGTGAGCACTAGTAGGGAGATGCGTACATTCCCCAGCTTTCTAAGCACATTGCACATCGAGATTCGTAATGAGCTAACGACATTAAATATAGCACTTCGAGGCAACCTTAAGTTTTTCTTTGAAATTTTCCTTTCTATGGTTCAATTTTTATTATCCGCTTTAAGTTATGGTCGGGGCTTGTCGTCTCTGTCCGTAATCTAATCCTTTGATGTCTACTTTTGTGACCTCGCGATCGAAAGTGATTGAGGATCCGTCATGCTCAGCATTGCAAAAGTCCGTGAGTCACAATTGCACCAGGGAGTTTTCTCTACCTAGACCATGGTCGAATAATTACATTTAGTCTTCTCCCCGACCGCCACAGACGCTGGGCTCAAACATCGCGACACTGATCTCAACGCCGCGACGCTGGATTAGACTCCTCTCTAGAACGCCGCGACGTTGGGATTTCAAACGCCGACGCTTGGTTTTAACCATTCTCCGAACGCCGCCGACGCGATGCTTCTCCACTGAACGTCGCGACGCTGCACCCGAATCGTCGCGACGCGTTCCCGCGAAGGCCAAAACCAACCTCATTTTGCTTATACCCTATTCCCTCTTGGCTTAAACCCTAGTGCACCCTGTGTCGCCCTCCTGCTCCACCTCTTGCCGGAGTCCACTCCCACACCTGTCGGAGGCCATTGTTTTTCCCTCCGACACCATCACCGGCACTGCCACCACCAGTTCCCTCCACACCTATCACTCCACTGTCCCTGTCTGGCGCCTTCCACACCAAGCCTAGGTGTCCGCTTGGAGTTCAGAGGCTTCGCTTACCTGCACTTTGGTCACCCAAAGTTTGGTCTAGCCTTTCGCTTGAGCCAATAGGGTCTGCTTGGTGTACTAGGTTAGGGTCTAATTTAGGTGCCCATTTGGTTTTAGCTTCTTAGTGCACTTAAGGCGCCAAATACGTTGTCTACCATCTCGCGTGGCCTCATTGTCGCCATTTGGCCCATCAAGGACCGTAGGGCAGTCCTGCACCCTTTTCAGTGGTGACAATGTCTAAGAGGCTGCTCACCAAACTGGGAGCCCGCCGTTGAGGACCCAACCCGACTTCGATGTCACGCGGTTCGCAATGAGGGTGCTGTCAACACGGCTCAAGACCATCTACAAGAACCGATCTTTATTAAGGAAAAGGGTTTCCATCACCCTCGACGACTTCTTCCTCGAAGAAGACTATTATGGCCAAGGGATGGCAGACTTGTCAACCACCCCATCCACCGCTGAAGGAGCTGGTGCAAGAATTTACGCCAACCTCGCTCCCACGTCACAAGAAGGTCCGGTGCTGGCGTGCCGGGTGTACTCAAGGCGAGTCTATCAACCACTTTATAATCTTGATCATGTCCCCCCCGCAGCCTTGACGATTCTTTACGAGCACCGACATCTCGAGGTCATTCGGTCTTGACAAACAAAGGGGTGAGGGAAACTCAACAACGAGGGCCACGCCATCCACTTGCGCTGCTACTGGGCATATATCTCTAGTCCGGCACACTTCATCACGTCGCCTCATTCGACGACGAACGTAGGGAAGTGACCTCAAGCTTGCCCTCGCTTCAATTATGCCATCATTCGTGATATTCCTTCGTCAAGGTGCTATGAGGATGCCATCCTCCATAACCGGGACGCTAAGATGAACTTGGGGCACCCTTTTCTCATATATGGCCTATGCAAACGAGCCGGGGTGCCCCTAGATGACAACGAGGCATGGTTACACCCTATCAAGGCTATATCGGTTAAGCGGGACAAACCGAGTGTACCACGACCTGAGGGGACTTACGATTCAGGTCATGAGCCCGAGGACGAGGACGAGCTTCACGACTATCAAAGTTCATTTGGAACTCGGCGACCCCCGTGGATGACATCGCGCCCTCTAACTCACCCACCTCCACCACCAACACGCTGTTCTGAGGCATCTCCTCCCGCCCCACACTTGACTTAGAGACCCAAGGCTCTCCCCCATCGAGCATTTTGATGCATTCCGACGAGACCCAGAGCACCGAGTCCCTCACACAGATACTGAGCCCTTCGCGCTAACACAAGCAAGACGGTTTTGGCAACTGTGCCACTATTCTTAGCAAAGAAGAATTCCTCCAGCCCACAGATAGCTTCTGCTCCACCACTAGCCACCACCACCACCACCACAATGACCTGCCCGATCACCAGGGGAGTTCCCTCCACCTTCTTCTGTTACTGCTGGGACACCGCCTACTCTTTGCTGGGGTGGGTGGTGCTCTGGTTTTTTTTTTTTCTTAGATTAGTATTGTTTTTATTTGTGCTGTAGTTTAATTTCGTTTATGCATGTTAGTTTGCATTTCAGTTTAGTTTCATTTACGCTTGCTCATTTTAAGATGTTGAGTTTTGTGTTCGGCCTATGCTCAGAAGCTTTAGGTAGATCATATACATGTGTGGGGGCAGGCTCGAGGTTTAGTAGCTTGTGTATGAGCTGCTGTTTGAGAGTAGGGATCACTTTGGGCCAAATCCACTATTGTCATGGAAGAAAGGATTCATATGCCTGATGCTCCTGTGAATTAGGTCAATAGGTGGGGAGGCCTAGCGAACCACTTCCTAGTGGTATACCCAGATGCCGAACCCGGCTACCAAGGTTCACAAACCATGGGAGTCTCCTAAATTTCCACCCAAAGAGATAGGACATCGTGAAATAAAAAGAGGATTGCCTTCGGTTCCCAAATAAAAAAAAACAAAAACAAAAAAAAATTATTAAAAGTTTAGGCATAGAATGCTGCTTCCTAATCGAACCCGCATCACCCGAGGGGCCTTCAAAGCCCAATGCCCCGAGCCAACCGGGCCGGGAGTCATCAATTTCACCCAGCCTCGTTACATTGGACGTAAGATGGAAGTTTCCACGCCTTAGGGCCCTTAGGTTTAGCTGAGTGTTCGCGACGCTCGAGGGAACTGAACTGCCCGCGCCCTTAACTAACTGGTGGGGGAGTCACCAACTAATCCCCGCTACATGGTCAATTTCAGCATAAACTGTACGCACTAGTTTTGTTCTCGTGTTATGAGTAGAGAGGCAGAATTTCAAACAAAGTATGCCTTATCCTTTCGTAGTTAGATTTTCCTAATTAGCGAAATGAACTGTCAGTGCTTGAACCTAAGACACTGGGAGGTCATGTATGCAACGCATTATAGTCCTTGGAAAAGTTATTGAATAATTTGAGGTTTGAAAAATTAATAATCCCACCGAAGTTCAACCAGTTTTCGAAAGTCGAACACCCTTGCGAATCCCGTGAACTTCAAATAAAACTAAATGCGGTGTGAGCTTCCATCCACTGATCCTCTATCTATCGCATGTGCATCACTATCTTCATGTTAGACTATAGTATGTAGGGTGTGTTCGGGCGATCGCTCTGTTTGGGGGACAAGCAAGAAGCTAAGCTCGGGTGTGGGATGAAAGTGGCTAAAATACTCAGGTCATACCCGTCTGGCCTTATGTTTTTAGCTTATTCACATTTAAATAATGCATTTTGTAGCCCTGATATCCGATTTGTGTAATTGTGGAATGCAAAGGAAAAGGGTAGTTTTGGAAGACTCGGAGCGTAGGTAAGGCGTAGCGCAGGTGTATCGAACGTCATGACGCTAACGTCAGCGCACGCCCCACGCCAGGACGCCCCAACGCCGCTACGCCAGTCAACATTTATAAGTCACCAAGCGCAACGTCGACGCCTCAACCTCGACGCCCCATGTCGCTGACAGCGGTAACGCCGCGACGCCGCGAAGCCTATTTCTCAATCATTAAAAGCAAAAAGGGGACCAGAATTCAAAGAGGGGAGATCGAGGAAAGTACGAACTACAGTGGCACCTAAAATCATAACAAAGAAATGAATTTCGACCTCGGGAGTAAGAGCTCACACCTAGGTTTTCTTTTTTGATAGAAGTACCGATGTTTGATAAATTAAACACTAGTGTTCTTGCTATCTGCATGTTCTAGATTTATACCTAGGGTGTTGTCGAACCCCCGTCACAATTGCATGGATTAAAGATTAGCATTTTATATTATTCGCTTGTTTATAATCTGCTAACATCCGCTTATATCTCAGAATCATTTACATGGTGATGTCTCTGGCCAACATTAGCGTGACTATACCGAGATCCGAGATTCGAGATGAGGATACCTGTGGACTGAGTAGAGCAGCCTCGCTGATTCGCAACAGAGATATTCCGATCCCGAGGGTGGCAATTAAGGCCAGAGACGGCTATTTCTGAGCATCGAGTCGGGGGCAGAGATACACTCAACTCCCTACTAGCGAGATAGGCTGATTACACTTCAGAAAGGGTATTTCGTAAGCAAGATCACCTAGCCATCAATAAATCATAAATAAACTTAACAATATCATCTTTAAGAAATAATCCATCGAAAGTGGCAGGGGGAGACATAGCCCTAGTCTTCATTATACAGTAATTCATTAAGATCGGTTAGTTTAGTTTAAATTCAGACACTAGTAATCTTTCACACAACACTTATATCCAGATAATATTCAAAAGTCAATCTCTGTATTCAACAAACTTATCCCCGCTGATCAATATCCGTACCATAGGTACACTATATTACTTGGGGCGACGCTGCACCCTGCTTAATACAAATAGCATATTATACACACACCACGCTTTCAGCCTATCACCCGTAATGGAAATGCCTTCCAATTAAAGTTAGGTTACAAATTGTTCCGAAAATGGCTTATATAGCCTTACAACTAGGTGAAATTACCAAACTATCCTAAATAGTATAATTACAGTGAGGTTAGAAATGAAATTAACCAAAACGAGACATTTGTAATAATAAAACACGAAGGTAATTTCACTATTAGTGAAAATTTCCTCGCTGATAGCGAATCATAATACACAGCTTAAAATTTCGCTATTCTGCGAAATTTCACATATTGCGAATTTCACATTGCGAAAAATTCGCCATTATCATAAATTGACCTCGATAGCCCTCGTTTTGCTCCCGTCTCCGCATGCGCCTAACCCATTTGATGCAATCAAAGATAAATCATTCGAAATCGAAGTAAATCAGCTCAACTTCGGTATGCAAAGCTTGGATATGATAGAATAGGTCTCCAACCTCAAAACTACCACAAACAAATTTCGAAATACAATCATTAGTACCAAAGGGACCTACAAGTGTCAATCGGCTTAACTAATATGATTAGTACACAAAAAGTACTTATAACATATCTTAAATAAGGTTCAAAATAACACTTTTTGTGCACTAATCACACCCCCTAACTGACACATTGCTTGTCCCGTAGCAATGCCAGAAATAATCAATAAGCAGAGGACAAAAACATGTGAGGTCAAAAAGGTTTGTAAAAGTAATGCATAAACATGATTTAGAATCACGAAACCTGTTTAATAAACTATCCTAAAGAATGAAAACTATACCGCGTTAACTGACCAACAAGCTTCCACCTCGAGGCATGAACCAGGCTCTTCTACAAAAAGCTACAAGTTTGTTTGATCAGGTCTCGATCATAAACTGTTTAAATTGTACGCCACCCCCCAACCGAAGCACGCCATAACCTATGTTAAAAACTCCAAATAGATCAGACCCGCCCCACAATTCTTTTGGCGCTGTAGGTGCAATGTCGAGGGTCTCGACTTCACTAAAGTCCGTGTAATGGGGATTAACTGACGACTCCCAACCAATGAAGGTTTAGGGCATCAAGCCATGAGGATCTTTCGACCACAAACTCTATAGGTTTCACCCCAGACTCCGAATGATTTAGAGCCTCTAGCACATATAACTCACTAAACTCCACCCATCCACCCGTAGCTAACACTAAGCTCAAGTGACTTCAACCGTTGAAGGCTTAGGCGCCGGTTTTAAAGGCTGCCATATACCCCCTGACCGTGCTCTCGGTTTCAAGGCAAAGCAATGCGATTCTATTCTTTCTTTCTTTCACTTTTCTTTCTTCTTTCATTCGAAGACACATCGCCTTCATGCATGGGGGGTCCACAACCTCATTCAAGGAGTAAACGACACTAGGTTAGGATTTTAATCGTAAGAGGGCTTTGCGGCCGCTTTCTTAGCCTATCATTGAGACCCAACGCTTAGTGTGTGGTTAGCTAAAGGTGAAAAAGAGATGTAAGTAAATACACAAGAAGTTAACTAGTCATCCACTTAACTCCTAAGATAGACCTTCAATCACGACACCATTGGGGTGGGAAGGCTTAACAAACAAATTGCAAGGCTAAACATTATGCATATACAAAAGTTAATTAAAATAAAATATAAAAAATTGTGGGTGCAAAAATAGACAATGCAAATACTGCTATAAATCTTTTAATATAACCAAAAGGGCTAGTACAAGCTTATCATAGCTTAACACTATACATAGCTAAACAAAATAAACCACTGCCTACTATTGGCTAATACATACTAACAAATAGTCCCAAAAAAACTAGTAGGCAGTTGATAAAACTAAAACAATACAAGTATAAACAAAACAAAACATAAGTACTATAAATGCCACTTCCGACGCTAACTCTCCCCCCCACCCAAAGCATCACTGTGTCCTCACAGGTTAGGGATAGGAAAGCTAGAGAAGGAAGGGCGACCACCTCACTCTGGTGGTGGTGTAGATGCAGGTGGATCTGAAGCTACTGCGGCGGCCGCGAGCACATCCAACGAGGCTGCTGAAGATACAATACCGGCCAAGTGAGTAGTGGGCTATATAGGCTCCGCCACGAATCGTGGAGACCACGCGGCTCAGATCCGTGAGAAGAATAGCCCGATTCTGCGGCGAGTGACTCCGCCGAGCCATCCGCTTGGCCACGTCACCCGAGAAGCCATGAAGACGTAGAGGTGAGGCAAAAGTGACAACATCCATAATAGCCAAGAAATCCCTAGAAGTGACAAGGATGTGCTCAGATGGCTGTTGTGATAAGGAGGACGGGCCCCGCAGCCCCAGGAGGAGCTCTGGGGCAAGAGGAGCGGAATCGATGTGGGATGCATCTGAACTGAGATGTGCTGCTTCACCCCGAGGTAGTCCTCCGCATAATCATCCACCGACCTCCTCCCGTCGATGTACGTAAAAGAGTGGCATAGATAGGGTCCGGGCTGCTGATAAAATCGTGACAACTCTACCGACGCCTATACATGGCTCCTCCGGGAACCTGTGCACGAAGACGTGGCATAGCAACCCCGCATCACTGCTTGAATAGCTCTCACAGAGCCGTGCCCCCGCGGACTCTCAGCTTAAGTAAAGCGGTCATAACAAGCTCTACCGGATTGAACTAAAACCCCTCGAATATCCGGTACAGAGCCTCTAGAATAGCTCCTCTGCGCTATAAATAATGCTAAAGTGGGAACATATCGACCGGGCACGTGGGTCTACGAGGAGACCGCGAGGAAACCGCTCCTAAAAGGATAGATCCACGGCGTATCTCGAGAGAGCAACCATCTCTAGGTGATGGCCGAAACGCGATAACTGCGGGAGTTAGCCACCATCGGCAGGCCTAAAGAAATGAGATCCGGCTCTAATTTTGACGCCATCTACATCAACATAAGCTAAGACCGATCGACACTCCCTCGTGGATGTCATAATAGGATAGAACTCAAGAACCACCCGGTTAGAAAACTCGCCTGAGACATAAATCTGCAAGAAATGAATACCTCGCACTAACCGCATCAATCTCCTCAACCGGTCCGCCGCCGCGTTAGTATATCATAGTGGGACTCTCCGTGAAAGTCCTTAGCACGACAATTCACGCTCCTGCATTCGTCATAGCTAAATAGTGACTTAACTGCCGGATAACCGAGGGTGAACTCCGAGCAAATGGAGGAGGCGAAGGCTCTAAGCCGGGGAATGAGAAGACTCCCGCGATGTCGTGGCCCGCTTGAAGCGGGCCCGGTGGTCGGATGCACAGGAGAAGGGGCGAGGTCCCACCGCATGGTATCACCTCGGATGGGGCTCAAGACTCGAGACTCGTTAGATACCCGCAGGCCGGACTCTACATCAAGTGGGCCGCATCAGAGGCAAGCAGTGAGGTGCCTGCAAGATCCCGAGTCGAAAGGCCAAGAAGAACTGACGTGCCAACGCCATCTCCTCGCAGGTAAGGGTCTGACCCCGGGCTCGATCGATGCCCCACGGTGTGAACTATGGCGGGAAGTCAAGCAAAGCGTAGGGAACCGCAGTGACGCACAGGGGCGGCGATGACGTGGCTCAGCGCTGCCGACTGCAAGTGACGACAGAGACTCCAAAGATCGGCTGGGAGGGGAGGAGAGCTGCAAGATATGATCGGGAGAGGCGGAGGCGTGGGGATGGTTGCTCGTGCGCCGTGCAAAGTGTGCGCCTCGTGGCTAAAATGCAAGGCGCACAGGACGAGGAATGAGGGTTTTATAGAGCATTTGGGCAACTAAAAGGTCCCTGTGCAAATGAAGAGCCGTTAGGGCTTACTAAAAATTTCACTATTATAGCGAAATTTATGCCCGCACCAAAGATTTATCCCGCAAAATAAAATAACAAAATAAAATAAAATATTAAACTGAACATTTCAAAGAAGGTTTTAATTAAAACTAAAATAAATAAATAAAAATACTAAAAAAATAAAATAAATTAAAAATTGACCAATCAAACGAAATTCTTGAGCTACGCTTGGTCTTAGCGGTTAATAAACCAACTCGCGGGTCGGGAATGCTCACCGCGGAGGATCAAGAGGAAATCTCCTCCTTTTCCTGTAATGGCGAACAAGATAGGGCTTGGACTCAAGGTTCGTTAACTTTGGCATTTTCTTGTCTTCGGGCCGAGAAGCACAATCGAGCCATTCAAATATGCTCGATGGATGATAAATGGGCCTCGTCTTATCAGCGATTTGAGCTTGCCCGAAAATGGGTATGGAGTTTGAATCATACAGGAGGACTTGATCCCCCTGATTGAAGGTTTTCCGGGTTATGAGCTGACTATGCCACTCTTCGCCTATCCTTTGCAATTTTGGAATTGAAGTAGGCGGCTGCTTCTCACTCTTCTAACTTGTCAATCTTAAGCATTCTTTCGTGCCAGCCTGCTTCATATCCATATTCAAATTTCAGACGCTTCCACCACGCCTTGTATCATTTCTATCGTAAATGGCAAGTCTTACAAACTAAGCGATACTTCCGTGACATTCCGAGGATAGCGTCTTGTATGTCGCCTGTATGCCCACAATGAGTCTTGAAGCTTCAAAGACCAATCCTTCCTGCTAGAATTAACAACTTTCATCAAGATGGTCTTTATTTCTTTGTTGGCTAGCTCCACTTGACCACTGGTTTGAGGATGATACGAGGTGGCTACCTTGTGCTTAACACCATATTTGGATAAGAGGTTCTCAAAGGGTTTTTGGCTTTCGTGAAAGTGAGAACCTCCATCACCGATAATTGCTTGGGAACCCCGACCCAGAGAAATGCCTCCCTTCAGAATTTAAGACTCGCTTAGGTCAGCTGCCCTGCATGGCACTGCTTCGACCCACTTGGACACATAGTCCACCCCCACAAGGATGTAGGCATAGCCGAAGGAAGTAGGGAATGGTCCCATGAAGTCAATGCCCCATACATCAAACAATTCAACTACTAAAATGAGGTTCAAGGGCATCATATGACGACGGGAAATCCTTCCCAGTCTTTGGCACTTATCACACTGCTTGCACATGGTGTAGGCATCTTTAAACAATGACGGCCAATAAAAGCCCAAATGCAGCACTTTCATGGTTGTTTTCTGTGAAGCGAAATGCCCTCCCACACGCACCGGCCATAGCAATGCATGAGAATTCCTTCCTGTTCGTCTTCCGACACACATTTCCTTATTATCTGATCAGCACAATACTTGAACAAATACAGCTCCTCCCAATAGTACGAATGAACCCTTGCATGGAAGAACCTCTTGTCCTGTGTTGTCCACTCCACTGGTAACTCTCCCGTTACCAAAAAATTGGCAATGTAAGCATACCATGGTGCTGCACTCATCGGCCAGAGACTCCTCGTGGAAATTCATCAAATATGGGAGGGCGCGGGTATTGTGTGCTATAGTTAACTGAGAGATGATCGCAGAACAACGCTTCACCTCTTCTATTCTAATCTGATGTTGAAACTCTTATAGCAATAGAACCCATCTAATAAGTCGAGCCTTGGAATTTTGTTTTGTGAGTAGATATTTCAATGTCGAATGATCTGTGAAGATTACAATATCTGACCTAATCAAATAAGATCGGAACTTATCTAAAGCATAGACCACCGCTAGCAATTCTTTCTCCGTAGTAGTGTAGTTTCTCTGAGCTTCATTTAACGTTTTGCTCGCATAATACACCATATACGGCTTTCCCTCTATTCTCTGTCCGAGAACTGCTCCGACAGCTAAGTCACTAGCATCGCACATTACCTCAAAAGGCAAGTGCCAGTCAGGGGCTCTCACAATGGGTGTTGTAGTCAAATATGCCTTAAGCTCCTCGAACTTTCTTGGCATTCGCATCCCATTCAAACTTTGCATCTTTTCAAGGAGCTTGTAGAGCGCTTAGCAATTTCGAAGTCTCGAGATGAACTGCGATAGAAGCTGCATGTCCAATTCTTGCGCCTTTGTCTTCATTAGTAGGAGTTGGCAATTTCGAGATCAATTCTACCTTGGCCTTATCCACCTCAATTCCCCTCTTAAAAATGATGTGCCCCAACACAATGCCTTGATTTACCATAAAATGGCATTTTCCGGTTCAATTACTAGGTTCTTTTCGACCTTGTCGTGGAGGGCAGTTTCCCGAATGGACCAGGCATTCATCGAGCTTTAAAAGTAAGCGGTATGTCATCCATAAAAACCTCCATAATACACTCCACCATATCACTAAAAATATTGAGCATACAACGTTGAAAAGTGGCCGAGGCATTGCATAGACCAAAGGGCATCCTCCTATAGGCATATGTACCAAAAGGACAAGTGAAAGTGGTCTTGTCCTGATCATGCATAGCGATCTTTCGTCCCGGAAATAGCAGATACCCATCTAGAAAGCGTAGAAGGGATGACCCGATACTCTCTCTGGAGCTGGTCCATGAAGGGGTAAGGGAAAGTGATCCTTCGGGTCACCTCATTCTAACATACGTAGTCGATACATACCCTCCATTTTGTAGTGGTCAGTTGGGCATTTCCTCCTTTTCTCATTGAGCACATTAGTAACCTAATTTCTTGGGGTACTACTTGGGTTGGACTTGCAAGAATTTGTAGGATATGAGGTATGATCTTGGAAGCTGTAGCAATTTCAACACTTCCCCTCATACCACCTCTTGCATATGTGGATTCAGTCTCCTTTGTGGCTGCCGAACCACTTTCGATTCCTCTTCTATGTAGATATGATGGGTGCATACAATCGGGCTGATGCCTTTCAAATCGGAGATCTTCCATCCGATTGCTTTCTTGTTCCTGTGGAGGATTTGAAATGGCCCACGACCTCACAATGGTTGCTCAATAGTAAAAAGAAATCCTCTTGGATAATGCATTTTCCTCCCAGAATGCATATTTCAATTCAACAGGTAGGGGCTTAAGATCTAACTGTTGAGGACCATGTTCCTCACTTCCCGATGAAATAGAGGTAACACTTGACCTTTCTTACTCGGTCCATGCAATAGGCTCACTTTCGGGAAACTACGTTGGTCTTCATTAACGTCAGCCAACTCCACAGCAATACATCTTGCACAAACAGCTCATTTGCTTGTTCTTCAAGGATGTACTCTATCGTACAAACCTCTTCTGTCATCCTCCTATTAGTGCGTGTGCTTTTGCTTTCCGGATGGAAAATATTGAGCTCTAAGGTCATATTTCCAAAGGTTAGTTGCATCACCCCATTCTGACAATTGATGATCGCATTGGAAGTGGCCAAAAATGGCCTTCCCAGGATGATTGGCACATGGTTAGCCCCTACTGCGACCGGTTCGGTATCAAGCACTACAAAATCCACTAGATAGTAGAATTTGTCCACCTGAATCAAAACATCCTCAACTGTCCCCTTTGGTATTTTGATGGACCTATCGGCTAGAGACAAAGTGATAGTGGTTGGCTTAAGTTCGCCTAGCCCTAGCTGCTGGTACATGGAAAAAGGCAGTAGATTTACACTTGCCCCCAAATCTAGCAATGCCTTTTCCACACAAGTGCCGCCTATGTTCACAGAGATTGTAGGACACCCCGGATCTTTATACTTCACAGGAGTCTTGCACTCAATGATGGCACTCACTTGCTCGATCAAAAGGCCTTTTTATTCACATTAAAGCCTCTTTTACCGTGCATAGGTCATGGCTTTGCATACGTAGGGTTGCTTGATCATATCGAGAAGAGGGATGTTAACCTTCACTTGCCGTAGTACTTCTAAAATTTCAGTTTGGTTAACTGAATTTTTCCTTTTTCGAAGTGCTTGTGGGAAAGGAGGGGGTACATTGTGTTTCACCTCTTCCTCTGCTGGTTGTTCTTCCTCTGGTGGTTCGACCACTGTGGGAGCTTTCTTGGGCGGATTCTGCAGGGTAGCTGGTCTCAGTTCCGTACCACTTCTCAAAGTTACTACTGCTTTCACTTCATCAATTCTTGCATTGGGATCAACGCCAAGCCTATCATGCATTCCCCTCGAGGTTTTTGCGTATGCAGGAAGGAATTTCCTTTCGAGGACCTACTGGCGATTAGACAACTTTGGAAATGGAACTTTGCAAGTTGTCATATTTGTTGGAGATCTCAAAATGCATACTGTCTATTTTCTTGTTGAGTGAGCTCTCTACTGTTTGAATATTCTGATTAGTTTGAACATTCAACACCTTTTGTTCCTCCACAAAGGTACCTACTACCTTGCTTAAATTCAGAATTGCTTGCTCAACAGGAGAAGAAGGTGGGGGTTCTTCTTCTTTGTCTTGTGAGGTGGAGCTAAACTACTGTTGTGCTCCTTGGGGAGCATATGCAGGGGGTTTTGGCTTCCATGATAGGTTCGGATGATTCCTCCAATTGGGGTTATAAGTGTTGCCATAAGGAGCATTTGTAGGTGTCTTATTTTGACCTAAGACATGGGCATGCTCTTGCATTAAGTCCCTCACTGAAGGAACTAATGGACAGTGCTCCCCAGGATGGCTACTTGACTGACAATTAAAATAGGTTGGGTAAGATGCAAGCAATTCAATCACTGCTTGCACTTCATGTTGATTTCTCATTTCAAGCTCCTCCAACCTTGTCAAAGTGGTCAGTTTTTCTTTCATCTCCGTGTCTTCGGAAAGTGCATAAATGCCTCCCCTATGGTGGGTTGAAGGCCTCATTTTTTCAGCCTCTCTTGGATTCGATTCATCCCATGCCTTGGAGGTTTCGGCCACATAATTCAAAAAGTCCATGGCTTCATCTGGGTGCTTGCTCAAAAAGTCCCCTCCACACATGGTTTCAAGTAGTTGCTTCATGGCTGGAGACATACCATCATAGAAGTGATTCACAAGCATCCATGTATCGAAACCATGGTGTGGGCATGCACTGATGGTCTCCATGAACCTCTCCCCAGCACTGATAAAACTTCTCATTATGTCGTGAGCCGAGTAAGTGTAGATTTGCCTCTTCAAATGTTGGTCTTAGTTTGTCTTGAAAAATTTCTTCAAAGCTTCGGCAGTTCGGCCCAATTTCTTATTATTCTCGGCTGATGATTGAGCGGATCCCAGCCTTGTCTTTCAGTGTCAATGGAAATGCTTTCAGCTTAAGCAGGTCCATGTCGAGCACCTACTTTAAAAAGTTGTGCACACTTCCTCCAAACTCGCGGATATATTATAGTGCATATGGTTCTATAGTGCTCCACGTGTTCACGCAGAAAGTGGGAAGCGGGGGACACGGATAGGGGTCATACCACATCATCAGCAGGTGGTATGATACAGGAAGGTGCACTCACCCTAGGAGGGTGTATGTGGTCCCTCATTGACCTGTATGTTGTAGGATTCACTGGAGCACCTTGTTGACTTTGTTGTTCTTCAGGTAGAGGATCCATTTGCTCACTGTGTACACTGACTTCACAACCTTGTTCAATTGGTGTACTAACTCTTTGCAATCTACCTGATATACCTCTATCCCAATGATATACATAACACCTGTGACACAAAAGAGACAAAGCAAGAGTAACAATTGGAGGCTTTCCAAAAGATCGGTGTTAGGCGAAAAAATAAAATGAAGTGGTATATATAAAAAAAAAACTTGAAATTCTAAACAATGAAATTCAAAAAGGTTTAAAAGGTCACTAATACTTGTAATGAGGATTACAAGTACTCATCAACTCATCATCTGTAATAAGGCACCATCCCCGGCAACGGTGCCATTTGATTCGTGCCACAGTAGGTGTTATGAATCAACAAATTTTATACTTAAATTCCTCCTACTGTCGTAGTAAAACTACTGCAGTATAGTGGCTCTAGGATCGAACACTGGGATGGGTTTTCGTCTTACAAATGATTTGTATAATGATTCAAAATGGTGAGGCTTTTGTTTGGATTTTTGATTTGTACAAAAACAGTGGTTGTTGTCACTATGTTAACTAAAGGTAATTCGAAATAAAATGTAAAAAGGAGACCTTGATGTTTTGGGCTACTAGTTTGGTATGATATGGTTGCAAAGGTGTCCTCGGGTTATTTCCTCACATTAGGAATTAAGTAGCTGTAAATCATTTCCAAAACTGGATCTTTGTTTAACTTTAAAAACCAAACCATAGTACCATTCCTCTTTGAAACATAGCATTTACTGAGCATTTAATGTTCCTTAAGTTGAAATCTCTCATTTAACCTACCCCCGATGGCTCATAAATGAAAACTAATGGATGTCAGTGTATCTAACAGAATACGAACCTAAAAACTTGCCAAGTGACCCGAAGAAAGTACATCGAATAGCTTTTAAACCCTAGTTTTGAAAGTTTGAAACATAAATACCAGTATCGCCGTGAAAACGAGAGGAGCACACGCAAACCTCATCAACCAACCTAGCAACCCACTCCTGCTTCAAGGTTTAGAGGCTTTAGAGCATCCTTTGAGTTGTCATCCTCAAAGGGTGTGTTTAGTTGCCTAGAAAATGAGAGAAAGAGGAGAGAGAAAAGAGCAAATGAGGGCCGAAAACAGGGGCCCGTAATGGAAATGCCTTCCAATTAAAGTTAGGTTACAAATTGTTCCGAAAATGGCTTACATAGCCTTACAACTAGGTGAAATTACCAAACTATCCTAAATAGTATAATTACAGTGAGGTTAGAAATGAAATTAACCAAAACGGGGTCGTTTGTACACAAAAACACAAAGCAGGCAATTTCGCTACAGGTGAAAATTTCGCTATGTAGCGAAAATTCGCTACCATAACGAAAATTCGCTATGTAGCGAAATTGCAATACATAGCAAAAATTTCGCTATTCTTGCGATATTTCTCTATTATTGCGAAAATTTCACTATTATTGTAAAAATTTCGCTATTATTGCGAAAATTTCACTATAATAGAGAAATTGACCCTGATGCTCCTGCTTGCTCCTACTTCCCTCTGCATGCAGTTTCTTCAATCCGGCTTGATGCAATCAAAGATAAATCATTCGAAATCGAAGTAATGCAGCTCAACTTCAGTATGCAAAGGTTGATATGATAGAATAGGTTACGAAACACTAAAACCTACAACGACCTCGAAATACAATCATTAGTACTAAAGGGACCTACACGTGTCAATCGGCTTAACTAATATGATTAGTACACAAAAAGTATTAGAACCTATCTTAAATAGGGTTCAAAACAGCACTTTTTGGGCACTAATCAACAGCTCCCCTTCTCATGTTGCGACTTAAAATTGTTTGTCTTTTCATTGTCTTGTCACGACATGGGATTTAGTTCTCAACCTAATTGTTTCTTTCCTTGTTAAAATTTATGTGAGCCTTAAAAGTATGACTTCAGGTCTGCCTCTATCGCAACCTCACTTCTTAGTCACAGCATTTTAAGCACATGCGGCTCGTTCTTGTGTCGTGACATGGATTCTAGGTCTCGACCTTGATTGGAGTTTCCAACTTATATCTTTATCGCAACCTGAAATTGCCTAACAGAGACATTGCAAGTCCATTCAGCCTTACTTTCTAGTTGTGACATTATTTCTCCGTTGCGACCAACAATATCTTCTTTTCGTGTCGTGACCACCAAAGCGGTGTCGCGACATTATCTTCTTGAAAGTCTCTCATGCTTGGTCTCGGCATGTGTTCATACATGCGCGGCTTTTATTTGGCTTGCCATCACTTCTAGTGGTGACCTGCATTCTTTATCGCGACCTCATCTAGGCTCTTGATCTGACCTCCTTATTTTTCTTTGGAAGTTTCATTCTGCTAGATTTTAAAATATAAATTTGGTAAATAGCACATATTTCTGTATAAAAATAGGCATATATATTGTAAGAAAAATCAGAAAAATGCATTAAGAATTCAATGAGTTTTTGACTCAACAGCAAACATTTAACATAAAACACAATAGACTATTTGATCAACAGTCTGCATACAATCCATTTTATACAAAAACATGTACATGTAATAACATTTGCTCACAAGAGCTACATCAAAACAAAATGAGCCACATCCGGCTCTCATCCCATATGCGGTTCCGTATGCGGTTCAACCGCCTACATCGGACCTATACCTGAAAGGGGGTCCCACGACGGGGTGAGCAAAACTCAGTAGTGATAATCTCCTGCAAGGCCTACTCCCCACCTAAGTGCACATACAATGGTCACACAGTCAAGCACCCATCCAAGTAAAATGTCTACATGAATGTCATATGTCATGCATAAAATGTCATCATGCCCATATCCCTTGTCACTCACCGACTCCATTACCCAATGCAAGTGCCAATGGGCAACCAATCCTAAGTCAATCCCGACTCGTATCACACAACCCGAAGTCTAATTGATAACCATGACCGTATGTCTTCTTTAGGTAACAGAACTTTTCGAATCACACCGTGGGTCTCTTACACCCATGTTCCAATGATAAACATGACCGTGTGTCTTCTTTGGGTAACAGAACTTTTTGGATCACACCGTGAGTCTCTTACACCCATGTTCCAGGATTTTCACCTGAGGGGGTTAACTGTCCCCTTCTTGCTCCACCCAACACGCATTATTTATATTTCTTTTTATGTTTCGCGAGTGAGACATTTATTGGACGTCGTCAAAGAAGTATGAAACTCACTACCCAATCATCAACAATGATGATGGATGACCACACCCATGCACACACACCCATGTCATGCGATGATTGTGCATCAATGCAATGCAATTGTGCCATTGCACTATATGTCATGTCCAATGTACAATGATTACTACAAGGACATCCTAATACCATACACTACATCGTGTACCATGGACAATTCATGTCTAATGCAAACCCTTGCCATAAATCATGCAAGCATGTCAATATATCAAACATAGCATATATTAACATAGAATCACTCATGCAGTCACTATGCACCCTGTGATACTATAAATCATGGTTATGAGTTCCATACATCAATCAATCATGGGTAATCATCTTAACTTACATAATTCCCCTAAAACTAACCAATGTTAATACAATAGGGCACATGTATGACTATTGCAACCATGTCGATACTTAGCCAACTAATGGCTTACCTCTATCCCTAGGCTAACCATGGCATGTCATGCCCCAGGATAACTATAAGATACCATGTGGCCATGTATTCCTTAACAAACACATTACAAACCAACTATATGGTAATGTACCCATATTCAAGTCAAAACATGATACCCTCTTAACCAAGAGATGCCACAACAATCAACCACACAAGGCCCTCACAGTAAGCCCTTAAAAGGAATGCAGCAGAGCCTAGGAAGCGACCCCCAGCGTTCTGGAGCCGGGCTCCAAATGTTTTGGCAGGTCGCGAAGACCTTTGTCTCTTGGAAGCGATCGACACAGTGGTCGTTCGATCAATCATCGGTTGGATGCGGTAGCACCAAACCTTCTTGTAGCGATGAACGGTCCGGCCGATTTGGTACGTCAATGTTCGCTTCGAATGGTCATCCGGATATCCTTTAAATTCTTTCCACCTAACAACTACCCTTATCTTGAGCCTCGGCTGCCCCTAACATCGGGACACCTTACTAGTCGAGACTAACCATGCGAAGCGAAGCGGCCTTTAAAGGCGATCTCGAACTAAGCCGAAGCAGTCTCAACAGGACTTCAACCCATGGTTGAGAATTTGAACCATACCTAGCCATTCATGACCCTGTCAGCTGCCCAGGTAATGACACACCTCATTTCCTAGGCTAAGACATGGCATAATATGCACATAATATAGCCTACGCCATGCCATGTAATGGCCATGTCAACACGTAACTTCTCGCATCAACACAACCAAGCAACCTATACACTTGGTACAACATCAAATTTCTGCAAAGTTGTGAACACCAATTTCCCTCCACAGACACATGGCTAGATTCTTGACTCCATGGGCTTTCCATAGAGTCGAAGAACACCCAAAACGGAGTTCGGACGAGAAAGTTATGGTTGTCCAAAGTCGGAGGCTAAAAACCAGAACACATTTTCGCATCCCTCTACGAAATTTCGCGGCTTTTGCGAAATTTCCTGATCTACCTCTAGTCAGCATGAGATCAAAAAATAATGATCCCTTTGTGCAGCAACACAGATCCCAATTACTTAGTGCTGACGCAGTTTGCACTATGAATGCACGATCAGTATCTTTCGATCTGACACCTGGACTACGCTATCCCGGACATTTAATTTCAGTGCGTACTAGAAAGCAAACAGTCATACAACACAGTCCCATGGAATCAAATAACACAGACCCATTTAATCTATTTTACACTAGAACCTTTTACCAATTAGAGCAATGGTCAAAACCAAAACGAACTAGCCATTGAATGAAGCTCTTGAATGAAAAATAAGCGGTAGGAAAACTCTACCTTTAGTAGCGTGATTCCCCGGAACGCCGTTTTTTCTCGATTTCCATGAAAACCCGAACCTTGGCGAAATCTCGTGATTCCAGTACCCACGCGTAGCTCTAGTCGCATAGAGCAACTTTAATTCTCGAGATATTGAACTCTGACTGTTAGAACACTGTAAACAAATTTGACAACTTTTATTTTATTTTCTTTTTCTTTCATCTGTTTTTCCCACGCACGGATTTTTCTCCCTTTTCCCTTTTCCCTTTTCCATTCTCCTCCTCCCCTCTCTATCCCATGAATTGTTCCAATTTGGTCTTGGGTGGAAGCTTCCTCCCACCTTCCTTAACTTCTCCTCCTTGTGACACTTGTCAACATGGTGGCCATAATGCATGTGACAAGTGTCACATGCCTTAGGTGTCTTCTCTCACACCACACATGTGGTGATCCTCCATGGTGCCATGTGGCACCAGCTCATAGTGTCATTTGGCATCATGCCAAGTGTCACCTGACACCCCGTACCTCGAATAACATGAAATTCCGATTATCTTGGAATCCGACGAAATTTGACAATGTAGCTAGATTTCACGAGACGATTCCAATGGTGACGTTCATTTCGTCATCCAATATCTAGCAATTTTTCATATTTTCCCAAAGCAGCAAAATTACCATTTTACCCTTTTTCGGAAAAAATTGTATTTTTTTTTCTCGGGGTTTCACAATGCCCACTGGAAATTTATATATATACACACACACACAAGTGTTGGTTGGTTCCATTACAGTTTACACTAAGAATGGGCATTCACCTTTAACCTCAAATTGAAGAAATTCATTTTCAAACTAACATCCATAACAAAATCGCCATCCACCACTCACACATCCAATTTAGGTTAATTTACACACTTCACCATCGTCAAATCCACCATATTAAGTAACTCATTCACTATCCCATTATCAATTATCAACATAAACTAGATTTTGGATGAGGTGCATTAATTTTCTACATATTAAAGAAGATGGTAAAAGAAAATGCCTATATCTACTAACTAAAGAGGTCTCAGACCCTTATACTGAATCTTCCCATTAATAACAAAAGTTACCAGAATGTTATGTAAAAGTTATCAGAGGGTGAGAGTTTGATCTCGAAGATAACAAAAATGTAGGTTATCCACCTATGCATTCCATCAAGCTTTATGTTGCATTATCATAATCAATATTTCTAACATATAGGAGCCTTAACCGTAGCTAGACTAGCTTATCAATGATAGGTAGAAGTCTCAATGTGGACTAACAACATGATTATTATCAGGATTTAAAGTTCTTCAAAAATGACCTAGAGACGTTTGATGGCCTCGTATAACCCAATAAGTCGTTCAAAATTCTCCATTAGATTTCAGTAGGTTCATCACTGTGGGATCTCCCACTGAAGAAATCCAATCAGCCACTATGCGAAACATTTGTCCCGTCACACTTCAAAATAATCCTAACCCACAACAAAAATCCTACACTCATATCCTTGCAAGCTTGCCACAAAACAAAATTTAAAAATAATTACTTGGGTAGAGCAAAAATCATTAATTGCGAAGAGAATTTTAGCAGAAAACATAGTCCATGAAGCAAAGATGCATACTACATCCATCAAACCCTAACCTTTCTAAATCAACAGACAAAAAAAACGTACAGATCCAAGCTATACAAGTAATGGAGGATGCAAAGATCGATATTTTGTGTAATAATATAATAAATTCCCAAGAAAAAAAAAGAGGAAGTAAATAATAAAAGATGAAGCAAAGATCTAACCTTTAGGTGATAAATTACCTCTTCTTGTCTTTCATATCCGAATCAACAGAAAACATATAGAATTTTGAGGCATTTAAGGTATTTTAACCAAACATTTCTTAAATCTTCATTCCAACAGGCTACACCCACTCTCTCCATGACTATCCCTTAGGATCCCTCCTCCTCCAAACACTTTCCAAGGTCCTTCCTGCCCCAGACTTCCTTCATGGTTGGTGGGAACCGAATCACCTCCATTGAAACGAGATTTAGAAGAAAACATGCATGTGAGTAATCATCTTGTAATACCAACCATCCAATAATGCTTTGGAATGATTTAGAACTCAACACGATCTTATTACGTAGTTTTGGAATGATTCTTGTATAATAATAATGCTTTGATGTATAGAAGACGTTTGTCTTTGGTCCATCTTTTCCATGAGAAATCACAAGCCAATGACATGATTCGTGAAGAGGAGGAGGAAGAGAACATTTAACTCTGTCTGTCTTTCATGATCATGATTATTAGCCTTCCTTCATTAAAATACAAAACCGAACGTAATCATCAAACTGCAAAAATAAATACTTGAAAATTTTCTTAATTTTTACAATTGATTCAATAATTGAGATAAAAATATAATAAATATTAAATTTGATAACAAATCTCTTTTTGAAAATTAGAAGTGAAAGTAACTGACGGTTTTAAAAATGAAAAGGTGTAAAACAAGTAAAGTGAATTAGGATAACAATAAATAATATATATGAAACTTATAAGCGAGTAATGATGGTTTTGGAAATAAAAAGGTGTGAAACAAGGAAAGTGAATTATAATAAAAATAAATAATATATTAATTTTCCGAAAATTAAAAGAGAAAGTAATGACGATTTTGTAAATGAAAATGTATAAAACAAGGAAAGTGAATTATGATAAAAATAAATAATATATCGACTAAAATCTGAATTAAATCTCAATCAAAATGATTGAAGAGGTAATAAAAATAATATGAGTTAAACTCTATGTAAAAATGAAAGGATGGTAGATAAATCATCCTTTGTAAATTAAAAGGTGTAACTTGTAGAGTAGTATAGATAAATCATTAAAAGAACATGTATTTTAAAATATTTTAAATAAAGTAATAATTTTAAAAAAAAAAAAGCGTTGTCTTTAGAAAAATTTGAATTAAAAAATAAATACCCACTTTTCCCTTTTTATTATATAATGAGTATTTCTGCTATTTTCTTTCTTTCTTTCTTTCTTTTTTAATGAATTAATATCTCAGGAACTTTTTAAATGGTTTAAAAACATAGTTGACAAACGAGGATAAGTGATCTTAAAGTGTAATGTTTTTACTAAAAATATTGTTGTTAACATAAACATCAAGTTAGATATTTTAGAATCCTTTTCTACTTAAAATACAAAATCTTCCTAAAATTAAAAATCTAAGTAAATTTATTTATTTTCCTTTGGAGAAAATGCATAAAATCTTTATGAAATAACATGTTATGATGTTTATAAATTTACTTTTAAAAAAATTCAAATAATTTATTATCAAAAAAACATGTTTGAATAAGGAATGCAATTACATGCAAAGGAAAGTATCCTAAGTAGTTTTTTGAAAAGGAAAATCATGGTATTGCATGAAGGAAAATCATGATATTTTGGAGGATTGTTATTGTTTTTACTTTTTAAGATCAGAGAATAATATTATAATTGATGGACAAATATTGAGTATTTAAAAAGCTTAAATGTAAGAATGGATACAGAGTTTTTTTCTTTGTTAGTGTTACTATAGCATTAAATATTTTTTATCTATAGATAATTTTTCTTTTATTTATTTATATTTTTCAAATCTATGGCAGAGGCTTTTGATGAAGAGTTGTATGATTTTTAGGTGAATCTTCCTTCGGAAATCTTGAGTTTAATACAAACATATATCACAAGAGAAAGGGATTATAACATTCTTCGATTCATATGTAAGTCATGGAGATGCATATTTGTTCTTCATAGGTAATCTCCATTCCCTATTGATCATTTTGGATTAAGATCTCCACTTTTGATGTCTTCACAAGGTAGTAGATATAATTTCTTTCATCCTCTTCATCACACATATTATATGCAATTCCCAGAATTATCCGATGAAAAAATCGTATATTCTAAGGATGGGTGGTTATTGATTAAGAGTGGAATAGTACACCTGGAAGACAAACAAATATTTTTCTTTAATCCTCTCATGAAAATGAGAATTGACCTTCCTGATTAACCTATTATCATCATTTCGCGATATTTAGTTTCTCTGGCCTACCAACTTCTAAGGACTATGTAGGGGTAAGAATTGAAAATTATAGTATTTATGTGAATATCAGTGTTATTAAATTTGGAATGGAGAATTGGTAGATTGATGAAATTTCTTTGGAAGAAAACGAAATACCTTATAGTGAACGTTTTCATGTATCTTCAAATCCAGTTTCCATGGATGGATGTTGTTATTGTTTGGATGTAAATGGGAAAGTGGGAATATTTTATCCAAATGATGTTATCAACAGTTGGAAAATTTTCGGGAAGACACGCTGGCGACCGTGATGGTCTCACAATTCGTTTTTCTAGATATTCATGGTTGAAAGTGATGGAGAGTTATTAGCTATATTTCTTACTAATGATGGAAGAGTTTATGTTTACAAATGTGATGAGTTGAAGTTGGATTGGATAAAGGTAGAAGATCTTGATGAAAAAGTGATATACTCGAGCAATGCTTCATCTTGGGTGGAAAAAGGAATAATTTTGAAGAATAAAATTTATTTTCCTTTGCTTAATGATGACAAAGCTCTTGTGAGTGCAGGAGGTGAAATTTTTTTTCTTTGCTCGACTTGATTTTCTTCCATGCATTTCCTCCAATCATCACCACCTCTATACAGCATTCTTGTTAGAAATTCTAGGAAATTATTAACATTACACTATACCAGTCCGAAACTAAGTCTTATTACAAAACCTATTATTTACATAACGAAAACTGGATATTCGATCCAAAATATTACAAAACACATAAATAAGTCCCACTCCGGCATTTTTCATAATTGAGTTCTTGGATTAGTATCTTTTCCCAGTGTAACTCCAGTACCTAAAAATATTTCCCCACTGACAGGAATTGGCGATGTCGATAGAAAATTCTCTACAGGGACTACTCCCCACCTAATGCACATGCAATAGCATTACATAAAACATCAATCATATTCCATATAGGATTGATATGGAATATTTTGTAAATAATGCATGGATAAGCATCTCGTACACAACCAGTCAGACCGACTCCCTCACACCTGCAACGCTAAGTGTAAAAACCAGTCATTGGTGTTTTACCCAATGACTTAAACTATTGGACAACCCTTCAATATTTACTTGAATTTTTTTATTAAATCTCGTGTGTTATTTATGGGCCATGTCTTTTTTGAGGTCACATCGCAAGATCGTCGCGCGCCTTTCGACATTTTCACGAGATACTCACATGGAGTGATCATGTCTAACCGCATATAAATTTAGGATCCTTCACCTGGGGATCTACCTTCTTGCTATGAGCACACGTGATTTATATTTATTATTGTTTTATACAACCGTGAGTCTCGATTTTGGACGTTGTCCCATTTTCGAGCTCACCCCACATTCACTAAGAATGTTGAATAACAATACCATGTACCCACACCCGACTCGATGCGATGTGACCGTGCATATGAAATGCAATCATGTCATTTCATGTTATGTCATTCTACATGCACAATAAGAGCTACATGCAACATTTATAAATTCTAGATAATTATATTTCCTACTATAATTCACATTCATCACAATTTTCATGTTAATACATCAAGCAAGTACATATGCTTGTGATTTTTAAATATATTAGCATGTTATTTATTTTTTCTAGCAATAACTTACCGCAAAAATGGCCCAAATCTTGAACCCATATAGAAAGCAGGGCACCTCTCGGTCCTTCTGACCATAAACCATTTTTTTATTGACGTCGGAATCCTTTGTGACATGAAACATACAACAACCAGGAACCTTAGTCTCATTTTTTCTTTCTCCTCTTTCTTTTTTCTTCTCTCACTTTCTATTTCTCCTTTTTATTTTTCCTCAATCAGTTTATCCAAAGTGGAAACTTCCCCTTTCTCTTATCCCTTGTCCTCTCCGTGTATTTTTCTTGATTTTCTTTTTATTTTCTTTCTTTTTATTACATCATTCAACACATGGCTCAATGTGACCCGTTTATTCAGAGTACTACATAGCTCATGCCATGTGTCCTTCCCTAGGGTGCCATGCCAACATCCACATGATGTATCATGTGTCTTAGGCTGATGCCTCGAAAAATGTGAAATTTTGACTGTCTCAAAATCTAACGAAATTCGATAGGGTAACTAGATTTTGTGAGAGGAATTCAACGGTGAAGTCCATTTCATCATCCGAGATCTAGAAAATTTCCGATTTTTAACCGAAATTACCATTTTACCCTTGTTGAGAAAAATTGAATTTTTTTTCCCGAGTTTTACATTCTTCCACTGCGAAATTTAAATCACGAAATTCACATCCACTAGCACACACAAACACATGAATATGCAGTAATCATTCCAGTACCATATCTTAGACCACGCACCTTCGTCCTCAAATAGGAAATTATATGTGGCCCGCATCGTGTCCTCGCATTCCCAAGTTGCCTCCTCCACTCCTCGGTGTTGCCACAGCACTTTAACTAGCCGCACGGTCTTGCATCGCAATACGATCTCGGTTATCAAGATGCGCCACTTGGTCCTCCTCGAAAGTTCCCATCGGTGTCAATAGTAATCTTTCCCAATCCACTACATGGTACGGATACAGGTATATTTCGAGCATGGGCGTGGAATACCTCATGGACACTTGACTCGGCCAGTGGCATGTAGATAAGCTTAGCGTGCCCACCCTCTCCCGAGGGCATCTTGAAGGGCCCAATATACCTCGGAGCTAGCTTCCCTCGCTTGTTGAATTGATCACTTCTCTCCTAGGCATCACCTTGAAGGCGTGATCACTGATTAAAGATTCGGCGTCGATGCAATCGACGTTATGTACATGCTGCAGGCAAAGGAAGGCATGAGACAAATCCACCTTCCCCGGAGGTGTCTCGAGATCAAATCAGAACCGGTGATGTGGCTCTCTCCCTTTGTCCAACAAATTGGGGATCAAGCAGCCTCCATATAAGGCCTCATAAGGTGCCATTTGAATACTAAACATTAACTATTGTTGTGTGGCGGAATTCCACTAGGGTCAAGTGCTCCTCCCATCTACCCTTAAGACCAGACCATGCTACGAGCATGTCCTGTTGTATAGTCCTCTCGACTTACCATCACGTGCAACGGATGGCTGTGCGCTATCGTCAACTATGGCCCCATAGCCTTTTAGAAACTCTTCCAAAAGTGTGCCGTAAACCAAGGATCCCTGTCCGATACAATAAAGACTGGCACTCTATGTAATTGGAAAATTTCACAAATATCCAGCAGATGAAATTCCTCAGTGTGAAGATCATCATGCAGCATAGAAAGTGTGCGACTTAGTGAAATTTGGTCCATTATAATACATACGGCATCATGCCTCCGCTATGTCCATGGACAGTGGGTCACAAAATCCATCGTGACATGCTCTCACTTCCACTCAGCTACCTCTAATGGCTGGAGTAGCCCTGTTGGCTTCTGATGCTCAACCTTGACCTACTGACACGTGAGACACCGACAAACAAAATCTCCAATGTGTCGCTTCATCCCGCTCTAATAATACTGGTGACAAAGATCTCGGTACATCTTCGTCCCCACACGGATGCCTGTAAAATGGCTTGATGGAACTCAGAAGGATCTTCTCTCTCTCAAATCGATCGGTAGAGACCACAGACCCGTCCACTAAGCGAAGGTACCATACGTAATGGATGGCCTGCCTTCGCGCCTATACTAAATGTACCCAATCCTTGATGGACGATATATCTGCGTCCTGCCCCTAGGACTCAATCAGCACCAACGATGGGATGGCGTAGCTACCAAACTCCTAGTGCTCCACGAGCTTTGATCAATGTCACTGCGACTGCTTGTACCACGGTCTCGAGCATCTACCACTCTTGGGAAGTACATTAGCCAGTACTCCCAGTGACTTCCGACTGAGTGCATTAGCCACTACATTTGCCTTACTAGGATGATAATACAAAGTGAAGTCATAATCCTCCAGATACTCCATCCATCTGCGTTGCCTCATGTTGAGGTCCGTATGTGAATAACGGACTCTTGTAGTGCGAAAATAGCCTCTTGTTCACCACATCCTAGTAGTATTGAATCTTTAGAAAGCGCAGACAATGGCTGCCAACCGAGATCATGTGTAGGAGTGATGCTCATGATTACTGGCATCTGGAACCATAAGCTCTGACTTCCAAAGCAGACAATGGCTGCCCGACTCCGGATCATGTGTGAGATGATGCTGCTCATGATTCTTTAGGCTAATCTAGAACCGTAAGCTACAACCCTCACTGATGCATCGAGACACATCCCGGTCCAGTCCACCCCAGAGGCATCACATTACACTATGTACCTCCCATCCACTGTTTCGGGACGCTATCATAATAGGAGCTATAGTAGCCTCCTTTTCAATTCTGGAATGCCTTCTCACACGGTCATTTCCACTCAGGGCTTGACCGCATTCGGGTCATCTAGTGCGTGGTCTTCTTGCTGGAAGAAATCCTCGATGAACCTCCTGTAGTACCCGTCGGTCCCAGCCTTATCTCGAGGCGACTTGCGGCCTCTCCCAAACTCATATGACCTCGACCTTCTCGGGGTCCTTGACACACCTAAAGCTGAGCCACGACGTGTCCCAGAAATTTCACCTCAATAAGCTGGCTTCGCCTTCTTGAGACTTGGCATACAGGCCGATGGTCCCTAAGTGCGTGGAGAATAATCTTCAAATGATCCTCATGCTCACTCCTCCAAGCGAGGAAGCCAGATAAAGTGTCGTCGACAAAGACCCGCGACAAATGAATCCAAATAGGGTTGGAATACCTAGCGAGATCCATGAGAGAGTCATTTGGAGCATTCGTCAACCCGAAAGGCATCACTATGAACTCAAAATGCCCATACCGCATCCTAAACGATGTCTTAGGGATATTAGTCTCCTTAACTCTCAACTTATGGTAACAAGTACGAAGGTCTATCTTGGAGTAGACTCGCGCCCCTCTCAGTTGATCAAACAAGTCATCAATCCTCGGTAAGGGATACCAATTCTTGATCGTAACCTGTTCGATTATCGAGTAATCATAATACGGTCGAATGGTCTTGTCCTTGCTTCTTGAAACGAGCGGAGCACCGTGGTGAAGTGCTTGATCTAATAAAACCCTTGTCCAACAATCCTGCTGATTGGACCTTGAGTTCCTATTTGTAACCTAACCCGATATCATCACATGATCATAGAAATGAGCCGCATTACGGTGTAACTCAATAATGAAAGATCCACATCCCTGTGTGGAGGTAATCTCGGTAGCTTATCCGAAAAGACATCCTCATACTCGCAAACCACCCAAGGTAGACTCCCCTCATCCTCTAGGGTAAGGCTTTCTAGCCCGACCCATCAGCATCCCTCCATTAGAATTAGATTGCATGAGTGCAGGGTAAAACATCATGCTTCTCCTAAAAGTCACACGGATCTTAGTGTCGTGTGTGCGATAATCCTCTACTATCTCACAATCAATGACTGACTCGATTGTGCCATCCAGCGATCCATGCCAGGATGACATCGAAATCGATATGTCAGTCACCGAAGGTCCACCGTGGCGAGAATCCACGAGATCTCTAACTCACAATCAGACATATCGATCAATCCTCACCACCAGTCAATAAGAACTCACATGTAACGGCTCATCCAAGGTCTCCTCTAAGCCCAAAACATCCACACTAGATGCAGCAACAAAAGAATGTGATTCACCATAATCAAACAGTATCTTTGCCCATAAGCAAGATAACATAAACATACCCTGTATCACAGACTGATTAACTGGTTCAGTCTGTGGTGTGATGGCATAGACACACCCCTAGGTCCCTGATGTCTCAACCCATGAACCCTGTCCTCGACCTCAACCCATACCTTGGTCTCTCTAGCCTATCTGTGTAACATAAGGCACACAGTGTAGCACCACAGAGACCTAATCTTGGCCCCTCGTGCGAAGTGAGAGGAACAAACTAAGTCTGCGCTGTCCCGAGCATTGACTTGGGCTGCGTTGTCCTGACCACGAGATCCTTGCCTCTAAGGGCAATCACGCCTCCTATGTCGGGCTAATGGCGAAATAACATATCATCTGTCTGGTGCAGATTAGAAGCCCAGTGCGGCCTTATAGCCCTTGTCCACTGTGAAACACTTTCGGGGAGGCGAAGTCTTACGCATAACTCTGAACAAAGAAGGGTTGATCCTCATTCCTCTTCCTCACTAATACACCAACGTCGGATACTCTAGGTGCATCCTCTTTCTCTCTCTCTATGGCCATAGTCGTCCTGACCATAGAGTCCATATCTTGTAGGAGAAATCCTACAATCTTGCCTCGGATGGACAACTTCAGGCCATCCTTAAACTTCCTCACCTTGGCCATATTTATAGCCACATAGCCATCCCCGAAATGTGCCAACTCAGTGAACTTGGCTACGTATTCGAGCATAGTCATATTTCATTGCTTCAACTCAAGGAACTCCCGAGCCTTCGCATGTCTAACTTATTCCAGGAAAAACATACCCATGAAGAGCTCTCTGAACTCTCCCCATGTCATCGTCTCAGGATCCCTCAAGACTCTAACCTAATCCCACCATATATGGGACTCACCCTCTAGTCAAAATGTGGCTAGCCTGATCCACGTAGCATCAGAGGTGATCTTTATAGTCTCTAAAATCCTCTCCACCTATCAGAACCAATGATCAGCTACCACTAGATCCCCTCCCCCTGTAAATGTCGGAGGATGATGTGCTATAAATCGTTGAAGGTTACTTAGTCCTCCTTGACCCCCAACTGCACTAGCCTGTGCAATGGCTGCAGCTGCAGCACCCATGGCCTCTACAAAGGCCTATTAGTCAAAGCTAGGCGGTGGTCAGCTACTGCCCCATGGACGACCTCTACGTCCACGCCCTCGACTTGTCATCTACACAAGTTAAGATAGCAATTTGAGATTCTCTCTTTTCATTTATCACATTAATGGTGCATAATGTCAAACACTAATAAATAACCATTCCTACGTAATCATGCTTATTCGTTTTTCGAACCCCTAAGGTTACGTTTACTAACCCTAGTGTTCTTCAATTTCTATACACATTCTATAATGCATATATTCACACCTTGATACATCTCCTAGTGGTACATGATAGAACCATGTCGATGCACCTGATATAATCTTCTTCAGTACTGCTAATCCTGAGTATTTTGGTAACCTAACTCGATGCTGGCTATAATGACGATATCAGAAAACAACGGTGGATACCCTGCGAGCTCTAAGTGTCGTTAACTTGAGATTTGATACTAAGCTGTGACGCCCTAATTCCCGAGGGTTAAAATTTAGAAAAAAAAAAAAATTCTTTGCACAACCAATTTTCTTCCATGCATTTCCTCCAATGTCACTACCTCTACACAACCCATGTTATTGAGTAGAATTTGGAAATTATTAACACTGCGTACCGGTCGGAGCACTAAGTTTGATTACAAAACTTATTATTTACATAACCAAAACAGGATATTTAATCCAGAATATTACAAAACACATAAATAGGCCCCACTCCGGCATTTTTCATAATTGAGTTCTTGGATCAGTATCTTCTCCCAATGTAACTCCAATACCTGAAAATATTTCCCCACGACAGGGTGAGCAATGCCCAGTAGAAAATTCTTCTACAAGGGCTACTCTCCACCTAAAATGCACATGCAATGACGTACATAAAACATCCAATCATATTCCATATAGGATTGATATGGAATATTTTGTGTCATGCATGAGATGAGACGCCTCATGCCCACAACCCGAGTCCTGACCGACTCCCTCACACCTGCAACGCCAAGTTTGAAAACCAGTCATTGGTGTTTCATCCAATGACTTAAACTATTGGATAACCCTCCAATATTCACTTGAATTTTTTTATCAAATCTCGTGTGTTATTTATGTGTTATGGGCCATGTCTTTTTCAGGGTCACACCGCGAGATCGTCGTGCGCTTCCAGAGCATTTTACGAACTCTTCTTAGAGTGATCATAATCTAACCGCATATAAATTTAGGTCCTTCACCTTGGGGGGGGAGTGCGGGGGAGGGGTTTACCCCATCTTGCTACCACATCCAAACACACATGATTTATATTATTATTGAACACCTGGCATTGAGTCTCGATTTTGGAGCGTTGTCCCCATTTCCAAGCTCACCCCACATTTCTGAGAATAGTGAATAATAGTACCATGCACAACTTAGACTCGGCCTTGATGTGACCAGCCACATATGGAAATGCAATCATGTCATTTCATGCTATGTCATACTACATGCACAATAGAATACTTTACTGACATTTATAAATTCAGGATAATTATATTTCTACATATAATTCTCATTCATCACAATCTCAATGTTAATACATCAATCAGTACATAATATAGTTTTTACACCTGATAACATGTTATTTATTTTCCAATGATAACACAAAATGGCTGATCTGGACCCATATAAAACAGGGCACCTCTTGGTCCCTTCACAGCCATAAACCTTTTTTTTTTCCATTCGACGTCGAATCACTATGACATCAAAACATACAACAAAACCCGAAGACCTCGGATCCCGAGGGATCCTGACCAATTCCCACAGTCCGGGAATTTGCTGAAACGATCACAAAGAATTTTTCAATAGTCAGTCCCAAAATCTTGGAACCATATCACACGGCCTATCACGGCCCCAAAGACAACCTATGTCATTACATGGCTTTTAAGCTAAAAATATTCCAAGTAGGAAAATTCCCTATCTTGTGGAGCTTGACGAAACTCCAAGATTTTGGTACCCACGCGTAGCTCACGATGCGTGGATTGACTTCTCTTCTCAGACCATTGAGCTCCGACCATCGGAACACGGGGAAAATCCCCTTCTTCTTTTTTCTCTCTCCCCTTTCTCTCTCTCTCTCTCCATTTGCTTCTTTCTCTCCTATTCTCTTTCCTTCTTTCCTCCCCTTCCTTTTCTTTATCCACCCAATTCAACCCATATGTTTGCTCATCGTTTCTCATTTTCTCATTTTTTTCTTTTCTCTTCTCTATCTTTTTTTCTTCTCTCACTTTCTATTTCTCCTTTTCGATTTTTTTCCTCAACCGAATTTATCAAAGTGGGGGAAACTTCCCCACTTTCCTCTTAGCCACTTGTCATCTCCATGTATTTTCTTGATTTTTCTTTATTTTTTTCTTTCTTCTTTATTACATCATTCAACACATGGCTCAATGTGAGCCATTTATTCTAAGTGCACCACATGGCTCAGGCCATGTGTCATTTCCCTAGGGTGCCATGTGTCATCCACATGATCATGTCATGTGTCACCCGACACTCGATGCCTCGAAAAATGTAAAATTACGACTGTCTCGGAATCCAAAAAAATTCGAAGGGATAACTAAATTTCGCAAGACGAATTCAACGGTGAAGTCCGTTTCTTCATCCAAGATCTAGAAAATTTTTGGTTTTCAACCAAAATTACCGTTTTACTCCTATTGAGAAAAATTAAATTTTGTTTCTCGAGTTTTACAGCTCTTGTATTTTACAACCTTGGCACTAGGAGATACCATTCCAATGGATATGACTAATCAAGAAATAATTTCTATGACATGAAGTATTTGCCTCATTCTTCATGGATTAAAATCATGTAATATGTATTTTGAATTCCTTATTATTTATGATAATGACTTTTATTATTCCAATCGTATTTCCTTTCCTTACATACTAGTTAAATATTGAATTGCACAATTCCATATTTCGGTTATCCATGAGGGTGGATACGATTAAAGGATTAAAGGATTTATTGGGATTTTATTCGAGCCTTCCTTCTACTTTATATATGCTTTTATCAAAATATTCTCATCATAATTATTAAATTTCAGAAATTACACTACAAGGAAAAAGTTAATCAATGACACGTTTAATGAGTCATTGAAGAGTTACAATGACACTTCCCTGAAGCGTCATGGTCTCGCCTGTCATTGTATAAGTTTACACATAATGACGCTTATTTTGAGTGTCATCTTTATGAATCAAAACTATGACATTCATTTGAAGCGTCATTCTCTACTCATAATGTTTCAATCTAATAACTTAACTATGACACTTATTTGAATGTCATTGATTTTTATATGTTTTTGTTTTAGAATCATGACACTCATTCTGAAATGTCATCATTCTTATCACATTAAAAATCCTATTTTCATTAATTTCATTGGCTTTATAAATCCTGATATAACAATATAATATTGAAAATGTACACATAATATGAGAAACAATATAGAGGAAAAAAAAATATCAAGTCATATGGATAAAGCTACAAAGCTATCGATATATACATTAATTGATCCAAAATTACAATAATATTCCCAACAAGTTTAATAGATTCTATGGGTAGGAGTTCAAAATGTTCTTTAATTTGTTGGTAGTGGAGTATCTTTCTATGGGAGAGTGTTAAGCCCATCAAAATCACCACATAAGTCCATATGTGCCTGTTCAAACGTGGAAATTAAGTTTTAGATATAAAAAACCCGAGCAAAACTTTGTAGAGTACGGCTAGACTAGGAACATCGATATACTATTTTGATGAGTGCTAGTGTGGTAATTTTCAAGTATTAAATGAACATTGATATCAAATTAGAATAATACCCTATACTCGGAAAGAACTCCCTGTGTCTTGTAAGATGCAAACCGGCGATGAAAAGCGACTGTAGAAAAGAGAATAGCATAAAAACAAAAGGTTGACCTGACAGTATCTACATTCTTAATATACGAAAATAACAAAGTGATTCCATAATAACGAAGATCATGGAATATATAACCATATACTTGAGTATAGCACCACAAACTGAAATAAGTAAAGTAATAGGCTAAACAAAGTGAAATTCAATTTATTCTAGAAGGTTTCAATAGGGTGAAATTTCAAATAAAAAATATACAAAAAATGGATTAATATTAGTAGCATAAAGGAAATCTAAGCTATATACTTATAAAATAATCTAATAAAGACATAAATATTAACAACAATCTTAAAGAACCAATAGTCAATCGAAAAGACATAAAGTTTCCAATGCTCAATGAAAGAAATATCTTACATACACTTAGTATCAATCCAAAAACAGGTGGATTACACCATAACGTGATTTTTCAGCTTCCCAAAATAACATTCCTGCATCTTGAAAGCAATTATAATAAGATAATAAACTCAAAAGAGACATGAAATTGGTCTAAAAGAGGCAAGGATAGTACCATAAATAAGTCAACTCCAATCACTATTTTAATTTCTCGTATTTTGTCATGAAAGGATTCAAAATATGCATAAAAGGAGTAGTAAAGCAATCAAACAATTGTTATATGTCAAATTGATATATAAATCATATTTATAAAATCTCTAACCTCCACAAATACAAAAAAAATAACAATAAGTTATATTTTTATATAACAAAAAAAATAATTCACAGATAAAATGTTTATAAATTTATGGAGGTGACTGCTATTCTAAGATATAACACTAGGAAAATCATAGTAATCCATTATGCTTCAAATAACTACATCACAAAATTGCATACATTCAAGTGCAAGGTGGTACATCAAAATATTATTTATCGCTTCACATGCTTTGATGAGTTATTTACCAACAAAACAAAAAAATTGATACAAATATAAGGCAATTTATTACATTGTACCTTCAAGCAAAGTTATTATCAATTCGAGTCATTAGTAGGACCCATTACGATCGTGCCCGTTTATCTCCATTTATTTGTAAGACTTTCCCATTAAACTAATAACGAGTAACATACACCATTGATTAGTTAAGTTGATATAATAAATAATAGGAATATTCTGAAAATTTATTAATAAATATAGGTTAACCTTTGTTGTGAGATACTTTGCTTGAATCAATTATAATGTCCTTCATGTATCTCATTATATAATATCCACATTCTACGCTACACAGTGCTGGGACACTCTCATGTCTCTTATTAGAATTGTGATCCTTAATTAAAGTGTATGATTTTAGTACTTTAATACTATGCCTTGGAATTTATAAATCACAATCAAAGTGAAATAATTTATACTAACCATGACCTTTACCCATGTAGGCTCTCTCTTGGATGTTTTCTGCGGTGGATGGATTCTTAATGCTCTATACAAAGACAATTAATAATATAAAGTATATATCATCAATCAATCAAGTATTGCAATTTATAAACTTACATATTAACAATATCCTTCAAGTCATCACATGGTTGATGTAGCATCGGAATCAAGGTAGTATCTTTGTCATTGTCTTTGTCTACAGTGCGCCGGCAGCGATAATGAAATATTTTTATTAAAATGAGAATCTAGTAAAAAATATAGGGTAAACTTATAACTGTCATAAAACTTACTCTGGGTTATATGGAATAAAAATATAGTCTGCACGACTTGCATTCATTAATCGTTTTGCAATAACCTTTGACCTATTTTCCTTCGTTGCTTCTCCCATCCCAGCTTTAGAAACCAGTGTAGGGTTAACAAAAGCAAACCGTTCTTTCATCTCTGCATCAATCATCTTCTTATACAAATGCCTAATTGAAATTCAACAATCATTAAAAAAAGTTATGAATATTTGACATCCACCAAATATATTACTAAAATGGAAAACTATAATATAACTAAGCAGATAAAAAATAAAGGCAGAAGTTTAAAACATCTGCAGATGGCTTTCCGCTACTCAAAATCCTGCATTTCAGATTGACTTTCTCAACGCACACCCTGTCCAAAAATGTTGGTATGATTAGTATAGTTGCTTCACAAGCATAAGAATTGTTATGTTAGGTTTTAAGGAGAAAACTTTGTTTGTATTCTATTACTTTACCCGTATTTGGTATTTAAATTTGATTCTTTGTTTTATCATATAATTCTATCTTATATTGATTTCGAATATAGATCTCGAGTGGGCATGAGTATGTGGGTGTTTAGGTGATTATAAAAGGTTAGGAATATGGAAAAGACCAATCAAGTCTCATACTTAAAAATTCTAAGAAATTATAAGCATGTATATATGTTAGGTTTCTGTTTTTTAAATCAGTTTTTAAGAACAACTTTTGATAACAGAGGGAATATCATTTTGATGTTTTTTAAAAATTGTTCTTTCTTGTATAAATTTAGTGTTTTATGTATTTTGTGTGCTTTTCAGAACAAAAAAGCAATGAAAACCAAATGAGTTCGTCTATCCTCCTTTCCTTGTTCCTTTTATTTTTTAGAATAAAAACAATTTTCACAAACCATAACAGAACATGCTTTATATTTTTTTTTGTGTTTGATTTGATTCGAGTTAGATTTATAGAGCTAGATTTGGCCTTAAAATTAAAAAAAAAATCACAGTTTATATTCAAGATAATAGATTAATTTGTTTAAATACGAGAGGAATGGAAATAATAAAAGGCAATGTATACAGTTTTGTTTTTATAACCTTGAATATCCGGGCCAGTTTAATCATATTTACACTAATTCCATATCGTTGAAGAGAGAGAAAAGGCATCCATGTGTACTTACTCCTAGCAAAGAAACTAACTAGACACCAATCCTCTTATCAGGGCTGTGTCATGATGATTAGTAATGTAGAATTGGGTAAATTTTAGCCCGGCCCAGGGGTGAGTGCTGTCTTGAAGACCAAAGCCCATCCTTGTGTGCGTTAGAGAAAGTCTGGGATTTTGATTTAAGTCTAAGTGCTTGATTTTCATCTAGACTTCAGATTGACAGAAAAGGAGAGCATATGTGGCACTTCTACCACCAATGATTCCCTAGGGTTATATGCAGCAGCACAAGAAGACTGATTTTAGATAGTGGGAGTTGAATGGTAGACCTAGTCAGATCAGTGACTGTCTGAGCCTAAATACCACTTAAATTAGAAGAGAATAACTTCACTGGAAAAAAAGACTTATCCAAATAGATTCTACACTCAAAGCATTTATGCCAAGACCAAACCCCATTTCAAAGCAAACCCAATCCATCATTACTTACATAAACTCATTCACTTCTTGCAGATTAAAAGAAAAAAAAGCAAGGAAGCAAGAGACTGAGAAAGCAATAATGGAGTGGCTCAAATTATTTTGTTTAAAAAAAAGAAGGCAACATTGGGTAGATTAATCATTGCGTGCCTCAAATTATTAGAATGCTTTTTGTTATTTTATTCATTATCATTCTTGAATAGGGGGAATGTCCTACAACATCCACTCATTTCATCAACTTTTTATCAGATTTTCTGGGAGTGTGTTTGGTACTGAGGAAAGTTAAAGCAGAGGTGAAGAAGGAAGAAACAATAAAATAGAAAAAAAAAACACTATTTTGAAACCAATCCTTCCACTTTTCTAACTTTTATTACCTTTTATGCCTTGGTCACATTCCTATTTCTAATCAACCAAGCAACAGAAGTTGCTAGTTTCAGTAATTCTTTTCCCCTTTCTTATAGTTTCGATTCTCCCATGCTCAATATTCCAATAAACCCTAATCAAAACCCTTTACTCAACCTCCTCCCATTTGTGCTTTCTCATCAACTTTGAAGACAAGAAAAACCTGAAAATTTTCTTTTTTTCTTTTCCAGGAAAATTTTCAGATTAGTTGACTCATTCAAACTCAATTAAGAGATTGGTAACTTCTGTTTGTTTTGGAAGAAATCTTGATTCCAAGAAAACAAAACATGCAATACCCCCATAGAAGCAATCAACATCATTTGTGTCGGACTAGATTCTAAAAAGCTCCACACCGGAGTGGAAACATGGGTGGAAACATGGGTGGAGATTCAATGCTCAAGCCTGATAGGAATCACAAATGAAAAAATGGTATACTTTGAAATCTTAAAAGAAAATGTCATTTTGGGAAAGCGGAATACTGATTATGATCACAAAGTGTTGGAGAAGAAGAAAATAGAGCTCAGAGGAGAGGAAATCAAGAAACTTGGGTGAGATGATAGCATGAGAAATGATTAGAAGACACAATACAGTAGAGATCCACCAAAATCCACCTCTATTGCTTAGGATCGAACATTCCCCAAGAAAAGTTCCAAACTTTCTCCTTAGCCTTGCTTTATCAACATCTAAAATATCAATCGGTTATCCTTCAGAACCTAAATCACCCCCACGAAAGTTCCTTGTTTCATCGAAGATAGCATTTCTTCTCACTGCTTCTTCCCCCAAATGCTCCCATGGATGACCTTCAAATGGTGAGGTTGAGGCTATCGGGTTTGAAAATGGGATGAAAGAAAGGGTTTCAAAGTTATTAAACTATAAAATAATCCTATTTATATAATATAGATTATGACACTTTAAAAAAAATGTCATGGGTTTTGTATCATTTCAATGACATTCTAAAAGTGGCCAGATTAATGGGAAAAAAGACACTTCCAATTATGACATTTTTAATAAGCGTCATAGAAATGTAAAAATTACTCAAGATAACCACTTTAAATTCAATGTCGGCCCCGAACATTAAGCATAATTGAATGATGACATTGTTTTGAAAGCGACATTAAATGAAGCGTCATAAACATTAATTTTTGTAGTAGTGTTATGATCTAAAACAAAACGATAGCGATGCCGAATCGAGTTATCTTTGCGATCTCCGAGTGTCTGAGAACAAGAATAATAACTTGATCTCGGATTGAAGTTATGCTTTGATATCAAATTGATGTAGAAATTGATGTAGCTCGGCTACAAAGAATAATAACTTGATCTCGGATCGAAGTTATGCTCTAATACCAAATTGATGTAGCTCGGCTACAAAGAATAATAAAATTTAAAATAAAGCGAACAAATAAATAGAACGAAGTTCTCAAGTTTTCAATAATATCAAGTTCCTTAAAAACAAAAACATAAAGGTGCTTTATTTATGACTGTAAAATCTCACCTCAAATTAAAAGCACAAAATCTAGCAGATAAATCGAAAATGTATCGAGGGTTAAAGTCTGAGAAATATCAATGATATATTGTCAATATTTCGGGTGTCGGGCCATCCCGACACGATTTTTTCAAATGAAAGTCGTTTCTTGGAAAAATCGCTCAGTATCGGTGATATATGTACAGTATATCGATAAATGACGATATATCAACACAAATCAATAAAAATCTCTGAGCTTGTGAAAAATTTAAAAAAAAAAAAAAAAAACTAGCCGATATATGCAGATATATTGGCCAGTTTGCTAAATTGATTTTTTTTTTTATCCGACGGCCAAAAATTATTGACACGTGGAAGGCTGAGATTTTGTCTCAAAAATTCAAATTTTCCAACGGCTAGTAGCTGATCTAACGGCCATAATTCAATCCGTGTTAATCCAGCTATTGAATTTAATCAACTGATTTTAGCGGCTATATTTTTTATCGACGGTGGATTTTGAATATTGAGTTGATGACCAGAGTGATTTATAACAGCTAGATCAAGATCTATAGTTAGATTTGATCCAAATCCGTGACGACGAGAATTCATTTTAAGGTTTTTGACCAAAAAAACAGTTAGTTTGACTCTAAAAAATCTATAAATAGCCCTAAAATCACTAGTTTTTCTTATCAAACTCATTCATTCTCTCTCAAACAATTCTTGATTCTTTTGAGTCTTGGAGAATAATATTTTGTCAATTTTGGTATTTCAAGTCTTCATTCAATACATAATTTATGCAACTTAAGGTATGTTTCCATGTTAATTAATATTTTTACATTTGTGCAATTTAGTAATTAATTTAAGTTTATATTTAGATTAAGATTATTTATATTTAGATTAAGATTTAATTTTAGTTTATATTTAGATTAAGGTTTAATTTAAGTCTATATTTATATTAAGATTATGAAAATGAAATATGAACATATATTAAGCATATTTTATGTTGTAAAAATACATTTTCTTTAAATTATGATAATTAATGTAACTTTATATTTAGATTGAGATTATGAATATGAAATATAGAAATTTGTTAATTATTAATTAACAAATTTGTGAAATATCAAAATTTGTGAAATATATATTTTCTTTAAATTATGATAATTAATTCAACTTTATATTTAGATTGAGATTATGGATATGAAATATAGAAATTTATTATTATTAATTAATAGTTGAAATATCAAAATTTGTGAAATATACATTTTCTTTAAATTATGATAGTTAATGCAACTTTATATTTAGATTGAGATTATACATATGAAATATAAAAATTTGTTAATTATTAATTAAAAAATTTGTGAAATATCAAAATTTGTGAATATGCATTTTCTTTAAATTATGATAATTAATGCAACTTTTATATTGATTGAGTTATGCATGCTGAAATATAATTTATTAATTATTAATTAACAAATTTGTGAAATAAATACATTTCTTTAAATTATGATAATTAATGCAACTTTATATTTAGATTGAGATTATGCATATGAAATATAAAAATTTGTTAATTATTAATTAACAAATTTGTGAACTATCAAAATTTGTGAAATATACATTTTCTTTAAATTATCATAATTAATGCAACTTTATATTTAGATTGAGATTATGCATATAAAATATAAACATTTGATAATTATTAATTAACAAATTTGTGAAATATAAATTTTCTTTAAATTATGATAATTAATGCAACTTTATATTTAGATTGAGATTATGCATATGAAATATAAAAATTTGTTAATTATTAATTAACAAATTTGTGAAATATCAAAATTTGTGAAATATACATTTTCTTTAAATTATGATAATTAATGTAACTTTATATTTAGATTGATATTATGGATATGAAATATAGAAATTTGTTAATTATTAATGTAATATGAATTGATGCAACTTTATATTTAGATTGAGATTATGAACATGAATTAATTACAATTATTGAAGTTTATAGGATGGATAGTGGAAGTGGAAGCAATACTGGAGGTCGTGATCCTGCTTGGAAATATTGTACACCTATTAAAGGGAACGGAAATAGCATTATATGCAATTTTTGTGGTATGATCATTAAAAGTGGCGGAATTATTCGGTTCAAATTTCACTTATCACATACAGATCCCCACTCAAATAGCAAGAAGTGTCATAATGTGCCTCCTAGAGTTAAAAAAGAAATGAGACAACTTTTGGTTGAAAGGAATAAAGCCAAAGCAAAAAAAAACTGCGAATATTGAAGAAATTTGATCTGAACTGAGAGGCACAATGAGTGGTAGCCATAGACATCTCTTTGATGATGGTGATGATGATGATGATGAGGAAAATGAGGAGGAAAATGATGATGTCTATGTGTATCCGGCTGACATGAACCTTGACGAGCGAGTTGACTATCGGGCAGCATGTCGTGCATCCAAAGCTAGTAAATAGAATCACCAACAAGAAGAAGGGTTTATGAGAGGCAAAGAAAAGTGGTGAAATCTTTTAGCTTAGAATTATTATTATAGTATAAGCAGTTTATGAACATTTCTAATATATATAATTGTAATAAGTGAGCCTTCACAATCACATCCAACTGATCCAATAAGGCGCGTGCAAAGATCTCAAAGTGTGAGACAATCGGATCCATCACTACCTCTTGCTCCATCATTATAAAAATCTTCGACAACAAGACAAAAGAGTGTTAAAAATCTCTTTAAATGAGGTGCAATCAAAGAAACGATGGGCCGATTAATTAGTAAATTCTTCATATATGAGAGCGTTGCGCCTCACAAAGCAAACTCTCACCACTTCAAAAACATGATTGTTGGTACATAACAAGCTGATATGTGAAAATCCGTTTTCAATTTCAAATAACATTATTATCTTACATTATAGTTTCAAACCATATAATTATTTACTTTAACTTGTAGGCATGAGAATAGAAGCACCCTCTCCATATGAAATCAAAAACAAATATTTAGATATGGAGTATATAAAGATATGGAAGATTATGTGAATCTCGAAGGGAGAAATTGAAGACATGGGTGCCTCAAATTATGTGTGATAAGATGGTAGTCCCACTAATTTAAATATTATTTCATGGTATATTGTAAAACACAATTTTTTTAAGAATTACGTTGATCATCGGATAATATCAAGACAACAATACATTTTATGATTTGTTGAAGGGCGTGATAAAAGGATATTGTTGGCGAAGCAAATATTTATTACAAATTATTTACGGACAATGGATCGGCCCATTTGTGAAGGTACAGGAAGTGTTAATGAAATTACAATTTATATTGGACTCCATGTGCAACATTGCATCGACCTTATGTTTGAAGATATTAGTAAAAGAGAAAGTGTTTAGGCAAAATTTGCAGTACGAAAGATCATAACTTCGGCATCTATAATCATGGTTGGTTGCTTTGTTTGTGAAAGTTTGTAATTGGAAATATTGATAACGTCTACAGGGCAACAAGATTTGCGACAAATTACATCGCCCTAGCTAGTCTTCTAAAAAATATGGCTGATTTGAAGAAGATCTTTATTAGTGATGAATGGGCTTCTCACAAGCTTAGTCGGATGACCGTTGGACGTGAGGTTGAAGGACTCATGTTTAATCATCCATATTGGGAGAAGGTCTCTAACCTAGTGTCAATCTATGAGGCACTATATATAGTTCTTCGCATTGTTGATTCTGAAATCGTCTCAACAATGTCATTTGTGTATGAGTTGATTCGAGTGATGAAGCAAAATTTACATGCACTCAAAGCCAAAGAATGGGTTAAAAACATCATCGTAGATCGTTGGGATAAAACCCTCAAACATCCTCTTCATGCCGCAGGTAACTATTCTATATCACAATCACTTTTAAAACGTATTATTTTCCTTTTATCACATACTAATTCTAAATCACTTTTGTAGCATATTATCTTAATCGAGATTTGATATAGGCGCAGGTTAGTAGTGACCACTGAAATTTATACAGATGTTCATGAAGTATTTGGAAAATTATACGCTACTCTTTTGTAGGCCTTGGTAATATTGGAAATGAGGTACATCAGCTATGCTATATTTCTAATTAAATTGATTCAATTTATTTGATTACATTACACATATATTGATTTAGCCGAGTTCATTTTGAATTCCTGGCCTGTGTTTGAAGTACAAGGGTTGGTGAGTAAGCGACAATAACATCAAGAGATTTAATGGTTCTGGTGAGTGTTGTTTCTCATTAAAAGTTTAAAAATGAGTCTATTACCATGTTATTATTAGATTTTGAATGTTAGTAATTTTTGTGCAGTGGAATGGTGGTTCATGTATGGAAACCACGCTCCCACATTGAGGAATTTGACCCTTAAGGTTCTTTCCCAAACAACATCATCTTTAGCATGTGAGAGAAATTTAAGCACATTTTCTTTGATCCATACAAAACAAAGAAATCGGCTAGCTTACCCTCGGCTCCAAAAATTAGTTTTTTGTTACTACAACATGAAATTAAAGATCACAGTCACAGCGAGAGACCGATAAAGTTGTTGAAAAGATTACCTTGATTTACTCGACATTTCAGCCGAGTTTGGTGAAGAAGAGGATAATCAATTATTCCAATGGGTTAGACCTCTCCATTTAGATGATGAAAACAAATCTGATCCACAGTGCTATGTTCGAGAAGCAGGTGTAGATGTTGAGTGGGTTTTATCTGAAGAAGTTCATAGTGAAAGTTTCAGTCAAGAGACTAGAGACTCATTTTAGCCTGTTGTCACTTCTCGACCCTCTTTTGATTCAAGTGTTGAACATATATTAGTAGACCCTAGTTTGCTAGTACTTCTACTCACAGGTATGATGGCCCAAGAGGAGGGGACAGTAATTGGTAGTGATCTTTTGGAAATGATGGTGGGAGATAATGCCGGATACGACCGCGAAGTGCGCCCCTTACTAGAGCAAGACCGCAGGCGGATCGAACCCGAGTCGAGGATGCCACTAAAATCACTCGAAATTACTCAAAATCATATCTTTGGGCGATTACGAAATTGGGCAAGCCCATGAAGCATTTACATTTAACAAAATCCATTTTGCAATGTAGGCATCGAAGCCTTTTCAAAATGATTTACAAAATAGATGTTCGATTTTCAAATTGTTTATACAAAATATCCATATCAAAAATGAGTGCATGTCGGAGCATACTCAGAGATTTCTTTCTTTATATTCGGCGGCTCCTCGATCTTGAGTCACTTCTATCACGATCACTATCTATCACTCGGTATTTTGCGCATTGGTAAAACAATACGCCCCTAAGCATTTCATGTAGTGGTTCTATCTAATCCATTACATCGGTTCGGCTTAAATCAATTTATGCAGATTTAATAATTTAGAACTTTCAATCATTTGGATGATCCAGTATAAATACATTACATATACTTTGTTATATATACAATAAATTATAGTTCATTGATCATCCCATAAATACATTTTCATAATCAATATTTGCAATCTCATCCAATTCAAAATATGCTCACAAATTCAGATTTAGTTCGACATTCAATTCAATTACGAAAATCCCAATTCAGTTCTGAAAAATAAATTCAGTTATGCCAACCAATTCGATTCACATCCAATCTTGAGTTTACTTGTCCCGGTCAGTTATGCCCGTCGATTCGGTTATGCCGCAATTTAACTATGTCTCCCGATATCGGGGATATCGAGTCACCGACGCGGTCCGGCTGGGCTGCGAGGCGGTATCACATGGTTTTATAACCTGATGCCGGTCCGGTAGGCTGGCGGCCCCAGTTATAAACCGTCAAATCGTGAACCACTATGAATCACGGTCCGTTGGCGCTGATAGGAGTGACCGTAATGGATTCGCGATGTTTAGCTGTTACAGCTTTATTGATACCAATCTATCTTAACGAAATAAGCGATTAACATTCTATTAAGAGCGTTCAAATCCTTTATAGAAAAATATAGTACAATATGCGGCTTGTATAAGCAGTTTATTTTCAATAATCATGAAATTTTTATATGCAAAATATTTCACAATCACTTTCTCAAATCAATTAAATCAATTCAATATGCTTTTAGAACAACATGCAAAAACTTGAAACGAGGAATAGGAGTTGGTAGAACAAACCCAAAAATATTTGCACTTTGATTCCAATCCTTGGAATCTCAATCACAGTTTGGCTTTTCCTCCTCGTCAGTCCCTATTCCAAAACCATTAAAGAACAATATTATTCAAGTGTACTAGTGGTTTTGGTTAGGATTGATTTTCGGAGTTTAATATGAGTTCCAATTTAAACATTCTATATGTAGATGGATTCTTGACTCAATGGAAAAACTCCATAGAGTGCGAGAACACTTTCGAATCGGAGTTCGGACGTAGGAGTTAGGACCTTCCGAGTTGGAAGTCATGCAGTCAAATCTGAGCCCGGCGAAAGCGGGGCCGAACTGGGACAAGCTCGTCTACCACCTTGGTCAAACATCTTCTATACTCCTCAGGAATATTAATGTATTCTTGACTCAATGGGCTTTCCATAGGTCGAACACCTGAATCGGAGTTCAAGCGAAGGAGATGTGACCTTCGAAGTTGGAGGTCGTAATATTTGTCAACTTTGACGGTGACTGGCCCGGCGAGCATTTGAAGCGAGCCTTGTTTGCGACCCGCTGTTGACGATATTTGTTGGAGGACCCTTATTTGGCGACCGCGTTTGGGCGACCAGCGTTGGGCCCGACCCTTTGTTGGGCGACCATATTTGACCAGCATTTGGCGACCACTATTTGGCTACTTTGTTTGGCGACCCTTTGTTTGGCGAACACCGGTTTGGCTACCACTATTTGGCGACCCTTTGTTTAGCGACAACGTTTGTGACCCTTTGTTTAGCGACCTTGTTTGGCGACCCTTTGTTGTGACCTCGGTTTGGCGACCAGCCCATTTAGCATTGGAGTAAAGACCATAACGGTCTCTGAAGTCGACTTAGAAATTCAAAAGCCTAAAATCAAGTTCATTGATGTTTACAATTTCACAGAAGGACTTACTACCGAAATTCTCTTTATTTCTGATCAACCCGTTCTAAAATGCGGTAGTTGACGACTGGACAAACTGACCCGACCAGATTTATTGGGGTGACCTCATTAAGGACTATAACTTAGTCTGGAGGTCGAATCGAAATTCAAAGCCTAGCATCAAGTAATTGAGTGTGGCTACAATTTACTAGAAGTACATACTACCAATTTCCCTTTACTTATTTTAAAATCAGCTCTAAGGTTCGCTAGGCTGCGCTACCACAATGTAGCGGCTTCCCATCGTTAAATGCAATAAACTTTCCCTAAGGCCGGATCTTCTGACAATCCTTAGGGTAGAAAGAAGATACAAGTAGAAGACCTACCTCATGGGTTTGTCGAAAGTCCCGAGTTAGGTCTCCACTTGTAGCTCTTGTCACTAGGAAGGACTTCCCATCGTGTAGCCCAGGAGACTATGGTCGTCGTCGGAAAATCTAGAGAAGGTGGAGCCTCTCTCTCTAACTCCTTTCTCTATTTTTCTTTTCTTATGGATCACTCTTAATCGTACTTTTAAAGGAGAAGGCTTCCTCCTCTTTCTACATGCCACATGTCATTTCCTTGATTTTTTCCTTTTACTCATTTATTTCTCCTAATATCCTTAGACATATAAACTTATTTACAATTATGGGTCCCCATTTTACAATTTATATTTTCTCTTTTTCATATAGGTTCATTTTAAGTTCAACAATCATCTAATCAATATTAAAAAAAAAAATTCCAGAAAAATACCCAAGTTGGCTCAATTATACCCGGAATATATAATAATTTTTATTATAAAAATTTTAGGGTATTTTTGGGGTGTTACAAAGTGAATATCCATTGAGTCCATTCACTGGCGAAGATGATTTCACACATGCTACACAAGATAAAGACCATGGGTCTAGGAGAGTTAGTCCGGTGTTAGGTCGTTGGAAGAAGCCATATAGAGGTCGGCGAAGAAGGATTGACCTGACCTGATGAGGATTCGTTTCGACTAGTTTTGAGTCGGTGACATTCCTTTTCAATCACGAGTATCCAATGATGCCAATGTTTTCCTCCTTATACAATGAGTTATGGTCAACCTTCTTCGCATCCTTCAGATTCAATTGGTGAATATGGAATGATTATTATCCTCATGATGCACAAAATCAATTCAAACTCCATATCAAAATGCAGCAAGAGTTTGAACAAGCATGTGGGTGAACCCCGAATTTCCTATCCATGGAGAGGTTGTGCGTACAAGTCAAGACATTTATACATGACATGTTCGATCTTATAATCAATATTATCGGAACACTATGTCTTGGTATGAGTATTGTCTTCACCAAGATGGGATCCCTTCGTCAAATGTTGCAATGGAACCACATCGATCTTCATTTTGGTGGTGAAAGACCTTGGCAATGTAATATCAATGTCCATGTTTCATTATTAGTGTCATTCTCACACTTTTACAAAGTATTTCCATGAATTTCAAAGTATTTTTGTTAATTTCTGATATATCGATATTCATGTAAAAATATCAACCGATATATCTCCGATATATTCGTAAAATCCAAGTGTCGATATATCCGTCGAAACTGATATTTTTAACACTGATCCAGATAGATAAATCCAAAAAATCCTAATAGAGAAGCTATAACAGATAAATCACAAAAAGTGAGATTAAATAAATAACTAATAATAATAAAAAATCATCATTAAACTTTTGACTTCCTATCTTGTCTAGGCTTAGATATGGGCCTACTCTATAGCCTTGAATCCGAGGGGGTCTTTTTTTTTTTTTTTTTTTTGGCTGCTGATAGTCGTCTCATACGTAGTGTGTTTGGGCGCTGACGGCGTCTGCGTTGGACCGCGCCGGCTGTCGCTCATAGCACCGCCGCTGGTGCCCGTGACCAGGGTGTTGTCGCTGCGCCCATAGCCTAGTTGTGACATGACATCGTGTCCTATTGTCGCAACATAAAATGCTATGTCGCAACATGGGAATCTTACCCATGGGAAAACTTTGTTGCGACACAGAATTGCTCTGTAGCGACAGGAGACCCCAGGCACAACCGAACCTGTCGCGATAAGGAAAAGCCATATCGCGACGTAGAGCCAGGAGGCTCTGTCACGACCAAGAACTCCTTATCGCAACATAAAAAGCCTGTTCCAGGCCACAACCTGTCGCGACACAAAATTTCTGTTTCAACACACAAGGCCAAAAAGCTTTGTCGCGCGCACACCCTGGCCGGGCCATGCTCCTGGCCTGAGGACCAGGTCACGACACGGAAAGCTATGTCACAACACAGGTCCAGAAAAACCCTGTCGTGACAGAGAATTCTTTGTCGCAACCCAAACCTAGAAATTGGCAATAGCCTTTCCAGGCCTTTTTTGCACCTCCAAACTTCTCTTTTTTTTTTCTTTTTTTTTTCTTTCATTTTGAACACCCTAATTTCAATACACAATAACCTTTTTATTACAAAGGCAATAAAAAGACCTGGAAAACCTTGTCAACACTGCATTTATCATACAAAATGAGTTTAATTACAACTCTATTCTTTTACATCAATAGAAACTAGGTTTTCTACCCAAAATTTACAAAATACAAAACAAAGCCAATTCGGCCTTTTCTTCTCAACTAAGGTCTTCGATGTGATCCATCCCCCCATGTACCTCCAGTACCTGAAAATAATTTCCCACAACGGGGTGAGCAATGCCCAATAGATGTATTCTCCTACAATGGCTACTCCCCACCTAAGTGCACATCTCGATGATACACATCATACCACATTATCTGAGCGATGTAAATCTACATGGAATGTTTCGTGCATGTCATGAATGAGATGAGACTCCTCATGCACGTAGCTTAGGGTCTAGAAGACTCCCTCACATCTGAAGCTAAGTGTAGCACATCATTGGTATTTCACCAAATAAACTCTTTTTCAAACAAAATCATTTTTTTTGTTTTTAAAACTCAAGACAAGTTGGAAAATCCTCCAATGTTCATTTGATTTCATCAAATCCCGTGTGTTATTCATTTGTGGGCCGCGTATTTTTCAGGTTTACACCGCAGGATCATTGCTCACCTTTCCAACATTTTTACGATCTTTCACCGCCGATGATCATGTCTAACCGCAAATGAATTTAGGTTTTTCACCCTGAGGAGGATCTACCCCATCTTGCTCCACCCATACACACGATATTTATTATTATATTTCTCTATTTTCTTTTTCATGTTACACAACCGTGAGTCTCAATATTGGACGTCGTCCCATTTTCGAGCTCACCACACATTCACCAAGAATGGTGAATAACCAATACCATGCATACACACTCGACTCAACGTGATGTCCCCGTGCATATGAAATGAAAATGTGTCATTTCATGCCATATCATGTTTCATGCATCATGAGAGCTACATGCAACATTTCCCAAATCGTGAAAATTATATTTTCTACGTATTATTTTCATTCACTATAATTCTCATGTCAATTCATCAAACAAGCATATATTTATGATTCATGGATAATTATATTTTTCTACAATGTAATTCCCATCATCAAGCGACCCATGTTAATACATCAATTGAGCATGTAACAACATGATTTTCACACTACCAACATGTTATTCATTTTTTTGGCAATAACACATAAAAAATAACACCACATGGATATCACTTGATTCGAAAAATCAGTCAGGCTGCCCCAAGCAGTCTCGAAAATTCAATTCGATTTGTCAGCAGTCTAAAAATCGCGTCGGTCCCATAATTTGGGTAGGCTTGCCTGGCAGGTCAGGCCAATCACTACATTCATTTGAATGGCTCTTAGACAAGAATTTAAACAGAGTAGGAGAAAAACCCCTACCTCTCAGAGTTTGACAACACCCACTAATTTTGGTACCCACGCGTAGCTCTCGATGCGTGGACCAACTTTGCCTCTTGCTCCGACCTGAACCGACGGTCCGATCTCCGAAAAATCTAGAAAGAAGTTGGAGCTTCTCACTCCTCTCCTCTTCCCCTTTCTTTTCTTTGTCCCTTCCTCTTTCTTTTTCCCTCCTATCCCCTCTCTCCACCGGATTTGCTCCAACATGCTCAAGTGGGAAGTCCCCCTCCTTGCCACATGTCACTCCTCCATTGGCTCTCAAATCTCGCACTTATCTCTTTGTCAAAATATTTGGATTCCTCATATCTAAGGGCTTGACACATGGCCATCCTTAGACTTCCCCCTTATTTTGACTTTTCCTCTCAGCCTTTTGGCCATGGTTTAATGTAGGTATTGACCATGTGCCATGTCACTTGAGCTATATTCGATTGCCTCGAAAAAAAAAGTGAAATTTCGGTATACCATGAATTAAAAGCGAAATTCATTAAGTAACTAGATTTAGTAGACAATCGCTGATGAAGAATCCGTTTCGTCATCCGAGATCTAGAAAAATTCCAGGTTTTCAACCAAAATTACCGTTCTACTATTTTTCAGAAAAACTGAATTTTTTCCAAGTTTTACATACTCCATACCCTATCATTCCCTCTAGGTTGAAATGAACTAAAGCTGCGGAGAGTGATGGAAAATTCTAAATCCATTGGCCTTTGGTTCGAGTACTATCATTTTTGCCTCTGAAGATATCTCATGTTTGCTTTTCTTCCAAAGTCTTGGAATTTGTGGTTGAATGTTGAATGTTATTTGACTAGAGTTGGCGACCATGGAGAGCTTGATCGGGCTGGTGAATGGGATCCAGGGCGATCTGATTCGTGCCACGGTAGGGTGATCGGAATCAACAATATTTTGTTTCCTATGTTCCTCCTACTGCCGTAGTCAAGCTACTGCAGTATAGCGGTCTAGGGTCGAACACGGGGATGGGTTTTCATCCCACAGATGATTGCATCAGTGTTTGAAAATGGTGAGGCTTTTGTTTGGATTTGTGGATTTGGTTAAAACGATTAGGTTGTTTGTTCAGCGACTAAGCTATGTGGCCCAATGTGAAGTGTAGAATGGTAACTTTAAAGAGGCTTGGGTCACTAGCTTGATAACATGGGGCTATTAAAATGTCCTCGAGTTATTTCCTCGCATTAGGGAAAATGACATATAGTCAAAGCCAAAACCGGATCTTTGTTTAGCTATAAAACCTAACCCTAGAACCACTCCTATTTGAGTCAAACCAAATACTAGGCATTCAAAGTCCCATTCAGTTGGAAACCCTAGCATTTAACCTCTTTTTAATGGCTCGTAAATGACATCTAAAGGATATCAGTGCATCTACCAAATTAAAGATACCTTGAACCTAAAAGTATAATGATATTGACGAAAAGACATTCAATGGCATTAAATACAGTTTGGAAAGTTGGGAACCATAAATGTTATTACACCTTAACATTTAAGCATGAGGACAACTGTAACAGCCCTGACCAAGCTGTAGCCCTCCTCTTCAAGGCTATGAGGCTTAGCGAGCATCCCTTGAGTTGTCATCCTCGAGGGGTGTTCAAGCGTAGAGAAAATGAGAGAAAGAGAGAGAGAGAGAGGCAAAGTAAACCTAAAATGAAAGGCATTGGGAAGCTGTAATGGGAAAGTTGCTTAGGGTTACAAAGTTGAGGGGGCTTATATAGCCATACAAGAGGTGTGAAATGACAAAATTACCTAAAATAAGAGATTACATTAAGGACAAAATGGTAATTGATCAAAACGTGGTCGTTTGGAATCAAAAATATCAAAAACACAGGGCAGCCATTTTCGCTATGCAGCAAATTTCGCTAGTATAGCGAAAAATTTCGCTATGCTAGCGAGGAATTTATTGCTGAAATTTTTGTGAGATAGCGGGGGTGAGGGATTTCGCAAGACGACAAATTTGTTGTAAAGCGAAAATTCCTTCTAACTCAAAAGATTTTTCATGGCGAAAATTTCGCTGGGATTGCGAAATTTTGCAATCCCGGTAAATTTTGCAATCATAGCGAAAATCCCTAGTTTGCTCCTGCTTCCCTATTTGGCTCATCCTCCTTTCTTTCAAATCCATACAATTCTTCATTTTGAATGATGAAAAAATTGTAAATCGGCATTCGCACATATCTTGACATCAAACTTGAACTAATTGGGTGAGGCAAAAACGCAAACTTACCAAAAACAAACTCGAAATGGAATCAGTGGTACTAAGTGGACCTGCACACATCAATTGGCTTAATTGATATGATTAGTGCGCAAAAAGCACTCAAAACCTATCTTAAATAGGACTCAAAATAGCACTTTTTGGGCACTAATCACACCCCCCAATCGACACGTTGCTAGTCCCTTAGCAATGCTAAAAATAATAAAGGTATGCATGTTGTGCTTTTACAAAAAGTGTATATGGTTCAAAAAGTGTGTGTACAGGTAAGCTTTACCTTTAGTATGAACAATTTTAGACCCGAGCAGCAGACATGAAAGAACAAAGACCATGCGAGAACAAGTTTAAAATGACATCGGTTCCAAGAAGTCAACTGAACTTCCACCAACATCTAATTGTTCCTAATGTAACCGGTTTGAGCGATAAATTGCAGAGATTATTCCCTCCCCAGCCTAGCTCTTTGCCATGGCCTTTAAAAACATTGACCTGACCTAAATAGGACTAGCTACACTCTTATTTCTTTATTTGACTAAATTATAGGGTGCAATGCTAACAACTCGACTTCACCAAAGTCCGTGTAACGGGGGTCCTCTGATGACTCCCAACCAATTAAGGTTTAGGGCATCAGGCAAAGATCAAGCGTACTAAACTCTGCGAGGGCTTCACCGGGACTCAGGGCCAACCGGGGGTAGCACCTACAACACGCTAAACTCTGCCATTCACTTGTAGCGAACACTAAGTCAATGACTCCCGATGGTAGGTTTAGGGCATCGGGCTTTAAAGGCTTTCGCCATATATCCCTCGGACCGTGTTCGGGTTTCAAGGCAAAGCGTCACGGCTTTTATTTTTCTTTTTCTTCTTTTCTTTTTTTTTTTTTTTTTCTTTTTGCTTTTTCTTTTCGGTTTTTCTTTTCCTTTTTGGAAGACTACATTGGCCTTCATACATGGGTAACATAAACCTATTATGGGTCGTCAACAGGTCTAAGGCCGGCTCTGCAAAGCGGAAAGAGGTAAATAGCTTCTTAACCTATTGGAATAATCTGGTGTGCAGTGTGTGAATTAGCTAAAGGGGGAATGTTCAAGGTTGAATATGCTGAAATCTCAATTGACCGAAAACTAAATCATGCATGGAATTGTTCTAGCATTAAGGTAACAAACAGGGCTTCAATTTTTCAACTAAAGATAAGAGCTGAAACACAAAATGACAACACAAAAGTGATTTGCAAAAGTGTAGTAAACTGTAAATAATGCTATAAAGCTTTTGATATAACCAAAATGGCTAATACATGCTTAATATAGCTAAATATGAAAAAACATCACTGCCTACTATTGGCTAATACATGAATCCTATAAAAAATGAGTAGGCAGTTGATAAAGCTGAAAACATGATAGAAGACACTCCTAACTCTAACTTTCCTCCAGCAAAGAAGTAGAAACATGTCATGAGGATAGGAGAGTTTAGGGCGGGAGATGTTACCACCTCACTCGTGGTGGTGGAGGATCAAAGTTCTTTGCTGGCATGTCTAAGGAGGTGCATTTGCGGGGGCCCGATCTGTTGTGTGGCTCGGGCGAGGCGAGGTGAGCTTCATGTCTTTGAGCAGGAGCATGGTATGTGATGCTCTAAAGTGGTCTCGGCTGGGCAATCCTGCAGTCCATCGATGCTGTGTAGTAGCCAATCCACCAGGGCGGCCTCCCATAACACTGCTAACTCCCTCGGGCGACATGGACATGCTCCGGAGAATCTTTGTCTTTGCATATGAGGCAGGAGTGTCAGTGAGTACAATGGTGAAGGAGGTGGAGGAGGAGATGGAGGAGAAAAATTTGGCACTGGGCTCCTAGCCATCTCTACCTCCACCTCGGAACAGGATCATCTCTCCTCGGGGAGTCCTCTGCCACCTCATCGGTGCCTTCTCACGGTCTGGCTCTTTGGAGGAGAAAAGAATCGGCATCACCATGGCTCGACTCGAAGACGGGACACGAGGGCATCCGGTCTCATACGTCACGGGGCTCCTCAGGAATCCAGATATCCGGGATCACGGCTCGTGAAGTCGCGGCATCAACAGGGTAGACTCTCATTTCAGGGCGGGCCGCTAATGGTGGACCTTATCTTCAAAATGCGGCGGGGCGGTCATGACCCATTTCGGAGGTGAACCGGAATCCTGAGATTCGATCTGAGCCTACAGTATGGCTCCCCTGCGTTTGAACATAGTGTTGTAATGAAGCAGTGGTCGGAGCGGGTGGTCAACGAAGCATCGGCAGGGTTTGTCAGGCCACTGAGCCCTGTTGGGACCCACCTCGATATGTGCCATATACGCCAGTCCGCAGAGGGAAGGTCACAGGGGCTCACGGGCTGGAGGTACTTCGAGTGGAGTGTGCTCAACTCTCGAGGCCCCGGACCCGGGCTCCTGCGGGTTTGAACCAAGGTAAAGGCACGGGTTTGGGCCGAGTGCGAGTTATGGTGGAGTGGCGATGGTAGGTGGACGAGCACGCGCGCGTGAGCAAGGCGAGCCGAGACGGGGCTGCGGTGAGCGGCCGGCGCTATGGTGGCTCAGGGAGGCAGGGCGCGAGCGGAGCCTCTGGCAGGGGTTCATGGCTGGTGGCTAGGGAAGAAAGATGAAATGAGTTGAATGGCCCCTCCCCACCCTCCTTTTATCGCGGCTAGAGCGTAGAGCCTTTGGACCGATTTCGCTATAATGGCGAGTGCACCTTAGCTGGACTCACCTGCAAAATAAAATAAAATTTGACTTACGCAAATTAAGAACAAACAATCAAAAATAATTATTATTTTTAACAAAAACCTAAAACTAAAATTAATTTAAAAATTTCTTAAAAAAAAGGAAAGTTGTTAAAACGGGAAGTTACTAAAAATAGAAAATTGACCAATTTAAAGGAAAAACCAAAAAAAACTTGAGCTGCAATTTGGTTTTATTTGACACCAAACCAGCTCAGTTTCACTTATCTACTCATGGAGGGTCAAGGAGGAGGAGCTCTGCTTCGGCCGAGTAGCTTATGTTGCAGCCTTCATAGTTAGTCCATTCATGTTGATTTTTCTTCTCCTTTGGGTGATTTTGGGGTGACCAATTGTTAGCAGTGGTATTGATGACAATTCCCAATCAAATTGCTTCATCTTGGTTGCTTGATTCTTGATTTATGGACGAAGCTGCATTCTAACCAATTAGGCAAACTTCATCACTTCCTTCATATCACCTTCCTTTGGTTTGTGTGACTCAGAGTGAAATATGTTGAGCTCGATGTCATGTTGCCAAATGTGGCGCATTACTCCAGCTGGCAATTGATGGTGCGTGCGGTGTAAGAATGGTCTTCCGGGATAATTGGCACACTAGTTGGGCCCTCGCGATTAACCGGTATCAAGCACTCTGAAAGTCTTGGAGTAGTAATTTGTCTACTTTACGAAAACATCCTCTGACCATTCCTTAGGAATCTTCAGCGTCGGTCGACCATTGACAAAGTAATGTTGGTAGGCTTGACTCCTAAGCCCTAGCGCTTATACAGTATAGCGGTAGATTCACGCGGCCTAAATCTAACCTTGTCTTTGTCTATACGAGTTCCTCGATGTTGGTACATGGTGTGGGGATCCACGGATCCTTGCTCTGTTGGTAGATGTACTGCAGATTATGGCAGCTTGCTCAGTTAGGAAGGCGCTACTTCCAAATGCCTAACCCTTTCTTGGCGTACGGGTCCTTTAAGAACTTTATAAGTTGGGACACAGCAATCTGTCGCGGTGGAATGTTCATCGCCTTAGCACCTCCCAATTTCGGCTTGGTTTGGGATTTTCTTGCCTCACCAAGGCTTGAGGGAAATGGAGGGGCATGGTTTTTCCTTTGAGTCTTCAGCGGTGATGCCCTCTCGAGGCTCAGCTTCCTTTTCCTTGCATGTTGCTTCAGTAGTCATGGGCACTGGTTGCTCTATTTCTCTTCCACTCCTCGGGGTGATTGCCAAGCTTTCACTTCATCCATCCACTAAATTCTTGGATGAACCTACCTCATGGACCCCCTTTTTGGATTAGAGTAATGTTTGAAGGGAACCTTCCTCTCTCTGTATCTCTGACAAATTGTTGATCTTTGTGATTGAATAAGGGTTGTCAATTTTGATTAAGATTGCTCTCAAGCCCATCTATTCTTTTGTTCAGTGTGCTTTCTACAGTATCAATTCTTTGTGCCAATTGTACATTTATCCCCTTTTGCTCCTCCACAAAATTGCCTACCATCTTGCTCAAATTCAATATAAGCTTGTTCGACAGGAGAAGTGGATGACGTTGGCTGTGGTTGAGATGAGGAACAGTTGTTGTTTGGCACCGGGGGGGCACATAAAGCGGAACTAGGTTTCGGGAGAGGGTTAGGGTGATTCTTCGATTGGAATTGTATGTGTTACCGTAAGGAGCATTCGGTTGTGGCTTGTATTGACGGCATTAGCATGTTACGTCATCAAATCCTTCCTTTGATGGGACCTCGGATAGTTTTCTCTGGATGGACGGTGGGTTGACAATTGATGCATGGGTTGGCTGTGCGATATTCGATCCTTTGCTGCGCCATGGAGCCTCTTTCCTTCTATCTCCCTCACGCCTTCCTAGCTAGGGTTGAGATTTTGCTTTCATTTCCATGTCCTCCGAGAGTGCAAAAATTCCTCCCCTTTGGTGGCCTGAGGGCCTCATTTTCTCCATCTCTCTGAGGTTAGTTCATCCAGGCCACGCTAGAAGTTCAGCCCGCATAATTGAAATCCATAGCTTCATCTGGATGCTTGCTCAGAAAGTCACCTCCACACATGGTTTCTAACAGTTTGCTTCATAGCGAGGTGACATACCATTAACAAAAATGATTCACTAACATCCATGTATCAAAACCAATAATTGTGGACATGCATTGATGGTCTCCTATGAACCTCTCCCAACAACATTAAAATTTCTCATTTGTCATGAGTAGAGGAGTAAGTGTAGGTTGTCTTTTCAAACTGTTGGTCTTTGTTGCGAAGAATTTCTTCAAAAATTCAGCTTGAAGATCGGCCCAATTTCTAGTCGTTCTCGGCCTAAGTGAATTGAGCCATATTTTGGCTTTGTCCTTGAGGTTAAAGGGGATGCCTTCAACTAACGGTTCCATACTCGGTTATACCACTCCTTGAAATCGTGCATACCTCCTCAAAATCCATTATGTGTGAATATGGATTTTCATTCTCCATACCATGGGAAATGTGGGAAGCGGGGGCACTAGAGTAGGGTCTCTTTGCTACATCCTCGCGGGGAGGTATGATGCGAGGAAGGAGCGCTCTCACTCTAGGAGAGATTGTGTTCCTACATCGAGCCCTATATTGTTGGATTCATAGGGGGTGCTTGTTGACTGCTGTTCCTCAGGTAGAGGATCCATTTGGTCACTGTGCACACTTATTTCACAACCTTGTTCAAGCGGTGCACTCACTCTTTGCAATCTACGATATCCCTCTATCCAGTCTTTGCATAAACACATTACAAAATGAAACAAAACAAAGAATACAACAAAAGCTTGACGAAGAAAGTCGGTGTTAGCTAAACAGCGGCTTGTAAAATAAAGCGTACGATAAAGCTGCCCAGTGAAGAAAGTTCTGGACTCTGCACACTTAATTCAAAAAATTTGAAAGGTCACCAACACTTGTAATGTGGATTACAAGTACACATCAACTCATCATACCTAGTTTGGCACCATCCCCGGCAACGGCGCCATTTGATTTGTGTCGGAATCAACAATATTTTGTTTCCTATGTTCCTCCTATTGCGAAGTATCCGAAGCTCTGCGATGGCGTCCCAGGTCGAACACGGGGATGGGTTTTTCATCCACAGACCAGTTTGCACCGGTGTTTGAAAATGATGAGGCTTTTGTTTGGATTTGTGGATTTGGTTAAAAACAGTGGAGGTTGTTTGTTCAACGACTAAGCTATCAATGGCTTAATGTGAGTGTGAAATGGTAACTTTGAAGGCTTGGGTCACTAGCTTGATAACATGGAAATTTATTAAATGTCCTCGAGAGTTATTTCCTCGCATTAGGAGCAAAATGACATATAGTCAAAGCCAAAAGCAGAATCTTTGTTTAGCTATAAAACCTAATACTATATACCACCACTTTCCTGTTGAGTCAAACCAAATACTAGGCATTTCAAAGTCCCATTAGGTTGGAAACCACAGCATTTAACCTCTTTTTAATGGCTAAGTAAATGACATCTAAAGGATATCAGTGCATCTACCATTAGAATGCTGAACCTAAAGTATGACAAGTATTGACGAAGAAAGACATTAAATGGCATTAAACCCTAGTTTGGAAAGTTGAACCATAAATCTTTGTGTAACATTCAAAGCATGAGGACAACTGCAGCAGCCCCAAAAATAAGCTAGCAACCCTCCTCTTCAAAGCTATGAGGCTTGTAAGCATCCTTGAGTTGTCATCCTCGAGGGTGTTTAGCGGCCGAAAATGAAGAAAGAAGAGAGAAGAAGCGAAGTAACCTAAAATGAAAAGCAGGAAAGCTGTATTAATGGGAAAGTTACTTAGGGTTACAAAGTTGAGGGGGCTTATATAGCCATATAAGAGGTGTGAAATGACAAAATTACCTAAAATAAGAGATTACATTAAGGACAAAATGGTAATTGATCAAAACGTGGTCGTTTGGAATCAAAAATATCAAAAACAGGCTGACCATTTCGCTATGGCAAATTTAAGCTATTATAGCGAAAAATTTAACTATTATTGGACCAAGTGAAACTAATGAGCAGTAAATTTCGCTAGCCTAGCGAATTGCTTCTTTAGCGAGAGCCACTCCACATAGCTAATTTAGCTAGGATTGCGAAATTTTCGCTATGACAAAATTTCGCAATCGACGAAATTTTCGCAATCATAGCGAAAATCATAGTTTGCTCTGCTTCCACTATTTAAGCTCTTGCATCCTCCTTTCTTCAAATCCACTTCACGAATTCTTGGATTTGAATGATGAAAAAAATTATGAAATCCCCGACATTCAGCACATATCTTGACATCGAACTTGAACTAATTGGTGAGAACACAAAAACACAAACTTACAAAAACAAACTCGAAATGGAATCGGTGGTACTGAAATTCAGACTGCACATCAGTGGAAACAATTGAGTGATTGGTATGTAAAAGCACTCAAAACCTATCTTAAATAGGACTCAAAATAGCACTTTTTGGGCACTAATCAGGATCTTGATGTCAAGCTCTCTTCTTATGCCAAACTTGGTGTTTGGTTACGGATGAGTTGATTCTGGGGCTACCAGAGGAGATCGAACCCTAGAACAATAGCGGTAGTATCATCAATGGATGCTGCAGCATCGGAGTTCGGTGATTGGGGAAATCAAAAGGAGCGGCAGCTATCATGAATTACGACGAAGTAATAGCCATAAAGATCAAAAATTGTCACAACAACTTTAGGAGCGACGGTTTCGATCCTTTGAGAAGCAACAATTTCGATCCTTGTAGAAGCAGCGGCGTCGATCAAAGTAGCAGTGGTGTCGAGCTTCGGAGCGGCGGCAACAGATCGGTCGAACGACAGTCCGAGGAGGGTCGTCGAGTAAAGAGAATAATGAAAGGGATCGAAGGTAGTAGGGTTAGTGAATTTTGTGACACAGAGGATTTGTGCAGAGCCGGAGCAGACAAGAGCCACACGATCTTGGATCGAGAGACGACAAATAGAAACAACGATCGGTCGAAGTTAGGCTCTGATACCAAATTGATGTAGCTCGGCTACGAAGAACAATAAAATTGAAAGAAAGAGAATAAAATAAATAGAACGAAGTTCTCAAGTTTTCAATATCATATCAAGTCGACCAAAAACTATAACATAAGATGTTATTTATAGGCACCAACAAAAAATCCTAACAGATAAATCCCAAAAATCCTAACAGATAAATCCTAAAAAACCCAAATAGATAAACCCTAATAGATAAATCCTAAAAAACCCAAACAGATAAACCCTAATAGATAAATCATAAAAATCTTAACAGATAAATCCTAAGAAGTATGATTAAATAAATAACTAATAATAATAAAAATTATAATTGAACTTGGACTTCTATGTAAATGCAGGCTTAGATATGGGCCTACTTCTCTATCATTCCCTACGGGTTGAAATAGACTTCGACTACGAATAGCGTCCAAGGAAAATTTCTAAATCTCTTTGGCCTTTAGTCGATCTTGTCATTCTTTTGCATACTCCTGAATATCACATGTTTGATTTTCTTCCAAAGTCTTGGAATTTGTGGTTGAATCGGGCTGGTGAATCGAATCCAAGGGGATCTTGATGTCTAGCTCTCTTCTTATGCCAAACTTGGTGTTTGTTTCTAGATGAGTTGATTCCGGGACTGTCAGAGGAGATCAAACCCTAGAACCGTAGCGGTAGTATCGTCAATGGATGCTACAGCATCGGAGTTTGATGATTGGGGAAATCAAAAGGAGAGGAGACTATCACGAATTACGACGAAGTAATAGCCGCAGATCAAAAACATGTCGCGCAGCTTCAAGTGGCGGTTTGATCCTTTGAGAAGCAGATTTCAATCCTTGTAGAGACTGGCGGCGTCGGTGAGTAGCGGTGGTGTGAAGCTTCGGAGCGGCCGGCTGACCAGTTTGTCGGCGACGGCCCGAGGAGGGTCGTCGAGTAGAGAGAATAATGAAAGGGATCGAAGGTAGTGGGGTTAGTGAATTTTGTGACACATAGGACTGTACCAAACCGAACAAACAAGAAGCTCTGATCTCGGATCAAGAACTTGAAACAAACAGAAATAACTTGATCTCGGATCAAAGTTATGCTATGATACTAAATTGATGCAGAACAAGAATAATAACTTGATTTCGGATCGAAGTTATGCTTTGATATCAAATTAATGTAGAAATTGATGTTGTCACGCGTCGGTCGACCCGATTGGCGGGAATCCGAGACGGTTTGAGTGCGAAGCTCGCTATCTTGAGACTTCTTACTTTTTTTTTTAACCAGCCGTCATTTTACATTTACAAATGAACTAACATCGGAGTGGTATATGTTAAAATTTATACACATATACTAAGTCCCATTCTATACAAATACACATACGCTATACATATCTAATACAACATCGGGAGATGAGCAGTCTTTGGTGAGCACACGTCTACGAATGGCCGTACATTGAGTGTGGGATCATCTGTCCTCTTTATCTCCTCTTCGGTACTACGGATTGAACACCGTGCTAAACTTTACGCTTAATTGGGAACATATAGGCCGATGCTTGACCAAATAACATTAATGTAAAATCACTATCTCTTTTACATTTACTTATCTGTATGACTTAAGCTATTCTTATGTGACTTCTAACTCATCTCATATTTATACATGTAGATTTTATTCTTTAAGATTCATATCATTATCTTGTTCATTATTACTTTCTGTGTCGTATTTACGAGGTTGTACTTCATAATCTTACATATGATAGATCAAATCATATTCAAAAGTAAACTTATCGTATCTAATGGCAATTCGAACAAATCAAAATCATATCAATTTCATACGAGGTTAAATCAGACTAATACAAATACATATTAGACTCCTTATCACTATCACGGCCAGAAGCCATTAATCGACTCCTTTAGAAATTACATTTCGTGATGCAGGATACTTAGATTAAATCCTTTTAGTTTCGTTTTATAAATTTTCATTTTCAAAAAGTGTGACGAATCCCTACTTGACCCGATTGGCGGATCAAGCTCGAGGCAGGTTTTACTCAGACGTTTTCAATCAAAACATTTATTTAGATCTTATTAAATTTTTCTTTTCAAAAGTGTCGCGGCCGAATCCGAAACTTGACAGGTTAGGCGGATCAAAATTTGGAGCAGGTTACTCAGAGCATTTTCAATTATCTTCAAAACATTTGTTTATATTTATTCCATTTTAGACTTTTAATTACACAGAAAGCACTTCTTTTCGGGCAATCCCATAAACACTTATAATTTCAAAAGACCATATATTTAATTCAACAAGTAATTTACAAAATGATGCCTTTTACTATGTCAGTGTAATATAAAGAATACTTAAACAACCACAATTTTTAATGTCATTTTTCGCTTATCGATCTGTGATTTCACATATAGCTATAGAAATTGACATTAATGATTCACTTGGGGAATCACATACTGTTTGTCATTCAGTAGCAAGGTGATTTCACACTCGGTGTCTGCCATCTCATGTATTTATAGAAATTCGACATTCTGACGATTCACTTGGGGAATCGCCTGTTGTCATTCGGTAGCAATGTGTTTGCGTCTAGTATTACCGTCTCACATATGGCTATAGAAATTACGACGTGCGGCGAGATTCACTTGGGGAATCACGTACGTTTGTCGACCGGTAGCAATGTGATTTCGCATTTAACAATATGATTCACTTTAACTATAGAATTGACGACAATGATTGATTCTTTGAATCTGTGCGTTTTGTCATTCATTAGCAATGTGATTTCGCATTTAACAATATGGTTCCACTTTAACTATAAATTGACATTCATGGCAGTTCGATTCTTTGAATCTTGTCTGTTTGTCATTCATTAGCAATGTGATTTCGCATTTAACAATATGATTCACTTTAACTATAGAATTGACATTCATGTGATTCGGTTATTTGAATCATGCATTTGTCATTCGGTAGCAATGTGATTTCGCATTTAACAATATGATTCACTTTAACTATAGAATTGACATTCATGGCCAGTTCGATTCTTTAGATCTGTCTGATAATCGTCCATTAGCAATGTGATTTCGCATTTAACAATATGATTCACTTTAACTATAGAATTGACATTCATGACAGATTCAGTTGCTGAATCCTGTCTGTTTGTCATTCAGTAGCAATGTGATCTCACATTCAATATCACCTTTCAAATCAGTTTACTTTTATGCAGTAATTTCACTTGTAGTGCAAATACACGCATACATGAGTATGTATGACAAACAATTCGAATAACAATCATTCAAATCAATATATATTCGCGATTAGCATTAATGGCGATCATAATCGCGACATTCCAATATCACTTTGGTATTATCTTTCGAATATACTCAATCTATGTACACATTTCATATACTCATTCTACGTATACTCGTTCAACATACTCATTTATGTGTACTCATTCAGCCATATTCACATTTACATATGCATTCATGTAAACTCCATTCATACGATCATTCATGTATTCATTCATGTATACTCATTCATAAATTCATTTCATATACTCACGTCCGTATACTCTATCATTTGTTATCATTTCTGGTTATATGTGATAATAATCATATATCCTTATCCATTATGTGTTCATGACATATTGCCATTCATGTTTCAAATCATTTCATTTTCATTTCCCATATCTTTCATGTTTCATGGTGCGATCTATACATTTTTCATTTTCTACATTTTCCTTGTTTCAAGCCTATTACACATGGAACTTCATATTCTTGTGAAGTATGATGGATGTGGAATCACACCTCATTCATATATTCTTAATCCTCTATGTATCTACTTTACTTAGGAAGTGGAATCAATCCAATCGGATCATCCAAACTAAAGTTATGGCATTTTCATGCCAACTAGTCGGTTTACCGATTACCCTCGGGACTGTTGGTATTACTCATTTTTCCAGGGTCTTAACTTCATATTTTGACACTAGGTCCTTGTAATCATTTAAAGCTAAGGTGCTAAGGGTTCTATTCAGAATCACCCAATTCGGATATAGGAACTCAAGTTCGTCTGAAGCTCTTGGACTTCTCTATGTTCAACTTGAAACCAGAATTTTGTTTGCACATGGTCTCTCACTTCGAGAGTGGATTTTGGGCCACTTAGAGTCATAATTTGACGATGTCTATTTCTATATGGATGGTTCTCCTTGAAGTCTATTTTAATTGGCCACTTGAATCCCACTCCATCCCGGATAAGAAATGAGTAAGTTATGGCCCAAAATACAAACATTGGTTAGAATAGGAAAACGAGCAGTTGTACCGGTACAGCTCAAGTTGTACCGGTACAACCTAATAAAATGACCAGAACCCGAAATTGTGCCGGTACGACTCAGAAGTTGTGCGGTGCTAAATCGAAAATGCCGAATGGAGTGTTCTCCCCATTTTCCATACTTTGAACCCCGATCAACTCTATACCTAGCAACATAAGATCACTTCAAATTCATCTTATGATCTCTTTTCTCTCAATTTATCATTCAATACACCTCTTATGAACTTTATTAAACTCAAACATGCTTTCTATTCATCTCTGCCTGCAAGGCCTAGGTTTACTCAACCCTACATTCAAGAAACTTTGGTTAGGATGACATCCTAACAAACCCTAGATTTAGAGACAAGATATTAACCATATCAAGCCTTAAATTCCATGTGATCCATACAAAATCCAAGTTCCATACTCAAAGTTAGTAGTTCCATACTTTTTTTTTTTTTGGCTCCTCCATCTTCTTCCTCTTCTTCTCTTCTTCTTCTTCCTCTTCCTCTTCTTCTCCCCTTCTTTCTTCTTTACGGGTTCTCCCCCAATTTGAGACCAAATTTGGTCTTTTAATCCATGTTTGGCCCTCTAAAGCCATTTTGGGTTGGAATTTCATTATTTGTAAGGTCCCTCCATCTCTTGGCTATTTGAATTTCAACTTTCAATATTTTATTTGAGCCTCTATTCTCATCAACTAAACTTTTAAGCCCCCATTTTGGACAAATTACAATTTTTCCTTAAGTTTTGTAACTTTTTAGGAATCTCGTTCCCGGGTTTAGCGACTAACTCACGAAACAGTCAAATTAATAACACAAAAATACTAAACATGTAACGACTAGGGTATATTTCGGGGTGTTACAGATGTAGCTCGGCTACAAAGAATAATGACTTGATCTCGGATCGAAGTTATACTCTGATACTAAATTGATCTAACTCGGCTACAAAAATTAATAAAATTTAAAATAAAGTGAACAAATAAATAGATCGAAGTTCTCAAGTTTTCAATAATGTCAAGTTCCCTAAAAACAAAAACATAAGCTGCTATTTATAGGCACCAACAAAAATCCTCACAGATAAACCCCAACAATCCTAACAGATAAATCCAAAAAATCCTAATAGATAAATCCAAAAAATCTTAATAGATAAGCTCTAATAGATAAATCATAAAAAGTAAGATTAAATAAATAACTAATAATAATAAAAAATCATCATTAGACTTTGACTTCTTATAAATACAGGCTTAAGCTATGAGTCTATTATTGCCCATCAAATTAATACCCCAGAAAATAAAATTAAAAGGAAACACTATATACATAAAGGGAATTTATTTCTTATCTTTAATTTTTTTAATTACTAAATATAATTATAGTAAAAAACATTTAAACAGTCCTTAAGCTCAATCGGAGAGCTTAACCCAAAAGACCGGCTTGATAGGTGAGCTTAAGTACCCTCCTGTGACTTAATGAAGCGGGTAGGATCTTATCAAATCTGATTACCTTTTGTTTATACTAGTAAAAGAAGTTAACACAAAACTTTAATTAATAATTTTCCTATTTCATAAAATTATTATTGTATTCAATAAGTTATACAATCAATATAATGATTCGTATACTTTTAGATTGAGAATATAAGCTTAAAAAAAACTACTCCATTAAGTTTCCATAAGTGCAAAAATACCCCAAAATAATTTGATGGAAATGAGAAAAAAAAAAAATCTTTTTGGTAGCTATAAATAATTCAAATTTGGCATATAGTCCCCGAAATAAAACGATAGGAAGTATTGTATCCTTCCCTTGCACTGAGCATATCCTCATCCAAGGAATTATTACATTCATTTTTGTGAAAAGTGTATTATGGGTTCGATTTCAATTTATTTGAAAAATGAGCATAAAAACAATTAGAAATCAAGGTGTTGAATTAAAAAATATTTGATAAAGATAAAAAAAATATTTAACAAATGGTCCAACAAACTCCTCAATAAACCTTGGATACTATCGTATGTGTTAAGTAAGACGTAATATCTTGATAATATCTAAGGTTTGTTGAGATCATATTAAAGTTTGTTAGTCTTTATCAAATATCTTGCTCTTTTTATCATTTTTTTTTTTTAAAATTAGGAGCTTGCTTCAGGTATTTTGGTGATAATTTTTCAAATAAATTGAAATAAAGACATCAACCTAAATTAAATTGAGACTATGGTAAGAAAGATTGTGACTCAAACCTAATTGAAATTGAAATTAGATTAGAGTAAAATAATTTGATTCAAGTTTACTTTAATTATTCAAATTATTTTATTAAAACTCGTGTAAAAAGCTTGGTTTTAATTAAAAAAACCTGTCCGTAATATTCAACTCAATTATTACACCGATGGTGAAAGAACATACTTAAAGTACAAAAAAGAATAATTTCTATAAGAAAATACAGTTGAAAAATATTTAAAATCTGTGAATTGAATAATCCAAAGATAGAAGGACAAATGTAAGGTTTTAATTCTTATCGTTTAGGCACAAATCCAATCCACCTAAGATCTTGAACATTTTAGCCATGCATTTATATTTTCTCTCGTCTATATATAGTATTTGTCTACGCCAACTATAGCAATTTCTTGTGGCAGTTTATTTATTTGTAGTTATATTCCTCTCTATATTATTTGTAGTGAGACCGATAGGTTGAAAGAACATACTTAAATCCCAAAGAGAATGAGTTTCTATAAAATATATATATATATATATATATATATATATATATATATATATATATATATATATATATATATATATATATATACCTCTATATATATATATATATTATTTTTTGAAAGTTAATAATTTCTTAATATAATGTAGTAAATTGTACTCAGTCGAGACTTGAACCTTTCCTCTCCTCATATTCAGTTATTTTAATATTGACGTTTTAATCAAATAAGTTAGGTTTGTTGATATAAAAAAATAAAAAATAATAATCCAAAGATATTTAAAAAAATAAAAAATTACTATTGAAAAATATTTAAAATATATGAATTGAATAATCCAAAGATTGAAGGATAGATGTAAGGTTTTAATTCTTCTGATAGCTTGGACACAAATTCAATCTAAAGCTCAAAATATACCAAATTATAAATAACTCCATATAGCTAGCCACTGTCTCCCACTCTCACTCCTTAATAATTTTTTAAGCATCCATAGATGATAATGATCATGAAAATGAAACCCTCTTGGGGAATGTTCATCCTCCTACTCTTATACTTGCAAAAACCCACATTTCCCTCAAAATCAATCCACCAGAAGAAGCTCTCAGAATTTCAAACCAGGCTTGATCAGGAGAACACCACCAGGTAGTCATTTCCCGTTACGTATCGGCTCTTTTTGAAAATATCAATGATAAATATCCAAACCCAATAGAAATGTCCAATCCAAAATACCTACGCACCGATACGGAAGAACTCTCAAGTTAAAAGATAACCCATAATTTTCAGATAACAAATGAGATCTAATTAGTGACATGAAGACAACCTTGAAAACATTAGAATTTCTCAAGTCTGAATTATCAATAATTCAAGTTCCACCTTTCACAATCTTACTTAAAAGTGAATCTTTCGGCCAACTCGTCTCATCCCAACTAAGAAGAAATTTTGGTAGCTAACCAGATAATATTCTCATTCTCATATCGAGTGTTGTGGCTTGAAATCAAGCTTGTAAAGTGTGATGTCCCAAAGAGAGAAGAAGGTTAATGTTTATATATGTAAGACTTTGACTCAATATTATCGAGATATTTTCTTAAGAGCATAGGCCTAATAGAAAAGCAAAACAAGGAGTGGGCTGGTGGGAAACTGTTTGTATGCCAATGCAGCCCTGAACCGAACAATATCGAGTGATAATTTGCTCTTTTACTCAATTTTTTTTTTTAAATCAGGAGCTTGATTCAGGTATTTTGGTGATAAATTTTCAAATAAATTGAAATAGGGACATCAACCTAAATTAAATTGAGACTAGGGTAAGAAAGATTGTGACTCAAACCTAATTGAAATTGAAATTAGATTAGAGTAAAATAATTTGATTCAAGTTTACTTTAATTATTCAAATTATTTTATTAAAACTCGTGTAAAAAGCTTGGTTTAATTAAAAAAAACCTGTCCGTAATATTCAACTCAATTATTAATACACCGATGGTGAAAGAACATGCTTAAAGTATAAAAAAGAATAATTTCTATAAGAAAATACAGTTGAAAAATATTTAAAATCTATGAATTGAATAATCCAAAGATAGAAGGACAAAGGTTTTAATTCTTATCGTTTAGGCACAAGTCCAATCCACCTAAGATCTTGAACATTTTAGACATGCATTTACATTTTCTCTCGTCTATATATAGTATTTGTCTACGCCCACTATAGCAATTTCTTGTGGCAGTTTATTTTATTTGGAGTTATATTCTATATCTATATTATTTGGTAAAGTGGAGACCGATGGAGAAAGAACATACTTAAAATCCCAAAAAGAATAATTTCTATAAAAAATATATATTGTTTTTTCTTATTCTTTGAAAGCTAATAATTTTTTAATATAATGTAGTAAATTGTCTCAGTCGATACTTGAACCTTTCCCCTCCTTATGTCCTACCACATTGATGTTCTAATCAATTAAGTTAAGTTTGTGGACATAAAAAAAATAAAAAATAATAATCCAAAGATATTTAAAAAAATAAAAAATTACTATTGAAAAATATTTAAAATATATGAATTGAATAATCCAAAGATTGAAGGACAAATGTAAGGTTTTAATTCTTCTGATAGCTTGGACACAAATCCAATCTAAAGCTCAAAATAGACCAAATTATAAATAACTCCATATAGCTAGCCACTGTCTCACTCTCACCCTCGCCCAATAATTTTTTAAGCATCCATAGATGATAATGATCATGAAAATGAAACCCTCTTGGGGAATATTCATCCTCCTACTCTTATACTTGCAAAAACCCACATTTCCCTCAAAATCAATCCACCAGAAGAAGCTCTCAGAATTTCAAACCAGGCTTGATCAGGAGACAACACTACCGTGTAGTCATTTCAAGACAGACGGCCAAAATATCAACGATAAATATCCAAACCCAATAGAAATGTCCAATCCAAAAGACCTACCTGATAAGTGGAAGAACCTCTCAAGTTAAAGTATAACTCCATAATTTCTTGTATAACAAATGTGAGATCTAATTAGTGTACATGAAGACAACCTTGAAAACATTAGGCCCTGTTTAGTAGGTAGAAAATTTTCGTTTAGTTCAAACTTTTCAACAAGAAAACGCGCTTAGCTACGGTGACAAGACGCAAACAAATTTTGAAAACAAAGAAATGAATTCACTATTTTCAACATTTTATATATGAATCGAAACGCGTGAGCTCGCTTCCTTGTTTTCTAATTAAATTCAACCAAACTATTGGAAACGAAACGATTTTCAACCAAATTCAAGTATGAAACGATTTTCTCGAAAACGAAAAACTAAAGATAGAATACATCAAAAATTTTCATTCCGAATTTTGGATAGAAATAAAATTTTCGCGAACTAAACGGCCTGTAGCTCAAGTCTGAATTATCAATAATTCAAGTTCCACCTTTCACAATCTTACTTAAAAGTGAATCTTTCAGCCAACTCGTCTCATCCCAACTAAGAAGAAATCTTGGTAGCTAACCAGATAATATTCTCATTCTCATATTGAGTGTTGTGGCTTGAAATCAAACTTGTAAAGTGTGATGTCCCAAAGAGAAAAGAAGGTTAATGTTCATATATGTAAGACTTTGACTTAATATTATTGAGATATTTTCTTAAGAGCATAGGCCTAATAGAGAAGCAAAACAAAGGGTGGGCTGGTGGAAACTGTGTATGCCAATGCAGCCCTGAATCGAATAATATCGAGTGATAATTTGCTCTTTTACTCAATTTTTTTTTTTAAATCAAGAGCTTGCTTCAGGTATTTTGGTGATAATATTTCAAATAAATTGAAATAGGGACATCAACCTAAATTAAATTGAGACTAGGGTAAGAAAGATTGTGACTCAAACCTAATTGAAATTGAAATTAGATTAGAGTAAAATAATTTGATTCAAGCTACTTTAATTATTCAAATTATTTTATTAAACTCAGGTAAAAAGCTTGGTTTAATTAAAAACCTGTCCGTACATTCTAACTCAATTATTAATACACCGATGGTGAGAGAACATGCTTAAAGTACAAAAAAGAATAATTTCTATAAGAAAATACAGTTGAAAAATATTTAAAATCTATGAATTGAATAATCCAAAGATAGAAGGACAAATATAAGGTTTTAATTCTTATCGTTTAGGCACAAGTCCAATCCACCTAAGATCTTGAACATTTTAGACATGCATTTACATTTTCTCTCGTCTATATATAGTATTTGTCTACGCCAACTATAGCAATTTCTTGTGGCAGTTTATTTTATTTGTAGTTATATTCTATATCTATATTATTTGTAGTGAGACCGATGGTGAAAGAACATACGTAAAATCCCAAAAAGAATAATTTCTATAAAAAATATATATTGTTTTTTCTTATTCTTTGAAAGCTAATAATTTTACAATATAAGAACTGTCTCGCCGAGATTTAACCTTTCCCCTCCTTATGTCCTACCATTTTAACATTGACGTTTTAATCAATTAAGTTAAGTTTGTGGACATAAAAAAATAAAAAATAATAATCCAAAGATATTTAAAAAAATAAAAAATTACTATTGAAAAATATTTAAAATATATGAATTGAATAATCCAAAGATAGAAGGAAAAATGTAAGGTTTTAATTCTTCTGATAGCTTGGACACAAATCCAATCTAAAGCTCAAAACAGACCAAATTATAAATAACTCCATATAGCTAGCCACTGTCTCACTCTCACACTCACCCAATAAGTTTTTTAAGCATCCTTAGATGATAGTGATCATGAAAATGAAACCCTCTTGGGGAATGTTCATCCTCCTACTATTATGCTTGCAAAAACCCACATTTCCCTCAAAATCAATCCACCAGAAGAAGCTCTCAGAATTTCAAACCAGGCTTGATCAGGAGACAGCACCACCTCCATTTCCATCCCTTGATTGTTTGCAGGTGATGATGAACTTTAAATATTTCTTTTAATTTCACCATTTTTTGCTTCTGGGTTTTATAGTTTGTTCTTGGTGCATGTTTGATCGATAAAGATGATGTTTGGCTGTGGATTAATTTTGTAGAAATTAGGGAGAGTGTTCAAACCGATTGAATATGGGGCTGATCCAAGTGGGGTGAATGAGAGCAGTGATGCAATACTGAGTGCTTTGGCTGATGCTTTCAGTATTAAAAATGGAGATCAGATGTTGCCTGGAATCAGTGATTTGGGCGGTGCTGTCATTGATTTACAAGGTGGAAGCTACAAGATCGGCAAACCCATTAGGTTTCCGGCCACCGGTGGAGGAAATGTTCTGGTCAGCCCCTCTATCTATCCTTCTTCGTATCATCTTCCTCTTCATTTTTTTTGGTGAAGAAGACTACGGAAGGATCTCACAAACACACAATTGAAAAGAGAATCACGATAATCTTCAAAACTAATGTTTATGACATCTTTTTTAAGAGAATTTGATAGCCAGACATATGAATTGAAGGACATGTTTGATTCCTGTTTTTGAAGATTATTCTTGAGAATAGTTTAATCAAATCACATAAAACACCATTTTGGTGTTCTTTGAAAATTAATTTTATTCTCTCAGCATTTTTTGTGTTTTTTTATGTTTTTAGAAAATAAAATATAACCAAATATGTTTTTTGTGTTTTACTTGTTTTCTATTTTTTTTTAAAAAAACAGTTTTTAAAAACTATATATAAACATGCCCAAAATTACTAATCCTTCATATACTTCCATACTGTTTCTTCGTTTTTTTAAAATCTAAAAATATGAAATATATATATATATATATAAGAAAAATAAATTCCAGAATCTTAAAGAGCAACTTCAACCGTGCTCAATTCTCTATCCCCATTTTCATATTTGTAGATTTTTACTATAAAAAACCTTCTTCAGCTATTCCCCATTTCCATTTTTAAATTTGCAGACGGGAATAATGAATAGATATAAAAATTTACCATTCTTCGATTATTTTATGATTATATTAAATTTCTTCAATTAATCTTTACTTTCTCGGGAAAATTACTATTCTTCCATTAATCCTTACTTTCTTGGGAAGATGTGATTACTGTGTGTTACGTGCATCTACAGTTAATGAGCTGGATAGGTTGGTGAAGCTATCTTTTGTTTGTCTTTTAATTTTTTTTCCTTCTTTTCTTTAAACCGACTTTTTGAACTGTGCTTGTGGGTTTCTGCCACGTGTCAGATGAGTATTTTGATGCATGGGAATTGGGAAGTGCATTCATAGTGATGCAGTCACCTTTATTAGTCTTTCACTTTGGAGGGAAACTAAAAATTTCAAATTGTCATCATATGATTGATAAATTTTAAAATAAGTAAATATTTTCATGATTTCGTATCATATATTGCTAGAAAATTCGAGAAAAACTACTATAAAAAAAGGATAGTGAAAAACATGAAAAATGGGCTTCTTACAAAAAAAATAAAACATTATTTTGATGTTCTTTGTCTTTTATTTAAAAAAAAATGGTATTATGAGATTTATTTAGTTCTTGTTTTTGAAAATTATTCTTAAGATAGATGGTATTATTTGAAAATTGTTATTATTTTTTTAATTTAGTATTTTTTTATGTGCTTTGTGTTTTACATAACTAAAAAGAATCTGGGAACTAAAAGTGTTATCCATGTTTTCTTTATTCTCCATGTTTTTGAAAACAAAAATCAATTTTAGAAAATAGGAAACAAACATAACTAAATGTGTTCTTGGGGTTTTAAAAAAAAAAACATAAAGAAGGGTATGTTTCTTTACTCTTTTTGAAAATTGTTTTATTTTTAAAAAAACAAGAAAAATATGAAGAACTTTCCAATATATTTTTGTTCTAAAAAACAAAAAAGAAACACAATAAATACAAAATTGAAATAACAATAACAATTTTCAAAAAACACCATAATAAACTTTGTTTTCAAAAACAGAAATTGAACTTATCCTTAACCCCAAATTGTTTTTCTTTGTATATGAAAACACGCTCCAAATTTCTAACCTGCCCAGAAATCAGGTGCATCGAGGGACTCTCCGGGCGTCAGACACGTTCCCCGGCGACGAATATCTCATCGAATTATGGTCACCAAATTCTCAGAAACTCAACACATCCGCCATTGATGATCATTTCCCGATCATCAAAGCTCAAAACCACATAATCCACTACGAGGATATCACTTTCAGAGACATCCTCTTCGATTCCAGCTACCGCGGAGGCGGTCTTTTCATGATCGACACCGCCAGAATCCGCATCAACAACTGTTTCTTCCTCCATTTCACCACCCAAGGAATCCTCGTCCAGAACGGCCACGAGAATTTCATCTCCGACTCCTTCCTCGGCCAGCACTCAACCGTCGGCGGCGACTCCGGCGAGAAGCACTTCTCCGGCACCGCCATCGACCTTGCCGGAAACGACAATGCAGTCACCGATGTCGCCATCTTCTCCGCCGCCATTGGAGTTGTCCTCAGAGGACAGGCCAATATACTCACTGGAGTCCATTGTTATAACAAAGCTACCTTCTTCGGAGGCGTCGGAATTCTGGTGAAGGCCGGCGGGTCTCTGACGAGAATCAGCAACTGTTACTTGGATTTTAACGGGATAGTAATGGAAGATCCAAAACAAGTTCATATCACAGATGGGTTCTTCCTTGGAGATGGAAATGTGGTTCTGAAATCAGTCCATGGCCATGTTAATGGACTCAACATTGTTGATAATATGTTTAATGGGAACCCTTCAAAGATGAAGGCCATTGTTGAGCTTGATGGTGAGTTCACTGACATTGATCAGGTGGTGGTGGAGAGAAACAATGCGGTCGGGATGAGCCTGAAATCGACGGTGGGAAAATTGACAGTTCCCGGAAATGGGACTCACTGGGTTGTAGATTTCTCACCATTGCTGCTGTTTCCGAATCGGATAAATCATTTTCAGTACTCAGTTTATGGTGAAGGAGGGTCTAGGTTTGCAGCTCATTCAGTGACTAATGTGTCCAATAATATGCTGGTTGTGGAGAGCATGAATCCTTTTCAAGGCCTTGTTTCTGTTTTTGTTGAGCAGTAGAGATCAAAATAGGATATTTTTATCAGATGTATGGATGGATGTTCATAGTCATGGGACATGGTCGGATTCTAGGGATTTTATACAAACTATGTGCAATGTGTGTGATAGGTAACCAAACCCAATAAGAGAGTCCAACCCAAAAGACCAATCTGCAACTTCTTGTGGAACTAATGTAGGATCGTATCATTGCTCACCCCCATAAGTCGAACGCCCGCAGACTCCGCTCACTCTCGATACATCCTCTAATTTCGATTAATTATGTAAACCCTATAGGTAGCCATTTCTACGTATTAAATTTTTAACGAAAAGCTTCCACCTTATGTGCACTAAACCCAATAAGAGAGACCTACTTAATGGGGCCTGAGAACCTCTCAAACCGGCATCACTCCAAATTTTTTTAATCGATGTGATCGCCCCACTCTGGGGTGCGAACGTTCGCTACTGGGCCCACTTGGTCAGCTTTCACTAACCTTTACTTGTGCAGACCGGATAAATCTTCAGTAGTCATTTCACACGCATCGGCCTCTTTAAAAGCATCAATGATAGATACCCAAGCCCAATAAAAATGTCGAACCTAAAAGACCGATCTGATAAGTGGAAGAACCTCTCAAGTTAAAGTACCATTCCATAATTTCTTGTATAACAAATGTGGGATCTAATCAGTGTACATGAAGACAACCTTGAAAACATTAGAGTTTCTCAAGTTTGAATTATCAATAATTAAAGTTCCACTTTTCACAATCTTACTTAATAGTGAATCTTTCAGCCAACTCGTCTCATCCCAACTATGAAGAAGAAATTTTGGTAGCTAACCAGATAATATTCTCATTCTCATATTGAGTGTTGTGGCTTGAAATCAAGCTTGTAAAGTGTGGTGTCCGAAATAAAGAGGAAGGTTAAAGTTCATATAGGTAAGACTTTGACTCAATATTATCGAGACATTTTCTTTAGAGCATAGGCTTAACAGAGAAGCAAAACAGGGGGTGGGCTGGTGAGAAGTTGTGTGCGCCAATGCAACCTTGAACCGAATAATATTGAGTGAAGAGTTGAGTCGTTACCAATGGTATCAAAACCTGATCTCTAACCGAAAATGTGCTAGTGAGGACATTGGGCCCCCAAGAGAGATGAATTGTGGTGTCTCATATAACCTAGAGAAAGAAAGGTTAAAGTCCATATATGTAAGACTTTGATTCAGCACTATCGAAGCCTTTTCTTGAGGGCATAGGCTCAATAGAAAAATAAAACTGTGACGGACTAGTGGAAAGCCGTGTGTAGTTACATAAAGTTGAGGGTACCATTGATGGTGGGAGAGTTCTTTCTCCTTTACCTTTGCACAAAAGGTGGGCGCTAGTTGATGACCAACCAATTGCAATGGATAAATTCTTTGAAATAGAGAAAGAACCCTTTCTCTTCCTCTTAGCTCAATCCTCTTTTGAGCGCATAAACAAAAGGGATAAAAGACAGTGGATTATCAAGTAAGCATATCCCATGACACCATTTTCCCCATCATGTTACACCACAACTCTGCCTTCTCACTCACCTTTTCCTCTTGTCTTCTTCATCTCTATCTTCTCACTCACCTTCGCTTCTCAATCTCAGCTCAGTTCTTCTCATGCCATGTCTGAGCCTCTCCCACCATCCCCACCTCCTCTGCAACAGCCCCATGAAACAGCTTCTCCGGACTTCAATCTTGCAGTGATAATAGCAGCCATGCTATGCGCTTTCCTCTGCGCTTTAGGCCTCCAATGCGTCTTCCGCTGCGCTCGCCGTGCTCTCACCGAGCCGATACAGTGGGCCGCCTCCCGGGAACAGAACTCCGGCCTGAAGAAGAAGGACATGGTAGCTCTGCCCACCTCGACTTACTCCAATTCTGGCTCACCATCATCATCATCATCAAGGTCTTCAGCCTGTGCTATTTGCTTGGCAGAGTTTGCTGATGGGGAGAAGATAAGGGTGCTTCCGAAATGTAACCATTGGTTTCATGTCTCCTGCATTGACAAGTGGCTGCTCTCTCATCCCTCTTGCCCTACTTGCAGGAATCAACTCAAGTCCATTAATGTTCCTCTGCCTTGTTTAGAAACTGTCATCACCTTGTAAAAACTTTCAGTCATATTAGTCTTTTTTTCCTCTGTTTTCCCCTGTTTTTCTTCTCATTCTTTTGTTATGGAGTTAATGTAGAGGTTCACAGTCAGACTTTAAGAGTATGTAATCGTTTTATTTCCTTCCATGTTAGTCAATGAAGCTCTGTTTCAATGGAGTAAACACTCATCTTTCAGTTTCTTTTCTTACAGATTCAGGCTCTCTTTGGAACCGAAAGTTCTGGAGAAAAAGAAAATAAACTACTAAGGAAAATGAATGTAAAAGAAAATCAAAATTTTACCTTTTTTTGAAGTTCTTAGTCCTAAGATAAACAAATAAAATAAGTTTGAATAAAACATATAGAATTAATTTATTAAATTTAAACTTATTTTATATTTTCCTTTAAATTATTTTCTTTCTATTTTTCTCTATATTTTCTTTCCTTATTACTTTTTAGGTTCCAAACAGAGCCTTAGAAAATTTTCTCTTCCTTTGGAAGCCGGTTCTTGTAAATTCTCCATTGATAGAGAACAAGTATAGAACTTGGGCATTTCAAACTTCTGCTTTTCTTTTTATCAATGAGTCCACCAGAGCTGTAAGAAACGCAGACAGGATGATATTTCTTGCCTTGTGCTTGCTTAAGGTGAAGCCACTATAACTCCATGCCTGTAGAGGGTACAAAAGGAATTATCATAAGGTAGCCGTAATTGGGGGTGACAATTCATGTCCGCATGTTGTGTTCGGATCGTGTCAATTTACAGATATCTCGATGCATTCGCTGATCATCTTTTGATTTCAAATGGCTAACTTATTGTCTGACTGATTGTCCATTATGGGTTTAGATGAAGTGTTTGAGCTTGGTGGGAGACCAAAATTTGCTTTTGGATTGGACCTTTTTTGTCAATATCCCACCAGCATGCCTATGTTGGAATATTGGTGATGGGGTCTCTGTATCTTTTACCTCTTCACTTTCTTTTGCAGTCCTTACCTGCAAACTTTTTTTTTGTTTGTCTTTGTGTTTTTTTCTCTATTCAATGATTCTATAAAGTTACCATTATTGATGAATAATCTATGAACTAAAATGAAAAGAGTGATGATCTGGAAGGCAAGCAAAACCAAAGAGATAAGATAGAATGGCCTCAATGAGATTGCAAATAAAAATCTGGGCATTATTTCATCTACGTTTTTTAAAATCAAGCTCAAAAATCAGAATTTTTAGAAAAACACAGAGAATCTCCACTTGTAGTTCTTTAAAACCGTCTGCTCTCTAAATTTAATGTATCTATATTCCCTATATTTTTTCAAAACAAAAAAACTGGTTTCCAAATATGTTTTCACTATTTTCCTTGTTTCTCTTATTTTCGAGAACAGAAAACACTTTTTAAAAACAGAAACCAAACATGCCCCCAATTGTTTCTTTTTTTTTTTTGGACGGATGAATATTTTTCTTCTTTTTTAGCCCAGACTAGGACTTGAATCTAGAATCTTCCATAACCCGATCCCATCTCTTCACCACTTGAATCAGGCCTCGTGAAAATGTTCTAAGGTTAACAAATTGGAACATAACATCTATGTTTGACAAAGTACACGTCTTACAAACCTCCATTGACACAACACAATCCCTTGGCTGGTTTTTTTTTTTGTTTTTTTTTTTTATTTTATCATTTTCTAAATATATCTGTGAGTTCACTAAACATGATAAACTCGACCTCTTCCTATCTTAAAGAATAACAGGAAAAATACATTACTTACTGTCTTAAACTCAAACTTCAAGCTGTGTTTCAACACCCTATGACACTAAACTCTACTAATTGTACAGCTAAATTATTTTTATATTAAGAAGAAGAAATATCAGCGCCCAATCAAGGATGAATGGGAGAAGGTTGTTGTTCATCTTCATTGTCATAGTATTCTTCTTCCTCGGTGCTGTCATCATAGAAGTAATCATCATCGTCATCATCAACATCATCATCTTTGTCATATAGGAGCCCTCTTAATTGCTTTCTCTTTAGTTGCTCCTGAATTCTATCTCTAATGGCCGTGCCCTGAATAAAACCCCAAAAAATATATATGATCAAATGCAAAAACCACAATATATATGTACCGACCCAACTCTTAACCTACATTATCTAGCTTCAGGTTGTGGCTGGGCATACACTGCTTCCTGCCACTTAACCCGTCCCAGCCTTGTTTCTATTAGCCTATCAATGAAAAGGCTGAGAATATTGAAGAAAGCCTTACATATATATGTAAATTCAACTTTTCACCCGATATTGTCCAATTCGACCAGAGCGGAGCACACAGCTGCGTTTCCTAAATCACTCGCACCGCTTTGTTTTCCGCTGAAATTGCCACTCAAAACGTCTTAAGAGCGCCAGCTAAATCTACATATATGGACCTTTAACTCTTCCTTCCTTGTGCGATGTGTAGACACCACAATATAAATGTGAAAGCGAAAGGTCATCAGTTCATGGGAGCACCTATGTTTTGTGGGTATGTGTGTTTATTTTGTGAATGTGAGACAAAGAGAAGAGCTCACCATTTTGTGGCAACCTTCTTCAAACATCTCGAGAAATCCGGCGACCAGTCGATCAGCATTCTCCACCCATTCATTTCTATGCATTCCGGCAGTTTTGGCTACTGTTTGTATCTGCAACATTGACAACAAAGAAGCATACCCATTAAGTTTCCATAGGCCATCGCTTAATTTAACTACCAGTTGGCTGTTATATTTTGAATCAGGAACTACTGAGTGCTAGCATTGCAACTTTTGGTTTAGTAATTGATACGATCCCGCATCAATTCCACATGAAATTGTGGAATGATGGTTAAGCTTGAAAGGTTTTCCCACCTATTAGGCCGGTCTTTTGGGTTGGGCTCTCCTATCGTGCTTGGGTACTATCATTGGTGCTTGACACGCCGTGTAGCGGAAATGGCTACCCGATGCCTGCAGTGGTCCGCGAAAGTTATCCAGAGCGTAGTCGTCCACGACGTTTCACTTCGAAAAAGGAAAGAATGATATGATCTCACATCGGGCTCCATACGAAATTATGAGCGATACTTAAACTCAAAGTTTTCCCCAATCATCGAACCGGTCTTTTAGGTTGAGATCTCCTATTAGGCTTGGGTACCTATCAGCAATTCAATATTATTTCAAGTTGATTACATGACACATTACCATCAAAAGGATTTATCCATTCGGGATAGACCTTAGGGCTTTCCTGGTACATAACTAAATGTGAAATATGATGCCATATTCATCAATATAATAGAACCCAAGGAGCTAATTATCGTTGAAAAGTTTTTTATACTTGAGTTGGACATAGTCAGAAATAATTTCAGAACCTCCATGTTTCTTGAAGAAGTGACTTTATTTCAGCCAACTTCCTTTAGGAAAGTACAAGTAAACCAAATGCAGGAAGAAAACATTCTAAATTTGCTAAATTAATTACTTTGCAACTACAATTTGTTCGAGAAAGTCCATTAATCTTTGTGCTAGGCCATTTTAAAACCATGAAAAAAGGCCAGTCAGCACAAAATTTTTTGATGGTGGTCATCAAGCCACTGGTAGCTGTGAAGTTTTAATCTCATCAAAATTCTTTTCGGACGGAAGACAATATAAGTTTCATGAGTCGAAGACTTTGAAATCAAGCTTGTTCGATTTGACTTCCGTGAGGACCAAGACTACGAATCAAAGATTACCATCACGAGTGTAAATCTAAGACATCATATTTGATGTACTAAGAAGATCAAGACAATGGTATATTTTCATAGAAACATGTAATGGAAGATAAAAAAATTCTTCTGGTATGAAAACAAACATACCTTTTCTCCCACTTTTTCTTGATGTTTCTTCACTTTCTCTTGCAACTTTTTCAATCCCATGTTCACCCTCAGCCGCTTTTCCTGGTAGACACAAATTGGAGTCAAGCTTGTAAGAAGTCAACTGAAGAATAGCTAAAGAGAAGCAGGATCTCAAGTAAAGCTTTAAAGGAATAAAATTACGAGGATTAAATATGAAAAACCATACCTTCACATAGCTAACGCCAAGATCCTTTCTTGTATACCCACGATCCAAGTTACGCATCACATACTCGTTATAATCTTTAACAATCCTCATTATTATATCTGATGTAGATATTCCATCTGTACGTTTTGTTTCCTTAAACTTTCCAATGGACTTAACCTGAAATAGAGATTTATGTGGGCATACATATCAAATTAAGGCCCAGATGCTATATGGTAGGAAATTATGTGCAGTCCAGAAAAAAAAAACATGTGCACAAAATAATGTAGGCTTGAGAATATTTGAGGCCTAGCACAAGTGGTAATGGGTTGGGGTCAAGTCGAGGGAGATTATAAATATGTGCCTATCAAAAGAAAAATTAGAATAAGGAGAAAACAAGAAACTGAAGTTGTCACATCCAAGGGAAGTTGGGCATAGCACTAAATGGTGATAAGATGAGAGAAAACCAGATAAGAAGCGGGGTCATGCACAATGAAGAGGGGTCACGTCATCAGTAACTGAAAGGGACTTATATGGATCAAGTTTCAGGCCAAAAGGAAGTAGGACCGACGTGGGGTAGTAAACACAAAAATGGCATGTCATTAAGTGAATTATGTAGGTCCAAATAGAAAGTAGAACTTGATTTGCATATCCAGCAAGTGGTTGGATAAATACTTAGTCGAGTTTGGTTAAGACGTATTCATGAAACCTACCTAAAGGCGAGTTCTAAAAAAAAAAGTCCAAGTTGTATTAAAAGCATTTATACAAAATTGGGTTGTCATTCCAACTTACAAATTCATAGACATCTTTTCCAGCTCCACTTGCATCAGCATAACTGAAATTTTAGAGTAGAAAAGAACAATTAACATATTCAAGGATATACTCGAGTCCATAGGAAAGAAAGTGTTTGATAGAAAACGACAAAATGGAAATCAGGTTTTCAAATGAATTACAAAATGACATAATTTTAAACAAGTTTTAAGGAATAGAGAAAAAGTCATTTAAGATGCAAACAAGAGAAACTGAATTCATTTTATTATTTCTATTTCAGGTAGGAACAAAACAAATTTCTTCAGAAGCTATGAACTGCAAATCCTAAGTATGATTTCATATCATTTCCAAAAAACATCTTTAGCAGTGATCTTTTTGTGATCATACTTATGTACTGACATTGGCTGAAGTTTTTTCTTTTTTTGGTTTTGAAACTTACAATTCCATGCAAAAGAGAGCCAAGGCGAAATTTCCAACATTTTTGAAGATCCTATAAGATCTTATTATAAACCAACGGAAAGTAGTTTGTTTATTTGGGCTGGTTAACCTTACGGAAGAGAGTCGTGTGCCACGTAATCAATCTGATGTTTGTCAATGAACTCTTGCGTGAGCACCCATGGTGCATCAGGAATAACCTCATCAACCCACCTGCATCAAATAGATAACCATACAACGCATTCCAAAATTAGAAATTCAAGGTAATTTATTAAATGCGCTCAAGAAGCAACTTTTAATGCTCCAAAGTATTACCGACAAATCAAATGCACATGATACGTAGATAGCTTAACAGGGCAAAAAACCTAGAATTGACAGGGAGACAAGATTCTTTTAGGTTGGCTATCTCACTGGATAGATTTCACTTTCCCTGTGACCTCTTTTTGTTTGACCTACAATCTTTAGAGCATTTCAGGAGAGAACCCCTCGCTTACTTGCCCAATCTCTCTCAATAGAGACTCCTTGCTTGACTCCTCTGTACCGACTAGCTTGACTACAATGAAAATCCCCACCAAAGGATTGTGCTTACTTTTACTGAATCACTTCATACTTGGGGACTCCATTCGAACCCGAAAAGACGGCGTGAAAGAAAAAAATACTACGAAAATGATTTCCATGCCATTTCACCGGCGAAAATATGTTAAAAATCAAATATAATCAAAATCTCTCAAAACTTTACGTATTTTGCAATCTAGTCCTCAGATAATCAAAAAAATTCTTAGTCCTCAGATAATAGAGAGAAATAGATAAAATTCAAGTCAATAAAACATATGTAATTAATTACGAGTTTAAAACTATTTTTTATTTTCCTTCCTCTTTTCCTCTCGATTTTTTTTTCCTTAGTACTACTTTCCAGGTTCTAAACAGAGAGAATTGGTCTACAAATTCTTAGCTTGTGTCTCCCTCTTGCTTTCAAGAATGACTTGCCTTATACCAATTCTAACAAGATACTCAACAACAGATACGGAACCCAAATTATGACCAAATACTTCATCAATTTTAGTTGGCCCATAACTACTAACTAAATTTCAAAACACACTACCACCATCATACACAAAAATGCAATTTCCCCATCAATTGCCAAATAATTCTTATAAGTTTTCTATGGAAAAGATTATCTTTCTCCCACCTAATACAAATACAACTGCAGAATCCTTTATAAACCAGAACACAGACTTAGAATATACACATCAACCAACCTGCAATGGCGAAGAGATTCATAGCGCTCAGAATCAGTCAGAACAGTTTTTCCCTTGTATTTGTGAGTGACTTCATCATTGCAGCAACCAACAAGCAGATATGCGTTTGGAAACCTATATTTTCAAATCACAGACGATACCATAAACATAGAGCCCCAAAAAAGGGAAAAAAACTGTTTCGTTACTTTCAGGCTCTGTTAATGGGGATCTTAGGGCATTATCATCACCCCATAAATATACAAACAGAGCAAAAAAAGAAAAAAAAAAAAAGTTCTATACTAATGGGAAAAAAACGACACCCACCAATTATCACGTGATGTATACTAATCTCTGATTCTCTTTACACAGTGACTTTTAGAGGTAAATTTTCTTTCGAGGGTTTTTCTACAAACCATATATAATTCACAAACTCCTTTCCCAATCAACACCCTAGCTTAAAACTCCCCTAAGATACGTACAATTCCTCAATTTTTACGGCACAATCCACAATCTGTTCCTCTTTCTCGGATTATGCAAAAACAAGTCATAAGTACAAGAATTCCAGGAAAAACGAAAAAAAAAGCAAGGAACTTGAAGAGGAATAACAAAAATATATATATATTTTTTTAAAAAGAGGGAGATGGGAGAGTTACAGTTTCTTGGCTTGCTCGAGAGAACGTGCATGGCCGAAATGGAAGAGATCATATATTCCATCAGCATAAACACGAACCGGTTTTTCGTTCTTCTCCATTTTCTTCTCTCCCTCTCTGTAAACTGCCTCCTTTTTCCTTAGTTTTCCGACAAAACAAACACACTTAGAACAATGATAGACCACTTTTGTACGGGCGATACATGCCACGTGGCTAAAACGTATGACTTCGTATCGCATGCCACGTGGCTAAAATTTTTGCCTTCGTATTTATTTTACTCGAGCCACCCGTATGTATAATGTATGTCACGCCATCTATTATTTAATGTTTTAACTTTTAACCATTTATTCATTATTTCTTTCAAAAAAACCATTTATTCATTATTCAAAGATAGTCATCATTGACTAATTACTTTTCAAAGGCACACTGTTTTTTCTCTTCTTTTTTTTAGTTTAATAAAGACGTTCTAGATAAAAAAATTTCTATTAAAAATAATTATATAGTAATTTACAAATTATTTTCTATTTAGTTTGATATTACCTCTTTAGATACTAATTTTTAATATGTGTGTGATTAAATTTTGATAATTGAACTAACCGATAAAAATTAGACTCATCATAAAATATATAGCCATGATTTATTTTTTCTTAATTGGTGGGATGTACGGCCCAAATAGTTGATTTGCCCTTCTATAGGTAAATCAATTTGGTAAAAGAAAAATAATTTTATGGATTCTACCAAGTAACAGATAAATAAAAAAAAAATTATTAAAATTCATAAATGATAAAATAATATTTAGCGTTAATAGGTTAAAACCTATATATTTAATAATTAAACCTATATATTTTGTATTTGTTTTTATAAAAAGAATATCTATTATTTCAATTCTAAAATATATTAACGATTATTTATTTAATTTTTTATTTATTATTATCAAATATACTTTAATCATTTAAATAGCTAATATATAAATAAATATTGTATTATGATAACGACGATAAACAAACATTATACTAAGACGATGATAATCATATGTTATATTAAGAATTTGATTAAAACACAAAAAAAACAAATAACAAATTAGATTTTATAGAATAATTATTTTATTTAAAAAGAAAATAATGAAAATAAGTATAAATTAATGATTTCAAACAAAAATGGTTAATCAAATCATCACTCCTCACGTAAAGAATAAGGGTTAGTAGAGAAAAAAAAAAGATAGAGAAAAAGGGCTAGGATAAATCATCTTTTAAATTCAAACTAATAGGTCAAATTCATATTAATTTTAATTACTTCAAAATTTGGAATTTTTTAATAAATCAGCCTGAAAATAAAAATGATCTGTTATAGATAGTCTGAACGATTTCAAATTTCAAGAAAATTGAAGAAAGAGACGTATGACATTGGAAAAAGGAACAATAATACAGTGTCTCCATTCTTTAAGCTTTCTTGAAAAATTCAATTCCCATGAGTCACACTCTTGACATTTTGGGGCTTGGGCCCTCTCACTTCATACAAAAATTAATATTTTAAAAATAAATGAGAAACAAATTGAGGTTTAATTTTTTTTTTTTAGTTGGGACTCGAACCCATGACTGATCCCCTCGGATACCCTATCTTTTAGATTTAGAAACGTTAAATAGGTTTGGTCCTTATTCTTAAAGAAGATTTTTTTTTCTCAAAAAATAAGGATAACAAAGAAAATATGAATAACACGTTTTGAAAAGAAAATATAAAAAATGTTAAATTTAAAAAATAATAATAGTTTTTAAAAAAAATCAAAATATTATTTTTCGTATTTTCAAAAATATGAATTAAATAGTTTCAAAGAGTCTATTTATTTATGGTTTTTAAAAACTATTTTATTTTTAGAAAGAGAATAAAGTTTTTAAATAACATCAAAATAAAATTTTTTGTGTTTTCAAAAATTGTTTTCTATAAAATTTTCAAAAACAATAACCAAATAAACATTAAAATTTTCCTAAACCGTAATTTGATTATTTTAGATTATATTAATCAAATAAAACTAACCCATCTTCACTTTAACCGTAATTTGGGTATATTAGATTATATTAAGCAACCCCTATTATATATAGCTCAAGTAAGAAAGTATTTATAATTTTAAACATAAAAAATTGTTCTCATATGAAAGCGAGTTTTACATCGTTATATGATAATTTTATCTCTTAAAATATATGTAGATTAAAATTTTGTTTGAGAAAATATAAATCTCAAAAAATAAAATCATTATCTAATGATATAAAACTAATTCTCAAATAAGAACAAACTTTTTATAACTAAACTCATCTTAAACAAGCAAAAAATATAAAAAGGGGTCTCAAACTCTCAAGTTTTGAGTTTCACTATCTTGAAATTAAAATATATTAAAAAAAATACATTATATCATATCTAACTTATATAATATAACATTTAAATAGATAGTACATTGAACAGAAAATGTCCCGATTCGAGTTTCAACTTGAAGAGAAGAGTTTATTATATTATATTATAATTTGTAAAAATAAATAACATTACTCAGCTAGTCAGCTTTCTTGAATTGCGGCTTGTAGGTGAGGAACCGGCGTATAACCATTCATTACTTCTGTCGACGAAAACGACGTTCGCTTGGCTGTCGGCACACGTGTGAAAAAATTTTCCTACTCCAAAACGACCCCGTTTTAGCCACACTGGTTGCCAACACATTTACTTCTGACAGATTTCTATCTTCATTTGTTCAAGTGCTATCAATGCTTGGTCTAATTGTATCGAGAATCGATTGTCAATTTTTTTTTTAAAATTATATCTTTTATAAAACTCAAATAAATGATAATATATTAAAAACACCACCAAGTTTTGTTGATTTCTAAGTTTTTTTAAAATAATTTTTCATAAAATAGTTATACAAAAGAATGTTAATCATATCTAACTCAATAGTTAAAGATTGAGTAGGGTATGGAGAAATGATACGATCCCATATTGTCTATATTTAAAATTATGGAGTGACAATTAAGCTTGAGAAATTATCCCACTTATCATGCCAATCTTTGGATTGGTCTCTTTATTGGGTTTAGGTACCTATTAATTGATGTCTTCATTGAGAGCCAATGCATAGCGGAAAAGGGCTACCTAGTATAAGAACCTTGAACGTCGGAACTTCTACGCATCAACGTAATGCGAACCTCGAAAAAGCGACTTCGACGTACTTCGCACACCACGCCTTCGACGATTAAGTCAAAGATAAGACGGTAAGGTTAGCGCAGGGTTCCAACTAGCTGAAATTGTCCTTACCTCAGGAGGTCTTCCCGATTTATGTGGCTGGCTCACAAATCTTCCTTACTTGTGGATAAAATTCCTATTTTTGGGATAAAATCTCTTAATTTTAGGAATAAAATATTTTCTTCCTTATTATGGATTAATCTTCCGAGAAACAAGGGGTTAGGAAACTGGGAGATCTATTGATAAATATCTCTTTTGCATATTTTTCTGTCTTCATATACTTAATCATAATGAACTTTCCATGTGTGGTAGGATGGTTGGTTGGGAACTTAAAATTCTAGACGGACAGTCCTAAAACTAGTATATGGGAAGACTCCCTGGCTTTCTCAAATAGGTTTTATGACTTTCTCGCCTGGGCAGTGTCTCCTGGTTTTAATACGCTAAGTGGGCTCGGACTGTTTCACAACGCGGGTTAAGAGGGCCCTAGGCCCATCAAGTAGTGGATCTAAAGATCATGGTGCTCACAATGCCCCCTTTTCCCTCGATTGAAATTGCGGCTTTTTCAATGGGGAAAATACCGTTTTTAAATCTGCGGTGCGTAAAGTTGAAAGGACGGGGAATTAATGCGCACATCAACGCGCCGTAATGGCGCTTGATATAAAGGGCGGAATAAGACGCTTCTGGCATGCGTTCACGACGCATGATGTCTTGACGGCACATTTAATGCATTCGTTGATATTTTGCCCCTATATATAGGGGTTGGGCTCCAAGTGCTTTCCTCTTTTACGATTTCATAAAGCTCTTTGCCTATAGCAATTTCCTTTCTCCTGTACTTTTGCAAACTTTTCTTTTAAAGAAATCATCGGAGATCCCTTGACAACTTTAAATTTATGAGTGAGTTTTTTCAAAACTCGTTTGTATCACCTTACTAAGGCTAGGCCTGTTTGTTAAAGTATTTGCTATAAAGTTTTTGTTTCTTTCTGAGGCATTTAACACTGCTCACGCGCCTCCCGTGATTTACGATGTAGGCTGGGTGTGGGGTATTCCTAGGTTTAGAGACATTCCATTAGGTTCTACAAAGGTTCCTAGTTCGGGGTTCTTAGGTTTTTTCACTAGCGGGTTGTTAAACCTCCAGAGGGGGATTTCTTTTGTCTTTCGAGGGTTTTGTTGCATTCGCTACTCAAGCTTATCCCTCCCTACGCCCCTCCCCTTTTGCTGGCTCGTAGAAACCCGGCGAGAGGTCATGAAGAGGCTTCTACCAGTTAGGCTAGGCGTAAAAGGACGATCCCCCGGGAAATGCCCACGGTAAGAAGCCTAGTCACTACTATGTCTGTGGAGGAATTAAGATCCTTCAATCAAGTTCCTAATGGGGCCATCCATTTGGAGGTGCCGACTAAGACGACCGCCTCTAACTATGGTGGGAGGTAGATAACGCCGCATTTCACCCAAGAGCAGCTTTGTCAGAGGACTTCACTTCCCATCCCGCCTTTAAAGGGCCAGCTTCTGCATTTTACCAAGGCACCTCCTGCATTTATACATCAGAACATCTTTTGGATTCTAATGGGTTGTAGTGTACTAAACTTTCTCTACCAGTTAGATATTTCGTTCGTAGAGATTTGTTTCATTTATATTTTGAAGCTAGGTTGAGGCTGACCTATCTATACTTTCCATGTACTCGGGTTGCAATCTGTAATTAGGCTCCTGACTTAATCGAAGTGAAAGGGGTTGTTTTGGTTAAAGGTCCGTGGTACGAGACACCAAGTTCTATAGTATTTCTATTTGATCCGACCAGTCCTCTCGTTTCCTGCCTGTTTCAGCCTTGGATGGAGCTTGTATTCCTAGGCCTGCCCTGCATTTCGACACGACCTATTTTCTCGAACTTTTGTCGGGGTAGGCACAAAAGGAGGCCAACTAGTTAGCTAGGTGGAGAAAACCAATGGGATTCGTGATCAGATCGCTTTACTCAAGATCACTGGGCGGGTGCTTAATCACGAGTTCCTCTTGTCTGTGAAGAACTTGCAAGAGTTAAGCACCAGTCCCTTCCCTTACATAGTCCCCATCATCCCCTGTTTGTTGCCAGAAGAGCTTATTAAGGGTGAAAATTTTGTTCTCACTGACCTTCTGAAGTTAATCCCGAGATCGCTTAAGGAGCCTTGGTTGGCTTTGTCTAGCCCAATCAGTCACCTTTAGCGGTACATGATCCAAAGCTTGCTCACTAGGCAGCGAAGAAGAGGAAGGGAAAGGGAAAGAAAGGGAAGAAGGTTGGACAGGTGAAGGCTGTTGGCGTGGGGTTAGAAGGTTTTGTGGACTGGGCAAATTCGATTCCTCCTTCAGAAGAGACTTAGGGGGCCCGACCTGTTCCCTAGATCCCCAGTGAGCCGGCTAAGGAGAGCGAGGACGACATGTCTAGTCTTGCTACTGGATTTGCCGCGTGGATGCGCAAGTGAGGCGCTAGTGCTCGAAGGGGACTACCCCTGGCTATGAAGTACCAAACGATAAGTGCCCAAAACGGTCTGGTCCAGAGGAAGAGGTTCAGAAGAGCCTTGTAGTAGTTACTTTAAACTCTCTAGAACGATCCTCTGGGTTCTTTCAAATTTCGGAGGGCGCCGCCAGATGCCCAAGGAGGCCGCGATCCTCGGGGGATGGGCCTCCAGTCGGCACTCCTAGAGTCGATAAAGCCAGGGCGAGGCCCCCTTTGTTGTGGCAGTCGTTGGTCCATTGCTCTTGGCTAGTCAGTTCAACCTTGTAATTGGTGGTCCCCATAAGCCAAGGGGTCCTGACAGGCTGGTGCTGAACTCACCGGTTAAACCGATGAAGTAGGACATCCTCCAGCTGAAGCGCTCTTCGGGTCTAGATTCCGCCCCGTACCACCATCGATCGCTAGAACCCCTCTCAATCGTGAGGACTCTTCTCGCGGGCTGATATGTGAACCTGCACTCCCACCAACCTTCGAATACCGATGGTGGCTCTTTCTAAAGAATATTCCATTCCCTTCCTGCTATTCGATAAAAGTCCTAACAATAAGGTGGTCGAGACATAATGTATATTCGCAACCACCATTTAACGACGGCTAAGTCGGGTATGGTCGACTTCTAACTTTGAACGCGAGTCTGGCGCCGCGACTCTTTTCTAACACCTTCCATAGTTGTCATCAAGGATCCGCATTACGGCGCACTAGCATAGGGAGCTTCATTTTTGGTTGGACGACGCCGAGAAGCTAGGATGTTATGCTTAGTTCGCTGCTTCCAAGCACCAAGCCCTAAAGGACGGCCAAGGCGAGGTCCAAGCATTGGGAACAAAAGGCCAAGGATGGTACAGAGAGGATTACAAACATGAAGAAAGAGAGGGATAAGGCTAAGGAAGAAGCCCAGATTGCATGGCTGGTTGCCGTCGCGGCGAGTGATGTGAAGGCGCAGTGGAGGATGACCTGACTAGGGTCTAAGATGCCCTAGCGATCGCGGAGGAGGCCAGGCGCAAGGTTGCCCACCCAGGTTGAAACGGGCTTCTCTACTAGAGATCGCGGTAAAAGCAAGACGGCGTCTTTGTAACGCCTACAAAATACCTTAACAGCTTCGTAACACGCTTATAAGATAAAATAAAGTAAATGAAATTTTTCCGGAATTTAAATCCTAAGAACAAAAAAAATATACAACCCGAAAATTTTACAGGAGCAAAATAAATTTAGTAAAAATGTCAAATGGGAACTTAAGGGTCATAAATGAAGAATGTAATTGCCAAAATATAAATGAAGTGAAATGAAATGAAAATGAAAGTGAAATTAGTAAGAATGGAAAAATGAGAAAAGTGGATTTAATGAGAAGGCCAAACAAGGCCTTAATCTTTTATTGAGATTAAAGACCAAAATATGGTCTATGAAATGCCATTTGGGCATTCACGTTTTTTTTTAGAGGAAAAAAGCTAGGGCTCCATCCAGTTGGGTGTGAAAAGAAGGAGGAGATTTGTGATTTTGCTCCATAAAAACTGGAGATTAAGGATCAAAGAACAAGAAGAAAGCTTGGTGGTGGAGAATCAAGGATTGAAAGGTAAGAAAAACTAAACCCTAACTCCTTTTCTTGAGTTTGAGTTGATGAAAACCCCAACCTTTGGGTTAAAGGTGTTTGTATTGGTTGTGAAGTTGAGTTAGGGTTGTTTTGGGTTGAGTTTCTCAAGAGTATTAATAGCTTAAGGTTGGTTTGGACGGCTATGAATGCTTGTAAAAGCGAAAAGTCGGCCAAAAAGAATACACAAATTTTGGTCAAAACCCCTATTCTTGTTTTGGCTATAAGTTAAATTGAGAACATCAACCAAGGATTCTAATTGAAAAGAACCATAAGAGATAGTGGTTAAATGTATATTAGTGACTGTGGCAAATTGTAGCACCGAGGTTCCTGAATATGGGCTTAAAGGTGAGTTCGGGTAGCTCACGGGCATGCCCCCACGGTGTAGTTGTGGTGTTTTTGGCCATATAAATGAGTTTCACTCATCCAAATCGAGCGATTCAAAATTCCAAGAACTGCACTCTGGGCGAACACCCACTCGGGAAAGGAAAGTGTATGCAATTGCAACCCCAAAATGCCCAGAAATCTGTCAAAGTGGAGCAATATGCAGATTATGTTTTGCAAAATAGAGTAGTCTAGATGTAAAATGCAATAACTTGAGTTTGGGTGATCCAAATTGGATGATTCCAATTGGAGAAGAAACCTTAGAACCATAGATCCAAATGAGTGAAGGACCATTACCAATTTACGGAGCAAGCACCTACAAATTGAAAACAGTGGTGATCCAGTGAGTTGGGCATATCGACTAGTTTGGCATTAAAATGTCGTAACTTGAGTTTGGGTGATCCAAATTGGATGATTCCAATTGGAGAAGAAACCTTAGAACTATAGATTCAAATGAGTGAAGGAACCATTACCAATTTATGGAGTTAAGACCCCAGAAATCGAAAAAAACTGTTGGTGATCCAATGAGCTGGGCATATCGACTAATTTGGCATTAAAATGTCAGAATTTGAGTGTCTATATATCCAAATTGATTATTCCTAATTGGAGAAGAAACCTTAGAACCATAGCTTCAAATGAATGAAGGAACTATTACCAATTTATGGAGTTAAGACCCCGGAAATTGAAAATAACAGTGGGTGATCCAGTGAGTTGGACATATCGACTAGTTTGACATTAAAATGCCGTAACTTGAGTAAATTGGATGATTCCAATTGGAGAAGAAACCTTAGAACCATAGCTTCAAATTAGTGAAGGAACCATTATCAATTTATGGATTTAAGACCCCATAAATTAAAAAAATGGTGATCCAAAGTAATAAGTATATCGACTAGTTTGGCATTAAAATGTCGTAACTGAAGCTCGCTATTCAATGAGATGATTCCACCTACTGAAAATGGAACTCCTAGAATAACGAACTAATATGTGATTTTCATTGTATTTAAATAAACAATGGCGTATGAAAGCCTAACATCGTTTCGAGATTCGAATACGTAATCAGTTTACGATTTTTGGTTTGTTATCAAACTCTCTCTATTTCTAAAATATTTGAATAATTATGAAATGATTTGAATTTTGGAAATGATTGAAAAGAAAGTGCATATTTATTTTTGTTTGAAATGATTTGTTTTAAGTGATTTAAGACAATTGCTTGTGAAACGAATTTGCATAAGAAAATTGCATTAAAGTGAAAATATTCTATTTGAATACAAATGTATATATATACTATTGTAAATTGTATTGAATGATTTTAATGCCCTTAAAAGAATGTTAATTGTTAGAATTCTAATTAAGGATAAATTAGTATACTAATAAGAGCCGAATAAACGTACTATTGTGGCATGCCGATTCGTAGCCCAGCGGGACAGTATCAGTAGTGTATACCAACCGAGTACATATTTTTTATATATATATATACTAGCCTGCAGCCCAGCGGGACTGTGCCGGTGATTCGTTATCCTATGCACCGAAAACATAGGTTAAATTCGATAAAGGCAAAATGATAATGAGATTGAAAAGTTCACGATTTTGTGCTTTGAATGATTTTTCTTCTTCTTTCTGCCTATGAAAATGCATAGCTTGAAATGACCAATGAATTGTAATTGATTCATTGAATAAATATATAGATACATATTGTATTGCATTGGTCATTGAAAATTGTACAAAAGCATTGTTTTATAAAAATTGCATGTTTCGATTTAAAATGAAATGAAAAGAAAATAGAACTGTATAGAACCACTAAGCATGAAAATGCTTAGCGTGTTGTTTTTATCAACGCACAGGTGCTGAGTAAATAGGTACAAGAGTGAAGACCGCACAAGCACAGAGCCAACGTCAAAGCCATTCGAAGGAGAAGTAAAACTCTGCGCACGCATGCATGAAATTGAATTGACTCTTTTTGTATAAAGTATCTTGTGAAAGTTAAACTCTGATTCTATTTTGTAAATTTTTTTGATATTGAAAACTTTGATAAATTTGTAAATGATGATACAAATGTGGAGTGTCCCAAACATGGGTCTTTTCGCAAATGTTTAGTTTCCACAAAAATGTTTTAATGTACATTTTTACGTATACCCAATGAGTACTTGAAATTTGGTATCAAAATGTATTCACATTTGTATCGATTATTTATTTATTTTGCATTCGGATTTGAAATGAAAGTGAGGATCAAGGCTTCCTAGATTTGTCTCCGATTCGCCAATCAAGTTGGGTCGCACGGCGCCACCGGGTTCTTACACTTATGGTATTGTGAGCCATTGTTTAGCGCTCTCGCAAATGATTTTTGAAATTGGTTTAAAAAAAAAAAGATTTTGAAATTGTAAATGATTTTGAAAATTGTTTATGACATGCATTGCATTTGCATATAAAGGATGATGTGACTCTGATGTGAATCTTGTCGGTCTTAATAGGTAAGTAATGGATAGTTCAGAACCCCATAGGGTCGAAGGTGACTTAGGAAGTCACCCAAATAGTCCTACTAGTGTAGATGGTGGCAAGCATCCCATGCTCCACCGATGAATGACCAAAGTCAAGCGACATGAGGTGCTATGGATATCCTCCTCCAAATAGATAGCTCAGGCAATCGTGAAAGAGCAAAGGCAACCACCGCAGCTGCTCCTCAACGGCCAGCCATAGAGAGAATGGAAAATATCAACCCATGCATTTCCTCGGGGAAGAAAGACGAGTCTTCCAATGCGCGAAAAATCACCGGAAAGAACTGAAAGAATGCTACGGAAAATGCATTGCACACTAGAGGAGAACTTAGAGTGTGCGACTTCTTTACTATAGGATGAGGCTTATCAATGGTGGCTTTCCGTGACTAGGATCGCACCACCGGAGGGTATTACATGGGAGTTCTTCCTGACATAATTCAGGAAGCAATATGTGGGTTGCATTTATCTGAGAAATATGAGACGAGAGTTTCATAATCTGTAGTAAAGAGAGATGAGTGTGATAGAATATTAGAGGGAATTCACTCGGTTGAGCAAGTATGCTCCCGAAATGCTAGTTACTGAAGAAGAGAAGTGTCGTAAGTTTGAAGATGGCCTCAATGATTATATTCAGGCCCATGTCACAGGATTTTTCCATGATGACTTTTCTAAGATTGTGACATGTGCCTTGAATGTAGAAAGAGTGAAGAAGGAAGAGTATGAAAGAAAAGAAAGAAGACGGGATAAGAAAAACCCCAGCCAGTCAAGTTCTTATCAGCACCAGAGTAAGAAATTCAGAGGACCATAGGGTTCTAATCCGCCTACAGCTCGGGGATCAGCTCAGGCTACCGGTAATAAGACTATTCTATTGGCATCGTTAGTTACTAGTGCACCAGGAGGTTCTTCGAGGGGGACCCGCTTCTCCTTTTTGCGCATTATCAGGAGGAGACATAAAATGCAGAGTGTCGAGAGTAACAAGTGCTTGTTCGCTTCAGGGATCCAATGAGCACAAGATAAAAGATTGTTCCTAAAGCTCGTTCCTTCAGTACATCACTCGGACTGGGGTACAGCTTCAAGTATTAAGATAATAAGGACAACAAGAGTGTTAGATCACCAATTGTGTCGAGACAAGTTTATTACGTACTATAGTGCGCACAGATACCCGTGTTCGGCTGGGGCATATGCATAGTTTCGTAAATTTTCTATCTGAGACTAATGTATATGCATTGATTGATCCAGGTTCAACCCATTCTTATGTTTGCACTTCCATTCCGAGTTTAGCAACTAACAAAGATGAAACCTTATATGATATTTTGCAACAAATCTACTTGGGCATAGTGTCATTGTGAATAGAGTTTATAGGAGATTGTCCCATCAGAATATCAGATATGAATTTCTTGAGATTACTGAAAGGCTACTTAGAGGGTTTAATGTGATATTAGGGGATGATTAAGTTGTCCCACACCAATTGGTAGTTGATTGTAGAATGAAGAGAGGACTCCTTAAGGACACCGAGTGGGAACAAGGATTTTATTATAGCGAGTAGGTCAAACCTTTCTCTCAATTTATGTATCCACACTACTCTTGAACAATGGTTCGAAGTGGGTGTGAAGCCTACTGGGTGTAAAGTGATAGATACAAAAAAGGTAGCTCAGCCTATTGGGACATCCCTACAAATAGACATTCATGTATTTCCAGAGGAGTTATGTGGATTGCCCCACAGAGAGAGATCAGAGTCTTAATTGACGTTTGTTCATGTGCTACTCCCATCCATTACACTACAGATAGAATGGCTCCACTAAAGCTAAAAGAATTGAAGCTCAGCCAGCAAGAATTTTTAGAGAAAGGATTTATTCTGGGTCCGAGTGTATCACCAGCCGGGAGCGCCAATGCTCTTGTTAAGAAGAAAGATTGGTACACTTTGCCAGTGTTGGATTATAGGCAACTCGAATAAGATGACAAAGTGAAGGAACAAATATCCATTCAGATTGATAGACTTGTTCGACCAATTGAAAAGTGCAAGTGTCTTTTTAAAGATTAACTTGCTATCTAGGTATCATCAATTGAGGATTAAGGATACAGATGTGCATAAGACGACGTTCAGAATGCGATATGGACATTACGAGTTCCTTGTAATGCCATTTAAAGGAAAATCAGCGGGTTTTCTACGGACTTAATGAACCTTGTTTTCTCCGACCGTATGTATATCGGGCTTTACCGCGGTGTTACGGAAACGAGGATCCTTGCAGTTCAGCGGACTGGGAAAATCATGATACGTGACCTTTGGGTAAAGTACAGAAAAACCTGAGAAATGAAAGGTTATATGCAAAATTGAGCAAATGTGAATTTTAGTTGAGAGAAGTGTCTTTCCTTGGACACATTATATCAGAAGAATGAATTCAAGTGGATCCAAAGAAGGTAGAGGTGATTATTGAATGGAAACTATCGAGAAATGTCACAGAGGTGCGTAGTTTCCTGGGATTGGTAGGTTAATACGTATGCCCATTAAGGGGTTTTCAAGGATCGCGCCTAAGTGACAAGATCGCTTCTAAAGAATGTGAAATTTGAATGCAGTGAAAAGTGTCAAGCTAGTTTTGAAAAGTTGAAAGCATTCTTAATCAAGGCACCGGTTCTTACTTAGTCGACCTACGGTAAGGAGTATGTGATTTTTAGCAATGCATCGTTAAATGGACTCGAATGCGTCCTTATGCAAGAGGGTAAAGTGGTAGCTTATGCTTCAAGCGCGCATAGTCAGCAAGAAAGAATTACCCTACGCGTGATATGGAATTGGCCGCTATTGTATTTGCATTGAAAATATGGAGACATTATCTGTACGGGGAAAAGTGTTTCATTTACATCGATCACAAGAGTCTTAAGTATTTGCCCTCACAACGAGAGCTTAACCTGAGACAACGTAGATGGATGGAATTGATTAAAGATTATGATTGCATGATTGATTATCACCCCAAAGGCCAATGTAGTGGCAGATGCGTTGAGTAGAAAGTTAGTGCAAATGCTCACTTGTCATTGATGCATCGACGGTGAAATAGTGGTCAATTCAATATCTAGAATCGGATTATGAACTTGTGCACGGGAGTACAAAAGAATGATGATAAAATTGCCATAGTGTGAGTCGATTGAGAGGGAAAAGGAAAACTGGTAAGCTTTCCATGAAGGAAAATGGATCCCTGTATTATAAAGATCGGGTTTAGTAATTAATGATAGTAAATTGAAGAAAGCCATTCTAGAAGAGGCACAATAACGGATTCGCTATGCATCCAAAGATAGCACAAAGATGTATCAAGATTTAAAGGTTTCGCATCGTGGTCCGGAATGAAAAAGAGAGATGGCGCGATATTGCATCGCGCGAAAATAAAAGTGAAGGCAGAGCACCGTTCTTCGGATTATTGCAAATTTTATTCAGAATGGCTCGATGGAATGAGACCAATCACCCATGGATTTTGTGGTTGGGTTATCATTGACAGGAAGAAAGCAAGATTCAGTTTGGGTCGTGGTAGACCGATTGACTAAGTCAGCTCACTTCCTACCAGGGAGAATAGACTATTCACTTGACAAGCTGGCAGTGTTGCAAGATAAGTGGGAAGTGAGTCTGCTATATAATCTCAATATCTATAATTTAGATAAAGATCCGAGGTTCACTCGATTTGGGGAAAATTGGAAGAGACTTTTGCACTCGATCGACTCTCGCCAAAGATAGCATTTCCACACATGCATTTCCGATGGACAATTGGAAAGAGTGATCCAAGTGTTGGAAGATATGTTGTGTAACGCCCTAAAAATACTCTAGAATTTTTATAATAATTTTATTATATGTTCAGGGTATAAATTGAGCCAAATGGGAATTTTCCGAGAATTGATAAATGATTAAATGAAAATGTTAAATGATTATATGATTGAATGATATATGCTAAGTGATTAAATGATCGAATCCTAAATTAACCTAAGTAGAAAGGGAAAATTTGGAATGTGAAATAAGGACCTAAGGGTCAATAAAATGGACTTTAAATAAGAAGAGAATTAAAATGAGAAAGGAAAAGTAAATTAAAGTGCTAAAATGGGAAAAATGAGAAAACCAAACAAGGCTTAAGGAGGAAATAGAGGAATCTAAGGGTCGCTTTGAGACTGTTATATGTCTAAGTGTGATTATTGAGATTTGAAGGCAAATAAAATGAAATGGGCTATATAGCAATTTAAGAACTTAAACAAAATGGTTTTGGTGAGCCAAAAAGGCTGCCTTGTGAGGAACATGTTTAAAGGCTAAATTTTTACCTGAGTCACAAGAGCAAAAACGCTTTTTAAGAGAAAGAGGGGAGAAAAGGGAGAAGAAAAGAGATATCAAGTTTTTGTGGCAATCTTTCCCATTTCTTTGCTTCTAAGAGATCAAGCAACCTATAAGAGAAGATTTGAAGAGATTCACAAGAAATCAAACCCTAACTTCATATTTTTGTGATTTGATTTTGGGAAAAGCCCTAACTTAAGTAAAGGCTTCTGTATTGGTGCTAAACCACTTTGGGCTATTTGGTTGAGCTTTAGTTATAATTGTTGGCTGATTGGTTTTGTAATGCTCTGTAAAGTGGAAATGCTGGGTTTTCAAAGGAAATGTCATTGCAATGTGGCATGAAACCCCATCTTTGTTTTAGCTATAGGTTAAGTTATAATCATCCAAATAAAGTGATTCTAATTAGTAAAGAACCATAAGAGATAGGGCTAAAATGAGGCAGCATTGTATAAATTAGAAAGTATTAAGGCTCCTGGAATATGGGCTTAAAGGTGAGTTCGGGTAGCCTATAAGTATGCTCGCTTTGGGTGTTGTTATGGTGTTTTGGCCATAAGTTGAGTTTCAATCATCCAAATTGAGTGATTCAAAATTCTTGGTAAAATAGACTTTTAGGGGAATAATTTACTTGAAGGAAGTGTAAGCAAATTGTTACCCCAAAGTGCCCATAAATCTGTCAAAGTGGAGTGCTGGTAAGTGAACCATGAGTTTTGGGAGCAGTCTGACATAAAAACACAACTTTGAGTTTTATGATCAAAACTGGATGATCCCAAATCTGAAACAAAATTTTTTTTTTTTTTTTTTTTTTTTTTTTTTTTTTTTTTTTTTTTTTTTTTTTTTCTTTAGAAACATATAGCTTCAAATGAGTTTGTATTGGTGGTAAACCACTTTTGGGGTTGTTTTGGGTTGAGTTTTGAAGAGTATTGTTGGTTGGATTGGTTTTGTGTAATGTTTGTAAAAGGAAAATGTTATGTTTTCAAAGGAAATGCTGTCAAAATTTTGTTAAAACCCTTGTTTTTGTTTTAGCTATAGGTTAAGTTATAATCATTCAAATAAAGTGATTCTAATTGGTAAAGAACCATAAGAGATAAAGCTAAAAATGTATAGAAGGGGACCAGAGAAATTAGGCATTAAGGTCTTAATATGGGCTTAAAGGTGAGTCTGCAGCTCACGTATGCTATGTTTTGTGTTGTTATGGTAAGCTTGCCATGTTGAGTTTCTCAATCATCCAAATTGAGTGATTCAAAATTCTTAGTAAAATAGACTTCTAGGGGAATAATTTACTTGAAGGAAGTATAAGCAAATTGTTACCCCAAAGTGCCCAGAAATCTGTCAAAGTGGAGTTGTGTGTAAGAACAATTTGATTTTGCTTTGCAAATTAGAGTAGTCTGGATGTAAAATGCAATAATTTGAGTTTTGGTAATCCAAATTAGATGATTCCAATTGGAGAAGAAACCTTAGAACCATAGCTTCAAAATGAGTACAAATCACACACCTAGAGTTAAGACCCTAGAAACTTGAAAAATAGTGGTGATCCAATGAGTTGGGCAGGTTCATTTAGTTTGACATTAAATGTTTAACTTGAGTTTGGGTGATCCAAATTGATGATTCCAATTGAGAAGAAAATTTAGAACCATAGCTTCGGGTCTAGTGAAGAAACCATTACCACCTCTATGGAGTTAATAATTCCCTAAAAACTGAAAAAACATTGGGTGATCCATGAGTTGGACATATTGACTAGGTTTCCGCATTAAAATGTCAGAACTTGAGTTTGCTATCTGGAAAATGAGATGATTCCAATTCCTACAAAATAGAACTCCTAGAATAACCGAATAATATGTGATTGTCATTGTATTTGAATAGGGGTTGATGAGGAAAGCCCGCATTAAATGATAGATTCAAGATTGGAATCAAAGCAACGATTTTGGTTTGTTCTCAAACTTCTCTATTTCTAAAATATTTGAATAATAAAATGATTTGAATTTTAGAAATGATTGAAAATATAGTGCATGTTGATTTGTGTTTTCAATGATTGATTTTAAGTGATTTGAGACAATTGCTTGTGAAACGAATTTGCATAAGAAAATTGCATGAATGTGAAAATGTTCTATTTGCATAAAAATGTATATATATTATTGTAAAATTGTATTGAATGATTTTAATGCCCTTAAAAGAATGTTAAACGTTAGAATTGAAGTTAAGGGGATAAATTATACCAATAAGAGCCGAATAAATGTACTATTATGGCATACCGATCTTGAGCCTGGGATAGTATCGGTAGTGTAGCACCAACTCGAGTACATATTTTTTTTATATATACTGGCCTTGAGCTTCCGCTGGACCGTGCCGCGCATCTGTTATTCTGTACTAAACCATAGGTTGCATCTTGTAGTGGTGTAAATTATAATAAATTGAAAAGTAAAGATTTGTGATTTGAATGATTTAGTGGCATGAAATTGCATAACTTGAAATGACCAATGAATTGTAATTGAATGTATATATATATATATATATATATATATACATATATGTGTGTGTGTGTGTGTGTGTTTTGTACTACATTAGTTATTGAAAAATGTACAAAAGCATTGTTTGCTAAATACATGACGGATTGAACCGAAATGAAGAGAGAATCAGAGTAGAACCACCTTTGCCAAGGAAAATGTTAGCGTGTTGTTTTTATCAACGCCTTGGTACCAAATAGAAAGTAGCAGGACCGAAGATCGTCGGGCGCGGAGTCATCGTCAAACAAAGCGGAGTATAAGTAAATGCTCCGTCCCATCCATATCATTCCATTCATGATATTTTGTAACTATTTTGCAATGAATTCAATGATGTAAAAGTCTTCATGAGAAGTATATAGTTTTGACTCATTTCATCTTGGATATTTATGGAATGTGTTTTAAAGAGAGGTGAACTCTAAGAATATCATTTTGTAAATGTATTTGAAAAGGCATGGAATGCCAATTTGTATAAATGCGTTATTCAAGAAGAGTTATGAGCTCTATTTGAATTAAGGAATGTGTATATATTTTTTATGTCAAAGAATATGACTAGGTCATGATATCATATAATTCAGAATACTTATATTTTAATGAATATTAATTGCCCATATTAGAAATGGTGGCAGAAATGTGTTTAAATGAATGTGTCTTCAAAAGGTAAGAGAGCGCCACATTTATGGTATAAGAGCTACGCTAAATTGTTAGAAAAAATGGTGTTACATTTTATTTTCAGATCAAAGCCACAAGTACCACAGAGTGTTTATTGAAAACGTATTTGTATTTGTAATAGTGTTTGAATATATCTTAAAAGTAGTATTAGATAGTTCAACATACCATGCTATGCGAAGCTGTGCATTGACTATGAGGGTAATCGGGATGTATACATTCCTCTAGTTGAATTTGTATAACAATAACTTCCAATGAAGATCGGATGGCGCCTTATGAGGCTCTCTACATAAGGAAATGCAGAACACCATTGTGTTGGACTGAAAGCTAAGCGCAAGAAGGTACATACTGGCCCTCGACGGATTCAAGAAACCGAGGAAAAAGTGAAAATGATTAGAGAAAGATTGAAAGTGGCCACAGATAGACAAAAGTCTTATGACGACTTGAAAAGAAAGGATGTTCTTTATGAGATCGGTGAGAAGGTGTTTTTGAAAGTATCGCCTTGAAAGAAAGTAATGAGATTCGGGAGAAAGGGCAAGATGAGCCCTAGGTTCATTGGGTCATATGAAGTGATTGAAAAAGTGGGTCCAAGTGGCACGATCGCCTTACCTCCGTAGTCGGGAAAGATCCACATCCATAATGTTTTCATGTGTCAATGTTGGCGAGGAACAAATCAAACCTATCGTATAGTCTTCGAGGAATAATGAGTTTATACCGCACGGATGATGAAAAGGAGCCAGAGGAGATCTTGGTTTGAGAAGTGAGTAATTCGCGAATGCTTAATCCTGAATAGTCGGGGCAGCTGGAGAAACCACAAGACCGAGGAAGCCACGTGGGAAAGCGAAGAAGTTATGTGGCATCAATATCCCAAACTGTTCAATGAAGGTAATTTTGAGGACGAAATTTTCTTAAGGAGATGAGAGTTGTAATGCCCTAAAAAATACCATAACAGTTTCAAAACATGTTTAGGGTATAAAATAAAGTAAATGAAACTTTTCTGGAATTTAAATCCTAAGAACGAAAAAATATACAACTCGGAAATTTTACAGGAGCCAAATAAATTTAATAAAAATGTCAAATGTGGACCTAAGGGTCATAAATGAAGAATGTAATTCCAAAAATGTAAATGAAGTGAAATGAAATGAAAATGAAAGTGAAATGAAATGAAAATGAAAGTGAAATGAATTGTTAAAATGGAAAAAATGAGAAAAGTGGATTTAATGAGAAGGCCAACAATAGCCTTAATCTTTTAATGAGATTAAAGTCCAAAATATGGTCTATGAAATGCCATTTGGGCATTCACGTTTTTTGCAGGTGTTATAGTTCATCCGGTCAGTAAGGGGGAGGAGATTTGTGATTTTGCTCCATAAAACTCGGAGATTACTGATATTAATAACATAAACAAAGAATCAAGATCACGTAAGAAAAAACTAAACCCCTAACCCGTTTTCTTTGAGTTTGAAGTTGATGAAAACCCCAACCTTAGTTAAAATGTGTTTGTATGGCTAGAAGCTGAGTTTTGTGGGTTTGTTTTGGGTTGAGCTGGAGAGTATTGTTGGTCGGGTGTTGGTTTGGATTGGTTTCGAGGAATGTTTGTAAAAGGAAAAGTTGGGTTTTCAAAGGAAATGCTGTTAAAAATTTGTCAAAACCCCTGTTCTTGTTTTAGCTATAGGTTAAGTTATAATCATCCAAATGAAGTGATTCTAATTGGTAAAGAACTATAAGAAATAGGGCTAAAAATGTATAGAAGGTAGCTCTAAAGCTCCCGAATATGGGTTTAAAGGTGAGTTCGGGTAGCTCACGGGTATGCTCTGTTTTGGGTGTTGTTATGGTGTTTTGGGTAAAATAGACTTCTAGGGAATAATTTACTTGAAGGAAGTGTAAGCATATTGTTACCCCAAAGTGCCCATAAATCTGTCAAAGTGGAGCTATGTGTAAGAACAATTTGATTCTACTTTGCAAATTAGAGTAGTATGGATGTAAAATGCAATAACTTGAGTTTTGGTGATCCGAATTGGATGATTCCAATTGGAGAAGAAACCTTAGAACCATATCTTCAAATGAGTGAAGGAACCGTTACCAATTTATGGAGTTAAGACCCTAGAAATTGAAAAATTACAGGATCCAAAGAGGCTGGCAGCATTTGACAGCTGGCATTAAAATGTCGTGAATCTTGAGTTTGGGTGATCCAAATTGGATGATCTTAATTGTGAGTGAAACCTGAACCATAGCTTCAGATGAGTGAAGGAACCATTAATTCTTTATGGAGTTAAGATCCCAGAAATAAAAAAAAATAGTGGTGATCCATGAGCTGCATATCGGGATTTCAGTTTGGCATTAAAGTCAGAACTTGGAGTTTAAGAGTCTAAATGAGATTCTAATTCCTACTGAAAATAGAACTCCTAGAATAACCGACTGGTATGTGATTGTCATTGTATTTGAATAGGGGCTGACGAGGAGGAAAGCCCGCATTGAAGTAGAGATTCCGAAGAGTGGAATCAAAACAATGATTTTTTGTTTGTTCTCAAACTCTCTCTCTATTTCTAATATATTTGCATAATTACGAAATGATTGAAAAGAAAGTGCATATTACTTCAGGGCTGAACAGTTTTTGTTTTACAAGGATTTAGACACTGCTGTGAAACGAATTTGCATAAGAAAATTGCATGAATGTGAAAATGTTCTATTTGCATACAAATGTATATATATATACTATTGTAATGTGGCTGAATGATTTAATGCCCTGAAGAATGTTAACTAGAATTTGAGTTAAGGATAAATTGGTATACCAATAAGAGTCGAACAAACGATATCAGGGTATGTCGATCCGTAGCTCAACGGGACATTATCAGAAATGCACACCCAACCGAAAGGCATACAGGTATGATATCGCCTGCAAAAACAATGAATCAGCCGATGATTCGTTATCTTGTGCACCGAAAGCATAGGTTAAATTCGATAAGGGCAAAATAATAATGAGATTGAAAAGTGCACGATTTGTGCTTTGAATGATTTTTTTTTTCTTTCTGCCTATGAAAATGCATAGCTTGAGATGACCAATGAATTGTAATTGATTCATTGAATAAATATATAGATACATATTGTACGTATTGGTCATTGAAAATTGTACAAAAAAGCATTGTTTTATAAATATTGCATGTTTCGATTTAAAAATGAAACGGCAGAGAATAGAACTCAGATAGAACCACTAAGCATGAAAATGCTTAGCATGTTGTTTTATCAACGCAAGAGGCAAATTTATGAATAGGTACAAGAGTGATGACCGCACAAGCACAGAAACAACGTTTCATATTCTGAGGAGAAGTAAAACCCTACGCTAATGCATGAAATTGAATCGACTTTTTTGTATAAAGTATCTGGTGATAGCTTACTTAAATCTATTTTGTAAATAAGTTTTTATATTGAAAACTTGATAAATTTTTAAATGATGGTATAAATGTGGGAGTTATCCCAAAAATGACGTCAAAGAAAATGTTTAGTTTTCGCAAAATGTTTAATGTATTTACGATACCCAATGAGTACTTGAAATTATATTGAAAATGTATTCACATTTGTAATACTTTTTTCTTTTGTATTTGGATTGAAATGAAAAGGAGGATCGTGTTTCTCTGTATCTGGCTCGATCCCGCCAATCTGCCGTGGTATGGGCTAAGCACTGGCTCACATGCCTTTCCTTAAATCTGCAAAAGGAGTCAAAGAAGCCATGGAAGAGGACTACCCGGAGGGCCTAGAGCTGATCTTTGCCTATGATTACGGATGTTGTATATTCAAACACAACATCTATGGTGATCACCTAGAAGTCCCTGTACGATACGCCCTCGATTCTTCGACCTCTCTCCTCCGTAGAGTTCTCAGAACCCTAGCCTCCCGATTCAGCAACCACCTGGGTTTCACAAGAGTCAGTGATTAGAGCGAAAAGTGAGAGTCCCAAGAGATTCCATTGAATTTTGAGATGGAACAACTTAAGTTCCTCCTCTCTTTTCTTTCTCTCCTTTTTTTTTTTTTTTTTTTTGAAATCTTTGTAATGGGCTCTATACGGCAGCCAAAGTACACTCGTTTTTATGGAACTACTGACGCCATTTGTGTAATTTGTAAATTCTCTTAAATTTGCAATTGATATCTTTATTTTCACAACTTTCTGCTACGAGTCTTGACTAAGATAATTGCTTTTGACTAGGATAATTGCTCAAAGGATATCAATGTTATGACTTTTTGAGAACTAGAAATTGGTGTGGATTACACACCCACCCTAGGTAAGTTTACTTTGGTTTCTACTTTAGCTGTAGTTAAACCACTGTCTTTTGCATGTGTTAAGTCGAAGACACTTCCGGTTCGTATGGCAAACTAGAGCCACTTTAAGCCTTTAGAATAAAGACAAAATGAAGCCATTTCCAAGCCTGGTATGCCAAAGAAGCCAAGAGCCACTTTTGGTCTGCATGTGCTAGTACAGTGATGGGAAGCCACTCGAACGTAACACAGCTAGGAACCACTTGGTCTTTAGCATGTGCCAGCATGATAAGCTACTGTCTTTTGGCACAGCAAGAGGCTATGGGCCAATTCCTGTATTCCCTAGCATGTGGACTATTCCAAGAATTGAAAGAAATACTTTAAAGAAAATTTTATTGATAATAAGGAAATTTTATTGATAATACCTTTTAAGATGCATAACATTCCACATCCTAGGTATTGGTGTCCCGTCTAGTTTATTTAATGCGACGATCCGACCGCCTCACTTTACCATCGATGTCCCTCTGTCATTGTTAGAATTTGTTTACTAGGTCACCATCTTTTCAAAATACTCTTTCTCAAGACTAGGTCTTCTACTGAAATGCTTACGCCGCTCCACACGCCGTTGTATAAGTTTGTTACTCTTTGCTGGTACGATGCCATACGTACGACCGCAACTTCATGGAGTTTGTCTATCATATCTAAGTCTTTGGTAATGGCTTCAGTATTACCCTTCTCAGGGATTTCCATTCAAAGCGTGGGCACCCCAATTTATGTAGGAATTATGGCCTCCATCAAGAGAGTTTTGTTAGATGCCTCCGCCTAGCCATTGCTCGTAGGCACCGGTTCAACACGTTTTCGAGCTTTCAACTCGCAAAATTTCATATAATTTCACATCAACGGTTCATCATTAACAGCACTCATATATTCCTAATCACTAAGGTCTTCCCGTCATAACGCCTTATCTTTGATAGCAGCGTTTCCGAACATTCAACCATTTCATGAAAACAATGCGGCAACTTAACAATGTTCTTCGAGCCGCATAGAGGCACGTACCCGTAACTATATCGAATCCCTTTGGCTTCGAAAAGCAAGCGCACAAAATATGGATGGTGTGATCCTCGTCAGAAACCTTGAGATGGCTTCACGCCAACACTGATTGATATAATACATCTGCCTCACGGTCGCCACACAACTTTCAATGGCCTCACAGCCAACGTTCGTCAGCCTGACGGCTTCCAGACATTCCCCACTTATTATGCCAACATATAACCATTCCTGCCATGGCGAGCACAAGATATCAATCTCGCTCAGAGACTGCTTTATATAATTCGCCCAGCCAACAAGAAAAATCTATCAATCTGACAAGAACTGTGGACTTCAACCTTATTAAATTCGGTTTTCTTCACTACGTCACCAACGAATATCACCTAAGAAGAACATGTCATCCATCTCATTTAATCAAGCGAGGCGAATTAATACGTTTCATTAATAACGGAGGAACGCTTTTATTGAGACGCACCACCACGCTAAACATATAATTCTTCTTATCTAACTCGATATATCGTTTCCAAGCCTTCAAAACTTCCAGTTGTAGTCAACTGTATTATTACTGATCATGCATCGTCTGCTTCAGATCTGCCATTTTCCTACTACCAATGAGATCACTGATGCAGATGATTTTTTCGAAGATAATGACATTAAGGTGGTGGTCATCTTCCTAAACAGGACTATCAGCATTCACTTCAATTCAGATCGCTGGGGAAGTCCAACTGATGGCTCATTTCATCTTTCCACAGCTTCGTTTATACCACCTAGGGCTCCCGCTTTAAAGCACTATCACATTATAACAGTCCACGAAGAAGTGTTAACGTCCACATCCCCGCCAATTTCAGCAAGTCCGCTAATAACTCCTTCATTCAATGCCAAAGCGAGGTTTATATTGAATATTTAATTCACTTTAGTCAATCATCGAATGGACCATCCCTCCTCGATAGGTCAAGTTTGCACAGTGCTACCAAAGCAGATTGGTTAGCAACCATGATAGGCAGGTCCAAGAGTGTCAAGTTTCTAGAACTCCCACAATAGAAAATGTGTCGCTTGTTTGAGACTCGTATACCAAGTTTCTTGCCTTCCAAAACAAAGACTTTTCTGCCAATACGGGTCCAGGCTTTTGTTTACTTCCTGAAACAAGTCAAATTTTACTGATAATTTTTAAAACCTCGATAAAGATAGAGTACCTTCCTTCTTCTTTTTCCTCTTCTTCTTCTCAAGGTAACCCAATTTATATCTAAAATATATTGTTTTATCGCTTCATGAAAGCTTTACCGCATCTCTCTATTCTAAATTGGTTTTTCACCTCCAGATGATAAAAATATTTTGAACCATCTGGGTGAAGCAGATATGAACCACCAAGACGCTAGCCTACATCATCATGGAATTCTTTTCTCATGGTATATGAGAACTATTATAATCTGTTGAACAGGATCATCTGTATCCTCTCGTCATCATAGTTTGTGCAATTCTGCCCTGAACCGACTCAATCAGATATCAGTGTTGATTTATGCTGTACCTTGCAACATCTCAAAGGATTCCCAGCAAAGATGCAAAGACTAATGGTTTTTGACTTTGCAAGATATCACTAGATGCAGATCCCATGGAGCCTCCCAGAATAATGACACCTGAAATACCAACCCTTGACAAGTCGGCCAACATCTTCTGTCAAAGGCAATCAAGATTATAAAGAGAACCCATGGTGTAATTGAAGGTTGTTTTCGCCTAATAGTGCATGGGAATGGGGTCAAGAGATATCTAGAGAAAGATCCAAAAACAAACAAGATCCCAGCCCTGCTAGATGATCAAATAATTCTGACTTATGTACGTAGCGGTTATTCGCAGGTCACAGGTCAGCACCACATACCCTCACACTTCCACTTTTCGAACCACCATTACAGCCGGTCTGTGGTACTTCACTCTGATAAAACCACCCAAGAGTTGTTCATCGTCTAATAATCCAAAAAGCAGTCAAGCGAAACTTCACTTTCTTCGCCTTACCAGTTCATTAGACTAATATTAGCAGCTTATGGGAAAATAATCGCCGAAACGCATCTCAACTCTATCTCCGTTGACTCCAAGCAACATCTATATTATTTGATAACATTTATTGCAATGTCTTCATTAGATAAGAGAATCATCGAAGTGAACTTTCTCCAGCCTCTTTAACGCCACAATTTTTCCGTGGGATCCAAATTAGAAAACTTATCTTCCTCCGACCGGCAGAACAGGACGCTGGTATGTCAATCTTTGAGGAAGATTTAAAGTTCTATCCCTTCTCACTTTGCATGCATAGTTGATACATTGGCAAGTAATTAGTCACTTTAAAAAGGTCAACTCGCCAATATTAGTCAAACAGTTGACTATTCGCAGTCGACTTACCAACCTTCATCAGTACTCCGCATCTCACCCATTATGGCATTGGGCGCCCCCAAGTCTTCGGCTAAATTGAGAAAAAACTTATCGAGTGACTCGGGCCTTGCTTTTACAAGGAGCGACATTCTAAAGGTTACGCAAAACCTGAGAGGATTCGCTTCGCTGTTTAGCATACCTATGAAAGTTTCATCAGCCTAAGGCTAGTAATCAGAATAAATCGCCGCGACCGCTGTCTATCGCACTCGTGGACATCAAAACCGTTAATACATAGGATGAACACCAATGCATCATAGCGGGTGCCAGCCGATCCTGCTCGCCGACAGAGGAAAGGGATATGTCATCTATTGGCTTGGTTTCTTCATGCTTGCCTTTTGTGTGGATAGTGTTTACCTTGGCTTTAACTATGGCAGCTCTTAAAAGCTTCTTTTGTTGGCGCTTTGATCGACATCACACGACGCCGCCTGAATATAATTTACGGTCGGGTCCGGACTTTATCGAGATCACGCTATGGTCAGAATCCCCATTCACCGCCACCTTGATTCCTCTCTATGGTCACCTTCTTTGACATACCTCTTGAGGTGTCCAACCTTGATTAGCTTTTCCACTAAAAACTTTAGGCTTCGACACCTGTCGGTCTCATGCCCATGATCTCTATGATAATCGCACCGCAAGGATTTGTTTTTCGAATGATCACTAGATCGATACAGCCGCTAGCCGGCAAGTCTCGACGATAGGCAAGAATTTCTCGTATGAGATGTTCAAAGAATTGGGGAGCTTCTCTTTCTCTTTAGGATCGATCATAGACCGCTTTGTCTTCTCATCTGACCTTCGACTTTGACGACTTCTTCCAGACTCGCTATTCTCAACCGACTAGATCAGAATCATGATACCGGGTCACGCACGTATATTGTCCTCTAGCATTGAATATTTATCAGCCCGTCTGTATAATTCTTCCATTATCGCTAGCGGATTTAAAGATAGGGACTGGGAAAAGGGAGTAGATGGTCCAAAGTTTCTCCTAAAGTTTTAGAGGACCGTGTCCATGCTATATGACTCTACTTGCTAAATGGCTTGCCTAAACCTCCTTGTGAAATCCAGAATAGACTCCCCTTCCTGCTGTAGAATAGTCTACAAAGAGCTAATGTTCCTCTTTTGTCGCACCGAGCAAAGATACTGCAATATGAATGATGCCCATAGTTCATTGAACAAATTTATTGAATTACGTCAGAGCTTGTGAAACTAGGCTAACACAAGCCCCCGTAAACTAGCCAGAATACTTTGCACAACAGACGGTCGGTGCTGGCATTTAGTATCATAGTGGAGCATATGATCGTAAGGGTCAGCGAAGCCATCAAACGTGGCAAAAGCTGGTATGACAAACCTGAGGTGGCTTATAGTCAAGAATGTGTTACCTTATGGGAAAAGAGAGCATGTCATCAGGTCTACGAATTAAGGTTGTAGGTGGCATATAGAACGTTGGCCCTGTATGAAAGGCAGGATGTATAAGCGGCATTGGTGGCATCATGCCTACGGGCAATATTGGTGGCATCATTCCTACAAACAATACTGGTGGTATCATTCTTAGGCACATCGTGGCATCGCATCTACGACGCAATATCATGTGTTCCTTGGGGCCTGACCGGCCAATTCTGGGTGATCCCGCCGCTTCTTCGCTCGCGAGCGCGCCACTAACGACATCACCGGGCGTGTGGTGATGCTGGCGCCTTTGCACGATTCGCCTTTGTGCTTTCCCGCATTTTTTGCCACCGAGACTCAAAGATGCGTAATCGCTGAGAACAACTCATCATCTGCCGTATCGACATCGCCGTGATAATTGGCCTTCCTATCGCGAAAGCAATCGATGCAATAACTCGACCGCTATCTCGTGACATCTTTCCAAGATCGCAATCTCTTTCATCCGGGCCCGTAATGGGGTCATTCTCATGTCGGTGCATTAGGCATGACCTTGCAACTCCTTCATCTGTTTTGCTTGCTCCTCCTATTTCTTCTCCATTTCTTGACGCCAATGGAGGAATTGATCTTCTGGCTATTGGTTCATCGGATTGCTTGACATTGCGTCTGCCTAAGGCGAATCAGATGTGGAAGGGGGAATTGACAGAGTTATAGGGGGTGAAGGGCTACTAGACACCGCTTGCAACAAGCCCTTACAAATAGACGGTAGACTTTCACTGATTCCCATGCATTTCCACACCACTGTAAGAACCTTGAACATCGTAACCTTTGAGCACGCAACGAACGTGGAACCTAAAGGTGACTCTGGGCTTGCGATACGCCGACCACACTCTTGATTCGCACGTAAACGTGTAGCTAGGCAGCTCCAAACCAACAAAGTTTATAAACCTAAACCTTCTACTGCTGTAGCCTAGCTACTCAAGCAAAGATAGTGGTCGAGGCCGAACTCGGATGAGTTTTCAGACAAATGATTTACAGTGAGCTCAAAAAGGTGAATTTTAGTTTGGATTTTTGGGTTTGATAAAAACAATAGTGTATGGTGGTTTGCAGGCTGAAAATAAAATGAAGAAAAATAACAAAAAGAACTCCTTTAATCATCGAGCTAATGGGTTTAAGATCCTAAGGTAAATTCGAGGTTCTCGGGTCCTTTTCCTTGCGTTGGGGAGGATGACCTATAGTAATTTCCCGAACCGAATCTTTATTTGGATTTTAAAATCTGAACCCTAACAATTTTCCTTTTGAAACAAAACATTTATTAAGCATAAATGCTCTCAGACAGTGAAAACATATCCCCTGATCTACCCTACAGTGACTCATAGAAGATAACTAAACGAATCTTAGTGGATTTAGCAATAAGCATCCACTGAACCCAAAAAGATTGCCAAATACTGGTCAATCAAGGCATCTCAAGAGGGTTTAAACCTAGATTGAAAGATAGAAACATAAATGCTAATAACTGCCATGCTAAAAACAAGGAGAACCAAAAAATTTACCTCAAAACCTATGTCTAATAAATTCCTTCTCTTAAAGGATGGAGGGGGTTTGGGGGCTAACCATCCTTGAGTTGTCAGCCCTCAAGGGTGTTTAAGAAACGAGAAAGTGAGAGAAAATGAGAGAAAGTGGAGGAAAAAGAAAAGAAGCGGGAACTATTAAAAGGTTCCTCGCCAAAAAAAAAACTTTATTAATGGAGAAGATCCTGTTACAGTGCTTGTTTGGGGCTTTTATAGCTAAACTTCCTTTACATATTACCAAAATAACAAAACAAATACTATTACAATGGGGGCAATTCGGGGAGACAACCAAAAAGTGACCAAAAGAAGTAAAAAGTAAAAAGTAGGAAACATGAACAGTGGTTGGAGACTTGAATAGTGTGCAAGAAATGGGCAGTTTCGCAACACTGCGAAATTTTTGTAGTGCTCCATTTTGTTCACTTTTTGCTCTTCTTTCCTTCTGGGATCTAATCTGCAACGATGAGTTCAACTTGGGTTCTTCGTGTTTGAATTGACTCGATAATTTTGGCCTGATTATCTTGCAAAAACTACAAAATAGCCACAAAATGCGATCAATAGTATACTGGACCCACGTGCCAATTGGGTTAATTAAGCTGATTAGTACACAAAAAGTGCTCAAAACCTGCAATAAACAGGGTTCAAAATAGCACTATTTGGGCACTAATCAACTCTCCGATGATTAAGTTAGCACAAGATGATGAAGAAGAAGTAGAGAGTTCAACTAGTTGGAATTGTCCTAACCTTGTGGGAGGTCTTCCCAATTTATAGGGCATGGTTCACAAGTCTTCCCTTAATTTTAGGGATAAAATCTCCTCTTCCTTGTTAATGATTAAGCTTTCGAGAAACAAAGGATTTGGAAACTGGGAAATCTGATGATAAATATCTCTTTTGTGTATTTTCTGCCTTCATATACTTATCCATAACGAACTTCCCATAAGTGGTAGGATGGCCAATTGGGGTCTAGACGAGCCGCCCTAAAGCTAGTCTATGGGAAGACTCCTTGGCTTTCACAAACGGGCTTTAAGACTTTCCTACCTAGGCAGTGTCCCCTGGTTTTAATTCGATAAGTGGGCTCGGACCATTTCAAAACCCAGGCTAAGAGGGCCCTAGGCCCATCGAGTAGTGGATCTAAAGATCATGGTACTCACACCTGGTGCTAGAAGAGAGGGTCTAAAGTGAAAGCTATCCAGAGTGTGAGTCATTCACAGACGTCCGACTTCTTTAAGGATGGGCAATGATACGATCCCATATCAACTCCTTATGAAATTGTGGAGTGGTACTTAAGTTTGAGAGATCCTTCCACCTATCATGACGGTCTTTTGAGTTGGACTCTCTATTAGGTTTGAGTACATATCAGAAGGGATTAGGTTTGAGTATTTGTGAGAACAGAATACAAGGTAAAGTAAATATATGTAAAAAAAAAAAAAAAGACTTTGTGGAGTTGGATTTAGGTAGGGGTGGTAATTCGTATTTGTGGGTCGTGTCAATAACATGCTTTCTATAGTATTAGCCAACCCAAACACGACACAAATAATAAGCAAGTCAAAAATAACAAATTCAAACATTACCCAATTAGTATTTGTGTAACACGATACGACATGCATAACCCATTTACTAATTTGGTAATTTAAAATAATATAAATTATAATTGATTCATCAATATTTAACACAAATAACATACCAAATAGATTAATCTAACATTTTTTTTTGAAAAGAATCTAAGTTAAATATTAATTAACATAATAATTAAACAGATTATATGAATTGACACGAATATAACTCGTTTATTAAACGATTTATATGAGTCAAAACGAATTTGACCTAAACACGATTATACTTAAACCTAAACCCGTAAAAATCGTATCGAGTTTGTGTCTTATGCACGGATCGTGTCAAATTTTGTCATACTTAAATTTAGGCTCGAATTAGCCATCAACCCAACTAAAAAGGTTTGGAAACCAAGTGGGCTTTAGCATGGGCCTTGCTTAACAACCCATTAAGTGAATGGTGAATTGAGTTCACCACAATATTCGGTACAAAAGTTGTCCCTTTTTTTTTTTTTTTTAATTTTGCTTTTGTAGCAACATTTTTATTTTTTATTTTTGCTTTTGTCTCTCTAAACCCAAGTTAGCTAATCACCCAATTTTAGCACTAGCTTCACCATGGTTATGTCTAGTCATCATAAAGGATTAAGGAAAAAAAATTGAAAAAACAATTTTTTTTTCATATTTAATTATATTATAAAATAGTAAAGAAAATGAAATATAATTGAAATTTATATATATAGTTTATTTATTTATTTATTTTAAGGGATCTCAAATTTTATGGAAATAAAGTACTACCCTTATATTTTATCATTTTATGTCTCAATAAATCTTTATTGAAAGATAATCAAAAGGATATTGGATAAACTTAGGAGGCAATAAGATCAACATAATTTTCATCATTTATTATGTATCCTACCTAATTCTAGTTGGAGTTGATCCACAATCTCTTAAAATATAGTCGTTTCAGGTAGGATAAGGCAATTAATTAAACAAACAAATACCTTTAAGCATTGTTGATTGCTATTCAACTGCTCTTTATTGTATAATATTTACCATTTTAGTAACAAACAAAAATAACGAGAAGGAAATATTTATTTAATATATGACCCTATAGATTCACATTTGTGGTCAAATTTAGACAACTCATAATCTAAATTGTTGTTTTTTGATGGCTAATTATAAATAAATGACTATTAATTATCACTAAGTTAAACGCTGCTCACTTTTTTAAAACACATCTATTTGGTTAAAAGAAGTCCATATTATGTGTGAAATAATTTTCTCCTTATATTCTTTATGATAAAACTAAAAATAATAAAATCGTCCTTGAGGCTTGACTTAAATAGTAAAGGGGTGGACTGAGCATATTAGAGAATTATGATCGAATTCTTATAAGAACAAAATATTATAACATAATATGCAATGGGTGTCAATGTCACGCTCGCCCGCCTAAGCGGCAGAGGGGCGCAAAGACGGACTCCAGACTCTTTAACCCGATTTTCTAATATCAGGCCCATTTCATATATAATATCATAATTAAATAAAACTTCTAGTACTACCACCAAGTGGTGTTTAAATGTCCTGTATATACATGCCTGAGTCTCATTTACTTGTACGTAAACAAATTCCACTATTATAAAAAAGTTTTACATTTACATTCCAAAACAAAATAAAAAAGCCAACATCAGGTGGACTCCTATCATGTGTCGTCCCGTGAGCCACTCGACACCCCTGGATGTCCTCTTCATTACCTACACTGATGAAACACCCGTAAGCGTTTATAGCTTAAAGGAAAACAACAGAGAACAGATACACCACTCTGAAGTGGTCCACAATTACATGATACATATACTAATGCATATGTCGAAGCTTACGATAACCTAATTTTATCACAAGAGTTTTCATATAAAGTATAATTCTTATAACATGGTTTTCATATCTCTGTAGGAGTTCGTAATGAGGTTCAGAGGCAGAAGGTACCCGTAGCACATGCAACATAGCGTAATCTGATTACTTATGCTTTCTTATTGTTCATTATTCACATTCTTATCATATAAATGTTTCACGCATCATTTTATTCAGATACTTTTCATATAAATGTCTGCTTGTATAGACCAGTAACTGTAACACCCCGAAATATACCCTAGTCGTTTTCGACATGTTTAGGGTATTTTGTAGGTATAATTTAAATTTTTCGTAATTTAAATTCAAAACGTGAAAACTGAGAAACTCGGAAATAAGCAAGGGTAAAAGTGGAATTGGTCAAAACAGGATATAAAAGTCATAAGATAAAAAGATGTGGGGCTATTCTAGAAATGGCATAAATTGTGGTGCAAATAGAGGGGAGTTTGAGGACCAAAGTGAAATAAAATGAAAATTTGACCAAATTGGGATAAGACCAATTAGGGTCTCTCATTTTGGGCATTTTTTTTTAGAGAGCAAAACGTAGAGAGAAGAAGAAGAAGAAGAAGAATAAGAAGAAGAAGAAGAAAAAGAAGAGAAAGAAAGCCAAGAAAGGTATGGATACTAGGGGTTTGTATGGATTACTATGGATTTGTATGGATTACTATGGATTTGTATGGATTTTAGTTTATTCCATTTCTAGGGTTTAGTTAGGAATTCATCATAACCTTAGATTTCTTGAAGGTTGGGTTGGTAAAACCCTAGTTGTATAAGATGAGTATGGAATAATTCTCCCTTTGAGTATGGATTCTTGGTTTATGATGTATGGAAACCCGTTTGGGTGTTAGGAAGTTAACCTAACCTACAAGTAATTGAGTTTAGGTTTGGAAAAACCCTAATTATTATCTATGTTTAGTTTTGGTTGGGTTAGAACCATTTGAGAGTTGCTTTTGGTGATGCTTTTGGATTATGTTAGGGTTTTTGGTTGGATTTTTGGAAAAAATGACGAAATCAGCAAATCTGGGTAATTTCAGGGTCCTACACCACAGCGTAAGGATCCCACGCAGTAGTGTAGGCCCACGCCAAGGCGTGGCATGTCCACACCGTAGCGCGACTGAGAGGGAGGTTTGGACAAGCCCGTACACGCAGGCTTAGCAATCGCTCACGCATGTGTTTTTACGCGTTTTTTCTACCGTTATTCCGGTGACTTGTCTATCGACTAATGAGGACCTTAAGTGTATGAAATGGTCCATTCATGTTTGTAGGCAAAGGAAAATTAGACTGCACTTCGTCGAGGCGGTTTGTAAGATGTTGGCAAACTTAATGCCCCTATGATAAGATAGTAAGTTCCTGAACACATATAATTGTAAGACTACCTTAGATCGGATATTGAATGACACGACACCTCTGTTACGTGGGCACGCACGTATAACACTCCTCGCAGACGGCGATTAGTGCGACAAGACTCTAACCGTGCTTCGGCACATTTTAAGTACTTCCTACATTTTGATTAGTGCGACGACACCTCTGCTAGTGCTCGACACTCCTCGCTTAGGAAGCACGCACCAAAGATCGCATCGTACTCAGTACTTATTGTGTCAGGATCCTACTCATTTCTACATCGGTCTAGGTAGTCAAACAGTTATATGATAAGAGTCTGAATAATGAATAAGAGTAAAGTAATGTACATCGTTATGCTCTAAATGTACCTACGGGTACCTCTGCACAAGTATAAGTTTCTCAGAGCACCCACGAGCAATCTTCCGTATTAAGAGCAGCCCGTAGTACCTACAGTCCATGGCCAAGTATAAGTTCGTAGGGCACCTACGGGTACCTCCAGACAAGTATAAGCTCTATAGTACCTACTGACACCTCCGTACAAGTATAAGCTCCGTAGTAACTACGTGTGTGTGTGTACATCTCACAAGAATAAGCTTAATCCTAATGGAGATCCGGAATATATAAGTTTATAAGTACAAGTATGTGTATAAGTTTGTTATATGAATTCATGAAAAATTATGATATCTGCTACTGTATATATGTTATTGTTATATGCTTACTGTAAAAGAGTATTAATGCATGTGTATACGTATAAGTTATATATTTCCTACTAAGCGTTAAGCTTACGAGTTTTAACTATTACAGGTACGTATGAGGATCCCACATCTTCTCCGTGATACCGCTTGGGCCAACAAACTAGTAGGAGTACATCATGTAAATGTAAATGTACAGTTTTTGTATATGTATATGTAAATGGGACTCAGGACTGTATGTATTGACACTATAAACACCACTACGGTGGAAGTTTTATTTTGCATCTTTGTATACGATATTTTGATTCAGTTATAAGACTTAGGCCCACCAATGTCTCGAAAAATGCGTAAAAGTCCTTAGTATAGCTTCTTCTTCACGCCCTTCATCCGCCCAGGCGAGGGTCAGTGTGACAAGAATAATAATGAGAGGACGCAAATACATAGTACTCATCAAAATATAAGAATTAACAGAGGTGCCGGGCACAATACGCGGTCGCTTCATCAGAATATAAGTAGCGTAGCACTAGCAAAAGTGTCGTGACATTGATCAAAGACGTGCCTACCCACTTTAACGTATGTCAGAAAGCACTGTAAGGAGTGCCGGCATCAATAGAGACGGCTCGCTTCACGTAACAGGTGTCGTAGCACAATGCAGAGTGTCGCCCACCGGAACGTGACGTGTTTATTCATTCACTCTTGCCATCCGGCCCCCGGGAGCAGTATACACTATAGTGTGTTTCTGACCTTGTTATTTTATTCTTAATCACATTAGCAAATAAGGGCAAGAAACATTGTTTGCCCAACGACAGGATCGCTGAGGCGAAGTGAAGCTTTACCAAGGCAGCGAGGTTCAGAGCAATGTTACATACACTTGTATACATGTACGGACCTTTTCATTCACTTATTAGAATCCTCATTAATGCAATGGATGATTGCTAGAATTAACGAATGAATATAACAAAATAAGATTATAGGACAGGTACTCGGACCTTAAACAACTTTGAGTACTAGTACCAACTCAAAGATCGGTACTCACTTTCTCAAGATCGTACTCAAGTTTCAAGACGCAGATTCGCCTTCGCGACTCCAGACTCAGAACTCCGTCAAGATTCGTGATCAACTTCATTACCCCAGACTAAGCATCCTCTAGACTTTAAACCACTTTGAGTATTGGTATCAACCAATACCTACTAACTTTCAAGACGGTACCATCCTATGGACCAAAAAACGCCTTCTGAGTACCTGCACTCACTCATGACGAGGTTTGCCTATTTTCACTCGAAATTTCCAACCAAAACTCAAAACCAACCACAAAACTGAACTAACACCAACGAAAATCACTTTATACAAAGATATGGTTCTTCAAACCCAAACATAGGCAAAGAGAGAGTTAGGAGGATTTCCTAACCAACAAATCCATACTTCCCTTACAAGAATTCCATACAAAAGTTCCATACAAGTATTCCATAATTTCTATACAATTACATACCTTGATTTCTTCTCTCTGCTTGAACCAAAACAATGGATTGCACAAGAGCCAACTGATCTCCTCTTCTCCTCCATTGTAACCCTAGCTTCCTTAATTAAAAATGAGAAAATATCTCTTCATAAGACCATGTTTGGTCTTATCCTATTTTTGGCTTAATTTATCCTTTTGCTTATTAGTCCTTTCACTCCCATCTTTTTGCAAATAAACTTATCTAAATTCCTATAATAGCATATAATCTTCTTGTGTTATGACCTTTGAGTCCTCATTTTACAAATCACCAATTTAACATTTTTCCCATTTTACACTTAATTTCCGAAAAATGCAAATTTTACTTATATTACCTTAAAAATGTAATAAACTATTAGGGTATAATTTGGGGTGTTACAACTCCCCCTTTAAAAGAATTTCGTCCTTGAAATTCATACCTGAATAAAAAAGTTACGGGTATTGTGTCCTCATACATTAACTTCTTTTTTTTCACTTCCTAAATATTCGGTACACATAATCTATTCTTGTACAATCAACCCTCATGTTCTTCTATACCATACTCAATCTTGTCTCCATTTTTGACTAATTATACTCTTCCTTTTAACTTAACATCATTTTCCTGAGCTTTTATTATCATCTGTTTCAAATCAGGCATAATTCTCAATTGAGCTAACAAAGCTCCATCAGATTCAAATCTCCACACACAGTGTTTCAAGGATAAAGCAGAAATTGTTCTTCTACTTAATCCGTCTACCACCACATTAGTTTTTCTAGGGTGGTAATCAATTATGCAATCATAGTCCTTGAACAATTCTAGCCACCGACGTTGTCTCAAGTTCAATTCCTTCTAAGTTAACAGTTACTTAAGACTCTTATGATTTGTAAATATTTTACATTTTTCACCATATAAGTAGTGTCGCCATATCTTCCAGATTTACCTATCCTCTCTTGAAGTCTAATACCACAGCCAAAAAGGCTTCACAACCTTTTCTAAGAAAACGTTCGGCTTGCATAGCGGAGATTACATTTGACATTGAATCAAATCGGATACTATGTACAGTTACTTTTGACAGGTCAAAACATTTAAGCAATACTGTTTTCTTATCACAATCAACTATTGCCCGATGTTTGGATAACCAATCCATTCCCAAAATCAAATCAAATTCATGGAAGGGTAAAGCAATTAGTCAACCGAGAACTCTTTATCATGGACCCTTAGAGGATAGTTCTTATACACTCGGTTGAGTCTAACACTATGCCGCAAGGGACTGGTAACATGCATGTCATATGCTAAAGGTTCTACTGATGGCAATTTATCACTCAATTGTTCAATGCATATGTAAGAATGTGTAGAACCTAGATCTACCAAAGCATGCATTTCATTGTCATAAAGAGTGAAATTACCCGCAATCACCCCTAGTGCATCCTGATCTTCACAAGCTCTCATAACATAAGCTCGAGCTAGGGTTGTAGTAGTCGGGCGGTTTACTATCTCCGATACAATACTTCTTCTTTGCTACCCTGAACTACCTCGCCCTCTACCTCTATCACGAGTCACTAGAGGTACATTTGATCGTCCCTAGCTGTTTCCTTGAGGATTTCTAGAAATCCCCGATCCTTGTTGACAATTTGTTATTAGATGGTCTGTGCTTCCACATCGAAAACACCCCCTAGTTACCCATCTGCAAGTACCAAAATGATTTTTGTGACAGTGCGGGCATTCAGGTCTTTCATCTTGTTCGATTGAAGTACCTCTTGATGAGTCCAAAAACTCATTTGATTTTTAATCAATTTTTCTGAGCATATTACAAGATAAATGTTGATTTGTATGCAGAAATGTGAATATTTTACTCCAAATTTAATTTTGTAGAAAAGTACAGCATAAGCTAAAATCCCAGCAAAAACCAGAAGAGATCAGCCTACAAGTAGAAATGAAGTCGCAACTAAAAATCGGAGTCGCGATAAGAAGCTTAATTGTTCAGTTATTTCCAAGTCACGACATCACCAAGATCAGTTTTGGGGAAGAAATAGAAGACCTTAGCAAGCAAAGTCGTGACTTGAAGTTGAGCTGGCAATCGTAACGAATTAAGGCAACAAGTGAAAGAGGTCGCGATGTAAGAAGTGTGGTTGAGACTAGCGAAATTATTGAAGGTAGACCTTCGTCATACACCACTGGCGTCACGACGCCAATTGAAGATAACCGAGGTCGCGACGCAAATGGATGTCGCGACGCGGATCCGCCGGTTTTCAAAATAAGTCCTTGCCAAGAACCTAAGTTGCAACCATTTATTAATCAAGTTGACCACAAACGCATGTTGTCGCGAACACTATTCAGTCACACCAAGAATCAAAGGTAAAGAACCAGGTCGCAACTAATTTTAAGCAATTGAGATAATATGCAACCAGAGAAATGAACATCAAAAGAGGTCGCGACATCACCTTGAGGTCTCGACCTGGAATAGAGGTTGGAAGGAGGAAACTGGTTGCAACAAAGAATTGAGGTTGTGACCAGAATAAGAGAAATGAACGTCAAAAGAGGTCGCAACATCACCTTGAGGTCGCGACTTAAATTCGAAACCTGTGAAGGCAGAAGACCACCAACAAGATCGCGACCAGAAAAAGAAAGTCACAACCTAAGGTCAGCTTACAAACATAAATGTGGTTGCAACCTAAACTTGAGGTTGCGGACGTGCAAACAAGAATAAGGAAGAGAGTCCCTGATTCGTGAATTGAGGTCGTGACTCAGAAGCCAGAAGAAGAGAAAGACAACGATGTCGCGATGTGAAACCGTGGTCGCGACATCAACTCTTGAGAAACACTAAGCAAACAAGGTTGTGACTACAAACGATGTCGTGACCATTAATCCAAGCAGCAACAAGGAATCTGGTCGCAACAGAGGCAATAGGGTCGCGACTGAACAAGAGCAAACAAGGGAAATCCATGTCGCGACATCAACCCTAGGTCGCGACATGTGACGCGAACCTGGCTTCTTTGGGGGAATTCAACCCGAGCTTTTTTCGGGGATTCAATCTACCCTTTTGATAGTATACAGACGTTGATAGAATAGTAAAGTAGCTTCCGTCTTCACTACCCGAGTGCGGGAACCAAGAGGAACTCAGCATAGTTTAGAGTAGAATTTTCTTTATTTTCTTTATTTTTCATTTTTATTTCTTTTTGAGATCTACGTCTGCTAACTGTGTAGAAACGATTAGAACTGAAACTTTATTTATGTTATTTTCTTTTTAAAATTGCTACATGAAAATTTATGAAATCTAGACAAATTTATGGAGTTCATTTTTTCTCAGTTTCATTGCGATTATAGTGGTTGCACGTGATCAGTGCTCCATTTCTTTAATCGCAATGAAGTAATTGGAACGCAGTTCTACTGGATTTGAATTATAGTTAGTTACGCCTTTCGCAAAATTCGAGAATCATTTATTCGGGGTAGTGATTTACTTGCTCGGGTGTTGTTTTAAATTGATAAGTCTCAATGGTAGTACCGAATACTCATTTTGAGGGAATGTATCTCGCTCGATTCCAGATGCCCTGTGTGACACAGAGACTGAGATTCCTGAGAGCCGAGAGCATTATTTTCCTGCATGTTAGACTACTATCACGAATCATTGAGCTCAAAGTTAATTTTGATAAATCCCATTCCGCCATAATTGAAGTCGAGGGAGTATTAACAATATAAATAATCAGAGAGTTCACCTTAATCTAAAGGGAAGTTCCTAACCCCGTGTTAGCTTAGATCTAATCAAGGGAAAGGACGAACCGATAGATCTAAAGGATGATGCACCAGTTAAGTTATAGAACTTTTGCTAAAATCCTGAGAAGGAAGGCAAAGATCTATAGTCATCAAGAATTGGGTGTGAAGTATTGAGAAAGAAAAATACCCAGATCTTGCAAGAAAAGCATAAATACAAGTAACTGGGTAGAACTTGATTTCAAGAGAAACAAGAGTTTCTAACCAGTGAATATGGAGAAATCCAACTGCAACATATAGGCAAATCTTGGACAAATAAGATCCATCAATTCAAAAGAGCAATGTATTTTTCATGCAGAATCGACCGCTTTCATTATAATTAATCGATAGCTGCTTTCTAACAGAAATGATTAGATCCAGTATTTAGTTCTTAAATTTTATAGTTTATTTCATATATTCTCACACTTCTAGTTTGGGCTAATAGTCTAGGATTTATTATCTAGTAGATAGAATTTCATTATCAAATTCTTTTAGTCCAAATAGCATAGAACTTTAGTAGTGAGGTACTTGATCTCTAATTCATGTCAATCTCTATGGGAATGATACATGGACTTACATTCAAATTTTACTACTAGGAGGACTCCGTGCATTCTGCAAAGTGTCATAGACTAAACCCAATTTTAAAATCCTGAACATCAAGACCGATTTATTTAATTAAGCAAATTTATCCAAAGTGACATGGGTGCAAGAGAAGTGTAAGGCTCTTGTAACTATGCACATTTGAGGGGTTTTTAGTCTATATAGAAAAAGGCAAACAAGTTTTATGGCGCCGTTGGGTCGGGGATCGAACGGATTAAATAGATCAATATTCTAACAAAAGAGGAAAATGCTAATTTGGACATTTTATAAAAGAAAAACAAAACAGTTTTTCAAGCAAAGCAGCTATACTAACCACCACTTTAACAAGTCATGTTGAAAATATTCTTTTAAGTTTGACTAATCCTATGAATCTGAGTGTGTTTCAATTTCAAGAAATCCTTTAATGCATAGGAAACAGGATTTAGACCTGTTACCAGCAGATACTGAACTCAGAAGCTTAAGAAAGACTAAAAGAGCAGAGAACGCAGCTATGGTAGATGAGAGACATGACCGTATTGTATGTGCCAGAGGATAGCAAACAAGGCCTCATATTACTGACACAATGGAGGATTTCTGGAGGCCTATCATTCAGGAAGAATATTCTGCAATTAGACAACCCACTATGGATGCAAATAATTTTGAACTAAAGCCAACTTTAATAAAATGGTGTGAGGCACTGGCTTCACCGGCCAATTCCACCGAAGACCCCAATGATCACCTGGGTAGATTTCTCAGGATGGCAAATACAGTGAAGTTGAATGGTGTGAGGCTAGAGGTGATAAAACTGCATCTCTTCCTATTTTCCTTAAGAGATATAGCAGCCACATGGTATGAATCATTACCATATGGGTCAGTTGATACTTGGGAAGAGCTGGTAGAAGCATACTTTAAGTGTGTTCTTTTCCCCATCTCTCACCCTGTAAGAAGAGAGATAGTAGTGTTCCAACAAGGGGAAGATGAGAGCCTATATATCCCGAGAGATTCAAGAGGTTGCTGAAGAGGTGCCCTATGCATGGAATTGATTTAAAAACCCAGATGGATATAGTGTATCATGCCTTAAATGATACATCTAAAGGCATTATCGATGCTTCATGCGGCGGAGCATTCAAAAGAAAGCCACAAGAAGCTAGGATCCGACAAGACCCAGCTGCAATATGAAAGCTCCATCCGAAGCTAAGTGGTAATAGCAGAGGAAAAATGTATCGTGAGTCGAGTAAAAATGACAAACTATGGAGGCAGTTAGATGCCATCATGCATGATGGACAAACAGAAAGAAAATGCACACCGTCTACGAACAGAGCTATAAAGAGAAGCAATGGCAGTTAAGTGCTGAAATACCAAAAGAAGAGGATGCTTATGAGGTTGAGGAGGCTAAATATGTGAATGAACCAAGAAACTACCATTTCAAGCTAAATCCTAACCTACCCACACATTAAAGTCCAGCACTGAGGAACCATGAGAATTTCTCATATGGTGGATAGGGCATTATGCGCCCAAGGCACGGATGTAATCCTCAACAAGGATATCAAGAAATACCAAGATTCCAAAGAAGATCAATAAGTGGGTACGCGTGGAATGACTTTATCGTGGTCATAGGAGGACTCAACCATTTGAAGAACAAATGCCGTTAGCCTCATGGGGACAACAAAAGGCTTATACTACGAACGTAAACCGTCTAACCCTGAAGCTTTCTGGGTCCGACACTAAGTATTTCGTATAAATACAAGTGCCTCATTGAAGAACTTGGAGACACAAGTAGGGCAGCTGGCCCTAAATATGCCAAATCAGAACAAGGGTACATTCCCTAGCGACACTCAAAAGAATCCAAAGGACTACATGGAAATTCAGTTAAGAAGTGGAAAAGAAGTGGGCAACAACAACAGGAAAGAAAGGAAAGAAGAGACTGAGCGTTGTAAGAAGAAGCCGAAAGTAAGAGAGAAGAGTTACTCGAATAAATACGTGGCTAAAGAAGATGATAAAGACCTAACAAATTCTCGAAGGAAGTAGTGAGCAGACGTAAGAAGAAAATACCAAATTATACACTTACAAAGGTTGCTTTCCAAAGGCTTCAAAGCAAAAGGGAAGAGCGCTTTCTAAATTCTGACATCTTCAAGAAGATAGAAAATCAATATCCCATTTGCAGAGGTAATCAACCAAATGCCTAACCATGCAAAATTTCAAGGAGATATCATAAACAAGAAAAGGAAAATAGATGAGGAAGGAATAGTGAACCCGATCATACCTACAAGACAGCTTATCTAAAGAAAAGCTCCCAAAGAAAAACGGTATGACCCGCATAGCCACCATCCTTGCTCCATAGGGAAATATGAATTCAAGAAGGCTTTATGTGATTAAGGTGCTAGTATAAATTTGATGCCTCTATCAGTGATGCAAAGGCTGAGTTTGGGGGAACTAACCCCAATAGCAATTACATTGCAAATGGCTGACAGATCAATGGCACAACCAGAAGGTGTTCTTGAAGATGTGCTTGTCAAGGTGGAAAAATTCATCTTTACTGTGGATTTTGTTATTATGAAGATGGAGGAAGACACCCAAGTTCCTTTGCTGCTAGGAAGACCTTTCTTAGCAATTGGAGCAAATTCTCTTGATAGATGTGCGTAGCGTGAACCGACACTAAGGGTGGGGAAACGGCAAAGGCACTTTAATCTTAATAGAGTTTGGAACATCCCGATGTAGATGCCGAAGTTGTATGGTCAAGAAAACAATAGTCTTCTCGTGTTGAATCGGATTCTGATTGTATTCTTCAACATTCTATCAATGAAATTGAGATGAATTTTCGATATCTTGAGAGTATTGATTGTGAAATGTTGCCTTCAAATTTGTATAACAAAGAAAGCAGTCAAGATGATGTATGCGACGAAGACGAAGAGTGAAGCGGAAACCGGTGCGGAAGAGTTAATATTGAAGAAAATTGCCCAGTCATTGAAATATGAGTTCTTAGAACGGAAAGAGAGAAAACCAGTCATCATATCAATTTGCATTAGTGAATCCAGAAGAAAGAAAGGCATTTGGAAATTAAATACAAAGGAAGCTATAAGCGAATTGATTGAGGATACGAAAGATATATCGATCCCTCCATTTGTATACAAAATATTGCTGAATGATGATGCAAAAACCTATTGAGCATCAAGGAGAGGTGAACGTGATGAAAGTTGTCGAAGAAGTTACGAAATGGTTGAATGCGGGTTTATATATGCTATATCGAATGAGTTCTTAGGTGAGCCCGAGTACATGGTTCACTAAAAGATTAAGTTCAACTGAGTCGGAAATGAAAGAATGGAGCGAGTTCCTACAAGAGCGTGACAGGGATGGAGGGTGTGTATTGACTGAGAAAACTAAACCTTTGCAACAGAAATGATCATTTTCCCCTGCCTTTCATTGATCGAATCTTTGGATAGGTTACTGCGGGACACCCTCACTTTTGTTTTCTTGACGGATACTGCGGATATAACCAAATTGCCATTGCACGAGGATGGGGAGAAAACCACTTTTATGCCTGGTACTTTTGCTTTTAGAAGAATGCCATTTGGTTTGTGTAATGCTCACAGTACCTTCAGATGCATGATGTCTATATTTTAAGTTTAGAAGAAGTTATGGAGATCTTCATGGATGATTTCACGATTAGCATGGATCGATTTTGAATAGTCTGCGCATAACTTGGGGACATTACTTCAAGGTGGACAGAATCTAACTCTGAATTGGGAAAAATGCCATTTTATGGTTACATAAGAATTGTCCTAGGGCATGGTTATGCATGAAATTTAGAAGTAGACAGCGAAGTTTCAATTATAAATTTGATACCCTTTACTGATCAGGAATTAGAAGTTTCTTAGAACATGTTGGATTTTCTGAAGATTTATCAGGAGATTTCTTCTCAAGTGCTAGACCATTGTGCGGTCTTTGGAAAAGATGCTAAGTTCAATTTTGATGAATCACATACCATAGTCTTTGAAGGAAATCAAATCGGACTAGTGGAAGCTCCCATCATGGCAAAACCAGTTAGAGCAATTTGAAATCATGTGATGCCATTGATTTGCAATGGTGTATTGGGACGAAAGTTGAAAAGTGTTCAAATGCCAAGAGAACCTTCAATGAAGCTCAGAAAAATTACTTACTAATGAAAATGTAGATGTCGCAAATAGTATTTGTAATACGTGAAAAATTTGTGAATCCATACATTTTGGGGTCCCATGTTATTATACACACTGATCATGCATCAATTAAATATCTAATGGCAAAGAAAGAAGCAAAGCCAAGATTGATTAGGTGGGTATTGTTATTACAGGAATTTGATTTAGAAATAAAAGACAAGAAAGGTTGTGACAATGTGATAGCTGATCACTTGTCAAGAGTGGAAAAACATGTTGTATAAGAAGAAGAAAGGGAAATAGCAGAAAACTTTCCAGATGAGCAGTTATTCCAGTTGTCACTCCAATCACCTTGGTATGCTGATATTGTGAACTCTTAGTCAGGAATTTGCTACCAGACCAAATACTAACAGAAAAAGCTAAGGAGTGCATGTTGAGATACTACATCCGATGACCTACTAACGTTTAAAAGAGGAGCTGATCAGATCATAAGAAGATGTGTACCAGAAGATGAGCAAAGCAAGATTTTACAAGAATGTCATGCATCACCATATGGAGGACATTTTGTAGGAGACAAAACAACCCACAAAATTCTCCAGTCAGGATTTTATTGGCCTACTATTTTTAAGGACTGTTTTGAATGGGTGAAGTTATGTGATCAATGCCAAAGAATGGGAAATATCAACAGAAGGCATGAAATGCCCCTGCAAGGTATCCTGTGTTAGGGATAGTGCCTTGTAAAGCATGAATTTGTATTTATGTTTTGAGAACACAAAAGTGTCAGATTTATTACATTTAGCTAATTCTCAGGCGTATGTATGAATGAAATGTCAGGAAAATCCCAGATTTATTATCGTAACTATAACCCCGCAGTATATCAGCTTATACACTAGAGGATCGAAAGCTTGCGGTTTATAATCAAATTGTTCATAATAAATTAATTGGCCTGGGGATCTTCAAATTAATATTACTCGGGCGGTCCGCTATCATTGAGAATGAAGTGACCTTAATCCGGGTCAGCCACGTGGCGACATTAAATAGGAGGCTCCATATACACAAGATTATGTTAGACAGACCAAGGCGCAGCTTTTCAATTCTTTTAAATACCGCTTGTCTCAAGAATTCAAACAAATACCAATAGATGATCATATGCGTATTAGTCTCAACCTGAAAGTAGTCATAGACTCCGCTTATGTCAACTGGCCTTTTGAGTCACGGGTTAAAGCTCGTTATGGAATGTCGCCCAATACTCTGCGGTTCGAGGCCTATCGATGTACGCAATGGGAATGTGAACTATGGACATGGAATCCAACCCTTCCTATGGAAGCCGACAGCTTGGTTCCTTAAGGCTTCTGCCTTAACCGAATAATGAGCGCCTAATTTATAACAGTTTATAAATTAACTGCTCACTAATGGATTAATGGAAACTTAAGGATCAAGATATAATTGTAGGCAAAACTGCACTCTACCCGACCTAGTTATGAACCACTTCGAGGATAGAACTCCGCATGTAATGATTAAATCAATGGACACTGGACTTCCGAGTAAAATCGATAATTTAAGGACAAGAGTTCAATTTCAAGTTTTTAAGTGGAAACACCTAAATTAATAAATTAAAAATGATTAAAGAGTTTAATTAATTATTGAATTTATTGAGCTTAAAATTACAGTCCATGGGTCCCAATTCCACCTCCTATTTTACTACAATTATCGATTCATGATTTGGAATAAATTACACTCTATGATCAAGGCTTGTACATATTAATTAGGACAGTTACAAATTAATATTGGATAGTTATAGATTAAGAGTATTAATTAGACTTGCATAAAATTAATATTGGACAGCTTATAGATTAAGAGTATTAATTAGGATCAAGCAAATTAATATCGATGCTTATAGATTAAAAGTAATAAGTAGGACTGCGCTGAAATTAATAATGACAATTACAAGGTATTATGAGTAATCGTGACGATCGTTTATTAATCAAGACTATAGGGTAAATTTGAAAATATCCAAATTAAGCTGATATTTAAGTAAATTAGGTTGATTATAAATAAGAAACCCTTGCCCCAATGAAAAGAAGAGAAGAAAAAAAAGGAGGTTTTTTCCATACCCTAGTCTCCTAGAGAGTCTCTTCCCCTTAGAGATCCCTTGTCTCATGTGTTGAGTACGCAAGGTAGATCTAGGCAGAAAAACTAGAGTGTATTGTTCCAGATCTGAATAATTGGTGCCCACACACCTCAAAAAAAGGAGGGCGGAATTGAAGACCTTGGTGCAGGGAGTTGTTTCAACCCTACTAGCCAACAAATCTTCTATAACAATAATGTGCATAGATCCGATCTTTCACCTTTGATATTAATATGTGTTTGTGACGTGGCTCCCTCGCGAAAAATAAGATTTTCTAAAAAAATTTTAAAACTCTAATTCACAAGGTTGATTTTATTTTCCATCACTTGCACGTAGGTCCATGAATGCATATTAATATATATATATATATATATATATATATATATATATATTTATTGTGTTTAAGAAAATTGTTTTCTTTGATTCATACATGAGCCGGCATTCTCGGCATATTTTAATGTGATTATTTTGTGTTTGTGTATGGGATGGATGAGGGTCGTTAATTATATGGTGTTTTCAAGCAGTTTTCTTATTTTCCTAGATTGATCTTGTGTGTGCTTCATTATCACATAGAATTTTTGTAATTTTTTTTTTTGTATTATCGATGGACCTAAATTACACAACGGGTCAGACATGAAGATGGAGTGCAAAATTTTGGGAATTATGTAATTGCAAGAAGCCCATTATGTAATTTAAATATTTTTTTTTCAAAGGTTGTAATTATTAGAAATACCCAAAACACCCGGCCCGCTTTTATTTATTTATTTACTTTATGTTATCAAATGTATGAGATGCAATTCTAATAACATGCCCACCATTTTGTATCATGCATACATGAATGCCCACCATTTTGTATCATGCATACCATACTTTAGAAACATGTTCTACTAGGAATGTTTGTTTATTTGCCGCTGAATAATAAATTAAATAATGGATATAGTTTAATAGTTAAATTTGGTACTTCTAATCTTAATTTAATTGGGTCAAGGCGGCTAATAGTTAGCCTGCTTAACTCAGATTATTCAATTTTAATAAAATGATTGATTTTGTTAAAAAGATGGTAAATAAACAATAGGCCTAAATATGTTTGACTCTAAAGTTAAGCACTAGGCCCTTTTCACTATGGAGCTAGGGTTTACATAAACTCGGTTAGGCCCAATTAGATTGGATTAGTTTTAACTAATAAAACCTAGCCCAATTGTTAGATTGAACTCTATACGCCTATTTAATAGAATTAGATTCCTGTCACCTAGTAAATTAATTATATAGGGAGTTATAATAATAAAACATATGATGTTTTATAACTAGAAACACATAAGTTTAAAATATTGAGGGAGAAGGGCATGTGACAAATGTGCCCTACGGTCTCTATCGTTAGTCCAACACCGTGAGGTTTAAGGTGGCGCCTAGTGACGCCTTGATTACGTCCTCCCTACGGAGGGTGTCCACCTTGGTTAATATCATTGTTGCACTTCCTATGATACAAGGTTTGGATGATGTATTCCAAGATTGACCTACCCTACGGCGGCAATCTTGGGTTAAGTTGTTAGAACCTGAAACGATGGGTCACACTCAAGAAGATACAATTAAATCTAAGCACTGTATTTCTTGGACTCAATAAAGGTAGTTAATAAACGAGGGAAAATATGAGATATTTGAGTCTCATTTATTAATTTGAGAGAATCTCAAATTTAATTTATAATTAGTATGACCTACCCTACTAGCGAGATATTAATCAGAGGTTAACTTACCTTGGATTAGTATTTTTGTTTTATGTGTTTAATTCTCATGCATTCATGCATCACGCTTACTATTCCAAAAATATATTTGATGTTTCTTCTCGCTGCATGTAAATAAATACGTTTTTTATTTAATTTCAGCAATAATGTTCCGCCAAAACCCCATTCATAATTGCTTTACTCGCGAATGAATCCTTAACTACGATAATTTTGTAAAGTGGAAAGTAATGTTAATATCGTATAGTCTACGAGAACAATAGGATTTGTTCTCACTCGAGGAATGTCCTCGCGTAACCTCGCACAATGCCGCCGTAGTGTACGAACCATAGCGAACGCTGATTCAAGCCAACAACAAAGCTCCGGTTTATATGCTACCGCAAAGATGTCGACGGCTTAGGCTAAATACAGAGGATGGAAAACTCCGCCATCGAGATTGCGGATCTCCAAAACATGTTCGGGAAACAATCCGAACAGTCGCGCCATGAAGCTACTAGAAAGTACATGAACGCCAAGACGAAGGTACTCTCGCTCGTGACCATGTTCGAACATGGCCAATTATATAAATGAGGCAGAGTCGCACGGGCCATAATAGATGAGCGCACCCAAGTGAGTATAATATCGGGATTCACTCACTCTTGATTTCCAATTTACCGAAGAACTATAGTTATGAACAAGCTGACTACAATGTAACCCAGCTGCTGAATGAATTGCAAACCTTCGAGGCCATCTCGAAGACAAGGACTCAAAAGGCTGAAGCAAATGTTGCTGAAACCAAGGCCTCATCCTCTTCTAACAATAAGAAGAAGAGGAAGAGCAATAAGGGTGCCTCTATAGGAAGACCAAAGAAGAAGCAAGCTGCTCCCAAAGCAAGCGATAAGAAGAAGGGCTCCAAAGAAAAGAAACCTGTAAAGAAAAATGTTTCCACCGCGTAGTCGATGGGCATTGGAAGAGAAATCAGACAAGTATCTTTCGAACTCGAAGGAGAAAAGAAAGGTAAATTTGATTTACTAGTTTTGTAAGCCAATCTAGTAGTTGATAGTCAATCTCGATAATTGATTCAGGTCCACTAACCATATTTGTTCTTCTTGCGTATGCTTAGTTCTTCCGTGGAGCTACGATGGGGAGTGCTCATGGTAGTCGAAAAATGGGGCCGACAAGGTCGGCTTGCAATGGGAGCCGTCGTTTAGAATTAGTGGGAATAAATTTCTTGTTTTGAACAATGCTTATTGCATTCCTCGGATTCAAGAGAAATTTGATTTCGCTTTCTAAGTCAGGAGCGGAACACTGTTTATCGTTTCATTTTATAATAATAAGATTGTTATTTCCGTAAATGGTTTAAACATTTGTCATGCAAATAATGAAAATGGGCTTTTTACATTTTAAGGCCAAACAAACGACGCTCCTTAACATCGAATTATTTGTGAGTAGAACATCCAAGCTCAAGAAGAAAAAGATTCTCGATATAATGATGACATCGCACTCATGGTACCTTAAGGTTAGACATATGTTTGATAAATAATGTATCGTAAAGGATGGTCCTTTAAATGAGCTAAAAGTTGGCAATCTTCCAGCCTGTGAATCCTGTCTAGAAGGAAAAATGACTAAGAGATCTTCTCAGCCAGTTTTAGTATAAAGGAATTACTCGAACTTGTACATTTAGATGTCTGCGACTCCGAATGTCCAAGCCAGGCGGTTATTTAAATACTGGCCACTTTCATTGACGATCATTCTAGGTATCGAGTATGTTTACCTTATAAAGGAAATCGAAACTTTTGAAAGTTTAAAGAATTCCTAGCTTAAGCCGAAAGACAACCACGTGAAATCATTACTGCGGCTCGATCGATCGAGGAGGTGAATACCTTGATACAGAAGTTCATGATCACCTAATTGAGCATGGCATTATATCCAAGTTTACGCAAAGACTGAACGCCACAAATGTAACTGGCGCGTGCAAGGCGTAAAGAAGAAATCGAACAATGTCACATGGTTAGGTCTATGGGACGAAGCCACTCCCTCACGCTACTATCATTCTGGGATATGCGCCTGCAACCGCAGTTCACATTTTGAATGGGGCCCTCTCTAAGTCTATCCAACACACACCCTTAGAGTTATGGAGTGGTCGGGAACCCGCCACGTCATATTCGTGATATAGTGTACAAAGACATGTGCCGAAGGAAAGATCTGGAAGCTAGAACCGCAAACAAAGAGGTATGTCTCGTTTGTTGGTTACCCTTAGCTGCAATGAGGGGAGGTTTGTTCTATTGTCCCTAAGATAAGAAAGCATTTGTATCGACGAATGCCATCTCTTTCTTGAAATGACTACATGGCAACTTCCAAACCTCGAAGTAGGGCTGTACTAGAGGAATTACAACTGACCACAATGCATCACGACTCAAGAATCCATCGTGGGAACGTGAACAAAGAGACTACAAATCCCATACAGGATGTCATTGCACCCGACGAGTGGGGAGGGTTTCTGGAACAGCCACCTCGCTACAATAAAAAGCTCTAGCTAAATGCTAAGTTGTAACTGATACTAGTGATGACGATCCATTGTCATATAAGCATGCGATGGATGATCCTGATAAGGACAAATGGCTAACAGCCATGGAACAAGAAATGGAATCTATGTATTCCAATTATGTCTGGGAACTTGTAGATCTTCCTAAGTCAGTCAGGCCCATTGGGCAATGGATCTATAAGAAAAGAGAGTGGACGGAAATGGAACTTTCAAAGATCGCTAGTAGCCAAAGGCTATACACAAAAGGAGGGAGTCGTGAGCTTATGAAGAGACTTTCTCCCCAAGAATCATGCTTAAACCACCCAGATCCTTCTTCCATCGCGCCGCTTCCTCGATTATGAGATATGGAAATGGACGCTGGCACGCCTTTTGAATGGTTATCTGATGAAAGTATATTTATATGATGCAAATCCAGAGGGTTTCAGTTGAAGGCCAAGAGCGTAGTGCCCGCAAGCCGCTTAGGTCCATTTATAGCTTAAGCAAGCTTCCGTCTCTGGAACCTAAGGTTCGATGAGACGATCAAAACCTCTGCTTCGAGCAAAATGTCATGAACCTTGTGTCTAAGGCATCAAGGAAACCAAAGTAGTCTTTTCGTGTCAGACGAGATGATATCCTACTACTGGGAAACAGATATAGGATTATTGTCTCGACGAAAGAAATGGCTAGTCTAAAAGTTTCAAATGAAAGATTCGGGATAAGCGTAGCTATGTACTTGGGATCCAAATCATAAGGGATCGCAAGAACAGACTCCTGGCACTGTCTCAAGCATCTTATATTGATAAGGTGCTGGCTCGATTTTCGATGCAGAATTCCAAGAAGGGTCAACTACCGATCCGACATGGAATTGTCCTCTCTAAGGAGCAGTGTCCTACGACACCTAAGGAAGAAGAGGACATCGATCGTTCCTTACGCCGCAATGGCAGCCTCATATATGCTATGTCGTACAAGACCGTAACCGCTATGATATAGGAATTGTCACCGCTACTAATCCAACTCGGGTCGGGCGCATTGATTGCGTGAAGCACATTCGGCACTCAGAGAACGAAACTATATGTTGATTTACTCAGTGGCTCACCAACCCATAAAGATATACCGATTCCTCGACTTCCACGTATGCGACAATCGAAAGTCGACGTCAGTCGATTCACTGTGGTGGAGTCAATGAGGAAGTGTCAAAACAACTAAAGATCACGCATTCTACCATGGAAGCGCTGGAATGATATAAATGGGCTTGCAAATAAAGAAGCTGGCCTGGCTCAAGAAGTTCTTTACGTGATCCGAAGTTGTTCCAAATATGGATAAACCCATAGTACTTACTGTGATAACATCACTGTGGAACTCCAAAGAACCAAGGAGCTCATAAGAGAGGGAAACATATAGAGAGGAAGTATCATCCGACAGAGAGATCGTGCACCTCGGGTGACGTGGCTGTTATGAAGATAACATCGCAAGACAACCTCATGGATTCGCTCTCACCAAGACGCTACTCCTGTAAAATCGCTTGAGGGTCACTTATCCGGGATGGGTTTAAAAGACATGTCTCACATGCTTTATATGGGAGATTGTTAGATAGTGCCCCTGTAAAGCATGAATTTGTATTTATGTTTTATGAAATTAATAAAAGTGTCGATGATACATTTAGCTAATTTCAGGCATGATGTATGAATGAAACGCCGAAAAATCCCAGATTTATTAATGTAACCATAACCTCAAGGTATAGCTTATACACGAGAGGATCGAGGCTGGCGGATTATAACCCAAATCGTCCGTAATAAATTAATTGGAAGTTCGGGGATCTTCAAATTAATACACGGGGCGGCCCGCTATCATCGAGAATGAAGTGACCTTAATCCGGTCACTACCGTGGCGACATTAAAGTGGGAGGCCCATGCATATAATAAGATTATATAGGACAGACCAAGGCGTAGTTTTCGAATTCTTTAAATACCGCTTGTCCTAAGAATTCAAACAATACGCTTAGATACCATACGCAGACGCTTCCTCAATCTCAGTAGTCATGACTTCGTCTGGCCTGAGTCACGTTAAAGCCCTATGGAAATGGGCCTAATATTTAGTTCGAGGCCCATTGATGTATGCACTGAATGTGAACTATGGACATGGAATCCAACCTCTTCCTATGGAAGTCGGACGCTGGTTCCCTTAAGTGTTGGTTCCGAATCGAACAAATAGCGCCCACTTGGCAATGTGTTTATAAATTAACTGCTCACTACCGGATTCATGGAACTTAAGGATCAAGATATAAACAGAGATAAAACGTAATTTCACCCGACTCTGAAGCAGAACTACTTGAGGATAGAATCCGCATGTAATGATTAAATCAATGGACACTCGAATTTCCGAAAGTAAAATCGACATCGGTAAGGACAAGAGTTCAATTTCGTTTTTAGTGGAATAACTCTGAAATTAATAAATTAAATGATTGATTAAAGAGTTTAATTAATTATTGAATTCTATCGAGCTTGAAATTGTGTCCATGGGTCCCAATTCCACCTCCTATTTTACTACAATGAACGATTCATGATTTGGAATAAATTACACTCTATGATCAGCGCTTCAGATGACATTAATTAGGACTGCTTACAAATTAATATTTGACGCTTATAGATTAAGAGTATTAATTAGGATCATATAAATTAATATTACGCTTATAGATTAAAAGTAATAAATAGATCAAGCATAAATTAATACCGGATAGCTTACAGACATGAGTAATCGTACGACTTGTCATATTAATCAAGACCGTGATGGGGTAAATTTGAAAATATCCAAATTGGTTGGATATTTATGCAATTAGGCTTTACTATAAATAAGAAACCTCGCTCTAATGAAAAGAAGAGAAGAAAAAAAGGGAGGTTTTTTCCCATACCCTAGTCTCCTGTAGAGTCTCTTCCCTTAGAGATCCCTTGTCTCCATGTAAGTTAAGTACGCAAGGTAGATCTAGGTTAAAAACTAGAGTGTATTGTCTGCATTCGACCTCAAGCTGTTCCTACACACCTCAAGGAAGGAAGGCGGAATTGAAGACCTCGTGCAAGTGAGTTGTTTCCTAACTCCTACTAGCCAACAAATCTCCCAGTACAATAATGTATAGATCTGATCTTTACCTTTGATAGGTTAATATGTGTTTGCATGGGCCCTTTGCCAAAATAGCATTTCTAAAAAAAAATTTTAAAACCTAATTCCGCTGCGTTTTGATTTTATTTCCATCATCCTGGTGGTGCAATTATTTGATGTATGGGGAATGGATTTTATGGGGCCTTTTCCAGTTTCATTTGGAAATATATACTTACTCCTAGCTGTGGATTATGTATCAAAATGGGTTGAGGCAAAGAATGCCTTGTCCTAAGAATGATGCGCATTACGCTTGTGGATTTTTACAAAGAAATATTCTGGGTGATTCGGGACACCTTAACTATAATCGCTGATGGAGGAAGCTAATTGGCAAATAAAGTGTTTGACAAACTCATGGGCAGATATGGTATCAAACACATTATGAGCTTGGCTTTATCATCCTCAAAACAAATGTGGGCGTCGAAATTCCAACAGGAGATAAAGAAAATTCTTGAAAAGACTCAGAACCCAAAGAGTAAGAGACGGTCTCAAGCTCGTGATGCACTCTCGCATACAGGATCGCTTTAAAACTCCCATCGAGTTGTCCCCATACAGACTTGTCTTTGAAAAACCTTACCACCTACCTCTTGCTTTAGAATATAAAGCTATGTGGGCCATTAAGAAGCTTAAATTTTGATTTCAAGGTCATAAAAGAAGAGAGGCTACCGCAGCCTAAATGAATTGGAAGAGGCTGAGAATGAAGCCTATGATAGCTGTAATCTACAAAGATAAAACAAAAAAAATGGCATGATCAGAGAATTTTGAGGAGGGAATTCAAGGCAGGAGATCAGGTCCTATTATTCAACTCCAGACTAAGACTCTTTCCAAGGAAGCTTAAATCCAAATGGAGTGGACCTTATACAGTAGTATCAAGTACAAATTTTGGGGCGTTGATACTTAACCAAAGAATCATGAGGAATTCAAAGTTAATGGTTAGAGATTAAAGCACTACATTGGGAGAATGCAAATGGAAGAATGACTCTTAGTTCTGAATGAGAAAATTTGAAGAAACATAACTATGGCAGCAGCAAGTCCAGCTAAAGACTAAAAATTGAGCAAATTCAGGGAAGGCAATCCATACGTTTGTTTTAAGTTTTTCCTCGTTATATTTTTCGTTTAAATTTCTAATAGCTTTGTGTAATTTTATTCATTATTGATTGGAAGAGTAGGTAAATATTTTTTTTAGTTTTTGCAGACAATAAAATGTGCAAAAGGTGGAGACATAATCAAACTTCCAATCGCAAAGAGACACAAGTGCGATACTTTTCGAACTCATTTAAATTTTGTCTCCGATAAGTGGCATGATCAAAGTTCGGGGAATTTTATTTGGTTCGTGCTTAAATTTTGAATACGATGCATAGTGAATGGATTTATTGAATATTTGAAATGATGAAGATGAGTTGAGTCAGATTTGTTTTGATCGATTTGAATAAATTGAAATTTGGCCGTGAATTTGATTGTTTAGGGAGACCTGAAAATTTTCTGGTTGCAACAACAATCCAAAAGTTGCAACCAAGAATGCTGGATGTTGAAACAATAAAGTAGAAAAGAAAGTCGCAACAGTGAATTTGAGGTCACGTTTAAAATAACTAAAGAAAGAAAAGAGCAGGTTGTGACATCAATTCCCCTGTCGTGACCACATTTCAGGTCGCAACAAGAATCCTTAAGTTGCGACCAAAACTGTCAAAATCTAAATAAAAATAGGTTTTTAAACCTTTCATTTTGGGCATTCCAGCATTAAAAATAAAATTCATTGCAAATCATTAATTAAGAGGCTCCAAATTTAATGTCACAACTTCACATATCGCAATCATAAATATCAACCCAACGTCCATTCCAATTTCATCATCTTCACCCTATCCCAACCTTTCCACCCCGCATCCACCATTGGAACCCCTGAAATAAATTGTTAATTAATGCAGAACCAGAAACCGATGCCTTGATTAAATGAATTAGTTTAGGTTGCTTAGTTTCGAAAGAATAATTCCAGGAAATTCAATAACTCTCATAGAAACGATCAAAATTCCTCACCAATTTTCCAAACCTCCTGTTGGAAATAGTTAGGACGCTTAAATATGAGAAACTGCATTTAATTCATTCATCGGAAATTTGAAAAAGAGAATAAAACGCCTTGTAGTTCCCAAGAAAAGAAAGATCACTATAAAAGGATGGGAAAACAAAGGAAGAATAAAACAACGAGAATGAAGAGAAAGGAGAATGAGAAGAAAAAAAGAAGAGTTCCTGTGTTGCAAAATGCAAAGCGTATGGAATGAATGGAGTCGGGTGTAACAACCCAATTCCACCATTATTCCATAAAACTGTAATCAAGAGAATGGATGATGAAGGGAATTAAAATAAGGGTTAATTAGAACCCATCAATCCGCAGGAACTCCATCGTAGTTTAAAGGAAGGGCCCCACTCACTGACAACCTTTTAACTCGCCCCTTCCTTCCCGCGCAGTTCAGATTCGGGGGAACCGACAGCGTAAGCTACAGCCTTTAGGAGGAAGAGATAGGGTTTTAGATCAAGAAATAGAGAGTTTCCTCTGGATTAGATATAGTCATATTTGTAATTTTTGTATTAGATAAAGAAAATCAGATTGCATAATACGAAAAATGTTTTTATATTCAATAAAATTTCAAGTGATTAACAAATTGATTGTTTTTGAGTTCACAAATTGATAAACTGAATTTTGTGTTTGTGTCATTTCCTGTTTAGCATGAAAATTTTGAATGCCTTTTCTGTACAAGAATATCATGACCAATTCTGTTCTTCTCCCAAGAACAAAAATACAGGAAAAATAAGAGCATAGGCTGGAATTATGAGTTGTAGCCTGAATGTTTAAATCCAGTTTAGATTGCAAAAGTTGGAAAAATGGATATTGCTGAAGGAACAGTATGAAATTTGCTGAAATAGTGTAAATAACAGTGAATAAGTACAAGCAAGTCTTGAAACAATACACTTGGTCAACAAAACTCATGAAACTTTTAGAGGAATTAGGAACATCTTCTGGGAAATTCATGATTAAGAGTCCATAGTCCTAGAACTTGTTAGATTATTGATTGAGGCGAAATCTTAGGTAAAAACAGCCAACAAGAAGTGATAGAGGCCATCCTGGCGCTTGAGCTTTTCCAAGCCTACCCTCAATATATGCTAAAGCATATCCTCTGGGGCCTCCATGACTCGAGCTAAACAAGCCTTAATTCTTCAAAAGACAAACATCGAAAACCTCGAATCCTATCTCCTTGTAATAACTCAAGAAGAAAGAGCCCTAAATTATCCCGCCTAAAGATAGAAAGGTCTATCAGAAGGAAGAAACAAGTCTGGGGGGAAGAATATTTCCTAATAAGGCGCAGGGAGGAGAAGAAGTAAAGAAGCAAAATTAATGAAAAGTGGAGTAAGCCATTCGCACTAGGCTCTCGAACAATTAAGCCTCGTAGGGGTGTTTTAACACCTAGCAATCTCTAATACCGACTAGTATGGGAGTTGCTAGCCCAAAAGTTCTCAAGAGTGATAGAAAGCCTAAGAAGACAAAAAACATTGCACTGGTCTCAACCTTAGAGAAATTAAGCAAAAGAGTTCTAACAAAGGAACCGGCCCGAATAGAAGTGCAAGTGAAACTCAAAATCATAAAAGAATCAAAAAGATGAATTAGGCAAGATTGAGGAGAATAAACAAGTACAAAAGAAGAAAAAGGTGAAAGTCAAGGCAATAAGTTCAAAGAAAAGGTGGAAACTAGGTGATTTAACTTTAAATTTTCCTAGCCATTCACCCAATTACCTAAGCCCAACATTACAAGCTCCTCGAAAGACTCATTGATCTTGAAGGTTGAATTTACTCACATTAGTGGAGATCAATATGAAAACAAGCCTATGGGACTTCTCACCAACACCCAAGGAAACCCAGGAAGACGAATCTAATTTCAACATGAAGATGAAAAGGATTGAAGACCTGCACACACACAGAACAAGACTTGTTGAATAAACTGTTTAAATACATTATTTCATCAAGAAATTTGTGATAGAAGTCTACCATTTCTTTTTCTTGAATCAAAACTGAAATTTAAAAATAATGCTGCTATCTCTTATTTCAAGTTGTATGGAATAGTTAATTCGGGCGGATTGTAAGAAAATGTCTTTGGGTATCTGCTTTAATTGCTCGAGGACAAACACTCTTTCTTTCTTTGCTTAGTGGACAAGCAAAATTTTAAGTTTGGGGAATTTGATGAGTCCAAAAACTCATTTGATTTTTAATCCATTTTTCTGAGCATATTACAAGATAAATGTTGATTTGTATGTAATGTGAATATTTTTACTTTTGAAAATTTAATTTTGCGTAAAAGTACAAAGATAAGCTAAAATCCCAAAGAAAAACAAGTAAGAGATTGTCTGCTACAAAATGAAGTCGCGAACTAAAAATCTGAGTCACAGTGAGTTTAATCGCTCAATTATTTCCAAGCTCACGGCATCACCAAGATCAGCTTGGGGGAAGAAATAAGACCTGAAGCAAGCAAAGTCGTGACTAATTGAGCTTGCGACTGCACGACCAAGGCAACAAGGAAAGTAGGCTGGGCGGCGTAAGAAGTGTGCTGAGACTAAAGGAATTATTGAAGGTAGAATCTTCTGTCGCGACACCACTCTGATGTCGCGACGCCAATCGAATATAACTGAGGTCGCGGATATCAAAACGATGTCGCGACGCATCCGCGAATGGTCAAACGTAAGTCCTCGCTAAGAAACGGTTGCAAACGAATTTGCATATTAACTGGCGACCAAACGATGTCGCGACTACATCGGAGGTCCAGTCAGACTAAATAGCCAGAACCGGTAGAAAGAACTGTGTCATGAACACATTTTAAGCAATCGAGATACATAAAGCACTCAGAGAAATGAATATCAAAGAGGTCATGATGACACCTCGAGGTCGCTAATTCGGAATAGGGTCGAAGATGAACTGAATGCAACAAAGAACTGGAGGTTGCTAAATTTTAAGAAGAGAATGAACATCAAAAGAGGTCATCACCTGAGGTCGCGACGCTTAAATTGAAACCTGAAGAAGGCAACATCAATCATCAAATGTAAGATAATACACTTAAAAGAAAGTCACGAATTCCAAGGCCCGCTTACTACAATATGTGGTCGCAACCTAAACTCGAGGTTGTGATGTGGCAAACAAGAATAAGAAGACAAGAGAAGTCCTAATCTAACTAAGGTCGACTGTGTAGCTTCAAGAGAAGACAACGTATGTTCGCGACGTGGAAACCGTGGCTCGCACATCAACTCTCGAGAAACACCAGCAAGCCATGGCTACTACAAACGATGTCGTGACATATTAAGTAGCAACAGGAACTGTCGCAACAGAGGCAACAGGCTCACCAACAAGAGCAAATATGAAATCCATACGCCAGGGACATCAACCCTAAGTCGCTTACATAGGGACGTGAACCCGCCAGGAATTCCACCGGAGCTGCGTGACGCCGGCCCAATTTCTTTGATATAAATATGTGCTGGATAGAATAGTAAAGTAGCTTCCATTCTCACTACCCGTAGTAAGAACAAGAGGAACTTTAGTGTATAGTTTAGAGTAGAATTTTCTATTTTCTTTTATTTTTCATTTTTATTTCTTTTCTAGGATCTAGTTCCATGCAACCCAGTAAACTATTGAACCTAAACTTTATTTTCATATTTTCTTGCAAATTCACAGCTCAAAATTTATGAACAGATAGACAAATTCTCTCGGAGTTCATTTTCAAGTTTCAGGCTGCGATTATAGTGGTCGCTGATCGTGCGTGCTCATTTTTTTAATCAATACAAACGCAAAGATAATCGGGTCAGCCGCCAGAGCCGGATTTGAACATAGTTATTAGTTAAGCAACCTTTTCCTAAGAAAATCTGGAGAACGCTATTCGGGGTAGGATTTACTTTGCTCGGTGTTGTTTTTGTAAATTGGATAAGTCTCCCCACTTAGTGTATCATCAACGAGCCATTTAGAATGTATCTCGTCAGATTTCCAAGAGGATGCCCCTCCGGCAGCGGCCGTAATTTTGAGATTCCTGCAGAGCCGAGAGCATTCTTTTTCAGTATGTTAGACTAATATCGATTTGACCGTCGAGTCTCAAAGCTAAATTTGATACAAACCCCCATTCATTCTAAGTAATTGCTGAGGAGATTTAATAAGAGAATAATCAGAGAGTCACCTTAATCAAAGTAAAGTTCCTAACCTGTTAGCTAGATTCAATCATGGAAAGGACGAACCGATAGATCCTGGCGATGATGCGATTAAGTTATAGAGCTTTTGCTAAAATCACACGAGAAGGAAGCCAGATGTAGTCATCAGAATTGGGTGTGAAGTATTAAGAAAGAAAAATACCCTGGAATCTTGCGAAAGGCATAAGTAATACAAGTAACTGGGTAGAACTTGATTTCGAGAGAAACAAGAGTTTCTAACCAGTGAATATGGAGAAATCCAATTGCAACATATAGGCAAATCTTGGACAAATAAGATCCATCAATTCAATAGAGCAATGTATTTTCATGCAGGAATTGACTGTTTCATTATATTTCACTGATAGTAGTATTTAGTTCTTAAATTTTGTAGTTTATTTCATATTCTGTCAATTTCTAGTTTTAGTTAATAGTCTAGGATTTATTATCTAGTAGATAGAATTTCATTATCAAATTCTTTTAGTCCAAATAGCATAGAACTTTAGTAGTTGGGGTACTTGATCTCTAATTCATGTCAATCTCTATGGGAATGATACCTGGATTTACATTCAGATTTTACTACTTGTATGACCTGTGCACTTGCAGTGTCATAGGCCTAAACCAATTTTAAAATCTGAACATCAAGGCCAGGATTTATTTAATTAAGCAAATTTATCCAAATTGACATGGGTGCAAGAGAAGTGTAAGGCTCTTGTAACTATGCACATTTGAGGGGTTTTTAGTCTATATAGAAAAAGGCATACACCTCTACCGGAACCCTATGTCATGGTAGGTCCTTGACTCCTTGTCTCCTACCTCTTATAGTAGAACCCTATACCGATTCACTTGAGATTCTCTAATCCTTTTACAAGAAGATGAACCACCTCTAGAGAACTTTCTCTCCCGATTTCTTTCTCGACTCTTCATTTCTGATTTCTCTATTTTCATTGTCGCCTGCACCAGTTGATAAAAATTTATTACTTGCAACGATGTAACAGGTAAATTACCTTTGTGTCACTTTAGGCCATCCTCAAGCATCTACATTTAATTGGTAAGGACTAGTTGCAGTTGCATACTAAATTGGCTAAACTCATACTGCACCCTGACCACCATCAGATTCCCCTGTTTCATATTCAAGAATTGCTTATACGTGGTCTCCTTATAGTCATCGGTGACATACTTTGTTTGAAATTCTCGGACAAAGAAGTCCCATGAAATTGGTTATGGAAGCAATGAATTTCTTAGAACTAGCTTCCACCAATCATAAGCTGCACCTTGCAGCAATGAGTCTGCACATTTGGCCATTTGTTCAGGTGGACATTTTACTTTGTCCAAAGCTCTTTGTAATTTCTCAAGCCAAAACTCGGCTTTATCAAACTCTTCTAAACTTGTACCATGGAATTCTTCTACTCCTTGCTTTCTTAAAGAATCAATCGGCGCTCTTAGGGCCGTGAGTCTATCTAAGACCCTTGCCATATCCTGAGAAATTTTTACCAATGCTTCAATTGACAGATGACCACTTCTATCCGGCTTAGACGGACCAGAGACAGATGGATTGACACTTTCAGTTGTTCCTTCCACAGCTTTCTGGGCTTGATCCATTCTAAACAATAGACAAAACAAGGACATCCGCATTAGGCCAACACAATACTATGTAAGTACATTTTTAACCTAATAGTTTTCCTAGAACCGCCTAAACCTTGACTCGATAATCGAGAAATGCACAAGCCTGGTCTACGTGCCACTTTCAGTTGTCACGCCCCTAAGAGAGGGGGTGCGGCACGAGACTGTGACTCTTTAACCTGCTTTTCTAACATTGGTGGGCTGATTTCATATATAATTTCATAATGAAATAAAACTTCTAGTACTACCACCAAGTGGTGTTTAAATGTCTTGTATGTACATGCTTGAGTCCCATTTACTTGTATGTAAACAAATTCCACTATTATCAAAAACTTCTAGACCAAAAACAGCTTTGAGTACCGGTACTCAACTTTCAGTACCAGTACTCACTTGCAATTTCTGCAGGTTTGCCTCTTTTCACCCGAAATTTCCAACCAAAACCCAAAACCAATCACAAAACTGAACTAACACCAATGAAAATCACTTTTATATAAAGATAGGGTTCTTCAAACCCAAACATAGGCAAAGAGAGAGTTAGGAGGATTTCCTAACCAACAAATCCATACTTCCCTTACAAGAATTGCAAACAAAAGTTTCATACAAGTATTCCATACTTTCCATACAATTTCATACCTTGATTTCTTCTTTTTGCTTGAACCAAAACAATGGATTGCACAAGAGCCAAGTGATCTCCTCTTCTTCTTCCTTAATAAAAAAATGAGACAATATCTCCTCATAAGACCATGTTTGGTCTTATCCTATTTTTGGCTTAATTTCTCCTTTTGCTTATTAGTCCTTTCACTCCCATATATTTTCAAATGAACTTATCTAAATTCCTACAATAGCATATAATCTTCTTGTGTTATGACCTTTGGGTCCTCATTTTACAAATCACCAATTTAACATTTTTCCCATTTTACACTTAATTTCCGAAAAATGCAAATTTTACTTATATTACCCTAAAAATGTAATAAACTATTAGGGTATAATTTGGGGTGTTACAGTCAGAGTCTTTCAGGGGAGAGTTACAAAAGTCTAACTAGTATTCATCTATCCTTTTTCTTATGTCGGTAATAGAGGGGAACACATCTTCAATCTGCGGGAAAGGCTGTAAAATGCTTTTACCGATCATTCATCAATTGTTTTATCCCTGAAGGCAGTGTAATTTTGGAATTTTCTTATCATCGTGATCATCAGAGACAACTAGCCAAGCATATACCCTCGCAAAATAAACAAGAGAATGGCAAAGAGTGCCCTTATCACTTCTCTGATACAGTCGTCTTGAAATCTAGAGAGAGAAATCAATCCGTATTTTCAGTCAAGAATATCTTACCTTCTATGGTGTCACCCCCTCTCCCTTTATGGAGGAGGGCCATTGTTCGCTTTACATGGGAAGTAGGCGATTCCCTTCTGAGACGGAAGGGGAAGGGGGTGCTTTGTTCACGTGTTATGACTTATTCTTCCCTTTATATAGCCAAACTACCCTTATCTTTTGTGTTTGACTGCCATCAGGAAGGTTACGTGTGTGACTCCTGGGTGGTTATTTGTTTAGGCTAAGGAAGGTCAGCCGGTTGCCTTCTTAAAGATGGTAGCCGACCAAGAAGGATTACGTTTAGGCATTATGTGTAACACCCCAAAAATACCCTAAAATTTTTATAATAAAAATTATTATATATTCCTGCATAATTGAGCCAATCCTCGGGGTATTTTCTCCTCGGAAATTTTTTTAATATTGATTAGATGATCATGAACTAAATGAACTTAAGTGAAAAAGAGAAAATAGGTAAATTAAACGGGACCCAAGGGTCAATTATAAATAAGTTCATATGTCTAAGTGATATTAGGAGAAATAAATGAGTAAAAGGAAAAAAATTCAAGGAAATGACATGTGGCATGTAGGAAAGAGGGAGGAAGCTTCCTTTTTTTTTTTTTTTAAAAAATAATAATAATAATAATAATAAAATACGATTAAGAGTGATCCATAAGAAAAGAAAAATGGAGAAAAGGGAAAGTTAGAGAGAGAGGCTCCACCTTCTCTCTAGATTTTCTCCGACGACTGACCATAGGTCTCCCATTAAGCACGGCGGAAGTCCTTCCTAGTGACAAGAGCTACAAGTAGAGACCAACTGGGATTTTCGTTAAACTCTAGTGAGGTAGGTCTTCCTCATTTGGTCTTCTTCTACCCTAAGGATTGTTGGGTAGTTATCTGGCCTTAGGGGAAAGTTTGGTTGCATTTTAAACCATGGGAAGCTGCCACATTGTGGTAGTGCGCAGCTAGCCGAACCTTAGAGCTGATTTTGGGGTACGAAGTGAAGGGGATTTGGTAGTGTGTCCTTCTAGTAAATTGTAGCCACATCAATTAACTTGATGTTAGGCTTTTGAATTTCACCCCTGTAGACCAAGTTATGGTCTTTTTATTCTGAACAATAAATGGTGCGATCACCATAGGGGCCGCCAAACGCGGGTCGTTGAATAAGGTCGGCCAACAAGTGGGACGAGGGTCACAAACAAGGGGTCGCCAAGGAACAAAGGGACGAGGTCATTCAATAGGGGCCACTAATGAACAAAGGGTCGTCCAACAGTGGACGAGGGGTCGTCAAACAATGGGGTCGTCAATGAACAAGGGTCTAACAAAGGGACGAGGGTCGCCAAACAAGGGGGTCACACGAACAGCTGGTCGCCCAACAAAGGACGAGGGTCACAAACAAGGGGTCAGTTAATGAATGCTGGTCGTCCAACAAGGGACGAGGGGTCACAAACAAGGGTCAGTCATGAATGCTGGGACAAGGGGTCAGCCCAAGAGGGGTCATGCTGAATAGTGATCGCCCAACAAAGGGCCGCCGTCAAGACTAGCTCAGATGACCTCCAACTGAAGGTCATATCCCTCTGCTTGAACTCCGATTTGGGTGTTCTTGGACTCTATGGAAAGCCCATTGAGTCTAAGAATCCATCCATATGCCTGAGGAAGATATTAGATATCAGACTGAGGTGTTAGACTGAGCTCGTCACTTCAGTGCAGCTCGTCGCTTCAGTCGCTGGCCAAGACTGGATCACAGATGACCTCCAACTTCGAAGGTCATATATCTTCTTCGCTTGAACTCCGACGGTGTTCTTGGACTCTATGGAAAGCCCATTGAGTCAAGAATACATTAATATTCCTTGAGGAGTATAGAAGATGTTTGACTGAGGTGGTAGATGAGCTCGTCCAGTTCGGGTCCGCCGTCACCAGATTTGACTGCATGACCTCCAACTCGAAGGTCATAACTCCCTTCATCCGAACTCCGATTCAGGTGTTCTTTCGACTCTATGGAAAGCCATTGGTCAGGAATCCATCTATATATCTTGTTTAAATTGAACTCATAATAACCTCCGAAAATCAATCCTAAACAAAACTACTAGTACGTTATGAATAATATTATTCTTAATGGTTTTGGAATAGTGGACCGGGGCGAGGGGAGGAAAAGACAACCGTGATTGAGATTCCAAGGGTTGGAATCAAAGTGCAAAGATTTTGGGTTTGTTCTTTCTAAATCCTATTCTCATTCTTCAAGTTTGAAATGTTTGTTCCCACTCGACTCCTATTCCTCCTTTCAAGTTTTTGCATGTTTGTTCAAAAGTATTGAATTGATTTAATTTTGATTTCGAGAAAGTGATCAGAAATGTTTGCATATAAAATTCGCATGATTATTGGAAAATAAACTGCTATGCAAAGCTGCAGAATATTATACTATATTTTGCTATAAAGGATTTGAACGCCCTAATAGAATGTTAACCGTTTTTTTTCTCGCATCAAGGATAGATTGGGTATACCAACAGGTCATATAAATAGCATCGCGAACTATTAACGCACACTCCGACCGCAGCCACGACCAGACGCAGAGGTCACTATTTGATTGTTTATAACCAAAAAGACCCAATGACCGTATCGTGTTATAAAACCATGTGATACTCTACCGCAGCCACGGCCGTGTCATTAATTGATATCCCTGTGATATCAAGACATAAAGTTAAATCTGCTATGGGCATAACCGAATTGATCGGGCATAACTGATTGATTGGCATAACCGAATTGATTTTCAGAATTTAATTGAACGTCGTAATCTAATTGAATTCTGTGAGCATATTTGAATTGATTTGAGATCATGGAAATATTGATTATGAAAATGTATTTATGAATTGATCAATGAACTATAATTTATTGTATATATATAACAACAAAGTATATTATTTATTTATATTGACATCCAGATGACGCTTCACTATTAAATTGCATGAATTGTTTTAAGCCGAATCGAGGAATGGATTTGTATGTAACCACTAAGCATGAAAATGCTTGTTGAGCTGTTCTTACCAATGCGCAGTACCGAAGTTATAGATAGTGATCGACAGCGGACTCAAGATCGAGGAGCCGAGTCATAAAGAAAGAAATCTCGAGTAGCGTTCGAAGGTGCACTCCCATTTCATGTGTTCTTTGGATACGCGAGATATTTTGTATAAACAATTTGAATACCGTATAATTCATTTTGTAAATCATTTTGAAAAGGCTTGATGCCTACATTAAATGGATTTTGTTAAATGTAAAATGCTTATGGGCTTGCCCAATTCCTGTAATCGCCTTCCTCGCAAAGATATTGGTTTTGTTCGATGAAGCAAGATCCCTGACTGCTCTGGATCTCGCCTGCGGCCTGCCTGCAAGGCGCTACAAATTTATTGCATCGAGCCTAGGTTTAGGCGGTTCTACAAAATGATTTTGTAATTGTTTTTAAATGTTTTGAAATTGTGTATAACATGCATTTCATTGCATATAAAGGATGACATGACTCTGACGCAGATCTTGCTGGTCTTAATAGGATAAGCATGGACGGTTCGCTTCCCGGTCGAGGATGACCCGTGGGACTCAACAAATGGGCCCTACACAGGATGTGGGCAAGCATCCCATGCCCTTAATTAATATCGAATGAACTGCACAAGTGGCAGAGGTACTGGTATCCTCCAACAATTAGTTCAGCATTGCAAAGAGCCGCAACCACCGCAATTGTCTTAAAGCGATCAGCCATCGAGAATGGCAAGGTACCGACCTGTAGATTTTAAGGGAAAGAAAGAGGACGAGCCTTTATGGCAGAAAATTGGTTCGAGAGAACTGAAGCGAATGCTTGCAAATGCATTGCATGACCAAGAGAAGTTGGAATGTGCGACTGCTAATACTGTGATTTAGGCTTATCGCTGGTGGGTTTCCGTGACTAGGATCGCACTATCTGAGAGTTACGCGGAGTTCTTCGGATGAGTTCAAGAAGCATTATGTGGCTCCATTTATCCGAATAACATGAGACGAGTTTGTTAACTGAAGCAAAGATGATGAGTGTGACTTTAATATCAAAGAGAATTCATACGCTTGAGCAAGTATGCTCCCGAGATACTTGTGAGTGAGGAAGAAAAGTGCCGTAGATTTGAAGACGGCCTTAATGACCATATTCGAGCCCATGTCACAGCATTACCCATGAGGATTTCTCCAAAATTGTGACATGTGCATTGAATGTGGAAAGAGTAAAGAAAGAGGAAAAAGAGAGATTAAGGATAAAAGATGTGGAAGGAAAACTGTGTCACCCAAATTTCAAGAACAACAAAGAAAGGAAGAAATTGGTGTGACTACTGGTTCCAATCAGCCTATGGCAATGTGCCACGGTAGGGAATACTAATTTACTGAAGACCATCACTATAGTACACCAGAGGTCCTTCTAGAGGACGATTGTCCCATTGCTCCCATTGTGGGAGAAATCATAAAGGAGAATGTTGAGACTTACAGTGCTTGTCTGATTCAGGGATCCAAAGAGCATAGAGCAAGAGATCAGTCTCTAGAGCTCGTTTCCACGATAAAGACTACGCATCGTGGCACAGCTCTTTAGTGTTAAAGGCACAAGAGTGTTGCATCACCGAGTGTTCCGAGACAGGACACAAGAAACTTTGGGTAGGCAAGATGGTCATGCTCCGGGCCAGAGCATACAATGAAAGTAAAGGAAAGATAATTTGGACATCAGATGCTGAGATAGTCGGTAATTTTACTATCTTTGATACTATTATGCATGCATTGATGTGATCCTTGATTCGACTCATTCATACATATATGTGTACCGACATACCCAACTTAGGCAATTTGTCGTAGAAGTGAAACCGAGATGACATCTTGGTGACGAACCCGCTTTTGCCATAGTGTTATTGCGGAACAAAGTCTATGAGATCGTCTCCATCAAAAATACGAGTATGAATTTTCGGGAGATTTGATTGAGTTATCCTTCGTGTGGAGTTTGATGATATCGGGATGGATCGGTTGTCCCGACATCACAATAGTCGTATTGTAGAATGAAAAGAGTAACCTTAAAGACACCGAATGAAGATGAAGTAACCTTCATCGGTGAGAGGTCAAATCATCTATCTAATGTGATATCTGCCGCCACTGCTAAAACAATGGTACGGAAAGGATGTGAAGCCTACTTGGATTATGTGATTGATATGGTGAAGGCAAGGCCTAGTGTACGATATCCCTATCATAGCTTACTCTTCCTGATGTACTCTAAGAGTTACTGTGGATTGCCCCCACAAAGTGGAGATTGAGTTTGCTATCGACGCTGTACTATGTGCCACACCGGCATCCATTACACCGTACATAATGGCTCCACTAGAACTAAAGGAATTGAAATTGCAATTGCAAGAACTACTAGAAAAAGGGTTTATTAGACCAAGTGTATCACCATGGGGAGCTCCCGTGCTTTTGTTAAGAAAGATAGTACTCGACTATGTATTGATTACGCATTAAATCAACAAGTTAATAAAGAAGAACAAGTATCCGTTACCTGCACTGATGATTTGTTTGACCAATTAAAAGGTGCAAGTATCTTTTCAAAGAGTTTGACTTGCGATCCGGGTACCATCGCCTGAGAATTAAAAATGTCGATGTGCATAAAACGGCGCTAGGACGCGATATGGACACTATGAATTCCTTTGTAATGCCGTTTGATTGACAAATGCTCCAATGCGCTCATGGACCTAATGAACTAAGCCGAATCGTATGTGGATCGCTTTGTTGTAGTGTTCATGTATTTACATTCTTGTGTATTCAAAAGATCGGATAGTCATGACACACACCTTAGAGTAGTGTTGTAGACTTCGAGAAAAGAGCAAATGTATGCAAACTGAGCAAGTGTGAGTTTTGGAAGAATGAAGTGTCTTCGGGGCATATAGTATCAAAGAAGGAACTGAAAGATCCAAAGAAAATAGAAGTGGTTGTTGAATGGAAGCCACCTAGAAATGTTATGAGCAGAAGTGCGTAGTTTCCCCAGACTACAGGATACTACATGTAAGATTCGTTAAGGGGGTTTCTACACTGCACTCGGCGACGAGATTGCTCTAGAAAATGTAAAGTATGAATGGAGTGAAAATGTCAAAGAAGTTTCGAAGGTTGAAAGCATTCTTAACCGAGGCTCTTGCTCTTACTCAACTTAACCGGCCGGTAGAGAATATGTGATTTTTAGTGATGCTGCCGCTAAATGGACTCGATGCGTCCTAATGCAAGAGGGTAAAGTGGTAGCCTATGCTTCAAGATAGTTGAAGCCGCATGAAAGGAACTACCCCACGCATGATTTAGAATTGGCCGCAATTGTATTTGCGCTGAAAATTTGGAGACACTATTTGTATGGGGAGAAGTGTTTCATCTACACTGATCATAAGAGTCTCAAGTATTTGCCCTCACAAATGAGCTTAACTTGGTAAGCAAACGGAGATGGATGGAACTCATAAAAGATTATGACCGCGTGATTGATTATCACCTGTGAAAGGCCAATGTAGTGTGGCTCGACGCTTGAGTAGAAAGTCAACACGAACGCTTCGGAAAGGCCAATGCCCATTTGTCATTACATGACGATGGTACTGTAGTGGCAGCAGTTGGTAGCGACCAGTTTGTTGAATCTAGTGCTAGAGGCAATAAAACGAAAGATGAGAAAATTGTTGCCACAATAAATCAAATCTTGGAAATGGTAAAGAAACAGAGTTCACAAAGTGAACTAAGATGGAGTTTTGTATTATAAAGATAGGTTTGTGTACCCATTGTAATGATTTCGAGGAAATCCATACTAGAAGAGGCACATAGTGGATCTTTAAGCAGTCCATCCCAGAGTACAAAGATGTATCGAGATTTAAAAATGTCATCGTGGTCCGGATGAAAAGAGATGTGTCAATTTAGAGCTAAGTGTTTGTGTCAAAGAAAGAAAGGCGTAGCATCAAGTTCTTCGGGATTATTATGTTCTCATTAGAATAACGTGAGTGGAAATGGGACCGAATCACCATGGATTTTGTGGTTGGGTTACCATTGACGTGGAGAAGGCATGACTCCGGGCCATCGTGAGACTGACACCAAGTCACTTCACTTCCTACCAAAGGAAAACCGACGATCTAATTTGACAAGTTAGCAAGAGATGTATATCAAGGAACAGTTCCTAAGCATGGGATTCTCGTGTCCATTATTTCGTAATCGAGATCCGAGGTTTACTGAGATTCGGGAAAATTGCAAGAGGCTTTGGGCACTCGACTGAATTTCAGTGCAGCGTTCCACCCACAAACGGATGGACAATCTGAGAGAGTGATCCGCATCGAAGATATGTTAAGGAGTCAGGTGACCCGACCTCGAGGGTAGCTGGGATCAACACATTGCTTTAGTTGAATTTGTGTATTAACAAATGGCTTCCAATCAAGTATTGGAATGGGCTTCATGAGGCTTTATATGGGAGAAAATAACACCATCAAGGTCGGGACTAATTGAGTGGTTGTTGATCAGTCTTGACTTGATACAAGAGACTCGCAAAAAGTGAAAATGATTAGAGAGAGATTGAATGGCCACCGGAGTAGATGTAAATCATATGCCGATGAAAGAAAAAGATATCTCGATAAGATCTACGAAAAGGTGTTTTTGAAAGCACGCCTGGAAAGAAGGTGATGAGATCGGGAAAGGGCAAGTTGAGCCCTCCTAGATTTATCGCCCCTCATGAAGATTGAGAAAAGTGGGACCAAGGCATACGATTGGCTTTACCTCCCGACTCTGGAAAAGATCCATGACGTGTTTCACGCGTCTTACGCTTACTTATGCACTCGATCAGATCTCGTCATACTAGTCTCTGAGACAATTGAGCCGAGGCCGATTCGACGTATTTAAGAAGAGCCAAGAAGATTTTGCCTGTGAAGTGAAGGAATTACGGCTGTAAGAAGATTCGTTAGTCAAGGTGCCGTGTGGAGAAACCATAAGACCAAGAAGCCACTGGGAAAGTGAGGAAACGCGCGCGGCAAAGAAGATCCGCAATCGTTGACTAAGGTAATTTCGAGGACTTAAATTTTATTATGTGGGAGAGCTGTAACACCCTTAAAATACCCTAAAATTTTTATTCAAAAATTATTATATATTCGTATATTGAGCCAACTTGGGTATTTTTCTCGAAATTTTTTTAATATTGATTAGATGATTGTTGAACTTAAAATGAACCCAAGTGAAAAAAAGAGAAAATATAGAAATTAGAAATGGGGACCTAAGGGTCAATTATAAATAAGTTCATATGTCTAAGGATATTAGGAGAAATAAATGAGTAAAAGGAAAAAATTCAAGGAAATGACACGTGGTATTTCTCTCTTGTGAAAGAGGGAGTGCTTCTCTCTTTTTTTTTTAAAAAAATAATAATAATAATAAAATACGATTAAGAGTGATCCATAAGAAAAGAAAATGGAGAAAGGGAGTTAGAGAGGAGGCTCCACTTCTTCTAGATTTTCTCCGACGACGATCATAGGCTCTCATTTAAGCACGGTGGAAGTCCTTCCTAGTGACAAGAGCTACAAGTAGAGCCAAGACAGGGATTTTAGACAAACTCTATGAGGTAGGTCTTCTCCTACTTGGTCTTCTTCTACCCTAAGGATTGTTGGGTAGTTATCGGCCTTAGGGAAAGTTTGGTTCGCGTTTTTAAACCATGGGATTTGCCACATTGTGGTAGTCTTGTAATTGCGAACAACAGAGCTGATTTTTGGGGTGCAAGTGAAGGGATTTGGTAGTGTGTCCTTCTAGTAAATTGTAGCCACATCAATTAACTTGATGTTAGGCTTTTACTGAATTTCTCAATTCGGACCCACAACAGACCAAGTTTATAGTCTTTTATTAAAAACAGTCAAATGGAGTGCGACACTAAACCGCCAAAGTCGTCGAACAAAGTCGTCGATGAGCGTTGGTGCGACCAGCGGTGGATGAGAATTCGATCAAACAAAGGGGTCGTCGGTAGACAGTGGGCGAAATTCGTCAATAGAGTCGTCAATGAGCGATTAGTCCAACGATTGAATGAAATTCGTCGAAACAATGGGAATTAGTCAATGAGCGGTGGTAGATCGGCGGTGGGCCGAGGTCGATCAAACAAGAAGTGCGTCAATGAGCGATGGTCGTGCGGTGGGCGAAGTCGTCAAACAAGAAGTCGTGGTGAGCGGTGGACGAAGTGCCGTCGGTAGAAGTCGTCGGTGAATAGTGATCGCCCGACGGTGGCGACTCGTCAAGGTATTTGCGCATGACCTCGACTTCGGAAGTCATATCTCCTTCGTTCCGAACTCGATTTGGGTGTTCTTGGACTCTATGGAAAGCCCATTGAGTCAGAATCCATCCATATGACGCAGGAGATATTAGATGTCAGACCGAGGTGTTAGACTGAGCTCGTCACTTCCAGTGCAGCTCGCCGATTCGGTCGACTCGTCGAGGCCATTGCGCGCGATCGACCCGGAAGGTCATATCTTCGCCGTTTGAGCTTTCAGGTTGGGTGTTCTTGGACTCTATCGGCCCATTGAGTCAAGAATGCATTAATATTCCTGAGGAGTATATAGAGATGTTTACGACTGAGGTGGTAGATGAGCTCGTCAGTTCGAGGTCTGCTCGTCGGTTCGAGTTGTTGTGTATGACCTCGACTTCGGAAGGTCGCAGCTCTTACGTCAGTCCGATTCGGGTGTTCTTGACTCTATGGAAAGCCATTGAGTCAGGAATCCCATCTATATATCATCTTGCCCCAGAATTAAGAACTCATAATAACCTCGAGAAAATCAATCCTAAACAAAACTACTGAAATACTTGCATGAATAATATTATTCTTTAATGGTTTTGGAATAGGAATTGAAGAGGAGAAAAAGTGCCTTGATTAGAGATTCGAGGAGTTTGGAATCAAGGTGCAAAGATTTTGGGTTTGTTCTTCTAAATCCTATTCTCATTTCAAGTTTGAAATGTTTTGTTACTAGGCTCTATTCACCATTTCAAGTTTTTGCATGTTTGTTCAAAAGCATATTGAATTGATTTAATTGATTTGAGAAAGTGATTGTGAAATGTTGCATATAAAAATTGCATGATTATTGAAAATAAAGCTGTTTATACAAGCGTATAAATATTATACTATATTTTAGCTATAAAGTTTGTTTATGCATTAATAGAATGTTACTTAGTTTTTATCAAGGATGGATTGGTATACCAATAGGGTCATATAGCAGTACTGCGAACTATTAATGTGTCACTCCGTCTGCGGCCAGTAGGAGCAGTATCGATGATGTTCACTATTTGATTGTTTATAACCCGGTCCAATGACCAGCGGGACCGTGCGTGTTATAAAACCATGTGATCTGGCACGCAGCCCGGACGAGGCCGTGCGGTGACTCCCCGACCATCTGTATCGAGCAGTTGAGTCGTTAAGGGCATAACTGAATTGATTGGCATAATAAGATTGGATTGGCATAAGTGAATTGATTTTGAATTTAATTGAATGTGGTGAATTGAATTTGTGAGCATATTTGGGTGATTTGAGATTGTGAAATAGTGATTATGAAAATGTATTTATGAGATGATCAATGAACTATAATTTAATATTGTATATATATATATAACAAAGTATATGTATTGTATTTATATTGATCATCGGATGATTGAAAGTTAAAATTGATAATTATGAATTGTTTTAATTTGGAGCGAGAATGGTTGTATGGAACACTAAGCATGAAAATGCTTAGCGTATTGTTTACCAATGCGAGGTACCGAGGTGATAGATAGTGATCGATAAGCGGACCCAGATCGGGCGTCGAGTCATAAGAAAGAAATCTCGGGTAATGCTTTCAGGCACATGTGCACTTTCATTTCATGTGTTCTTTTGATATGGATATTTGTATAAAACAGATTTGAATCTTGTACATCTATTTTGTAAATCATTTGAAAAGCTTGGATGCCTACATTGTAAATGGATTTTGTTAAATGTAAATGTTTATGGGCTTGCTGATTTCGTAATCGCTTAGCGAATGTGAGTTTTGAGTGATTTTAGTGGCATCCGGACTCGGTTCGGATCAGCCATGGTCGGGTCGGTGGTGTCACATTATGTCTCCCGCCCGGCTGAGGAAGCATGTTTGGGCCTGTCTTGTAAATGCATTATGATTGGGTCGGAGGTGGGCTGTAGGTTTCCGATTTTGGGCACAATAGGGCGGTGGGCCATTAACCTATAGAATGGAGTGTGTTGGATGACGGATCTGGGCTAAAGCCCACGGTACCCACAATGCCCCCCTTTTCTTGGTTGGGGAGGTCGTTCTTCGTCGACCGGGAAAAGAGAATACCTGGGAACATGTTTGATGTGGGGATTGGCGGGAAAATAGAATATTTGAGACTTGCTTGGTGTGAGGATTGGTGAAGCGTTAATGCGAGGGGTGATGATGCCATTGTACATTCACCAGGAATTTGCTAGTTTGATGCCGCATTTGATAGGTGTTTGGGGAATCGTTCGAGGCTGGAAGAGATCTCTATAAAAGGTTTGTGGGAGGAGGAACTCAATTGTGCCAATGGATAGTGCTGGTTTTACAACTGGGTGGTTTGGTGAGGTGTTGCTTGGAGTCAAACTTCTGCTGCATGGACGAAGTATATCAAGAGAGTGAATCATGACTATGAAGCATGGAGCAGGCCAAAGTGTGCTAGGTTTGAGTGGAGTCGGAAATGCTTGCGTTGGGAGGGATATTCCTGAGTTACGTGGCCTGTTTTGTGGTTGTGCAACATGAATTGAATCCTCTGCAACCAAGAACACCCCCTCCTAAATCAATTGGGTTTTTTATGTTCTTTTCCACCTTCTAAGTTAACAGGGGATCTTTGTGTTCCTTGCCACCTTCCTTTCTCCTCGCTTTTTTTTGTGGCCTCTGGATTCGTTTTGTATACTATGATCCCTTTTGTGTAGATTCTGCTATGTAGCTATGAATGCCTTTTGGTGCATTTAATGAAATTACATTTTCTGAAATGTCTTGTGTTCCTATACTCATCGTTCTCATTCTTCCTAATTCCTAACTAATGACAATATTTGATATGCGTCGAAATGGGCCAATTTAGAAGTGACATGGTTGGCCATTGTATGAAATGGACTAGTCTAGAACATGGTTGGCCAGTGCGAACGTGGCTATTAGGTTGACACAAAGGCCCAAGAGCTTGGCCCATGTTTGTCCACTATGCCCTAATAGCCGAAGCGTCGCCAGGATTCAAATTGATCTTGGAGGTGATAAGAAGCATTAAATGCAGCAGTAGGCTCTAGACGCTTAATATATAGGGAGCCATCATTTGATTTAACCCTTTCCCGTACTTGTTTCTTCTTGGCTATCTTGTTTCCTAATTGTTGGAGGTTGCCCGCGAATACTTTGGTGCGACGCTGCGTGAACTGTTATGCCAGACGCTTATTTTGGTTTCGTTTTACAGGTAAACATTGTTTCACCCCTTGTTCTATTGATTTTTCAATATCGGCACGTTTGGGGCGGGATAGGCGTGGGTGGGGGAGATTCTTGGGATGGGCTGACTCGATTATTACCTTTACCCGGTGTGGTATCATGGCTTACGGTTGATTGCGAGTTTCCTTTTTTTTTTTTTGTGCAGCGTAGAATGGCGAGAGGTAAGGAAGAGACTTCCACCAACCAAGCGGGTTGCAAGAGAGGGCCTACCTAGGGGACGCCTTCTACAAGTAGTATCATCTCTTCCTTATATATGGAGGAGTTGAAGGCCTATTGTGAAATTCTCGATGACATTGATGTCATGCTATTGGAGGGCCCGACTCGAAATACTGTAGGTGGAGATGACAATGTGGTGTTTTTCACCCGGGAGTAATTAGCGGCCCGGAAGCCGGCCTCTGTCTTTGGCTGCAGTAAATCAGATTCTTACACTTTACGGAAGCGCTGCAGTATGTTCACCCAAACGTCATCCGGATCTTGACTGGATGTTGTGTATTGAACTTTCTTTACCAGCTTGATCTTTCTTTGGTAGAAGTTTGTTTTACTTATACCTTAAGGGTGGCTCAAGGTGGTCGGATGTCTATGTCGGCCCAGAGCCTCTAGTTGCAATTCATTACAGGACTTCCTGATTCACCCAAGAGTGAGGCAAAAGTGGTGATCCTAGTCAGGGGACCTTAGGATGAGACCCCCAGTTCCCCCAACCTTCCGTTTGATGTTAACCATGCGATATCTTTTCCAGGTGTGTATAAGTAGTAGGGCCTGCCTATTGATTCATATGTCGTACGTCTATTCATGGACAAGGGTGTCATTATTGTGGGTTATTGGCGCAGGGAAAGATCGAGGAAGGGAGCAAGGCGGTGCATTAGGTCAAAATGCACGGTTTTAAATCATAGGTTCTTTGGAGATTTAGGCGGGACGGCATCATGAAGTCCTCCTAACTATGAAGAATTTGCATGATTTAAGACGCCACCCGTTTCCTTACAGCGTCCCAATCATCCCACGTCCTTTACCCTTAGAGGTTGTGGAAGGTGAGCACTTTGTGACTGCGGACCTTTTGAGCTTAATCCCGGGTGGTTCTTCCCCAGCCAGGGAGACGAAGTGTGAGGCGATGGGATTGGGAATTGGTGATCAGCACCTAATCTGCGTAACCTTCATCTACCAGCGAGGATTTGGGTCCTGCCCCCTAGGCGCCCAAGCAAGTTGAAGGGGGTGGTCGTTCGGAGCGTCCTCCATTGGAAATAAGGACTCGTCGCCTTACTCGGAGCGTCGAGAAGAGAAGAAGGGAGGCGCGAAGGCACCTGGCGGAGCGGGGGCGGAGCGCGTGCGTGGGTTCCTCGATATCCATGCTCTCGGACAAGGAAGAAGAAGAGGAGGAAGAAGACAATATGTCCGGCTTGGTTCACAATTTTGCCGCTCGGAAGTAGAAGAGAGATGCTATCCTTGAGCAAACGGCTAATGTCGTCCCCAAAGTGGCCTAAGGATCGAACCAGCCTTGTCCGGATCGGGGTTTGGAGGTGCAGGCCATTGTCATCTCGGGTTCACCTGAGACGAGTTTGAATGACCAACCCGGTTGTAAGGAAGCGTTGCCTTGGAGGTCGGAGAGGCATCTCTCGGGTTCCTCTGCCTCCGGTGCGATCCATCCTCCGGCGAGGTCAACTGGTCAGTTAGATAAGGCCAAGTACACCCGAATCGGTTGCAGGAAGTCGTTGCTTCCTGATCATATGTTGGTAAATTCGTAACTCCCTCCACGAGGCCCGGCTCCCCCTATGGAGGAGGTAAAGGTTCCCAGGCCGGAGGGTGCTCAAGAGATTGTTGACCGGTGGAGGCCCTTTAATCGAGGTGAATCTTCGGTTGATCATTTGCATGACTTGTACCCGACAATGCTGCAGATGCCCGTAACTATTCCGACCGGGGGGCAAGGCGAAGAGTATAATATCTCGGTCCCTTGTGGTACTAGTAAAGAAGATCTTTAGCAAATGATCGAAGATAGAATGCAGGTTCGCAATCTTAATTTTGATCAATCGACGGAATTGGTAAGCTTGGAAGCGCTTTTTCTCGTTGTAGTATTATTTTCTAATCATTGTCATATCACTAACATGTTTCTTCGCAGGTGATTGTTGCTCTTCAGAACATGGCCTTCCAGCACCGAGAATTCTTGACCGGCTGAGGGAGGCGAAGAGGCTACGGCTGTTTGCCTAGTCGGCATTCTTTGATAAAAAGGCCTTGAGTGCTTCGCTAATGGAGGCTGAGTCAAAATCGAGGCGGCTGGAGTTGGAAGCTAGAGAAGCTGTTGAGAGGGCATCTCGTGATGAGGCGGAAAGAGATGCCGCTAGTCATGAAGTGGCGATGGCCCGGCTGGAGATCGATGTGGCGGGCAGCGCTCGGGCACAAATGGAATCTGAACTAGCTCGAGTCCAGCGTGCCTTAGCTGCTTTAGAAGACGCCCGGTGGAAGATGGAGTCTGGGTTAGACGTGGTTCAGCAGGCTTTGGTTGCTTCCGGAGAGGCTTGTAAGACGGCAGAGGAGGAAGCTAGCCATCTGATAGATAAGTGGGTTTCGTTACTCGTAGAGCTTGGGGCTAGCAAAGATGAGTTGTCTGCTTTCCGCGAAGAGGTCGCTAAAGAGAAGAAGGCCTTGGAGGCATAATATGATGTTGGCTTTGAAGCCATCTTCAATTACAGGTATGGCTGCTGCGCCTTTGCGCATAATATTTGTGGAAGTAAGCCTAAGATTCTAGACTGGATGCCGGGCACGTTAGAGCCATTAACTCTAGAGTTTTTTTGTTAATCCTTGATGTCCTCCAGTTTCTGTTCCTGTTGGGGCTGGTGTTGCTCCAAAGGCGGGTGTTAGCGAAGGGGTCGAGCACTCAACCGCCGGAGCTAAAGTAGGTGATAACTTTGATTCTTCGTCCAGGGTAGCGGGGGAGAGGGAGGATCCCGGTGCATATGGTGAGAGTTAGGGGCGGAATTCTGTGGTTTCTTGCCTAGCCCAGCTTCTTTGCCCCCATTTTGTGTACCAACATTTTTATATGATGTAACCGGGCTTCTTAATAAATTTTGCGATTTTGCTGAACACTCCTTTTGGAACCAAGTAGCTTACTTTTGTTTAGCCGGATGGCGTTGATGCGTAAAGAGTAATGTGTAGTCCAGGTTTGAGCAACTGCTTCCTTTTGTGCCTTGTAGCGTACCATCCAAACATCAAATAAATTGGTCCTGGTAGGGCACCTTTCTTACTCGGACATTAGTCAGAACGGATGAACATCATCTATCTTGAGTGAGATAACCACCGAATTTTATTCTGGCCAGGTGGTAGGCGGATAGGACATGCACCTGGACGCTGATACGGCCGGTAGGCGTTGCCCGTCTTGGGCGGATAGAACATGCTTACCATCCGGACTTTATTCTGGCCAGTTGAGCATTAGCCATACTAGGCCGGATAGGGCAATAGCGCCATCCGGAATTTATCTAGCTAGCTAGGCATTAACCATGCTGGGCCCGAGAGGGCAATAGAGCCACTAGGACTTTTATTCTGGCTAGTTGGGTATTAGCCATCACAGAATTTGGATAGAAGACCATAAGCGTCATCAGACTTTATTAAGCGATTGGGCATTAGCCATCTTTGGCGGATAGAGCAATATAGCCACCCGGACTTTATTCTCACCCGTTGGGCATTAACCATACTGGACCGGATAGGGTCACAGCGCCATCTGGACTTTATTCTGGCCAACTGAGCATTAGCCATGGTGGGCCAGATAGGGCAATAGCACCACCCGAACTTTTATATTAGGTTTTGAGATGAAGATTCAGTTTAGAAAATAAATCATGTTTTTATTGATAGTACCTATATGGTGCATAGCATTCCACATTCAAGGTACAGGGGTTCCGTCTAACTTGTCTAAAGCATATGAACCAGATTTACTGACTCGTGTTGCAATATAAGGCCCTTCCTAATTGGCCTGAAACTTTCCCGCTACTGGATCGGTTGTATTTTCGAAGACTTTCCTTAAGACCAGGTTTCCTGGCTAGAATACTCAGGGTTTTACGCGCTTATTATATAAATTTTCCAGCCGGCGGTGGTAGGATGCTATCCGTACGATTGCTGTTTCGCCCAGTTCATCTGTCGTGTCTAATTCCTTGACTATGAATTCCGTATTCGACTGTTCGGGCATATATGTCCGGAGTGTAGGCATACCGATTTCCGTAGGGATTATAACTTCCATCCCATAGGTAAGTGCGAAGAGGGATATATTGGTTGGTCTTCCAACGATATTTCTATAAGCCCAAAGGACCCCGGGAAGTTCGTCTACCCATTTTCCTTTGGCTACGTCTAATCGTTTCTTTATGGTCGTCAACAAGGTTTTATCAGAAGCCTCTGCTTGGCCATTGCTTTGTGGATACTGGGGGGTGGAGTATAAATTCTTTATTTTCAATTCTTGACAGAAGTTTCTATAGACCCGGCTGTCAAATTGGGGCCCATTGTCTGATATGATTGTCCGGGGAATACCAAATCGGCAAACAATATTTTTCCAGATGAACTAAGTGACCTCTTTGTCTTTGATTGATGCGAAAGCCTCGGCCTCTATCCATTTGCTAAAGTAATCATTGACTACTAGAAATAGCTTTTTCTGAGTTGGGGCGATGGGGAGTGGCCTTACTATGTCATTGCCCCATTGAGCAAAGGGCCATGGGCTTGAGATAGACCTTAGATCTTGAGCCAGCGATCTTAAGATAGGAGTCTGTCGTTGACAACGGTCACATTTGCGTACGTAATCGGCAGCGTCTGACTTCATAGTTGGCTAATAATACCCTTGAGTGTGGGCCCTGTGTGCTAGGATGCTATCGCCTGGATGGTTGCCACATATCCCCTTGTGCAATTCGGCCAACACATATTGGCCCTGTTCAGTAGTTAAGCATTTCAGGTACGGCCCGTTCAGGGATTGCTTGAACAACTGTCCATCAATTAAGGAAAATCTGGCATATTGAACTTAGACCCTATGAGCCTTATCCTTCTCGTTAGGGAGTTCTCCCGTGTTGATATACTGGGATATGGGGTCTATCCAGGAAGGGGAGGTTTCGCCCACTTAGCTTACCTGGATAATGGCTATTGAGGAATCCGACTAATAATATATAGGCAAAAATATTGTTTCTGTTATAGGTAAAGATGCGGCTATAATGGCTAAGGCGTCTGCTTTTTCATTAGAGTCCCTAGGAACATGTTCGAGCTTCCATGTTGAAAAACCATCCAGGCGTTGCTTAATCAGAGCCACATACTTTGCCATTCAGGGATCCCTGGATTCATATTATGCGTTTATCTGCCCCACCACTAATTGGGAATCACTCCGAATTATAAGCTTGTCGGCCGATAATGTAGTTTCTAATTCAATACCAGCCAGGATGGCTTCATGTTCTGATTCATTGTTTGAGGCGTAGAAGCCTAGCCAGATAGCTTGCTCGATTTTGTCTCCACCTGGGGATTGTAGTTTGTAGATAATCTGCATTTGTTCTTGAGATGCCGTCTGCGAGGGATCCACCAATTTGAGCCCAATGAGCTTCTTCGGGTTGGGCGATTTATGCTAGAGAGTCGACGAGACTACTGCCCCACTAATAACCTTAGTTTATATGAGGATACGTGTTCGCTTAGTTTGATTGCCCATAGGTCATTCTCGAGGATAGTCGGGCTTGTGTATAGTGCGAAGGGAAGGTTGGTCGACACCATGATGGGGTGTGGCAAAGCATGGGCGAAGCTTCTTGGAGGCGCCATTCGGAGGCTAGGCTGTTCAAGGTGGGTGTATCTGGTTTCTGCGTTGGCTAAGGACTTGTTGACGAAGATTACTGGTCTTTGGCTTCTATCCTCACAATCTTTGAACAAGGCGACACTTACTACGTCATCTGAAACTGCTAAATATAGAGAGAGCGTCTCACCGGCTTTGGGGCTAGCGAGTATAGGGGGTTCTGCAAGATAACGTTTGATTGCTACCAAGGCCTGATCACACTCTTCATTCCATCCGGCTTGGTTAACCCCCCTAAGGGTGGAAAAGAATGGTTTTAGACGGTCGGTGAACAGGGAAATGAACCACTCTAGGGCAGCTAATCGGCCGGTCAACTATTGTACCCCTTTTCTCGAACTGGGAGCCGATGAATCTAGGATAGCCTTAAGCTGTACAGGGTTTGCTTCTATCCCTCTTTATGTTGCCATGAAGCCCAAGAACCGTCCGACACTAACCCCGAAGGCACACTTTAAGGGGTTGAGTTTCAAGCCATATGCCCTGAGGAGATCGAAAGCTTCCTCCAGGTGTGTAACGTGATCCTAGCGCTACTTAGATTTGACCAGCATGTCATCAATATATACCTCCATAGTCTTACCCAAATACGGTTTGAACATTTTGGTCACTAGCCTTTGATACGTAGCCCCAGCATCTTTAACCCGAACGACATTACATTATAACGGAAGAGTCCGTGTAGGGTGATGAAGGTCGTTTTCTCTGCGTCGGGCGGGGACATAGGGATCTAATGGTAACCCGAGAAGGCCCTCAGGAATGACAGCATCCCATGCTTGGATGACGCGTCAACAATCTGGTTTATGCGGGGTAGTAGGAAGTTGTCTTTGGGGCAAGCATCATTGAGATCAATATAGTCCACGCATACTCTCCACTTACCACCTTTTTTTGGTACCACCACCGCGTGCTTGACCATTTAGGGTATTTGTCTTGCACGATGAATCCTGGCGTCGAAGGTTGTCAGCCTCAACTGAATGATGCGATGGCGATTGATTAACACCTTACTTTTGTCACGATTAGTGCAGCCCAGGGCGAGGCGACATTTAGTTTATGGGAAGCATGCGTGGGGCCGATGCCGGTCATGTCCGAGTAGGTCCAGGCAAATACGTCAATATTATCATGCAAAACCTACCGCAATTGTTCTTTTTCCTCTTTTGACAAGAGGGAGCTAACATACGTGTGCTTATCCGATCCGCCCAGGAGTATTGATTCCAGGGGGTCCATAGCCAATTGTTTAGTGTCCTCCCACTTTGCCCGGGCAGCGAACTGTGATTTCTATTATAGGGATTGGGACTCGATGGCCAAGTTGTTGGGGCTTACAACTTTCTCACGCTCCGGTACTGATAGCTGATAGCACTGGCGAGCTACTAACTGGCTACTCAGGAGGTTAATTTGTCCAGCACTAGTAAGGTAACTGATCGTTTGATGGTAGGTTGAGGGGACTGCCTTCATAGCGTGCATCCAGGCCCGATCAACGATAGCATTGTATGGCCCCAAGTCTTCGACCACTGAGAATAAGACTTGCTGAGTGACCGACCCCACCTTGACGGGGAGAGCAATATCACCCATGGTCAACGTAGTTGCCCCATTAAATCGGGACAAAATTCTGCCAGCCGAGCTGAATTTGTCAAGCGGCATTTGCATTTATCTAAAGGTTGGAAGTTGCAACAAGTTGGCAGCACTGCCTGGGTCAATAAGCACTCTGTGTACATCAAAATTGTTAATGCATAAAGTAAGGACAAGTGCATCGTGGTGTGGGGTGATAACCTTGGACGGGTTAATGGGAGGAAAGGATATGGGGCCATCAACCAGCTGTATTGCCTCACTATTATCCGAGGTACTGATGGTGTTCACCCAGGCTCGAACTATGGTTGCTCGCAGCAGCTTTTTCCTCTGACGACTGGACTGGTACTGGTCGTCGGTTGGGCCTCCCAATATGTAATTGATGGTAGGCCAGGGCTCGGACGGGAGCTCTGAACGAGCCGCTATTCTCTCAGTTATCGGTGCGGCTTCTATCGGACGAGGCGAATCCTGGATATACCCTCTGAGGTGACCAGCTAGGATTAGTTTTTCCACTAGGAATTTTAGAGTCCAACATCTGTTAGTCTCATGCCCGTGGTCCCTGTGGTAATTGCACCTCAGAGATTGATCGCGTTGCTTAGGATCCGACCTAATTGGTGGAGGCCAGACAAAGTCAGGGTGGTTCTAGATAAGGGGAGAATGCGATTTGTAGGGATGTTCGGTGAAGTAAAGGCGGGAGGTTCCCTCTTCCTTTTTATTGTTCAAGGCAGCCACAGTCCATGTAGTCGAGTTCCCCTTTTGCTCAATTTGCCCTTCTTGGTGCGGCTTGGTGTTAGTGGTAATCATCACTGGCCCAGGAGGCCGCCGAATATTGTCTTCGTAGAGTACACATCCCGCTCGTCTATCTACGATTCTTCCATTGTTAGAGGTGGATCCAGTGATAGCGATTGGAAGAAAGGGGTAGTTGGTCCGAAGCTTCGTCGAAAGTTCTGAAGGACCGCTTCCATGCTGTATGCTTTGATTTGTTGGACAGCCTATCTGAATCACCTGGTGAAGTCCCGGATAGACTCATCCTCCCGCTTAAGGATGGTTTGTTGTGAGCTGATGTTTCCGCACTGCGGTAGGCATAAGTATTGGGAAAGCGAAAGCGTATAACTCACCGGCGGATTTATGGATCCTCTTGCGAGTTTATGGAACTAGGCCAGAGTGGGTCCTTTCAAGCTGGCTGGGAATACCTTGCACAGAAGACGATCATTTCCTGCGCTGAGAATCATTGCCTGATTGAAGTGCAGCATGTGGTCGTATGGGTAAAAGGAGCCATCATACATGGCGAACGGTGGTATGATAAAGCCATGGGGTGGCTCATAACTCAGGATATGCTACCCTGATGGTGATGACAGCATGTCCTTAGGTCCCCGGATAGCTGTAGGTACGAGCATAAACAGGACGGGTGTCGTTCCGAAGGCCGTATATGCGAAGGGAAGTGGTGGTGCCGCGCCTCTGAGCCGTGCAGGTATTGATTAGTACCCAAATAGTGATATTTTGAGCTCTGTATATAGCAGGTTTTGAGCACTTTTTGTGTACTAATCAACTTAAATAACCAATTGGATACATTGAGGTCCCATCTACTACTAATCACGTTGTAGCTATTTTGTAGTTTTGCAGGCCGATACCTCATTATCTTCAATCCGATTCAAACACGATGAACCCGGAAATGACCAAGATGCATGATCGAACCAGAGGAAATTTGAGCAAAAAATGCTGTGAAGAGAAGGAAGACATTAAAGGAGGGCTCTTACGTGGCTGCGAATTCGAGAACCCCGCAAATTCTCGCAACCGCGAAATTTCGCAACACTACTCCCTGCACTCCTGCGTTGACTGCACTCGCTGGGCTTGCATAAATCTACCCTTGATGTAATTTTACCTTTTTATACATTTTGCAATTTCCTTGGTATTGAGCATCTATATGTTTCCCGCCAAGCTCACATTAATCAATCACTTCGCAATAAATATTTGGTGGAGAAGCTTTCAGCTCTCCCTCCTTCTGCTTCATTTTCTCTCCTTGTCTTTCATTTTCTTTCCATTTTCTGGGCAGCCAAACACCCTCCGAGGATGACAACTCGGAGGATGAGCGGCTAAAACCCTTTCCTCCTTGAAGTGAAAGGTCAGCCGGGTACGTGGATCTTAAGGCCGAGGGTTCCCCTGCTCTTCACGCAGTACTATCGCGCTTTGTGTTCCATTTATAACTTTAGGTTTTTATCCCTTAAAATCCCCTTGAATGGCTATTATTTGGTAAGCTTTTAGGGTTCAGTGGATGCTTATTGCTAGATCCACTGAGATTCATTAGTTACCATCTATGACCCATTGGAAGGTGAGTCAAGGAGACTTATTTTTTCACTCGTCTGGGTGACCACTAATGCCGCTTGAACACCATTTTTCAAAAGTATAATTATTTTGGGTTAGGTTTATAGCTAAATGAAGATCCGGTTCGGGAGATGACTATAGGTCATCCTCCCCAACGCAAGGAAATGACCCTGGATACCCTCAGTTGCCCTAGGATCCTAAGCCCAGTATCCTGATACTTCAAGGGGTTCTATTTTACATTTTTTTTCTTATTTTATTTTCAGCCTGCAAACAACCAATTCTCACTGTTTTTATAAATTCCTTAAATCCAAAGTGAAATTCACCATTTTGAACTCCACTGCAAATCATTTGTACAAAGAAAACCCATCCCTGAGTTCGACCTTAGAGCCGCTATACTGCAGTAGCTTTGTTACGACAATAGGAGGAATTTAGGATATAAATATTGTTGATTTCGGCACCCCTACTGTGGTACGAATCAAATGGCGTCGTTGTCGGGGATAGTGCCTTAGTGAGAAAGAGAAGCTATGGACTTGTGATCCACATCCCAAGTATTGGTGAATTCTCATTTCTTTTTTATTTTACTATTTTTCCCCCACTTACAGTTCACTGCAGGGGAATTTGGAATTTTGTACTATTCATACAGATTTTTCCTTGTTTTTCTTTTTTTTTACTAACATCAACCTTTCTAGTAGCCTTGTTTTTGTTGGTTTCTTGCTTGTTATGTGTGTTCATAGCAGCTTATGTAGTGGGACAGAAACACTACAGGCAGATTGGAAAGGCTTAGTGCTCCAATTGAACAAGGGTGTGAAATCACCAGGCAAGAACGATGGAGCCCCACCTGAAGAGTAAGGTGAGCCAACAAGGGGTTTACAGGGAACCCAATGCCTACAGTCAATGAGGGATCACATACACCCGGTAAGGGTGAGTGCACCCTCATGCATTATACCCCCTGCTGAGGATGTGGCAGTGAGGCCTTATCTGGTGCCCCTGCTCCCAACTTTTCATGGTATGGAAAATGAAAATCCATACACTCACATCCGGGATTTTGAGGAAGTTTGCACAACTTTCAAAGAGGGTGCAACCGATATGGACTTGCTCAAGTTGAAAGCTTTCCATTTGGCCCTCAAAGACAAAGCTAAAATTTGGCTTAATTCACTAAGGCCAAATTACCATCGGGAACTGGGCAAAGCTACAGGTAGAATTTTTGAAGAAGTTCTTCAGTGCCCACAAGACCAACAATTTGAAGAGGCAAATCTACACCTTTGCAAATTTCTCACAGAAAATTTTTATCAAGTCAGGAAAGGCATTGAGACCATCGTTGCCCGCCCTCACCATGGCTTTGATACCCGGATGCGTGAATCACTTTATGATGGATGTCCCCGCTGGCGAAGCAATTGTTAGAAACCATGTGTGGGGGAGACTTCCTGAGCAAGAATCCAGATGAAGCCATGGATTTCCTTAACTATGTGGCTGAAACCTCAAAGGGATGGGATGAGCCAAACCCAAGGGAGGTAGAGAGAATGAAGCACACAACAAATCAAAGGGGAGGCATACATTCACCACCGTCGAGGACGGAACTAAAGGCAAGCATTCACCCCGAATTTAAGGATGGAAGAACTTGAAATAAGAAATCAGCATGAGGTACGGGCAGTGATTGAATTACCTATGCCCCTCCAACCGGGCTTCACTTGCCAATCCATTGGTCACCAAGGAGAGCATTGTCCAATTTCTCCCTCAGTAAGGGATTTGATGGTTGAAAATGCAAATGTTGTGGGCGAAAATAAAGCCACCAATGATGCCTCCGAGGGAAACACCTAGCAATCCCAACTGGAAGAACCACCCACCTCCCCGGAAGCCTAAACCTCCGGCATATGTTCCCTGTGCACAAATAACAAAGAACAGAGATGGGTCCACCTCTATAAAGAATAAACACCAACCTCATCACCGTTGAGCGTTTCATCATGAATTTGAGTAAGGTGGTGGGAAATTTTTAGAGGAGCAAAAAGCTATTAATGCTCAATTTAACCAAAGAATAGAAAATGTAGAAAGCTCCATGAACAAAAGAATTGATGGGCTCCATAATAGCCTCAACAAAAAAATTGATACCCTACAGTCATCCATCACAAGTCTGACCAATCAGCAGCAGGTGAAGGAGCAAGGGAGATTCCCTTCCCAAACTCTACCCAACTTGGGTAGTGCATGAATTGCTTATACGAGTGAGTCTGACCAAAAATGGATGAAGCATATTATCACCTTGAGGAGTGGTAAGGAAATTGAGCAGCCAGTGCCCAAACCTGCTGAAGAGACTAGAGAAGAAGAGGAAGTAGAGCCAGAACACATATTCGTTAAAGAAGATTCGATGAAGAAAAGCATGCCTCCTCCATTTCCCCAAGCACTGAGAGGCAAAAAGAAGGCCTCCAAGCAAGAAGGCATCCTGGAAGTGCTAAGGTGTAAAGGTGAACATCCCACCGCTTGACATGATCAAACAAAAGTTCTAACCTATAAATTTCTAAAGGACCTCGTGTACGCCAAGAAAGGGTCTGCATTGACAAGAAGGCCTTCCTCGATCAACAAGTCACCCATCATCCAAAGGCAAACCTGGTGAAGCAAAGATCCAGGATCCCCTACCATCTCAATCAACATCGAGGATCTCGCATAGATAAGGCACCCGCGGATTTGGGAGCCGTTGTCAACCTATTGTCATACTCGCAGGCAAGCAGCTAGGTCGGGAACTCAAGCCTACCAACATCACCCTATCCTTAGTCGATCGACGCTGAAAATCCCAAAGGAATAGTGGAGGATGTTTTGGTGAAGGTGGATGTAAGTTTATTATCCCAGACTTCGTGGTTCTTGATACGAGCCCAGCGCAGGGCACAACCAAGTGCCCATCATACTTGGGAGGCCATTCTTGGCCACATCTAATGCCATAATCAACTGCCGTAATGGAGTCATGCAGCTCTCCTTTGGCAATATGACCCTGGAGCTTAACATTTTTCACCTGAGCAACAAGCATAAGTCAACAGAGGATGAGGAGCAGAATTCATATGAAGTATGCCTGAGTGGTACAAGTGTGGGAAAACACAGTGCACAAGAACTAAAGGAAGAACTGATGAAGAAAAATGAAGCAGTTAATGAAAAACTAACTACACCAGTCACTCCTCCTGCAACAATGATCCCACAACCACCACCAGAGAGAAGGATGCTTAACACAAAGGAGCAGAAGTTGGATTCAACCACAGCACACCTCACTGCAAGCATGGAGGAGCTTCCCCTCCTGGACCCCCCATGAAACCTCAGGCTACACATTTGAGAGTGGCTTCTGCAGTATCTCAGAAGTCACTAATTTAATTGCTTGGTTTTGTTTAAGTTTCGCTTATTAATGATCTTGTCATGGATCAATGCTTGGGCTTGTTTTTCTTTAGGCTGCACCGCAGCAAAGACGCTCACTCCATTAGCAAAGACTCTTCCTCACCGTCCAGCCGAGATGATTCTTCATCATCAATCGACCGAGGAGGGTACCATTTTCCTCCACTAATCCTCCAATCTACACCTATCGCGATAATGGCATACTTAGTCGGGGAGAGTTAGTGTTGGAAGTGATGTTCATACTGCTGATTTTAGTTATGTTTGTACCACCTGCTCAGCAAAGCCCATTTTCAGATGTTAATGGCTTGTCAGATACTTCATTTTGAAAAAGCTGAAAATTTTGTGAAATACACTGTTATATATTTCATACAGCTCCATGTTTCTACACTTTTGCAACCAATTTTTTGCCACCATTTTTTTGTATGGTTTGCCTCTCTTGTAAGTTGAAAAACTGAAATACTGCAAATACCATCAATGCTAGACTAGTTCCAAGCATGATTGAGTTGTTAGTCGGTTGAAGACCCTAGTATTCAACCCTTGTCTTCCACCATTAGCTAACCAAACACACAATGCACTTCAGTTTTCTTCGTTAGGCTAAGAAGCTGCATTCCCCCCCTTACTTTGCAAAACCGGCCTTAGCTTTGTTAACGACCTTTAATAGGTTAAGGACCCCATGAAAAGAAGGCCAATGTGTCTTCCAAAAGAAAAGAAAAGAAAAAGAAAAAGAAAAAGAAAAAGAAAAAGAAAAGAGAATAGAAAACCCGCGACGCTTTGCCTTGAAACCCGAGCACGATCCGAGGGGTCTACGGTAAAAGCCTTTAAAGCCTGGTGCCCTAAACCAACTGGTTGGGAGCCACCGACTTAGTGCTCGCTACATAGGTGGATAGGTGGAGGTTAGCAAGTTGTAGGTGCTGGATTCTCGAAATCATTCGGAGTCCGGGGTGAAACCTGTAGAGTTAGTGGTCAAAAGATCCTTTTGACTTGATGCCCTAAACCTTAGTTGGTTGGGAGTCATCGGTGGATCCCTGTTACATGGACTTTAGTGAGGTTGAGTTCTCAGCATTGCATCCTACAATACAAAAGAGGTGTGAAATAAGAATTGGTTTCGATCTATTTAGGATGGTCAACACCTAAGGCATCAAGTGTTGTCGTTGGGGGAGAGTATTAGTACTATTGGTAAAACTATCACCTAAACATCTTAGATTTTCGTGGAAGTTCAAAGTTGATTTTTGAATGGACACCGTTCGAAACTTGTTCCCGTATGGCATTTATTCTCCTAAGGTCGTTTTTTATGTGAGTCCCAATTTTTCATACTGAGGGTAGGGCATTACTTATACACACTTTTTGAACAGACAATCCCCTTTTGCATACACATAATCTGCATGATCATCCTTCTTTTTTTCATTGCTAAGGGACTAGCAATACGTCGTTAGGAGTGATTAGCACCCAAATAAAGGCTATTTTAAGCCTCATGAGCAGTGTGCTTTTGAGCACTTTTTGTGTACTAATCAACTTAAATAATCCAATTGAGACATTGAGGTCCCAACTTTGCTACTAATCACATTTTTGTAGCTATTTTTGTAGTTTTGCAGGCCAAATACCTTATTATCTTCAATCCGATTCAAACACGATGAACCCGAGCCGAATTCGAAGATGCATGATCGAACCAGAGGAAATTTGGAGCAAAAATGCTGAAGAGAAGGAAGACACATTGAAAATTTTACAGGGTTACCCCTTCACTCCTGTTATTGACTGCTTTTTGACCCGCTTTTTGTGGCTTTGTACAAATCTACCCTTGATGTAATTTTGGTTCCTTTATATATTTTGCATTTCTGGTACCGAGCACTATATAAGCTCGCTCAAGCCTCGTAACATCAATCAACCACCATCAATCAATCAATAAAATTGGGAGCCAAGTTTCCTCTCCTCCCACTCGGGTTTGTGATTTTCTCTCCTTTCTTCACTTTCAGACACTTTCACCATCCAAAACACCCTCGATGATGACAAATCAAGGGATGCTTAGGCTAAGGCCCCTCATCCTTTGAAGAGAAGGCTACTTGGTGTTAGTTTTGAGGTAAACTAATTGTTCTCTCTTGCTTTTCATGTAAGCATTTATGGGTGTTTATGCTCCGTTTCACCTTAGGTTAAAATCTCCTAGGCATGCCCTCACTAACGAGTACTGGGTAAGCTTTTCGTCTCAAGGATACTTATCACTAGATCCACTGATACCCAGTTAGTTGTCTCCTATTAGTTACTGTAGAGTAGGTTTAGGAGGTGTGTTTTCACCGTCTGGGAGAATTTATGCTCATTAAATGCCATTGTTCAAGAGGAAAAATTATAGGATTTAGGTTTTAAAGCTAAATGAAGATCCGATTCGGGAAATGACTATAGGTCATTCTCCCCAACGTGAGGAAAAAGACCCGAGGACATGTCGGTTGCCTTAAAACCCTAACCCAGTGGCCCGAGACTTCAAGGAGTTCTCTTTTAACTTTTATTTCAATTTATTTCCAGTTTTCACCACCAAAAACCCCCACTGTTTTTACAAAACTCAAACCAAAGAGGAAACACCATTCTCGATCGAACGCAACTCTTCTCTCCACGAAGAAAGGCAGCCACGTGTTGACCCTGAACCACTATACTACAGTAGCTCTGCTACGGTAGTAGGAACCCTAGGATACAAATTTTGTTGATTCCGAAACACCTACTTTTCAAGCGAATCAGGTATGTGTTCAAGGGCGCGTTCCGTCTATTGCCTTTCTCTACTAAATTCTTGTCGTACCCGACGAGGCATGCCACTAACGGACCGGCTAGAACTTCGCAGGGGCCTCTTTCTCGACTCGGCCTCCACATTATTCTTTGGGGGTAGGAGGCTCTTAGAATGGCTCGTCATCATTTGCAGTAATCACGTCTTCGGGCGGATAGGCTCTGCCTTTATTTTGTTAGTTGAGGTCTTTGGGTGGCACGCTCCACCGTACACATTTTTATTTCGTTCTCCCTCTAGGTGAGTGCGCAGGCCGTCGTTTTCACTGCTTGCCGGATGATGCATGCGTCTCTCTGATTCGTATGCATGACATTCCTCTTGCTTTGCATCCATGTCTTAACTGTGAAAGGCCGATCTTCGAGGCCGGGTTTCTTGAGTTATAGCGTAGTCATGATGATGAGTCAAACCGGTCAGTCGGTTTGTTCGGGAACTACAGCTTCAAGGGATAGTGATCCGCGAAGCGGATGCAACCAAGCCCTCATGAATTGACGATGAGCTTTTTTGCTTGGTTTTTCCCACAGACGATGTCAATTGTAGTCTCTGGAATTTTCTGAGTCACTAGATCGTCGGAGCATCAACTAGCCAGCATACACCTGCAAAATAAACAAGAGAATGACGGTGGTGCACCCGTCGCCTCTCGAATGCCAAAGTCAGGTCTTGAAATCTAGAGAGAGAAATCAATTCGTATTTTTAGTCAAGAATATCTTACCTTCTACCGTGTCATCCCCTCTCCCTTTATGGAGGAGGGTCGTTGTCTGCTTTACATGGGAAGTAGGCGATTCCCTTCCGAAACGGAAGGGGAAGGGGGTGCTTTGTTCACGTGTTATGACCTGTTCTTCCCTTTATATAGCCAAATTGCCCTTATCTTTTGTGTTTGACCGCCATCAGGAAGGTTACGTGTGTGACTCCTGGGTGGTTATTTGTTTAAGCTAAGGGAGGTCAACCAGCTGCCTTTTTAAAGATGGTAGCCGGCCAAGAAGGATTATGTTCAGGCATTATGTCTCCCACCCGACTGAGGAAGCATGTTTGGGCCTATCTTGTAAATGCATTATGATTGGGTCCGGAGATTGGGCCTTGTAGGTTTTAGTTTTGGGCTTGTAGGCTGATTGGGCCATTGACCTATAGGATGGAGTCTGTTGGGGTCTGTTGGATGGTGGATCTCGGCCAAAGCCCACAGTATCCACAGCAACGCCTTGTGAACTCACAAGACTTGATTCTTTCTCCTAATTTTGTTATGTTCCCTGTCTTCCTTTATTATTTTGTTTGATATTTATTTATTACTTTTGTTTGGACTAACTATTATTTTGTAGCACTATGTGTATGTTGTTTGAAATGTCTAATCCACAAAGTTTGGCGTTATCATATTTCTACGGAAGGAATGGCACAAGTAAAGCATATTTTCCTTCGTAATAAAGACCTTCCTTCACTAAGTTGTCCATTTGGTTGCTTCCAAATTGCCCCATTTTGACTCCTAATGTTCTCAATAATTTTACTTTAAAATTAGTAGTCTTTATAAAAGGTGCATTTATTTCTTCTAAAGAAAATATAGGGCATGTTTAGTTCCTGATTTTTGAAAATTGTTCTTGAAAACACAGAGAACATCATTTTGGTGTTCTCTAGAAACAACTCTTGTTTTATGAAAACTATTCTTATTCTCTAAATTTAGTGTTTTTTTTTATGTTTTTTTTTTTATGTTTTTTATGTTTTTTATGTTTTTTAGAACCAAAAAAAAAAAAAAAACCTAACAACCAAATGATGTTCTCTATTGTTTTTGTTTTCTGAATATTGTTCTTGATTTCTAAATTTAGGGTGTGTTTGGTTCCTATTTTTAAAAACTGTTCTTGAGAATAGTTTTTAAAAACACAGAGAATATCATTTTTATGTTATTTGAAAACTCTTCTAGTTATATGAGTTTAGTTTTTTTTTTTTTTTTGTTCTTTGTGTTTTTCAAAACAAAAAATAAATGGAAACCAAACATGTTTTCTCCGTTCTCCTTGTTTTTTATTTCAGAAAACAGTTTCAAAAACAGAAATCAACTAGGTCCTATGCTTGTTTATGGTTTTTGAAAACATTTTTTGTTCTAAAAAACAAGGAGAACATTGAAAAAAAAACATAAAACATGTTTGGTTCCCAATATTTTGTGTTCTGAAAAAACACAAAGAACACATAAAACATTAAATTTAGATAATGAGAACACTTTTCAAAGAAAAACATAATTGTGTTCTCTGTTTTTAAAAATTGTTTTCAAAAACATTAACTGAACAAGTCTTTAGTGTTTTTGTGTTTTCTATGTTTTTCATAACAAAAAAAAAAAAAAAAAACTAGAAACCAAATGTGTAACACCCCGGGTAGGCACTGCAACGATTTTATTCTTGATTTTGTAGTATAAGAAAAGTAAAATTGACATTTTTGGAAATTTTGAATACTAAGGAGTAAATTGGTAATTTATTAAGGACCTCAAAATTCATACACAAGAAAGATTATATGCTAAGTTAGAAATTGAATAAGATTGGTTGCAAATAGATTAAAAGGAAGGACCAAATAATGGTAAAAAAAATGGAAAGTGGGCCAAAATGGTATAAGACCAAACATGGTCTTATGAGAAGGGGGGTTTTCTCATTTGTGATTAGGGAGAGCTAGGGTTACGGTGGGGAGAAAGAGAGAAGAGAAGAAGAGAAGAAGAAGAAGGAAGAAGGAAGAAAAGAAGAAGAAGAAAATCTAGGTATGGAACATCTCTTTTGTATGGAATTCATATTTGGAACACCTCTTTTGGTGGGAACTCTTGGATTTGTTGGTTAGGAAACCACCCTAGCTCTCTCTTTGCCTATGTTTGGTGTTTGAAGAACCCTATCTCTGTATAAAAGTGATTTGTGTTGGTTTTAGTTCGGTTTTGTGGTTGGTTTTGAGATGGGTTAGTTTTGGTTGGAAGATTTCCGGTGAAAATGGTTAGAACTAGCCATTTCTACAGAAATCGCAGGTGAGTGCCAGTACTGAAAGTTGAGTACCAGTACTCAATGTTGTTTTTGGCTTAGAGGAGGGTGAGTACCTGTGCTCAAAGCTATTTTCAGTCCAAAGGGTATTGAGTACTGGTGCGAAAAGCCCCAATCTGCGTACTCGAAGTGATTAAGGTCCAAATGATGTTAGTACGATCTTGAAAGGTACAATTACACAGTACTCAAAGTGGTCTAAGGTCAAGAGAATGTTAAGTATTGGTACTAAAAGATGAGTACCAATACTCAAAGTTGTGTAAGGTTTAGGTATTGGTCCTGCAACCCTGTTTTTGTTATGTTCTTCTGTTATTCCAAATGAAAGGTCAGTACATGTATACAAGTTGTGTGAAAAATGCTTTGTACCTCGCTGCCTTAGCGAAGCGAAGCTTTGCCTCGGCGGTCCAGTCGTTGGGTAAACATTGTTTCTTGCCCTTGTTTGATAATGTAATTAAGAATGATATTACAAACTCGGTAACACGTATAATTTTATGCCTACTTAAGCCCGAATAGTGAGTGAATAGGCACCTATGTTCAGTGCTTCGGCACTCCTGCTAGTGCTACGACACTCCTGCTAGTGCTATGACACTTCTAATGCGATGGAGACACGTCTACGTTTGAAATCTTGTACCATACCTTAGGTACCTATTGTGTTGCTGTTTCTCGTTCATTGTTATATAGGTCATGCGAAATGAATGCTTATATGTTGTATATCCGAATAATATGACATATGCAAACATTTATATGATAAGAATATGAAAAATGAATAAGAAGAAAGCATAAGAAATCTGTTTTGTTCTGTAATGTACCCCTAGGTACCTTCTGTACAAGATCTCTATCTGAACTCCTATGGGAGATATGAAACTTCGTTATAAGAATTATGTTATATGAAAACTCTGTTATAGAATTTTGTTATATGAAAACTCTGACATATAAGAATTATGTTATATGTATCTTGTAAATGTGGACCACTCCAAGTGGTCATAGTTGTTATCTGTTTCCCACTAAGCTATAAACGCTTGCGGGTGTTCATCCATGTAGAGTGCGAAAAGGACATCGGGCATTCAGCATCGTAGGAGGCTAACCACAATGATAGGAGCCCACCTAATGTAGGTTTTTTATTTCTGGTTTTGTAATGTAAATGTAAAGTTGTGTAATAGTGGAATTTGTTTAAGTACAAGTAAATGAGACTCAAGAATATGTACTAGACAGTTTAAACACCATTACGGTAGTAGTACTAGAAGTTTTATTTCCTTATGGATTTATATATGAAATGGGCCCACCAATGTCCAAAAGCAAGTTAAAGAGTCCAAGTCTTGTGCCGTGTCCCCTCTCTTCGCCTAGGCAGGGGTAGGGGCGTGACAAAACGTGTTCCCTGTGTTTTCTTTGCTTTCAAGAACAAAAAACTACTGCAACCTTGTCTGATATCTAATATGGCCGAATGCAGCAGCAGTTGAATCCGAAGGAAACAGCAGCAGAGCGTAGCAGATGAATGTGGAGAAGTATCGGTAAACTGAGGCATGTTTTAAACACTATCCTTATGAATTTTATTACCCAGGATATAACAATTCTTTAGAGCTAAACATTGGAACAGGAACAGCAAAGTGAATACAAGTTGGAGGTAGAGATGGAAACGAGAATTGTGCTTTTCAACCTTAGAACCCATTTGAATTTATAGGCAGACTTATGGCCATTGACCATTAAGAATAAGATTGAATTCAAAACCGTTATGGCCATTAAGAATAAGATTTAATTCAAAAACGTTAAATATAAAATTAATTGTTTAGAATTTGAATTCAAATTATGACTTGGACCGTTTTGATTTTAAATACTCAAAAACCAAGGTTTTTATTTAGGCAAACAAAACCAAAATTAATTGGGAGCAAAACCGAATGTGCAAGCGCAGAGGAAGGGGGGTGGGGGGGTGGGGTGGGGGATCCACCGATTTGCACTGAAATCAAGCTTTCGATTCATTTCTTATGCGTGCGAGGCCTCCTCTCTTCTCAAGTCATGTACAAGCCCATAATTTCTCAAGTGGATGACGGATACAATCCAACAAAACTATAAAAATGTAATGGTAATTTTTTATAATTTATTTCATATTTATATATATCTTTCTTGTTTAGGCCTCTCTAGACTTTCGTCAATCAAAACCACACCATTTTAAGATTAGTTTCATGTTTTGTCATTTATATGCTACCTCTTAATTAATGGAATATAATATTCTTAAACATAAAATAACCCATCTCAACCAATATACGTGGCAGTAGACTAGTTACTAGTACAGCTCTCTTTCTTAATTAATCATACTTCCTACCTAAAGTTAGTTGGATGTGGTCCTATGATCTCCTTTAGTCATTTTCAATTAGGTTAATGCAACTAATCAAACAAAAAATATATTTACTTTATTGTTGACGGCCGTCCAATTATATAGAGTCACCAATACTTTTTTTTTTGGGTGGGGGGGGATTATGTTTAAATGCAATAGAAACTTGGTTTCTTATGTTTGTCAAACATGTAATAAAAACATACAAATAAGACAAACATGTTATGGAACAGTAAACTCACTTTTAAGCAAAAAAATATCTCTCATGTGGGGTCTACATGCTATATCTTCTCTCTCCTCTCATCCACATCCCAACCCTATTGAAGTTACAACACTAATATAAAACCCTTAAAACACTAATATAACAACTTACACTAAAGTTTAATACATTTCTCAAGAGTGAACCATATGAAGTACACATAGAAAAGTTTTGAGATCCTAAGTGTATTTTAGGTTGTTTTACTCATTCGTTGAGCCAAAAAATGATAATTTTGCGACCCATAATAATGTATAGTTGTGGGAAAGTTTGTGTAGATCAATATATAAACAAACCCTTTTGGCTAGCATAAGCTTTTTTCATAAGAACTACCATAACAAACTGTAAGTACTACCATAATATATTACAGATACTGACTTAACAACTCTAAGTACTATCATAATGAAAAGTCCAAAAAATGTCCACTAAGTAGTCCTTATTCTATTATTAGGTGGTAAATGCAAATATAGTTCATCCCTCAAGAGTGAACCTTATGAAGTACATATGGGAAAATTTAGCTTAAGAACTATCATAACATATTGTAACTATATATTACCATTATATACTACAAGTACTACTTTAACAACTCTAGGTACTACCACAATGAAAAGTCCCAAAACCCCAACAAATATGTCTACTAAGTAGTTGTTATTCCATTATTAGATATTAAATGCATAAAATATAGTACACATCTCTCAATAATGAACAGTATAAAGTACATATGAGAATGTTTTGGTTAGGTACTACCATAACATATTATAGGTCCCATCATAATATAATGCAAATACTACCTTAATAACTTTAGGTACTACCACAATGAAAAGTCCCAAACCCCAACAAAAATGTCAACTAAATAGTTTTATTCCATTATTAGGTGGTAAATGCATAAAATTTAGTGTATCCCTCAATAGTGAACCATATAAGTACATGTGTGAAAGTTCCAATTAAGCACTACCATAACATAGTATAGGTTCTACCTTAACATGGTTAGGTATTATATCCGGACGTAGAAGTAGACGAATTGTTTTTTGCGTCCAATCGATGATGCTTTTGTGATATGGTCTTGCCGACGAACGATTGGACGTGGGTAGCATTTGAACACATATTTAAACAAAGTTTTCTTGGATTGGATGAATAATTTGACGAACCCCGAACATACTTCATCTTAGGTTATACCTTAACATACTTGAGGTACTACCTTAATAGTTCTGGGAACTACCTTAATAAGCATCGCCAAAACCCTTTTTTTCCTCACATTCATGACCATTAAATAGTTTTTATGAGCCAAGTCTCGCAAATATATATATATATATATATATATATATATATATATATATATATATATATATATATATATATATATATATATATATATATATATATATGTTTTTACAAACCATCTTATATATATTTTAAAATCATCTTTTAGCACCACTAAAATTGCAACTTGAATGAAAATGGTAACTAATCTTCCCATTTTTTAAATTGTCTATAAAGGGAAGACTTCTGAGCTGTTTGTCGTGGAATATGCTGAAAGATATTTTAAAATTAGATATATTTTCTTAGTTTTGGTTAATTCTTCACACGTGAGGTTGTTTTGGATTTAGAAAACATTTTAATTTCTAGTTTTTATTCTTTTCAATATAATATTTATTTCTTTTAGGTTTTTGAAAATAAATTTGATTAAAATAAATTATTATTATTTTTAAATAATGGTGTGTTACACCAGTATTCATTATTATTGGTTTGTAATCGAAAAAAATATTCACTTGCAATAAATAAATAAAATATTGTAGAGTACATTTTAAGAAAATATTGACTTCAACATATATGAATCCTTATTTAACTTATTGTGGGTACCTGTGGGCGGGCTCGGTTCCTAGCCTAACCGGCCGACCTAAGGGCCCCGGTGGACCGGAGCCCTAAAGCCCGGGCGCCAGGGCCGGTGAGTAGGCCGAGGCCCCCGGGGCGAGCTCTCCGCCACTGGTGCCACTGCAGGCGCCTCTTATCCCGGACCGCCTCCTTTCCGTGCGCGGTGCCCGGATGCCTCTTCACCCGGATGCTTCCTTTCCCGATCGGCGACTTCACCAAACGAAATTGCCAACCAGCTCTTCATGATATAAGTATATGTTCTCTCAAGAGTCAGTTACCCCACCTCCAACGGAATAGGAAGGCACTCCCAACAGCGGCCCATTCGGGAAAGTAGTTACATAAAAAGAAACAGTCATCCCTTCCGAGAAATGAGCCACCTTCCCTACCTTTATGAAGAGATCATCCTCTCCATGGAAGGTGGATCCCCTTTCCTCTTCATAAAGAAAGAATCACACCGATGAAGTCTGACATTCTTGATTGAGATACTGCTCTGCTCGACTCGATGCTTCGAAAAACTAACTTTGCCATCGGAGGGACGACGGAACACCACCATCGTCTTCTTGTTTGTTTTGCAGGTTACAGCCCGGTAGTGGCCAGTGAATGCCACAGCGATCCGTCACGAGAATTCTGGAGACTACAATTGGCGCCGTCTATGGGAAATCGAACAAAGCAGGTTTCTGACGATTAGCAGAGCTTGGCTCGGCCGTACAATCGATATCTCCGTCACCTGGAGCTCGGTCGATCCCCCATTCCACATCTGATTCGTTCAGGGCAACCGCAATGTCATGCAACCTAATGACCTAGTCGCTAGAATATCAATTCTTCCATTGGCATCAGGACATGGAGAGAAAGCAAGAGGAACAAGTAAAAAAGATGAAGGAGTTGCAAAGTCATGTTGAAGGCTCACAACAAAATAATGACCAGTCGTGGACTCAAATTGGAGAAAGCCATGAACCTGGAAGAGGTATCATCAATAAAGCTTTCTTTAAAGCATTCTCTATCAATCTTTGCAATAGCCCACTTAAAAGCCCGGATGGGGCAGTAAAATGACCTGTCCGGCCCGGTATAGACAACATCTAACCGGTCCACTTAAAAGCCCGGATGACTTAATAAAATGACCTGTCCGGCCCGGTATAAACAACATCTAACCAATCCACTTAAAAGCCCGGATGGCGCAATAAAATGACCTGTCCAGCCCGGCATAGACAATATCTAACTAGTCCACTTAAAAGCCCGAATGGCGCAGTAAAATGACATATCCGGCCCGGTGAAGATAACTTCTAGTCGGTCAACTTAAAAGTCCGGACGACACAGTAAAATGGCCTATTCGGCCCAGCCTAGATAACGTTTAGCTGGTCAAATTTAAAAGCCTGGATGGCGCAGTAAAATGACCTATCCAAACTAGCATAGATAACATCTAGCTGGTCAAATTTAAAAGCCCGGATGGTGCAGTAAAATGACCTATTCGGCCTAGCATAGATAACATTTAGCTGGTCAAATTTAAAAGCCCGGATGGAGATGTAAAATGATCTATCCGGCTCAGCATAGATAATGTCTAGCTGGTCAAATTTAAAAGCCCGGATGACGCAATTAAATGACCTATCCGGCTCAGCATAGATAACGTCTAGCTGGTCAAATTTAAAAGCCTGGATGACACAATAAAATGACCTATCCGGCCCAGCCTAGATAATGTCTAGCTGGTCAAATTCATCTTTCGGATGGCCTTGATAAAATGACCTATCCGTGATATAGATAACATCTGGTACAGTCGAATACAAAGCTTCGGATAGGCGTAGTGAATGACTATCCGAGGCGACCTGCCAGACAGCCCATCCGGCTCCATCTGGATGATTTCTACACCGCCACATGCGCGCTCAGTGAATTGCGTTTAACAAAATCAATACAAACTCGGATGAAGCAATATCAAAGCATTACAGCGAATTATCAAAACAAAAAATGTAAAAAAGAGAAAGGGATGTAAATTGTTTGATGTTTTGATGTAAAAACACTGAACAGTTCAAGTCTCGCCTCGTAAAGCACTCAAGCCCTAATTAGCAGCGGCATCCTTAACCCCGCCGTCTGACGAGGCCAGGAGACCCATCGGAAGAGTCGCCTCCTCTCCAACGGCGGTCAGGTTGTTCTCCGGACGCTCCTCCTGCTAGCGTAGTTGGATCACGTTTGGAGGCGATAGATGAGGTTCTTGGGGGCAACGGGGTTAGCAAGAACTGCAGGTGCGCGGAATTTGAAGGATCCGACATTCCATCCAGGATTTGAGGCTTGCTCCCGCATATGTTGTGTGTAAAAACACAGCAACCATAGCCATAGTTGAATAGCGTGTCGCCGCTTGCATCGAACTCGGCCTCCATCACCTCTCTATCAACAACGGCCTTCTCCCGGAAGGCGGTGAAGTCATCCTTTATGGTCCCAAGCTCCATGATCAAGGTAAGTCTCTCGTCCGTCAAACAACTGTTTTCTTATTCGCCTTAAATTACAAGCTTCCCTTTCGCTATGGACAATGCCTCTGAGCAGCTCCCGCACGCTTCCGGACTCATCTCAGGAGAGCACTTTCCATAACCGCTAAGGCACGGTCGCTCCGAACAGCTTCCGGACTCCATACGTAGCGGGCGATATGACCCTTCAATCTCCAACTTGGCCATCGTTGCCTCATGGCATGTCATGTCTCTCTCAGCCTCAGCCTGGGCGGCTCTTTTATCAGATTCCTTAGCCTCCAGCTCCAGGAGACGACACACCAACTCAGCCCCCTTTAATGAAGCGCTCTGCCGTCTCTCGGTCAATGATTCTGGGAATGGACATATAATCGAAGCCGTTCGATCCATAGCCGGGCTCGAACTTCGTGATCTTTGAAGCGCCATGTTAAAGAATAGCGACGGCTGCAAAGAAACCCGATGCGGAATACAAAAATCAAGCGTGGCGTTAATATCACATAACGGGCAGTTATCTTACGGTCGGTCGATTAGATATGAATTCTGGTTGCGGACATATCCGTCGCCGATAATCGTGGATGTCTTCCTTAGGGTCCACTATGGGCAGCTCCGTGTAGTCCTCGCGAGACCCATACCTGAAACAGCTACCCGTATCCCGAAGCATGTGCGGATACAAATTGTTTAACCGATCGGCTGCGGACTCTCCACGGTGGAAAGGCTCGGTGATTGCATGATCCTTCTCGCGTCATACTGGGCGTGCTTCCAGCTCTCGGAGGCTCCGACCCACGCGGAGGAGCATAACAATCGGTTATAATCCGGTCCGGTAGTGTGGGCCTTGGCAGCCTGGACAGCATAAACTTCGACCTGCTAGGTTGACCCTCAGCCCGATCGAAGGGGATTACGAGTCTTTCGAGGCCGGTTGGCCTCCTTGACTCTATCAGAATACCCCGCCCGACTCAGTTTGATCTATGGGCCCCGGTCGGGCACAGGATGATAATAGCTTGCACCTCTAAACCTCCTCGGCGGGTGGCCTTCGGTCCTAGCAGTCTAGGTGAGAACGTATTGGGCTCCTCACAGGAACTTCGGTTGTAAACCATAACTGCGAGCGGCCCTAGCGGTTTTAGCATCGGTCATCCTTTCCTCCCGTTCCTCCTCCTCCGAATCCTGGAAATCCTGTGTTCGGCACTAACCCAGGGAACCAAATCCTCCCCCTTGGACCGGCGTTACGTCGCCCAGTGCACTCCGTCCCGGTCTTTACCACTCGAGGGAAGTGGGTCAGGCCACTCGCTGATGAAGGGTTGTATGGGGCGGCCTCTGGTTCCGTGAGGCAGGATGGAGCAGAACTAAGTCCTCACTAGGGAAGTGGACGAACGATCTTCGGCACACCTGCACCCGACTTGATGCCTCAACTCTTTGGGTCGCGGAGGGAGTATTTGCAAAATCAAGCGTCGTGGGTTAAGCGATGACCATGCTCCCGCTTCACAATGTCACGAAGGCAGCGGTCGGGGAATGACCGGGAGGGTGTAAGAGGTCGGGTTGCGTCTCACGGTAGATATATTATCTGGAGTCAGGAGAACCTTGTAGTGACGCTCCTGCTCGGAAATATCTTATAGCCAGCGGATTTTCTTGAAGCTCGACTTCTCCACCCAGTTCACCAGCCTGCCTCGCTAAGCCTTCCCTACATGAGCAACCTAAGGTTAGCACATCATAACACACTAAATATCCGGGAAAAGGCCATCAAGCTAGGTCTAACCCGACCACACACCTAGGAAAGACTGAGACCGGTTGATATTAGCGAAGCCGGGGGGCAGGGACTCATCCTTGAAGTCCTCGCTGTAATCGCCTTTCGCCTCGGAGTCTTAAGTGAGTCGGGGCAGTTAATAACCCTAAAGTCGGGGTTCGGAAGCCAGACATAGACATCAAACCGCCTGCCTATTCTCGAAAATAAATTATACACAGCTCAACCAATGAGAGGTCGAGTTGGTATAGGTGGTTGACCACGCGGCACCGATCAAAATACGGTGGCGTTGGGGTGGATAAAGTCGGGCGCTCCGGTGAAATGCAAAAAATTGCTTGACTAAGGGCGCACAAGGAAGCCCGGCCAAATGCCGAGTGCTCTGGGTAAAAAAACACACCATTATGTTCTCCGCAATGTAGACTCATCAGTCTTGTCCATCGAAGCTAGAATTCGATGTTATCGGGCACCTCGCGTTAAGCCGTGCTCCTCCATTGTCAAAGGCGAGATGATCTTTGCTTAGGAAGGCGTCATCGGCGCCCTCGAGGAAGTGACCACTTGTGGAAGTTTCTTCTTGACCCCTCGCCATTCTATAAGCATATCAAAGGAGAAAGAGAGATATTAGACTCTAGCTATATACCCGATTGAGTGCGAAGGCATACCCCGAAACCGAGGCGAGGACCGCCGGGCAGAATAAGTTAAACCACACCTCCTCCCTTAGGCCTTTACGTAGGAAACCAGTCCTCACCCGCGATCCAACATTACTAAGGGGCAATGATGCTTACCTGCAAAATGGAGTGCGCGAGTGCTTGCAACAATGGCCCGCGAACGAATGCAAGGTTAGACCAGCCTATTCGCAGCGGATGGTCGTAAAGAGGAAAGCAGATAAACCCAAAATAACAAGAAAGGGAAAAGAGTATGACTTAATGATGTCTATCTATATATCTAGGCGCCTAGGGCTGCTTGTTCGCATTTAATGCCATAGATGACTAATGTCGTGCGTAAAGTTTCAACCATCGCGGCGGCCGCTAGGGCCTGATAGATGAAATGGGCCAAGCCTAGGGGCCCTTAACTCGGGCAATTAAGTTAACGGTCGGCCCGTTAACATGTTATATAATATTCAATCAACCTCAATTACGCAGAATGTCAGAATACGTCATACACAGAATTGCAATAAGACACTAAGCGATCCGGGAGCTGGGTTTGCTAATTGCACCAAAAGGTGTTAGAGCATTACATAGCGATGCTTGTGCAATCATATTACAATACGTCAACTAACATTCAGAACTTACAAGACCGCGAAATACAAAGAAAACGAGACCGGCTTATCCACCAGAGCCAGAAAGAAGCCACCACGAGAGGCTAAGAAGGGGAGGAAAGATGGAATGGGGAAAGCAGAGATCCTGCGAGGTTCGACGGGGATGTCACCGTGTCACGGATTCCATTCAAGTTTTAGAACCACCCAAAGACTACTCGGAACAATTTCGACTCCGCTCAAACCATGCAGTCTCTAGCCCGATCCCTGCTTGGAAAGCACGCTTAAATAATCGATCACAATCATCCTTCATCATGATCCCGACTGCGGAGTCGCGACATTAAATTATCCTTAGGAACATAGATGACGATGGGACGCAGACACCGTCACCCTCTGGCCTTTTATAGCGACCTCTAGTCTCGGGATCAGCTCAAGCAACGTATAGCATCTAATACGATTTCAAAAATTCTAAAAATTCACATTGAAATTCAACAGCATTGATGGTCTACTGTTCCCCATGATATGACAGTCAAGCTTGTCCTTTTTTTCCGACTAGGGATGATCACCCTCCCCGGCACTAAAAAGGGGGGCATTGTGGGTACCATGGGCTCGGGCTCGGTTCCTAGCCAGCCGTGACCAGGCCCGATTGGACTAGGCCACTAAAGCCGGCCCGGTAAGGACCATGGTAGGCCCGAGAGGAAATGCCCGGTCGCCTCTTATCCCGAACGCCTCATTTCCTGATGCCCCCAGGTGCCCGGATGCCTCTTCACCCGGATGCTTCCTTTCTCGATCGGCGACTTCACCAAATGAAATTGTCAACCGACTCTTCATGATATAAGTATATGTTCTCTCAAGAGTCAGTTGCCCCACCTCCAACGGAATAGGAACCTCCCAAACGGCGTTAAGGCGGTTACATAAAAGAAGAACAAGTCATCATTCAGGAAATAGAGCCACGCCCACTACCTTTATGGGAAGAAATAAATCTACTCTCCATGAAGGTGGGTCCCCTTCCCTCATAAAGAAAAGATAAGCATAAAATGAAGTCACGACATTCTTGATTGAGATACTGTTGTTCGACTCTGATCTTCCCAAAAGCTAACTGCCATCGAGGACGGCGGAACACCACGTCGTCTTCTTGTTCATTTTGCGGGTGCAGTGACTAATGGTAGTGAATGCCCAGGCTTGATCCACTTGACTTTGAGAATTCCGGAGACTACACTCATATTATATTTTTATCATTTGTAATAAATATTTTCCTATAATATCGTGATCCTACAACATCTTTTATGTAATTTCTTTACTTTATTCGTTTTTAACTTGGACAAATTATGTAAATGATTAAAATAATTCATTAAATATGTAAATGATTTAAAATAAAATATTATAATGTACGTTTTAATCTCTAGTTTTTATTCGTTTGAATATAATATTTATTTCATTTTACTTTGAACACATCGATTTGCACTTAATATTTTAAAATAATGGTGCCTTGCACCAATTTTCATTATCATTAGTGTATAATATAAAGAAATAATGTACTCAACTGATTTTTCTTTAAATGTCACTATAAGAAAAAACCAAAATAGTAACGAAAATTTCCATCACAATTCCGTCACAAATCATGTTTAGTGACGGATTTGTGACGGAATTTTCGTCATCACAATATTTGTTGTCACTAAATTTTGTAACAGATTTTTTACGGAAATCCGTCAAAAAATTGTGACCGAAATAGTTTCCATCATAAAAAATTTAGTTGTGATAAAATGTGTTTCCGTCACAAAATTGTGAAGGATTTTTGTCACTATTCCATCACAATTTTGTGACGGATTTGTGACGATAAGAATTACAGTCACAAATCTGTCACAAAATTGTGACGAATTTTTTACTGTAATCTATCACAATTTTGTGACAGAAATAGTTTTCGTCACTAAATTTGCATCATTTCCGTCACAAAATTGTGATAAAAATTTATCACAAAATTGTGACGAAGCAATGAAAAAAATCCATCACAAAATTGTGATGGATTGGTGACAAAAATCCGTCATAATTTTATGATGTATTAGTGATAGAAATCCTTCACAATTTTGTGACTAATTAGTGACAAAAATCTGTCACTAACGTTTTGTCACTATTCCGTCACTATTATTTTTTTTTATATTGTTATATTTTATATAATTTTTATAAATTAAATGTTATTTTTAATTAGAATATGTTTTGATACATTTTAATTAAATTAGAAGAAAATTAAAATTTCAATAATTAAAAATGTCTTTCATATGCTAAAACATTAAACAGTATACATAAAGAAAAAGTTATATAAATGAAACATAACTAATAATAAACATTTATGTTTTACACATCCAACATTAAAGAAGTCATCACCAAGCTTAAGGTACAGAAGATCTTGATCCATTAAATTGTTGACTAGATTGCATTTGCTCTATGAAACGCCTCATCTGCTCTTGCATCTCATGAAAACACTCTCTTTCAGTAATTAACTCAACAATTGTTCTATCCATCTCGTTTCTATCTCGCGAGCTCGCCGCACACCCTAACTCGAGCCGCGATGTTGATGAGTGGGAGCTCCCTGCATTCGACAGACCAGCGATAGAGAGATGCAGCTCCGCGGGAGCTAAGACCATATACACGTTTCCTCTCTTTAGTCTCCCACCGCTCAAAATAAAGAGTGCTCATGTCAACCGTGAAGATTAGAACTATCATCTAAAAGTCGTGACGAGGTAAGATGTCAACTTCTAACATCCAATTATAGAAAACACCAGTTATTATTACACTTATGATTTTAACAATTATTAAATAACTTTAAAATTACTAAATAATAAAATATGAACCTACATTCACTTGCTTTGACTTGGCATCCACAAATGTTCCATCTTTTTTCATGTGCACTTTCTGAATAGCTCCTAACCATTGGAGTCGACGCAACTCTCGCTCATGCACAAGTTAGTAATTACATGTTTAAAAGTTTAAATTTAAAAAACAATCTAAAACTAAAATTAGAGCACTAAATAATTAATAATTTACCATTTTAAAGAATGCTCCACTATAGACTGAGATCCATATGTATGCTTAGTCAAACTGTACTGTGACCACTCAAAGCCTCACTTTAAATGATTCTGTTTAGATTTCTGAGCTCTCTCTTTCCATTCTACAGTGTTCCAATGTTGTTGCCAATTATCCTAAATTTCTTAGGTAACACAATCGAGCTTACCATCCTTAGAATGCCTCCAAATATGGACATGTTTGATGTACTGCGTTTTAACATTTTGCCACCAACAATTCTTCATAACCTCTTCATCCATTGGGTCCCAAGTGTATCACTTCCGCAATACAAAATAATTATAAATAATGAAATAAGAATATTTTTATTTGTCAAATATAACAATAGAAATTAATAATTATCACTACAAGAAAAAAGTGCAACCTTAACATATGATTCCCTTAAATATAATTATATATGTTATGATAAGTCATTTTAATAGGGAAACCATGACATAGAAACTAATGCGACACGATGCATATTTTTTATTAAGAAAAAGGAATATATTGGACATATTGTTATTCATTCATCAAAATTATAAGTCAAGGTTGAATTAATATAATTATAACCCATCATTTATATGAGTAGAAACATGATTAACATACAATCATGGGCTTCTACTAGTCTGTAATCATCTGTCATGTTTCCCAAATATAAAAATCTTCGCATTTCTAATCCCTCGCTTACCTCTAAACTCACTGCCTTGATAGTACATATCGTTTCAAACCCTAGATTGACGGAGAAGATCAACCATTCCTCCACAATGGTTGCTTGATTAGTCCCCCTTTACATCCATGAGTTCTTTTGAAGATTCGGGAAACTTGAAACCCTAAGAGGAATGTCCAATAGTTGAAGCAATTTGAAGTTTCATTTTTTTTCCAAGCAAGCTTGAGACGATTCCAAAATAATCTTCTTAACTCAAGGTATCAAACCACAATCTCTTCTTATCAATAATTTATTAATCACCTTTTATTATTCAATTTCTTTCCTTGTAACAATCCACATTTTTTTAGGAAATGTCCAAGCTCTACTTAGGGTTTTAGGACAATATTTCATTCAACGGGTGAACAAATTAGGACCAAAATATGGAGAGACTGGAAAGCACTTTTTTTAATCAAGCCAATGAAGATGTAGTTTCATTGTGTTTTTCGATAATTTAATGGAACTCGGGAAGTGGTGGGAGTATGTGCTAAAGTAGAAAGGAGAGGGAGGTCAAGTTGGGTCAAGTTTCTTGGATAGGAGAGAGAAAGCTACTATGGGGGGGAGAGAACAAGGACGGATGCGTTGAGCAAAGTCTAGGAGGCGTCCATTGCAGGTATGAGAACATATAGACAGTTGATTTCCTTTTCTATTCTACGTTGGTTCTTTACTCCTATAGACAATTGATTATTATTGCCAGTACTTAAACATTAAAGGTTTTGTGGTTCAACTATTAGAGAGTTGTATGAATTGATTATTGTGGTTTCATTTTCATTGCTCTGTTTTTCATTTAGGTTACATGTTATGTTTCTGTTTAGCTTTTAATTTACTAGCTTTCCATATTTTGTGGTTCTTTCTAATATGGCTGGGCAGAGAAGCTATATCACAAGAGAGAGTGATTTCTCTTCTTGGGGCTTATTTCCTCTAATTCTTTTCTTTGTTTTTCTTTTCATTTTATGGTTCTTCTTTTTCTAGATTTTCTTTGGACCACTATTGCTCAATGGATTTCTAGGTGGGAGATGCTATAGGTGTAGGTTGTAGGAGTATGTTGTGTGGCTGCTATCGGTGCTTTGTGTGTGTCTTTATTCCATTTATGATGGTTCTTGGAGATGAAGTAAAACATGAGAAATATGACAAATATGTAAGCAAACATAGCAAAAACCAAGATATCCCTCAACAAACTAGCCACAAATTGCATCAACAACCCAACATCTATCGTCTCAACACAAAACATGCAATTTGTGGAGGAAAGATATTGCGTGTTTTGTGTTGGAGGAGAGATGTTAGGCAGTTGATGCAATTAATTTGTGGCTAGTTTGTTGGAGGATATCTTGGTTTCTGGTTTGTTTTCTTACATATTTGTCCTACTTTGCTTCATTTTTACTATTATTATAATAATGATGTGCTAGCTTCATTTTTTTTTATTGATCACACTTATTAAGATCATTTTTAAAGTCACATTATTATCATATTCCTATTATCACCATTTTACCTTTTTTTTATATACCTTTTATTTAGTTACATAATTTACCACTATCTAATGATATTATTTGTTAAGTTCCATGCTCTTATTATTACTATTCTTTTATATTTTTATTATTATTTTTTCATCAGTTTTGTCCACGTTATTATTCTTCCAATTTATGTTCTTTATTACTTATTCATTTTAATACTAATGTACTTTATGTCAATTCATAGTTGCATGTTATTGATCCATGTTTTTCATGATAATGCTAATGCTCATACTTGCTCACATATTTCTAGTTTTCTTACACACACTTTGCCATGTTTATTAAATGTTAGAATTTACCTCACTCACCACCATGCGCCCACCACCATGTGTTATCACCTTTTTCTCTCCCTTCACTATCACCACACATTCTATTCAATTTCATGTTCAATTTTTCTATGGATTATATATATATATATATATATACATATATATATATATATATACATACATATATATGTATATATACATATAACCAAAATTTATTACTTACATTCTTTCAAGCTTTCTCCTATCACTACATATCTCTACATTTCTTTTTCCGCCATCACATTACTTTTCACTAATTTCTTGGTTCAACACTTCACTAAAAATAAATAAAATCAATTTTTAAAGGCTTCTGAACCCATGACCTAAAGTTTAGTTTGTGTTCTTGATGAAGTTTGATTTAATGGTTATATATATATAGATATAACAAATAAAACTCTTATCCAAAGGTTTGAACCTTGACATAAAGTTTAGCTTTGTGTTCGGATGACAAAGATTTAATGGTCACGATTTTACTTTCTTTAAAAAGTTTAACATATACATGTTATTACATACATAGATATATATATATATATATATATATAGAGAGTATAGATATACATATATATATATATATATATATGTGTGTGTGTGTGTGTGTGTGTGTGTGTGTGTGTGTGTGTGTGTACATGTTAAACTCTTAAATTAATGCTAATAAGTATTAAGTAATTGTTTATTTTTTTTAAGTATAAACTAAGTCACTACTACTAGTTAGATATTTTGGGAAGCAAACAACAGATGCATTTTACATATGGATTGTGAAGAAGCCTTGTTTTTTGTTTTTTGTTTTCATATCCATTTCCATTGGAATTTTTAGTTTTAACCTTTTGTTTTCTTCTGTTGTTTTTAGACTTTCACAATATGATGATATTAGTGTTTGATGCAATTTTTGAATGGACCATAAATGACAAACTTGAAATTTTCCGACTCACTCAATAATCAAAATGAAACTTATTTTTTATTTTAAAAATAATAAAATAAATTAAAAACTCTTTAATAACTTTCTTTTTGTTTTTAATATTTCATTTAAAGTTTGAATTATGTCTCTATGATCAAGTTAAATATACAAGTATAATGAAAAATATGATACATCGTTTTTTATTTCAAAATTTTGAAATATTTTTAAAGAATATTAGGTAATGAAATCTGAAAATAGATATCATTTAGGCTTCCAAACTCATGTCGTTTATAATATTTTGAAAATGCAGATATGTGCTACCAAAATATGATATACTTTTCTTAACCTGCCTTAATAATTATGAGGTAATGTGTCTTAAAAATTATAAACCAAAAGTTTTTACCTTTATGGCTAGAGATTTGCTATTTAGCTAAACATCTTAAGTTACAACAAAATTAGTTGCTCGAGCAGCAATGATATCTTTGTTGTAAAACAATTTGGTAATTAGTAGTTGATCCTAATTCCTATTGTTTCATTTTTCTTTATGCTTTTCCCTTGAGTATATAAATTGAAAGTATTGAATCAACTCTTATTTCCTTCCTTGTATTCTCATCCCAAATTATTTTGGTTCATTAATAATGCTATGTGTATAAACCATTTCCATATCCCAAGGCATATGGATGCAATCAGGTAAATCATCAAAATATCTTTGAAAGTATTGTACACAACCATTAGGTTGCCTCTTTTGCATATTTACTGCTCTCTTTTAAATGTATGGATCAAAATTGCTATGGTAATAAATACTCACATTTACAATGCTTCACATAGTATTAGAAAATGATATTCTTCATCATCTAGTATTCATGAAACAAATAATAACATTGTTAGAATAGAATCCTCACACGTATTTGACTATGACCTCATTATTCATTTCAACTAATGCAACCTTTCTTCATCTATAATTAGGTTAGTGACAGAGCACTCACACCTTGAGAGTACAAGATTATATGTAAGTTGAGTAGAAGATCAAATATAGATTCCTTTTCATTTATATATATTTGAAAATAATTAAGATTTAGATTTCTTTAATTTTTTATGAATATAGAAGTTTTAATATTTGCATTCAAATATGGATTCATGAGTTTAGCTTATTGCTTTAGTTTGGATGAGGATTCATTTTACTATAGGTTAAATCATGTATTCAATGTATAACCTTACTGTTAAATAAATAAACACTGGTCATATATGAACAAAGAATGTGTTTTTTTTTTTTTAAGTATAAATTTCTAAATCTTTTTATCTATATTATTTTTCAAAGGTTTGCATCCTTCCTTGCCTTTCTGACATACAGGTGCCCATTACAAACAAGCTCCAATCCACTATTGAAGGTATAGATATTGATCATAGTGTTTCCTTTTTGATGATCAATTGATTTTCTTTATAGATTGATTTAATACTATATTTATTTATTTTTATCCTCAGGCCAAGTGTGAAATGAAAAGGTTATTATGACATTTCCTCAGATTTTAACTTTTAAAAAACATAGTCCCTAAAATCAAACTATAAATGACTTCATACAAATTTTGAAAGAAACACAGAGGTCATATTCGATAAACTCTAATGTTTAGGTACCATTACAAATTATGAGGAAAATTAGAAAGAAATTTGACTAATATTTCATATTTGTTTTTAAAATAATTTTGAAGTCCGTATTTTCTCGCATCCTGTTTACGAAAATGAAGCTGGATATGTACTCAATTTATCGGGTGTTTCCCTCTTATCTTACAATATTGGCTACACTTACAAAGAGTTTAGCTTGTTAATATTTAGGGAGTAACTATGTTATTATTGCTTTACTTTTTTCTTATCAAATGTTAAATGTAAGCTAACATTTTTTTCTACTTGGAATAGGTTGGGTGACTGGGAAGAACAACACCCTTGAGAGTACAAGATGATGTACAGGACTTATATTTTATTTAATGTACATATGCCAAATTATATCCACGAATTAAAGTAATTTATAATTTATAAAAGGATATGTGCTTTTTTTTTTTTCAAATATTAGAAAATCGTAGTTAGATTCTCTTAAATTCTGATATTAATATAAACATTGATACTTAGATTTAGTTTGATTCGTAATTTAGATATGATTAATTTAGGCAATATGTTAAATTATATATGGTCAAATATTTCATATGCGAATTTGATTTAAAAGAAAAGAGCATTTTTCACATACACCAAACAAACTTAACATATGTTGAATACAATCTTGACAATCGTAGAAGAAACGTTGGTAGATGATACACTAATTAGATATTATCATCTTGGTCATATTTATATGTCAGTTAGCATTATATTTTTCTTTGACACCGCATAGAGATGACACAGTAAACATTGACCTACCTTAAATATATATACTTTATCTTTTGACGGTGAAAAAATCGTCATTGAAGACATTTTTTTCTTGTAAAGGTATGAAACTTATTAAATTTATTTTATTCACAATAAAAATACACTAAATATTTTAACCTTTAAACCTATCTCAATAAAAGTCTTCACATCTCTTAGAGAGATGTTTCCCAATTATAATGCCAGCTCATTTCCCTGTTTCTTCAAATTATAAATGCAAGCATGTAAGTAGATATTGTTTGACCTGTAGGAAATAAAGGGCTACCTACAGGAACCAACCTGAAAAAAAGTAATGTTAAACATAAAAATAAATGGGAGAACCAATCATAATGATATTAATAACATAAACACATACAAACTTGAAACAACAAATGTCACACACCACACAAACACCCACAATAATACAAGATAAAATTATATAGAAAGTACCTCATTATACTTTCAACCCAATCAATAGTCCTCTTGTTCCACCAAAGATGATGCCGCAGTAAAGAACTAAGATCGTAGTACGTGTCCTATAGCGTGTGGTAGGGTTAGGTCATCCTCACTATGTGCACCTAAAGTGGTCGGTATGCTGCTCATAACTATAAAAAAATATATGGCGAATATACTTAAAATTTAAGTAAAAAATATTAACACAGTCTTACATTAATTATAACATTAAATATTTTGAAATAGTGTCTAATACAAATTAAAATATAAAAATGAATTTTGTTAATAGATATCTGTCACAAATTGGTCACAAATCGGTCATAAAATTGTAACGGAATTATGTTTTAGTCACTATTTCATGATTTGACTGAGAATCTAATACCTCAGACATAGCTATTAAAAAAAATCATTTTTATATTTGATATTAACTGTATTATATGATTTTTCTAAATATATCTATAACAAAAAATATCATAAAACTATTAAGTATACTAATATTCATTCAACAACATTGTAAATATCTTGAATTCAACCCATAATAATCGAGCTAATCTTGAATATATAATTTAACAAATTTTCAATTAGTTATGTTCATTGGTGACTAATATAAAATTAGAGAAAATATTATAAATTTTTATAATTTCCTAAATTCTTGTAACCATACAGATACATATTATTTATTACAATATTTGGTATACTTTATGAATTATGTAGCACAAAGTGGTATAATAAAACATAAAATATTGAAATATCACAAATTTTAAAAATTAAAAAGTATGTATAATATAGTATAATATATATTAATAATAAAATTTAAAATTTGTCTATAATATTTTTAAATATACAAATATTTTGAAATAGCTTGCAATGCAATATTAAATATATATTTACAATATATTTTGAAATAGTGTATAATATAATTTAAAATATAATAAAGAATTATTTTTAAGATATACATGTCACAAATCCGTCACAAAATAGTGATGAAAAGACATTTCTGTCACAAAATTGTGACGGAATGAAAATTCCATCACTAAATTTTCTGACGGAATACAATTTCTATCACTATTTTGTGACGAAACTAAATTTTCATCACAAAATTGTGACGAAACTTTGTTTCCGTAACTATTTTGTAACGGAAATATCATCCGTCATAAATTAAATTTAATGAAGCCATTTATTTTATAATTTATTTAGTGATGGATTGTTTTCCATCACAAAAATCCGCCATAAAGTAGTCTCAATTTCATTGCTAAAATTTTTGTGCCACCTTCTCACCATAATTTATTAACGGATTTTTTTTTGTCACAAATCCGTCGTAAACAAATGTCCGTCACTAATACTAATTTCGGTCATTATTTCTATTGCCAATTTCGCTGCCAAAATTTCCGCTACTTATTTTATTCTTTGCAGTATGCATCAATATTTTCTTAAAATACTTCAATATATATATATATATATATATATATATATATATATATATATATATATATATATATATATATATATATATATATATATGTTATTGCCAAAGAATTGTTTTTTTTAGCAAAAGAAAATATTAACTTAAACATATGTGAATCCTTATTTAACTCATATTATATTTTTATCATTTGTAATAACTACTTTCCTTTAATATCATGATCCTACAGGATCTTTTATCTAATTTCTTTACTTTATTCATTTTTAACTTTTTAGAAAATAATTTTTCATTTTCTTAATTAAGTAATGGTTCCTTTTTTTTTTTTCTCAATTCATTTTCTCAAAAGTTGAAAATCGTACTATCCAATATGTTTTCAAAATTTATTTTATTTTATTTTAAAATTAAAATAGCCTTTTAAAATCAAAGTTATTTTTTATAACAAATAATGCGACGCCCATTTCCTGTGAGTCCGTTTGACAACCCAACTCAAATGAACTATGAATGTAGGTGATGAGTATCTTAAACACTCATTTTATCCTTCATGTTTTTAGTTAGTTTTTCTAGTATTTTTATGTTAAATAAGTGCCCTCAATGCTCTAAAAGTTCACACTTCATGATCAAAGTCACCTATTTCCAGAATTGTGCAAAATTGGTGGAAAATCAAGTACATGTATAACAGAGAGGCTACTGAATTTTGACATTTTCAAACATCATATGAGCTCATTGCATCAAGCCATATATGGATGAATTCACACTCAAGAGCTTTCCAGTGACAAGAACACCAAAATTGAGTTCGAATAAAGAAGTTATGTTCCAAAACTTGGAAGAAAAACAAGAAATATTGCAGCACCCCAGCAGGAGAGGCTACTGTATTTTTTGAATTTTCAGATATCATATGAGCTCATATTATATCAATCCATATATGTATGGATTCTACACTTCAAGAGATTTCCAATCTGAGATCAAGAACACCCAAATCGGAGTTCAGATGATGCTATGGCCTTACGGTTGAGCAAAACACAGACTACAAAAGAACGTCACGACGTTGAGAATCAACGTCGCGACGCTACAAACAGTAGCATCCGGACGTCGCGACGTTGCACGACGCCGCGACGTTCGGGCTCTGCTTTTGGGTGGATTTTTAGCCCATTTTGAGCGCAAGATAGTGGAGAGTTTTAAGCTCAAACCCGAAAAAGACGAGGATGAGGGGCGGCGAGGGCTCACAAGGACTTCTCATTCCACACTTTTGGGACCAAGGAGCAGGTTGGGAGTCAGTTTGAAGATTTGGGAGAAGATCATGAGATTTGTGGAAGAAAAATCCGAGACTCACCATCATTTGATCATTATAGTTTTTCTCCTCTTTTTTCTCATGTTTTATCCTAAGTTTATGATGTATCAAACCTCTATCATGCAAATTGCAAATCTATAGGTTTTGGTTGTATATTGAACATAGTTTTATATCTATTTGTTAATGTTCCGTTTTCTATTGTTTCGTGGAATGCACCTCTCATTGATCTCATACTGGTTCTATTTATTATTATTGATTTCTCGCTAATCTCAATGTGGTGAGTGGTTCTTTGCAAGATCTGAGAAGGGAGTAAAGAACTAGACATAGATGAATCAACCTAATTAGCTTGATAGTGTAGAAATTATCACTAGAGGCGGTGAGACTTTTCGATCTTAAACATCTCTAATTGTCGAGCTGAGAATAAGACTCATGTTAGTTGCAGGTTATTTGACCTCTGCAGAAAGGCTTATGTAATTAAATTAGATTTAAGAAATGCTTTGAAAAGCATTTTCATAAAAACAATAGAGAATTTTTGACTTAGATCTAAGAGGATTGTCTCACGCACCAAGTACTCCTAGTGAATTTATCATCTCTTAGCATCCTTAGTTGCAACTTCATTAGTTAGATTTATAAATTTCATTAGTTTGCTTAAATTTTGTTTTTACTATCACAATTGTTAGTTTTGGATATTAGAGAAGTATTATAATTTTGGTACTTAGCATCCCCATTTTCCCATGGATCGACATCCGTATTTTGTGGTACACTCCTTTATTACTTGACAAGCGATACTTGCGCCGGAATAGCACTCTTTATATTTTCTCGCACACTATATACACATTACAAAATACGCCTATCGCAGTGGCAATCTCGACACTCCTCACCTAAAATCGGGCAGAGTCTCCTTTGTATGGGGAGTTCTACCCAAAGTACAAACCTCGGTCCTAATAAGTTTGCTGCAATGACCACACAAGGTCCACATGCTAGCAAAATAATGACCACTTAGGCCCCGCATCAATACCTCACAAATACATCAACTATACAAGAATAGTTCAAGAGTTAATAAATTACTTCGACAAACATATATTAAAATTCACAATTCTAATACATGTTATAATAATATTGTCATGTTTATTTTCTTCTATCACTTAATTTCTAGTGAGCGCCGCTCCTCTTGCACACTACTCCAGACCCGAATGGTGATCCCTCGACAGGGTGAACAAAGCCTAGTAGAGATAATTTTTTACATGGGTTACTCCCCACCGAAGTGCACATGCATGGCAAACAATCACATTCAAGCAATTACATGAACCTACTCGAATGTCTACATGACCGATCCCGTATCTCAAGTCCCTGTCCAAATCCTCACATATGCCTGTCGAATGCAAACAGTAAAATCACAGCCAAACAAGCTTTTGTCTTCTAAACTCACTCATCGACCCCGACAAAATATTGACTACTCCTCCGAGGGCTTAATTACCGGATATTTCTCCAAAACAGCCATGGTCCTCATCCGGCGATCATCGACAACTCTCCAATGCAATGGAAAAACTTCCTGAAATTTTCAAACATTTTCGCTTTTCTTCAATTTCATGTCATGCATTAACCCTAATATTCTAAGGTGCCTACAGATATGGAACATTTACGCTAATTCCAACACGCTTATGCCGATATATTCACATGCATATATATTAACATAATTAAATCACATAAAAATTGTTATGCAAATTCTCAATCAATTACACCAAAATTAGCTCATGGACTAATTATCAAACACGAGCACCAATTTGAACCACCAACCAAACACACATTTCACTGAAAAAATTGTCAATATCCATGCACACGGAAACTTCGTTACCGCTCATGACTGACAAATAGTGGAATTTTCTCCACTCTGGCTCAAAGCTTTGAGATCTATTTCACGCCAAAACAAGCCTTAGAACATTCCTAACCATTTACATAGCTCTTAGCCAAATATTAACACAAGTAGGAAAAGATCCCTACTCTTCTCGAGTCAGCGTAATCCCACAAATCGATGCTCATGTATTCTCTCCGCGCAAAGCAACTTTACTTTCTGTCTGGCCGAGAACCGACATCCGATTGACTGCAAATCTAGACAGATGCGTTCTCTCAAAAATCAAAATCCATCCATCATCAATTTTCCCCGCACGCTTTTTGTTCTAAAGAAGATGAACACTGCTCATCTTTTGTCTTTTCCTATTAACATTTCATTTCACTCCCATCATGTCCCTTTCTTCTAGATTTTTGACACTTGGCACTTCCTAGGCCGCCCATTTAATATTCTACTGCGCAACATGTGTCACATGAGCACACAGTGAGTTACTTTTGTCACATCACATGTCTCTCTTAAACCGGGTTTCCATTTGACCCGACACCCTAAGTGGTTTAAAACTTGAATTCACTGCCTCGAATTCTACAAATTCGACGTGGTAGCCAGATTGCGAGACAATTCAACTGTATAACCGCTTCGTTTATCCAGACTAGAAAAATTTTAGATTTTACCGAAATTACCGTTCTTTACCTTTTTCGTAAATTGTACTTTTCTCGGTCTTACATTCTCCTCTTAAAAGGAATTTCGTCCCGAGCTCTGACAATCATAACAACTCATATGCATATGCAACATGCACTGCACTTACGCATGTAAACTAGTCATTTAAATATTAAAAACGACTAAAACCACATACTCTTCATCCCAAACAAAGAAGTGATAAAAAAAGGACCCACATCGTGTCCTCGGGCCCCACGTGACTCTCCACTCCACGTGCCGCGAGGCACCTCACTAGCCTCACGGCCTGCGTCGCAAAACCGATCCCGTCGCATCCATAATGCACACCGGTCCTCCCCGAAGGTCCAATCCGCGCTAACCTCAATCTCTCCCCAACCATCACTTCATATGAGCTTCTCGGATTCGGAGTGTACCCTCCTGAGCATGGAGACGCGGAAATACCCTCGTGACACCCGACATGCCAGGGCGGTAAAGCCAACCGACACGCTACATCGGCGGCCTACCCTCGAGCGCATCCCCGAAGGCTCCAATAAACCCGGCGATAACTCCCTCGCTTGGCCGAACCTCGACCCCACTCTCTCTCTTAGGCATCACCTTCAAGAAGACGTGATCTCCAACCCCCGAACTCTATGCTGGTCGAGACGTTGCACATCCGCATAACTCTCTCGGCCGTTCAGCCGTGAGAAGACTGTCAGATTGCCACCTTCTGAGGCATCTCTAATCATATCAAGACTAGTGATGGAGCTCTTTCCCACCTCTGTCCAACATAATGTTGATCTGCATGGCCTCCCATACAATGCCTCATATGGTGCTATCAGTATACTCGCCTGATAACTGTTATTGTAGGCAAATTCCACTAAGGGCAAATGCTCTTCCCAGCTACCCTTATGATCCAGGACGCATGCTCGCAACATGTCCTCTAACACCTGTATAGTCCTCTCTAACTGACCATCCGTTTGTGGGTGGAAAGCTATACTCATGGTTAGCCGTGTGCCCATAGCCTTTTGGAAACTCTTCCAAAAATGTGTTGTAAACCTCGGGTCTCTATCCGATACTATGGATACTGGTTCTCCATGTAGCCGGACTATCTCTTGAATATACAACCGGTAGAATCTCTCCAATGTGAAAGTCATCCGCACGGCTAGAAAATGTGCTGACTTCGTGAGCCGGTCCACTATCACCCATACCACATCATGTCCTTGTGGTGTCCGTGGCAAGTGGGTCATAAAATCCATCGTGACGTGCTCCCACTTCCACCGCCCACCTCCAATGGTCGGCAGCCCCGCTAGCTTCCCGGTGCCCTGGGCCCCTTTAACTCCGTCGACACGTGAGACATCGGGCCAACAAAAGTCCCTACGTGTCTCTTCTCATCCCTCTCTAGTGGCACGCACAAGATCCCGTGTACATCTTCGTACACTGATGCACAAAGAACCGAGAGCAAGAACTTCCCCGAGAATCTCCTCTCTCAAATCGGTCAACCGGGGGAACCACTTACCCGTCTCTCTCTATACCGAAGACTACCATCCGCTGGATAAACAACTCGTCACCCCGCATCGACCGCACCTGGCCCCCGATGGAGAATACCTGTCCCGCCCCTCGACTCAATCACTCGCCTAATAGAGACCGTAGCCACTAAACTCCCCAACGCACTCGAGCCTCACGCTTGCCATACCGTGAGCGCCAAACCGGTCCTATAGTCTCTTCGAGATCTGGCCACTCCCCTCGAAGCTATACTTAACCAATGCTCCCGTGGACTCGACCGTGAGTGCATCAGCCACCACATTTGCCTACTGTGATGGTAATGCAAAAGTGAAGTCATAATCCTCTGTGAACTCCATCCATCCTCGCGTTACTCTCATATTGAGGTCCCACTGGCTATGGAAAATATACTCGACTTTTTATGGTCCAGTGGCATTCTAACTCCGCCGTATACACACAACCTCACACACATGTCATAACCCCATACGCAGGGGTAATTTTACCCATGATTCTTCAACTGACGGAACCATAAGCCACTACTCCTCCTCGACCGTGATCAAACACATCCTAATCCGGCCCTCAGGCATCAAGCAATACACTTATGTACCCCCCCGCCCCATCCGGACTATCAAGATAGGAGCCAGAGGCCTTCTTCAACTCCCGAATGCCCCTGCACTACTATCCTAACTTCAAACTTAACCTCCTTTTGGGTCAATCTCGTCATAAGTGCCACTAATCGGGAGAAATCCTCAATGAATCTCCTGTAGTACCCAGCCAATCCCAAGAAACTGCGTATCTCAAAGACTTACTTTGGCCTCTCCTAACTCATCACGGCCTCGACCTTCGTCCACTGATTAAGCCTGATATCGACACCCATATGTCCTAAATCTCACCTCGTAAGCCAAAAACTCGCACTTATCAACTTTGGCGCATGTACCTGATGATCTCTCAAGAACTAACACGATCTCAATGATACCATGCTCCCATCGGGAGTAGATCAAATGTCATCCATCATCCACGAAGATTACGACAAACTGATTTGGGGATAGGGTTGGAATACCCTATGCATGAGGTCCATGAATGCCGTTGGCGCATTCGACAATCCAAAGGGCATCACCATAAACTCAAAGTGCCCATAACAGCCCTAAATGTTGTCTTAGGGATATCTATCTCCTAACCCTCACCGATGGTAACCAAGGGTCTATCTTGGAGTAGACTCGTGCTCCTCTCAACTGATCAAACAAATCATCAATCATCGGCAATGGGTACCGATTCTTGATCGTAACCCTGTTCAACTGCCTGTAATCAATGCACAATCGAAGGGTCTTATCCTTCTTCTTCACAAATAGAACCGGAGCACCCCATGGTGAAGTGCTCGGTCTAATGAACCTTGTCCAAAGAGCTCCCGTGAGCTTGGACCTCTCGAGTTCCTGAAACTCAACTGGTGCCATCCTATGCGGAGTCATAGAGATGGGAAAAGTATCAGGGTGTAACTCGATACCGAAGTCTACAACCCTCTGCGGAGGCAATCCCAGTAGCTCATCCGGAAAAACATCCTTATACTCGTAGACTATTCGAGGTAGATCTAAGTCTGGTCTCACCTCGTCCTCTAGGGTAAGGCTTGCTAGCCAACCCGCTAACTGTCCCTAACACCAGACTGCACAATCGTCTCGCAAATTTCATTTGTCCCCCGAAATACAACGCGAGTACTGGGCCTGCGGTAGGGCAAGAACCCTCCCACACTCAATAGATAACGACTCAAGCTCTCGCCACCAATCCATCCCCACATGACATTAAATTCCTCGACATGTCTATGACCCAGTCTACCGTGAGAATCCCCACATCTCTAACTCATAACCATGATATCATCCCTATTTCACTCTAATCCCTAGGAGAACTCACATACAAGGGCTCCTCCATTTCAACCTCTAAGTCCAACTCTATCATTAACCGATGCAGTTATCTCTAAGGTGTAAACACAAATTTCGAGACACTATTTATACTCAAAAAATTTTATACACTATGTTCATGCATTCATAGGTAATGTAAGACAATAATTTCATATTTTAAATTTATGAGTACAACAAAAAATTTTATTTTATAAAATTTTACTTTATTTTATTTTATTTTTTAAAAAATATTTATTTTATTTTATATATATATATATATATATATAATTTTCCAAAGATAACAAAAATATTTATTTTAAATTTTTTTTCCCGTTTACACATTGTAAAAACTTAGAAAAATTTTCTCCTCAACACACCCATTCATCCCGTGGTCCCGCCATCCCAATGCAGATCACACCCACAAACCAGGAACAAGAGTTCTAATGCAACCACACTGTAAAATCTGACCCATCTCACAAACAACCCATGTCTCAAAACTGAAGCACCGGGGAATCAGGGAATTTTATTCTCCCTCAACTGACCATTCCTGTCAAATTGTCACCCATGTCATTTCCTGACCCATGTTCAAATTGATTTGCTGCATGCCAACAATAATCAACTCATATCACAAATCAAATCACATCGCATTTCATTCAATTAAAACACGGTGATATATTGATCATCTACTATCGTGGAACCAAACCGTATTCCTAACTTATTGACACTAAGCTCTAGGTATTTATAAACCTAGGCTCTGATACCAAGCTGTGACGCCCCATTTCCCGAGGTCCGTTGACAACCCGTCAACCCGTAGAATACTCGTGAATGTCGAGTAACCCGACACCTCTCATGAAAATCGAGTAGAGTCTCCTTTGTACGGGGAGCTCTACCCAAAGTACAAACCTGTCCCAACAAGTTTACAATGACCACACAAAGTCCATATGCGAGTAAAATAATGGCCACTTGGGCCTCTGCATCAATACTCACAAAATACATCAACTATATGCAATAGTTCAAGAGTTAATAAATTACTCTTCATACAAACATATATTAAATTTACACTTAATACATGTTATACAACAATATCAAAGCCACAACCCATTTTCTTCTATCGCGGCCCTAGTGAGCGCCCCTCGGCCCCCTCGTGCACACCCCCCGCACTGAATGGTGATCCCTCTACTGCAGAGCAAAGCCCTGAGAGAGATACTCTCCTATATGGGTTACTCCCCACCAAAGTGCACATGCATGGCAAACAATCACATTCAAGCAATTACATGAACCTACTCGAATGTCTACATGACCGATTCCGTGTCTCAAGTCCTCACCGACTCCCTCACATATGCCTAAGCCGAATGCAAGTAAAATCACAGTTTTCAAAACAAAAGTTTTTTGTTCTCGAAAACTCACTGTCGAATTTTAGTAAAAAATATTGGACTACCCTCCAAGGCGAATTGCTGGATATTTCTCCTAAACAGTCATGGTCCTCATCCGAAGTGATCTATTGGACAACTCTCCAAGGCAATTCTTCGAAAAATCTTTCTTGAAATTCCTTTCACAAACATTTTCGTTTTTCTTTCAATTTCATGTCATGTACTCACTCCTAATATTCTAGGGTGCCCCAGTGCATATGGAATGCATGATGCCAATTCCAACACATTTATGCTAATATATTCACATGCATATATATTAACATAATTAAATCACATAAAAATTGTTATACAAATTCTCAATCAATTACACCAAAATTAGCTCACATGAGCTAATTAACAAACACGAGCAATTCAATTTGAATCACTCAACCAAACACATTTTCACACCAAAAATTTCGTGTCACTATTCACGTGAACAGTGAAAGCCTCGGGTTACTGTTCACGACAACACAAATAGGAATTTTCTCCACTCGATTCAAAGCTTTTGAGACCGAGTTTACGACTAAAACAAGCCTCAGAACATTCATAACCATTTACATGGCTCTTAGCCAAAGATTAACACAAGTAGAAAAAGATCCCTACCTCTTGGAGTTGTCAGAACTCCACCAAATCGGTGCCCCAATGCAGCCCTCGGGCCACAGAGCAACTTTACTTGCCCGTCGAGAACCGGGATCGGGTCCGATTGATCGAAAATCTAGAGAGAAGGTGCTCTCTCTCTCTCTAAAAAAATCAAAATCCAGCCATTGCATCAATTTTCCTCTCCTGCACGGTTTTTGGTCTCTTTTGAAGAAGATGAATACTGTTCATCTTTTGTCTTTTCCTTATTAACATTTCATTTAATTCCCATCATGTCCCTTCTTCTAGATTTTTGACACTTGGCACTCTCTAGGCCGTCCATTTCCATCATCTCTCTACTCATGCAACATGTGTCACATGAGTACATGTAGTGAGTGACTTTTTTCACATCACATGTCTCTCCTACCCGTTTTACTTGCACTACATCCTAAGGCTCGAAAATTTGAAATTCGATTGTCTCGAATTCAAGAAATTACCAGTAGCTAGATTTCGCGAGATGATTCCAAATGTTGTATTCCGTTTCACATCCGATCTAGAAAATTTAGATTTTACAGAAATTACCGTTTTACCCTTTTTCAGAAAATTGGAATTTTCTCGGGTCTTACAAATAATTTTGTTTAAACTTTGTTTGCATCATTTTTTCCATAAAAAAGTTAGATAAATCTAAACTACCATGTGAGATAATTGATTATGACTCAATTAATTGAACTTTCCTTATTATTATTATTATTATTATTATTATTAGTATTAGTATTGTTATTCCAACACCTTTTTTTTTAGCCTATAAAAAAGGACGAGACTAACTTCAAATCATTGTGCATCAAAACAAAATCAAATGAGTTTACTTGGAAAACTTGTATAGTTGATTCTTTTCTAGAAAACTTTGGTCCTGTTTGGCAACTAGTCGTTTGCTGTTAGCTGATAGCTATTTAATTGTATAAATGACCAATAAGGGCATTGACACAATTTATTGTTGAGTGTTTTTTTATTAATAATTTAGATTTATAAGATGAGTTTATTGGAAATAAGGAATATTACTATTGAAGAATTAAAACATCGTTAACAAATAAAAGATTAGTCATTTTAAAATTTTAAAATATACAAATTTCTTGAGTTGCTAATTTGTAAAAATATTAACCTTGTGCAAATAGATAAATATTAATATTGGTTTATCAATAGAGTTGTAAATTAGTGATAAATATGTCATATTCTTAATATGTTAATTTCATCATAGTAATTAGATACTAATTATTGAAGATGGAACAACTAGCTAGTGAGGCCTCATAGGGTTTTCTGGGAACTTTAAGTTAAGAGCGGTAATTATTGACAACTTTGGGATAAACTTATCTTTTCAACTCCACATATGCAATTATTTATTTGAAAACGCTGCTCCCAGTAGTATTTTTTAAACTAATGTATTGGCCCAATCCACTATTCCAATAATCTCTTCACCAAATAGCAGTATTAGAAGTTTTGATTGGTCAATCCTCTAAAATTGGTCAAATCTTCTAATTTTGGCACAAAACGCTCTCCACCAAACGAGGTCTTTGTCTCAATGGAAAACACATGTGAGACTTACAAATCGTCTAGGCTCGGGATCAAAGCTTACCATATGCTGTCAATCCAGAGATGATGATATTGGCACACATATTCTTCCCCATAATCACTATTTCCAGTGGTCTTTCAATCCTAATTTTTTTTTTATAGGGAATACATTTTTATGGGAATGAACCACGAATAAAGGAAAAAGCTTCACTATGAATTTGAGATGAATTACAAAGTACGGCTAATAGGGAATGAACGGCTCGGCTAGCCCCTCTGTTACCACAATAGATTCCTATTTTTTTCCCAATTTTTTCTTTTCACAAAAGTCATACCGTTGGCCTTCGGGTAGAACATAAGCCCAAAACCAAATTCAGGTAACAAAAAACAACAATCACAATCTAGGGCGTTGTCATTCGATGCTTACGATCAAGTGAGGGATAAATTTAACTGTGAGAAACATTGCTTTTGGGATGGTCCATGCTTGCTTAAAGAAGAAGGTGGTTACGACACATGCTACAAGTGGAAAAAGAAAAAAGATGCAGGAATCGAGCAAGGACTGAGCAAGCATATGCATATGCCATAGCAACATACTTATGGATGCTTGATAAGAAATTTTTTATTATCATTTCCATCTTTGTTTGTTACTCCATCCTATTTATATATAAATATATTTTCTTAAATAAGTTTGAAAGAAATATTGTAATAGTTTGAGATAGAGGTTGGTATTTAAGAAAAAGTACCCTACTTTTCTTTTTATGTAAAGTTGTTCTGCTTGACCTAAGTTCATATGTTCTTTTCACATGCATGTCATCTTGACTTAATGATAGATAAATTACTTAGAATGTGGATACTTACAGAGGAAGAATTACTTGGAGATCTTGTTTGTATTGCGGATCGACAAATTACAATGAAATGCCACTGATGCAATCTAGAATTTCTTCTTCTTTTGGTAGAGATTTTGAGTGCGGTTTTTTTTTTTATTAGAAGATCAGAGAGATTTTGTATAAAAACCTTTTTGTTTTATTAACTGCAGTTAACTTCCATTTAACTGCAATTTTAAATTCAAAATTGAGTTGGGTCATGGATCATGGGTCATGGACCCATTTTGGGCGACCCAACTCTAAAATCCAACATCTCCCACTCGCACGAAATGGGATCCATGCTCTCTCTTAATATCATATAAGAGAACATCATCTCTTATGCTCTCTACCAATTCATACAAGAAAAATAGATGGGTAACTGACCTGACATGCTTAGAGAGCTCTTTGCTATACATACATTGAAAATATATAGCTTCTCGACAAACAAAGATCATGGTAGACTTAAGTATCGGTACCTAGATCATTTTATCACATTAAGAATCTGACGATCTCAATCTTATATATCATATATTACTATTCACAATTATAGACACTTTCCTATAATTGGTATACCCGATGAATACAAACAAAATGTGATATGTTTAATGATCTTCCTCTTTTCTCAAATCTCTTAACTAATTTATTTGCTTTTCCGGTAGTGCCGGTTAAGTACAGATCTCTCCCTTAGTCCTTTGGTAACACTCTAAAATATGAAGTATTAAATTAAGTCTTAGAGTAGAATAGAGTCATAAGACTATAAATATAGGCTCTTATTCACTTAAGGTCTCACACATCAAAGCTGAGATATGAGCTTTGATTACCTATATTGGTCATAATTTGCACACATGGTATGAAACACGTGCTACGGTATTTTCTCCTTTCCCATGGAATGTATGTGCTATGTAAATGTATTAATACCGTGCGGATAGTTCAAGACAATTCTTAATGTCTAACTGGAGTTCTCTTGTCTGCTAACTTTCATGTTCATCGAGGCTGAATGTGACATAGACGGATAAAGTGAATTTTTATTCACTTACAATCTTTAATAAGATCATCTTGTTTGTTAACAGAGCGACATTCATTTTAAGCAGCTCTCGATTATCACTTAGATAATAAGCTTAAAATTGTCTCATCATCAACTACTAAAATAATGAGAATCGATTACTAGTGTGAGAGGGCCAATCTGCTATCTATCGAACATACTTTTCAATAAATCGAGAGTGTATTTTCAAAATAAACACTCACACATATAATGGCTTGTAACAAACATATTTATTATTTGAACATTAATACAACATGAACATTTGTTGAAACATTACAATAAGTATATCATATTCTCTATGATCCTTGAAGTTTCACATGCTTTATAAATATATCTCGAGGTCGGTTTTGTCGAGGATGCTGACCGACACGCGTGGGGATACTTCATGTTCACCAACTTCTTGGCCAGCTGCAACCATGTCTTTTACAAAGTTATACTTTATATCTGTGTTTGGAACTTTGCCATGATGCTTAGGGTCCTTTGTGTATGCTATTGCTGCTTGACTATCCACGAGTTCATAAGGCGGAATCAACACTTTTAGCATTTACGCAGTGATCAAAAAACTTTTGAGCCCTGATAGCTTCTTATCTTTACGTGGAAAAAGCTACAAGTCGACTTCCATTGTGAGACAAGGCTATACAGGATTGCTTCTTACTACTCCGTGATATAGCGCCGTTGTTGAGTAAGAAGATGTACAGAAGGTGAGCTTTCTCTCATCTAAGTCTCCTCCCCGATGTCCAGTGGTGTAACCTTTTAATTACGAGATCATTTTCCTTAAATAACACAATGAATAAGTAGCGAGTTCTTTTAGGTACCTTAGTATCCTTTTAACTGCTTTCCAATGTCTTGGTCTGAGTTGGCCCGATGTCGACACCATGCCCGACCTTAAACGAATATCAGGTCTTATTTTTATCATGGCATTAGGACTTCAAGCAGCGCTTGTATGAGGAACTTTCCTCATACTCTTCTTCTTGTGGAGTTTAGGACACATTCTTGACCTAAGACCTTCACCTTTAGCAATAGGGTATGAATGGGTTTGAATGCTACTGCATTTGGAATGGTCGAGGACCTTATTGATGTACGGCTCTTGCAGTAGCTGACGATAATTTCTTTGAGCGATCTGCGGAGATCTGCTCGAGGAATACCAGCGACTTCACCCATATCTTTCATCTAAAATTGGATGATAACCATCCTTTAATTTCATTGATATACTATTTGCTATTACCGACTATAAGTATATCATCAACATATAAATAATTAAACTTGTCCATGGATCTTTTTATATATATACACGATCTTGATCGATCATAATAAAACCATTTAATATGATGCGTATTATGGAAAACGAATATACCATTGTCTTGAGAAGGCTACTTTAGGTATATGGATTTCAAAGTCTGTTTGTTTTCTTGGCCTTCGTTAACAAAACCTACAGGCTGCTGCATGTAGATTTCCTCTTCTAAATCACCATTTAGAAATGCGCTCTTTATCCATTTGATGTAATTGAAGTCCATACTTGCTACGATATGGCTAGTATCAAACGAATTGAGGTGAATCTTACAACAGGAGAAAAAGTTTCCTCATAATCTATTCCTTCTACATTGTGTGTAGCCTTTGCTATAGTCTGTATTATGTTATCCCAATTATTGCCATCAATATACGCTTTGTTGAGAACCATTTATTCCCGATGACCTTGCGTCCTTCGGAGAAGATCAACAAGTTCCCAAATTTGATTTGATCTCATAGACTCCATTCTTCCTCCATTGCTTTTGTCGATTTTTCATGCTCCCGGGCGAAGAGCCTACGTGACATTCCTTGGCTCATCTTTTATCTTGTGTAATGGCTACAAGGCACCACCCTCGATGTCAAAGCATTGACGGCGGAATACCTTGTCTACCACTAAATGCGCAATTTGGAGTTACGGAAGAAACGATTCCTCTATTATCCTCAAATTGCTCCCACTTGGACGGGATCATTAAGTGTTTGAGTACTCCATTTCCCAGTTACTTCTATTTTGATCAGATCATTATCATTAAGCACTTGGAGTTGGAAACATATTTCCTAAAATGCTCCCATTCGAATGAAGTGAGTCTTGATCACCAAAATCCATGGTCTCATAGAAAGACAAGTCTTTATTGATATCACCTTGTTGAAGAAAATCATTCTCTAAGAATGTGACATCTCGTGATTCAAATTCTATGAGACTCCCACTATTGTGTTCACCTATAAACACATACCCTTTCGAATGTTTTGGGCCTCTTATAGAGATACATTTCTTTCCCAGAACCTGGTTACCATGGGTGCGGTGGCAATAAGTATAAGAGCCGCCTTTGTCCAGATATTAAAAAACACTTAGGTCGAGGTTTTAACTGTCCATAACTCATGTGGGTAGTGGGAAGGCGAAGCTTGCTAGGCACACGGTTAAGGATAAATGTGGCAGTTAATAGTGCATCACCCCAAAAAGTGATTGGCAAATTTGCCTATGCCATCATAGACCTAACCATTTCAAGGAGCGTTCTATTTCTTCTTTATTTCATTTTGTTGTGGAGTCATTGGAATAGTCCAGCGATGTTGAATTCCTTTTCATCATAGTTGAAATACAAACATCAGACAAATATTCCGACTCGATCGGTTCTTAAATGCTTTAATTTTTCTATCTAGTGATTCTCAACTAAGCTCATATAGCTTTGGAAACAACTTATTACCCCTCGATTTATGATTTATCAAATAGACAATACAGCGAGTATAATCATACGTAAATGAGATGAAATATGACCCCATGCCTTGCTCACATTCATTGGACCACGTATCGGAATGGACCAGTGCGAAAAGGGTGCGCTCTGAAGCCTTGCAAATGGTTTGGTACTTTACAGAGCGAGCGGTGCTCCTGATAAACGGATCTACTTTGTCATAATTAGGCGTGGCCCTTGTTTGGCAGCTATCTATTGATTTTGACCAATATGGCCAGTAGGAGCATTGCAGCGTAAATTCACGTCGATCTCGAGAATTATGTGAAGATGTTATCATAGAATAACTCAAATTACATTCATAATAATCCGATTATCCATGACAATAAAACCATTCAATACATAACGGATCCATAATGAGTAGTTCCTAGAGACAATTCAATATTGTTTCTTAGTAAGATACATATTAAACCCTATATTTGAGCGAGACGACAACGAAATTAAATTCAATCGCGGAGCATAGAGAACATCATGCAATAGTAATGTTAAACCACCTGCATAAGACTAACTTGCATGTACCTATCCTTAATTTGCAACTCTTGTTTCCCATAGGTCCCATTTGCCCCATGTGGTATTCGAAATTTCCACGAAAGGTCTCTCTATCCTTAGCTACATGGTCAGTTGCCCCGAGTCTCTGATCACGAAAGGATATGTATACGTTAGAAAAACGAGAACTAGCTCGTAAAGTTCACTAACTTTAGTATAGCGAAGAATACCTTCTTAGGTTGGCGAGCGATCTAGTGCAAATACCCTTTGGTGGCCACAATTGAAGCTCTTGATCTCTTGGCATTGTTTTTCTTCTTGAAAAACGTTTTCCTTTCTGTGGTCATTTTCCATGTTTCTTGTTGAAATGAGTTTTCTTCTGTTTTGTCTTGGAACCCACCTTGATACTTGCTTTGTATAAGCTTTTTCTTGACTAGATTCAACCACTTTTACATTTGTATTAAGTTTGGAAGATTCAATTCTTTCTTCTTCTAGCTCGAATGGCGCACCACATCATCTAGTGTTCGGATATTTCGTTTGTGGTCAAAATGCATCTTTATATGCTCGAAGACTGAGCGGAAGCGAATTACAGCGGATTTGTTGCTTTCGTCGGTCCAACACATGACCCCGGTCCTTTAACTCTAAATCATATTTGACATCTCACGTAAATGCTTTTTCATTGTATGATCGGTTCTTTTTGTAGGTGTGAATTTGATCGTGAGTGATCGAGTTTGATTCGATGTAGCACCAAACTTATTCTTTAAAGCGGACCACATGTCCATTGCCAAGTCATAATTTCTGAATTCTCGCATGATATCATTTTCCATACTGCTGAGCAACGTTATGCGAGCTAGAGAATTCTTTCACTTCCAGGCTTCATAAGCCTCCTGGTCTATACATGTTGGTAGTATTCCCTGCCTCAGGGCTCATCCGATGCAAATATTAGTACCACCAGGAAACTTCTTGCTCTTCGGTACATATTGAATCTTCATGCTCCGAATCGCAATTATCACAATTTAGCTTTTCACCTTTGGTATTTCGGCGACAATGTTTTGGATGCGAGAAGACATTGTGTTTGTAGAAACAAGTTCTATGGTAAGACATAAATTGCGGTATTAATGTTTTAATCCCAAATACACATATATATCTACCTAGTCTCTAATTAATATCATTGAGAAATAGCTGCGTGTGGGTTTGAGATAAAGTTACTCGTTTTCCAATCATCCTCGTCCCTAATGTGAGACTATCACTAAGTCAGCCAATTAGAGCGAGTATACCAGACACTTATCCAAAACATTGCAATTTCAAATTACACAGAATTATCATAAATTAATATAAATCATAAATATTGAAAACAAACTCAAAATTACTAGAAATAAATTGAAATTTTATATCATATATATATAAAATATCAAACAACTTCCTAAGTTAATGAAATATTAAACATCCATAATATTTACAAACGTCACGAACTTAATGGAGTAAGTACAATGAATCTATTATTTAGCTCTTTGGAAACTAATCTTGAGCTTGTGCTCTGTAGGAAGATTATGAGTAAACTTGATTCCGATATTATGAGCAAAATGATTGTAGATGAACATATATCAGGTATGAGTTTTCATGAAAGAATAATATGAGAGATGTGTTATGAAGGCAGTGACAGTCATATCTTTATGTAGTAGTCACGGGTTGAAACACAATGGAATCCATTCTGTTGTTGTTTTTTTTTTTTTTTTTTTTTTTTTTTAAAGGTCCAGCTCATATTTTGCTTAATATTATTAAGGCCAAGCCCAGCCCAGTCCACATAAGAGCCTTGAGGGTCCAGCCCATTCCATATGGTTTTGCTTAATATTATTAAGGCGAGTTGACCGTCAAAATTAAGTTTGCTGATTAAGCTTTATAGGGCTAAGTTTATAGGCCAAGCCCATTGAATCCATATTAAATGCCCGAGTGTAAGGCCAAATTTCGGCCCGAAAACATAGCTGAGCAAATTGTGTTGTCTTCAACCTTTAGCCTCTGGTAAAACTCGGTTTTGCTATCCAGAAAAACCAGTTTTTTTTTTTTTTTATTTGTTTGGCTTGAAGGAAAACGATGGAAATAATTCCTGTTTTTCCATGGTTACTATGCATAACTTTGTAGGATGCTTGGAACCCAAGTCAAGTACACAAAAAAAACATAAACAAAAAAAACGTTCACGATATACGAGAAACTATCAATGAAAAATAATTAAAAAATATTTTGTGAAACCCCTGTGGTTTCAACCATGAAGTCAAATGGGGTATGGCCATGTGGGCCTGCATGCATTTGTGTCAAGAAAAAAAAACATGCTACAAGGTTTTGGCACAACCAGTCTATTATGAAACCAATCGGTTTTGTCCAGTTTGCTGGTTAAACTAGGTGTTTGCTCAGTCCGTACCTAGTTTGACTAATGTTCGATTCATTTAAATGAACCGAAATTGTGGTTGATGAAGCGCTTGAATAGGTTGGCGATTACAGTTTTAATTCTGATGAAGAAAAATATCTTGGTGCACAATACTGTTTATAGATTTTTACATTCTGTTGAATCTTCACTATTATATTCTGATTTCTTCATTGCAAATATGGCATTTAAATCAATACCAGAAAGCAAACAGGAAATGGCTCTGATACCAATGATAGATAAATTATAAGAGATAATGGATACTTACCAGAGGAAGAATTACTTCAGAGATCTTGTTTGCTTCCTTTATTATCGCTGACAATTACAATGAAATGCCCTTTGTTAGAAATCTAGAACTTTCTTCTTCTTTTGGTAGAGATTTTTGAGAGTGCAGTTTTTTTTTATTTTTTATTAGAAGATCAGAGAGATTTTGTATAAAAACCTTTTTGTTTTATTAACTGCAGTTAAGTTCCATTTAACTGCAATTTTAAATTCAAAATTGAGTTGGGTCATGGATCATGGGTCATGGACCCATTTTGGGCGACCCAACTCTAAAATCCAACACTTAACAACAAAGGAATTTAATAATAAACAAAAATAATATTTACCAATGTTCATCTTTTTTATCTTATTTAAAATTTAAGGGGTTCATAAAAAAATAAATTTATTCTCCATTTAAATCTTCAAGGATCCTGATTATGTTGTGTTAGTAATTACTTTATAAAAACGTGTTCTTATTTTCTTTCTTAATCAACACTGTAAACGATCATTCCTTTCATTTACATAGTTGAATAATGCCTACAAAAATATTTTTGTCTTCAGAATCACCTTAGTAATATTGATATATAACTTGAAATAGCAAAATAGTTTTTCCTGTGAAATTTAACTTCTCTTGTAGAAATTTAGTTAGGATTTCTTACCTTATACTATTGGGTTAGAAATTTATTTTCGATATCATCTATTAGAAAATAATAACATTCTAACATCTATTGCAGCACAAAAAAGGACAATACTATAAAATATTGTATGAAGAATCAAATAAAAAATATTAGAAGATATGTTTTATAATCTATTTTAAAAAAAATGTTTCTTTTCTCTATATAAAAAAAAAAGCTGAAATTGAAGAAAAACTAAAGACAAGGTTGCTTTGGATTTAAAAATCATTTTAATTTTTAGTTGCCATTCACTTGTATATAATATTTTTTTATTTCTACTTTCTTTTTTTTTTAAGAATGCTTCTGAATATAATTTTTGTAGGTTGGATGTTAAATGAATCCTAGCATTCAAATTCCTTCTATATCACGAGTTTAACAAGATCTTGTTTGTGATTTATTCCTTTTAGAAAATAAATTTCAATTTTCTTTTAGAAAATAATTTTCAATTTTCTTAAGAAGAAGTTTAAAAAATATTAAATTATTACTCGCTTTTTTAATTTTTGGTGCCGTTTTCCAAAAAAGAAAATGGAAAACCATCCAAATATGTTTATAATTTAAGGTTTATTTTCTTTAAAAACTAAAATCGCTTTGATGACGAGGAAAGGAGAAAAGGAAGAAAAATAAATAATTTGGGCAAATTCAAAGGAAACGAGGAATTACAAGAAAACTTTGGCATTGCAAAAGAGAAATAATGTCATTATTATTATTATTTTCCAAATAACACCTTTTTTATAGCTTATAAAAAAAAGGAGACTAACTCCATCTCCTTGGGGTGATTTTTTTACCATTCTTTTTTGAAATCACCTATTTGTATTTTATTTTATTTTGCTTAATAAAGTAGTTCTTTCCACAAAGATTAATTAGGTTTTATCTTTTCTTTTTTTTGTTATCGTCATTTTATCAGCGTTTGGTTTGTCGTCGGGTTACGATGTGGTATTGTTCATTATCTTATTAACGTGATTTTATGTATGGGGCGATTGGACGAAGTAAGCGAATCTTATCAGTTAAAGATATCAAGTATGATAAATCAATATATTTGAAAAAATGGAGTGTATTGAATGTGTCGGCTATATTATATCAATTATAGGTTTGTACTGATTTATTATGCTATTAACATAGATATTGTTTCATCTTATATGGTTTTTAGCTATTTGTATCTTGAATCTATCGATCTACTATAAGTTTGAATCAATAATATTATTTTTCCTCTAAAAAAAAAAAAAAAACTCATCTCGTCAAACTCCTTGTGCATTAAAACATAATCAAATATGAGTTTTTTTTACTAAAGAAGGTTTTATAGTTGGTTCTTTTGCATATTACTTTGTCATAGGGAATGTGCAACTTACAAATCGTCAAGGGAGTGGCGGAGCCACATAACCCCCTTGAAATTTTGGAAAATAAAAAGTAGATAGTAGAAATCGAATATTAGATCTCATGGTTACAAGCAAGTTACCTTACCATTGAACTACTATGACTCCCTTGAAAATTTTTATGTCCCTACTAACTATATTTTCTGACTCTGACATTATGTCAAGGCTTGGGATCAAGACTTATTGTGAGTCTGTGGCTTTTGGGCTGAGACCTTTATCGATAGGCACCGGCACACGTGCGGGCCCACTTTGCATGGCCCGCCTTATGGAAGCGGTCAAAACCCACATATTAAAACCACATGAACCCACTTGGAAGGTGTGATCTAGAACTTTGTCTAGGATCCCGAGTCCCCCCAACCGGCCATCTTACCGCATATGGGAAATTTGTTATGTGAAAATACACAAAGTAAATATTTATCCCCGAATTTCCTGATTTCTAAATCCTTTATTTTGAAGGATAATCCTTGATAAGGAAAAACATATTTTATTCCTTATTTCTTAAAAGGACAATCCTTAATAAGGAAAAACATATTTTATCCTTTATTTCTAAAAAGGATAATCATTAATAAGGAAAAACATATCTTATTCCTAAAATAAGAGCGGAGATTTGGGAACCGAGCCCTATAAATTAGAAAGATCCCCCATGGAGTAGAGGTATGCAATTCCAACTATCTCAACCCCCTTCTTCTTCCTATCCATATTGTTGACTTAATCATCGGAGAGGCGGTCGGCGCACAGCCATCGGATCGACCTTTTTGCAGGTTCATATTGCTCCGTTGATGCCCCGGAGATCAGATGAACAAATTGGTAACAACAATTGGTGCCGTATGTGGGAAATCGAACAAAAACGTTTCGTCGATGATTGGCAATAGCTTGAACCAGCGGCGTCGGTAGCCCTTAGTCACCTAGAGCTCGGTCGATCCCCATTCCACGTCGATTCATCAGGGACGATCGCGATGTCTTGCGACCCGATGATCAATCGCCCGGAAGATCAAATTCCACTCCATTGGCGTCGGGGCATGGAAAAAGAAGGAGGAACAAGCAAGAAAAGATGAAAGAGTTGCAGAATCGTGGCCCGACGCTCGAGGCAAGATAATGACCCGATTCTGGACTGGATTGGAAAGTCACGAACACGAAGAGTATTATTAATAAAACTCCTTTAAAGCATTCTCATCAATCTTCTGATAACCAGCTTACAAAAACCGCGTAAGGTTGATGTCCTACCATTTCGGTATAGTTGATACCACCTTGCTTTCGATCTAAAAAAGTCGGATAGGCGCTAGAAAGCTAATAACTATCAGGCCGTTATGGTTGATGCCCTAGTAGCTTAGTCTAAAGAATCGATGGCTAGAAAGGTAATGACCTGTCTGGCTCAGTATGGTTGATGCCCAGCTGGCTCAGTCTAAAGTTCGGATGGCGCTAGAAAGCCAATGACCTATCCGGCCCAATATGGTTGATGCCCTGTTGGCTTAGTCTAAAGTCCGGATGGCGCTAAAAAGCTAATGACCTATCTAGCCTAGTATGGTTGATGCCCTGCTGGCTCAATCTAAAGTCCGGATGGCTCTAGAAAGCTAATGACCTGTCCGGCCTAGTATGGTTGATGCCCAAATGGCTCGGTCTAAAGTCTGGATGGCACTAGAAAGCTAATGACCTGTGGAGCCCGATATGGTTGATGCCAGGATTGGCTCGATCCCCAAAAATGGATGGTCTTGAAAGCTAATGACCTTCAGTTGATATGGTTGATGCCTGCTCAATCTAAAGTCCGAATAATAACTAAACTAATGATCTATCCGGCCCAGTGGTTGAGACTGATAGTTACAAAGCAGAGTAGTTGATCTTTTACAGACCAGTATAGTTTGATACTGGCGGGTTCATTCGGCTGGGGTTCAAGGGTTGATGTGACCCAATAGTTTATGCCCAGCTAGCTCATTAAAAATCCCGGATAAGGTTGATGTAACAGGTACATAAGAGACATTTGTGGCTTCTAAGCATCTTTGGCACTTCGCTGTACCAGGCTGTGGCTCTAAGCTGGCGGCACTTTCTTAATGGGACTTCTTCCCCAACCGTTAGGCACTTTCAAGGCTTGAGACTAGCTCTGGCGAATGTGAATTTCTTAATGTCAGACTTCCGGCTCTAAGCCGTGTGGTACCAAAGCCAGGACGGTGGCTCTAGAGTCGTCGACACTTTCAAAGACCAAGCTGTGTCTTAATGAGTGACACTGAACCGGAGCGTAGTTTAAGCTGCTAGCACTTTCTTAATGCTAGACTTCTAGCTCTAAGCTATTTGGCACTTTCAAAAGACCAGACTTCTATATCTAAGCCATCTGACACTTTCTTAATGAAGACATCTGGCTCTAAGCCATCGGCACTCAAAGACCCGGTATTGATAAGCTATCTGGAGTTTCAAAGATAGCGTGACTCTAAGCTCTTTGACACTTTCTTAATGTCAGACTTCTAACTCTAAGTCGTCTGTCACTTTCTTAATGCTAGACTTCTGGCTTTAAGCCGTCTGACACTTTCTTAATGCCAGACTTACGACCACAGCCGTTTGGTGCTTTCCGAGGCCCGGACTTCTAGCTCTGGCGGGTCGACACTTAATCTTTGGACTTAACGGCACTAAGGCATCGACACTTTCAAAGACCAAACTCTGGCTCTAGTCGTCGACACTTTCTTAATGCTAGACTTAAAACCAAGCGAGACTACACTTTTGGCTTCCCCATGCCGTCCGCACTTTCTTAATGCCGTATTTTTCGTCTAAGTCAGGTGGACACTTTCAAAAGACTGTAGATCGTTGCTCGAGCTGCCTCGCACTTTCGAAAGCCCAGACTGTGGCTCTAAGCCTGCTAGCACTTTCTTTGTAAACCCCTAGTTTCTATCTATAATCTCTTAGTGTTAAAAGATGGATTAGAAAGGTAAAATAAATCTCTACATTAGATTAATTGAATCTCATGGCATTAGAGAATTATAAATTTAAGGTTGACGATAGTAATAACGCCTCTGCCTCCAAGAGAGTATTAGCATACGATGTCAGAGGGGCGTATAAGAGCACTAAGTGTCCCAATGTAATATTTTGGAGATGAAATTAGGAAATGATAAATTACGGAACCCGGAATTTTGGTGCTAGTAGGGTACAATTGTAATAGACCATAGCGATATGTAAGTCATAAACAAGCAGAGATGGGCCATAATAGAAATAAAACAAGTTACAATTGCACATTAAAAATTAAGGACCAACTTGCAAATTGAAAATATTGAGGCTATAAATAGCTATGATACAAACCAAAATCAGATTTTCGTCTCATTCGTTGGGCAAAACGTAGGAGGGAGGAGAATAGAGGAAAGAAGAGCAAGGAGGAGGAAGAAGAGGAAGAAGAAGATGAAGATAGCCCCTTTCCAGCCCATCCAAGCCTCAAATCTTCTCTTTAAACCCTCTCCCAAGTCCCTCTCAACTCTAAGTCGGGTTAAGAACCAAGTAAGAAATTGCCTATTCTCCTTCATTGAATTCCAAATAGTTGTTAGTTTAAATTTCTTTTGCAAGACTTGTTTTATAGCCATTGGGGGTTTCACTAGCAATGGTGTCAAACCTAAGTGATTGTCATATAACCTTAGAGGATGTGTTTCAGGTGTAAATGGTAGATTAGGGGTTTGATTTATGGGCTGTTATGCTTGAGAATCATTGAACGAAAATTTGTTTTTCACACACACAAACTAGTTGGTGAAAGTTTTGAGTGAATTGTTAGTGTTCAAATGAATAAGTAATGTTTATGTGTGTGTTATGACCATATTAGACAGTAAATAGGCTATGAAATTTAGAGGTTTTGAAACCAAGTTTGAGCATAAAAAAAAAAAACAAAGGAGAATGTTGAGTTTTTAAAGAATTGTTGTCAAAATTTTTGTAAAACCCTGTTTTTGATTTGGCTATAAATTAAGTTAGAATCATCCAAAATGAATTGATTCCAATTGGTAAATAACCATAAGAGATAGCTGTGACTTATAGAAGGGACCAAGAGCAAATTGTGTAGCTCATGCTCCCAAATATGGACTGTAAGATGAACTCGTGGTAGCTCACTGGATTTTGCTCCGTCGGGGTATGGTTGTAGTGTTTTGGTCATAAGTGGAGTTTCACTCATCCAAATTGAGTGATTCAAAATTATGAGTAAAATAGACTTCTAGGGGAATAAGTTATATGAAGGAAGTTCAAGGAAATTTTAACCCCAGAGTGCCTAGAATTATTTCCAAGTAGAGCTATGTGCATATTCTGTTCTGCCAATTTGAGTAATCTGGATATAAAATACAATAACTTGAGTTTTGGTGATTCAAATTGGGTGATTCCAATTGGAGAAGAAACCTTAGAACCATAGATTCAAATGAGTGAAGAAACAAAAGGCAATTTCATGTGACTAGAAGGTGATATAAGGAACCGTGAGAGTTAAGAACGAGTGAGTAAAACGGGAGCTCCCAGTGGCCAGGTGCTCCACCGCTTCATATGGGTCGGTCTGCTTGGTGGTAAAAATATAATTTTTCGTTCCAAGCCTTCAGAAATTAAACGGACCAAGGTGGTGATCCCCAAGGGCCGAAATCAAAACTTTTACATAAAAACGGATTAGAGAGTCTCATGAGTAGAAACAAGTTAGGGAGGATATATAGAGAAAATGGTCTTAATTGAGATTCTTGACCTTATAATTCGAGAATTGAAATTTTTTCACTAGTAATGATGAGGAATATTGTGTAGGTGATAAGTGTGGGAGCAACGCTCCACTCAGCCTTGTAAAGAAGCTTCATTCCGGGAGTGACGCTTGGCTTCAAGGTGTAAGTGGTTCGCTAATTAAGATCCTTTCCAATTTCATGTAATCGGGTCGACGTTGGTAATGAATATGAAGTTAAATAATCTAGCACAATATTTAAAAGAGAGTTTTAGAAGTTTCCAAAATGAGTTAGATTTGTGATTTTGACACTAAGTAATGTAGTTTTAAACCCATGTATATTCCTTAAGATATAATGAGATTTAGCGTTATGACGATGCAAGAAATTCCGTCCGTAGTCGCCACAATAGAGAAAAGTTAGCACTATGTGACGATGCAAAATTCCGTGACGAGTTGCTCGGGCCAGAGAAAGTATGTTACTTACGCTACGATGCACAATTCCGTCAGAGTTGCCTGCAGTTTTAGCACTACAATTGCGATGCAAGAAATTCAGACAGCTTGCTCGCTGATAACTCTTAGCACCCAATGCACGATGCAAGAAATCTGCACGAGTGGCTGAGATGACTTAGCAAGCTTCACTGGCTAGCTTTAAATCATCATGATGGTTAAAATAATTATGATATACATAGGTTTTGAAAGAAATCATAAAAAACAATGATAAATTGTCATGTTAGCGTATGTGATAGTATATATTTTCGCAAATCAACTGTTTGTTCATTTTGTAGCTAATTATATTCCATTGTGTGCTATCGAGGACGACAGGACGTCATCATTTTGTTGTCTATATAGGTGGGCGATTTTTGACCTATGATGTAAAACTTTTGTATGTGAGATGGATATGTAATTGAACAATACATGTTTAGATTTTGAAATTTGTATATTTGTAAATATTCATGCATTTCATATATATGATGCATCTAGATATATTCTACTTAAATTTAAGTTTGTATTTATAAATTGAGAATTGAGTGTTGATGTGGTATATTGGGTTGGTGGAAATATGATAATGATTACGTAAGTTTGGGGAATAAAGAAGTCGAGAAATTGCCTTAGTAGAAGTGTTTAATTTTCGATAGGTAAATTTTGGTTTATCAAAATGCAGCCGTTATGCTGCCGAAAATTTTATAAAAGTATTTGAAACAAAAGTTGCGAAAATTTTTATCACTCCTAACTAATTAAAAGAAAATTTTAATTTCTGAGTTTAAACGAGTAAACCTGTTATAGAAAGTGAGGGTTCACTTCTCGGATTTCTTCGATCCGACCGAGCTCTGCTTCAGCACCGCTGAAGTGCCCTACAGATCCTCAAGACAAGAGTTTAGATAAGGTCTGGGAAGGGTCTTGTCATTCTTAATGCCAGAATTTTGGCTCTAAGCCGTTTAGCACTTTCAAAAGACCAGACTTCTTACTCAAAGCCGTCTGGCACTTTCTTAATGCCAGACTTCTGGCTAAGCCGTTTGGCACTTTCAAAAGACCAGACTCGGCTTTCTCACCCGCCCGACACTTCTTAATAAGCCAGACTTAGGCTATAAGTTGTCTTGCACTTTCAAAAGACCACTCTGCTCTGGGCCACCCGACACCTCTTAATGCCGTAGACTCTTTGGCTCAAAGCCATCTAGCACTCTTAAAGGCCGACTATGGGCTCTAAGCCCGCTTAACACTTCTTATCACTGTGACTTGCTCTAAGTCAGCTGGGCATCTCTCTAAAATACCGCACTTGGCTCTAAGTCGTCTGATTACTTCCTTAATGTCGACTCTTACTTTAAGCCTGCCCGTCACTCAAAAGACCAAACTTGTGGCTCTAAGCCTTCTAACATGTGCTTAATGCCAGACTTCTGGCTCTAAGCCATCTGACACTTTCAAAAGACTAGACTTGTGGCTCTAAGTCATCTGACAATTTCTTAATGCCAGACTTCTGGCTATAAGCCATCTAGCACTTTCAAAAGACTAGAGTTTTGGCTCTAAGCCGTCTGACACTCTTAACCTGCACTTCCTAGCCTGTGCCCGCACGACACTTTCTTAACGCGATTGCCTCTAAGCCATCTGAAGACTTCTAAAGGCCAGACTTGTGGCTCTATGCCTATTGGCACTTTCTTAATTCCAAACTTCTGGCTTTAATCCGTTTGACACTTTCTAAAGGCCAGACTTGTGGCTCTAAGCCGTCTGGCACTTGCTTAATGCCATACTTTTGGCTCTAAGCTGTCTGACACTTTCAAAAGACCAAACTGTTAAGCCTGCTAGCATTTTCTTAATGCCATACTTCTGACTCTGATCCGTCTAGCACTTTCAAAAGACCACACTTCTGGCTTTAAGCCGTCTGACACTTTCTTAATGTCAGACTTCTGGCTCTAAGCCGTTTGACACTTTCAAAAGACTAGACTGTAGCTCTAAGCCGTCTAGCACTTTCAAAAGACCAGACTGTGGCTCTAAGCCGTCTGGCACTTTCAAAAGACCAGACTTTTGACTGTAAGCCGTCTGACACTTTCTTAATGCCAAACTTTTGGCTCTAAGCCGACTAACACTTTCAAAAGACCAGACTTCTGGCTCTAAGTCATTTGGCACTTTCTTAATACCAAACTTCTAGCTATAAGTCGTCTGGCACTTTCAAAAAACCAGACTTCTATCTCTAAGTCGTCTAGAACTTTCTTAATGCTAGACTTCTTGCTCCAAGCCGTCTAGCACTTTCAAAAGACCAGACTTCTGGCTCTAAGCCATCTTGCACTTTCTTAATGCCAGACTTCTGGCTCTAAGCCGTCTAGCACTTTCAAAGACCTGGCTCTAAGCCGTCTCGCACTTTCAAAAGACCAAACTTTAATTTAAGTCAGTCCGACACTTTCTCTTTAATGCCACTTCCGGCTCTTAATGCCCGCACTTTCAAAAGACCAAACTTCCGGCCCGAGTCGCCTAGCACTTCTTAATTCCGCACTTTGACTATAAGCCGCCCGCACCCTCAAAGACTAGACTTCGCCAAGCCTCCGCACCCTTCTAATGCCGACTTTGGCCCTAAGTCATCCGGCACTTTTCAAAGCCGACTTATGGCTCTAAGCCCGTCGGTACTTTCTAATGCGACTTCCTCGTCTCTAAGCCGTCTGGTACTTTCTAAAGGCCAGACTTCTGGCTCTAAGCCGTCTGACACTTCCTTAATGCCAAACTTCTGGCTCTAAGCCGTCTGGCACTTTCAAAAGACCAGACTTGTGGCTCTAAGCCGTCTAGCACTTTCTTAATGCCAAAATTCTGGCTTTAAGCCGTCTTGCACTTTCAAAAGACCAGACTATGGCTCTAAGCCTACTGGCTCTTTCAAAAGCCCACCGTTTAGGCTCCTTGCCCGCTAGCACATGTTTAAACACAGCAATGGCTCTCAGCCCGTGCCTTCTTTCTCTTCCGCACTTGGGGGGCAGGCTGTGAGTCTTATTCCCTCAAAGGTGATTGATCAGGCCGAACGAAGCTAACTAGGGCCCCTTCAGCGATCTTGGCTAGAGACTCTCAAGCTGACCCCGCTTGGGAATAGCTACCCGAGATTGACTTCAAAAGATCAGCAAGAACAAATGTTCACTTCAACGACCTCCTAGCAAATCCGACGAGGTACGACGGGGCTATGTAAGGAAAAGCCAGGTCGAGCCTAACTTCGCGAGTTCTTCACTCACAAGAGGAGCTTGCTACGCTCCCTCTCGCGATTCCCCCGAAAGTAATCGACCGATGTTGTAAAACATATGACCACACGTGCTTTATATCCAAACACACGCTCAACGTGACCCATTAATTCTTCAATTCCTTCAACTTTCTCCACTAAGGTTTAAAAGATCGTATTTTCCTCACTCGAAGAAGCATCAACCTTGCCGAGTGGGGGCATTGTGAGTACCATGGCTTTTTAGTCCAAACTCATCGCTCAATAGTCTCTCACGCCACGTTGTGCCCACTCGCATGGCCCTCCTCATGAAGCGGCCCAAGGCGACCCACTATATTAAAACCATACGAGGAACCCACCAGAAAGTGCAATCCTAGAACCTGTCTGGGATCTCGAGTCCCCACAGCCGGTCATTTTACAGCATATAAGAAATTTGTTATGGGAAAATATGTAAAGTAGATATTTATCCCCGAATTTCCTAATTTCTAAATCCTTTATTTGGAAGGATAATCCTTGATAAAAAAAAACATATTTTATCCCTTATTTCTTAAAAGGATATTTCTTAATAAGGAAAAACATATTTTATTCCTTATTTCTTAAAAGGATAATCCTTAATAAGGAAAAACATATTTTATCCTTTATTTCTAAAAAGGATAATCCTTAATAAGGAAAAACATATCTTATTCCTAAAATAAGAGTGGAGATTTGGGAACCGAGCCCTGTAATTGGAAAGATCCCCCACGGAGTAGAGGTATGCAATTCCAACTATCTCAACCCTTTTCTTCTTCCTCTCCATATTGTTGACTTAATCATCGGAGAGGTGATCGGCGCACCGCCACCGGATCGCCCTTTTTACAGGTTCACATTGCTCATCTGATGCCCCGGAGATCAGATGAACAAATTGATAACAATACTTACCATATATTGTCAATCCAAAGATGATGATCTTGTCGTACATGTTCTCCCCTTTAATGGCTACACCATTTTAAGATTAGTTTCAATGTTTTGTTATTTATATGCTCTTAATGGAATATAATATTCTTAAACATAGTTTAAAAAAAAAAAAAACAATGTTAAAATAACCCCATTTCAACAAATCTACGTGGGCAGTAGACTAGTACAACTCTCTTTCTTAATGTTAGTTCCTAGTTCCCACTAAATTTAGTTGGATGTGGTCCTATGATCTCCTTTAGTCATTTTCAACTAGGTTTTTTTTTTTTTTTTTGAAGAAACATTTTCAACTAGGTTAATTAATGCAATTAATTAAACCAAAAATTTATTTACTTTATTGTTGACGGCTGTCCAATTATATAGCGTCACCAATACTTCTATACTATACTTTTTTTTAACCTTTACCAATTTAGAAATTAAGTTTATCCTTAAACACCACCCTTTTTTGCGCACATATAGGTAGGCGCTTACCTTTTGTTTGAACTTTTTTCATTCATGTTGCTCATATTTTATTTCTATTATTTACAACATTGTCATGAATTGAAATAAGATATTTAGTGATGATGTTTTTTCTATCGATACTGGGCTGTAGCCTGTAGGAGTTGCTGGGTTGATTTGTTGGGCTGGATCGCCGAATAACCTTCAACCTGCAGTGAAAGGATGGTCCAGCGAAGGTGCGCTTGTCGACTCTCCGATGCCTAAGTCAGTTTCTTTCTTATGGAAAGGAAAGAATTCAACGGTTTATGACGTTATGATTGTGTACCTTTTGTTGGTGGGATTGCTCGATATTTATAATGGATGATCATGATGACTTTCCTTATTTGATGGTGATATGACGTCCTCCCCATTGGGTGGGGGATCTTTTCTTCCTTATCGCTAACCGAATATTTGGAGGATAGTTAGAAGGCCGTAATCATGGGGGATCCTTCTTTCCTTAAATGATATCAGGTCACGAATATGGAGTGCTTTCCTTTCTTACAGCTCATTGTTTGCCTTATGTTATATAGACTAAACCTCTCAATTTAACACCTCCACAGGAGTCTCACAACTTTCCTGTGTCCATGTCAAATTGTACTGGAGTTTCTTTAAAATGAATAAACTGGTTTAAATGTTTTGGAATTATAAATGGGTTTAGTCTATGACACTGCAAGTGCACAGGTCATACAAGTAGTAAAAAAAAAAGATGTAAGTCCAGATATCATTTCCATAGAGATTGACTTGGATTCTCAAAATCATCTACCACAACTACTCAAGATCCATACTATCTGAACCTCAATGATAAAGTTTATCAACTAAGATTAAAGGATAATCGTCTTAAAGGTAACATATACAATTAGGACATTAAAAATAAGCTAATAAACGTATATAAACTAAAATTAATTGGATTGAATAAGTTCTCTGTAAAATGAACACTAATAAGGAAGTACTGTGAAACAGTCAATTCCTGCATTATATCCCATTTAAAACTCGATCCTAAATTTGGATATGGATTTGTCAAAGATGCCTGATATTGCAAGTTGGATTTCTCCTTTTATTCACCAATTAAATATCCCTCAAGCTTTCTAAAATAAATGGATTTAATCAACATTTGTATTCAACATATTCTTTACAAGATTTGGGTATTTTTCTTTCTCAATACTTCATACCCACTTCTTGAGACTGCAGATTTCTTACTTCCCAAATCAGAGTTGTTACAAGACTTTTACAACTTAATTGATGAGTCATCCTTTAAATCTAATGGATACTTCCCTTCCCTTGATTAGATCTCAGCTAACACAGGATTAGGAACCTTCCAATATATTAAGGTGAAATCTCTGATAATTTAAATTGATAAATAATCCCCTCCAACATCAATTATGGCGAATTTGGGAATTTATCTAAGTGAACTCTAGGAGCTCAAGATTCTTCACGTAGTTTAGCATACCCACAAACCGATTGTTCTAAGCTCCTTTGCACCCTATTTCGAGCATTCTATGCCTCCCTGAAATCAGAGAGCAAGACACAATCTCAGGTATTTCGAAACTACTATTTGGGAACAATTACATGAAAACACATCAACCAAATAAATCCTCCCAAATCTGTGATAGTTCCTAATTTATGCAAGAAAGATTGTAACTAACAATAAATTAACTAAAGGAAGTCGCGCTTCCTAAAACTCAGATTACAAACGACAAATGAGCACTCCGATCAATTACACCCACTACAAATGCAGAATAAATCGAGAAGAAACGATTTTAAATAGCTTAGATTGCATTTAAACTCATGCAGTAAATTGAAATATTACTTCCAACTTTGACATTCTAATAGATCGCTGGTTCAGATCCCAAGAAATGAAAAAAAATAAAATAAAATAAAATAAAAATATATATATTCTAAAATATACAGTGAGTTTTCTTCTTCCCTCGTTCTGGGTTCCCGAAAAGAAAAGCTAAACTTTACTAAAACTATGTACACTTATTTATAACTTTCAGAAATAGGGCCTGATTCCAAGGCTCCAGGTGGATTTCTCTAAAAGCAATGGCCCAGCTCGCTGTTTTAGGTCGCGACCTCAAAAGCTTGTTGCGACCTTCTTTCATTTGTCTCCGTGATTCGGGCCGAGCTAATGACCGATGTTTTCGCTTTGTTTCGATATATGTCGTGACCCGCCCGTTGCCGCTATGTTGATCTTGTTGCGACTATGTTTTGACCGATAAATCTCTATGTCACGACTTCGGGGCCCATGTCTCAAATTTAGCCGTATTGTTTTCTACTGCATTTTATGCTCGCGACTAAGTATGTTGCGACTCCATTTCACACAAGAATCGATTCTCTTGGGGTCACACTCCCATTCCTCGTGGTTATGACTAAAATTTTTGTCTTTTCATTTTCTTGTCACGACTTAGGATTTAGGTCGCGACCTAATCGTTTCTTTCCTTGCTGAAATTTATGTCGCGACCTTAAAAATATGTCGTGACTTCAATTCTACCCCTCCTGTCGCAACCTCACTTCTTAGTCACAAATATTTTTAATCGTATTAGCTCATTCTTATTGTCGCGATGATAAATCTCCTGTGTCGCGACCTTGATTGAAGTCTCCAACTTATATTTTTGTCGCAACCTAGAATTGCCTAACAGAGACATTGCAAGTCCATTCAGCATTACTTTTTGGTCGCGACCTCAAAAACAGTGTCGCGACATTATCTTCCTTGAAGTTCTTCATGTCTTGGTCTCAGCAAGTTCTCTTCTGTTGCAACAATTTTTGTTTGCCTTGCCATCACTTCTAGTCGCGACCTTGAGTCTCTGTCGCGACCTACTGGGCCCTTGATCTGTTTTCACTTCTGATTTTTGCTGGAATTTTCACTTCTGCTTTAAATTTCTGCAAAATATAAATTTGGTAAATAGTACATATTTCTGCATAAAAATAGGCAATTATATTGTAAGAAAAATAAGAAAAATGGACTAAAAATTCAATGAGTTTTTGACTCATCAAATTCCCCCAAACTTGAAATTTTGCTTGTCCCCAAGCAAAGAAAAGAAAGATTCGCTTTGTCCTAAATAGCTTGAACTTCTGGTTTGCAGACATTTTTCTGTTTCACAGCACAATCTTCTCTTATTCCACCCTTTAACTTGAAAAAGGTAATTGCAGTCTCATTTTAAACTTCAGTTTTCAACTGAGAAAAAGGAATGTTTTCAACCTCTATTACAAATAAATTGTTGAATACTGCATGCAAACAGTTTAGTCAGTAGATCTTGTTCTGTGAGTGTGTGTAGGTCTTCTTTTCTTTTCATCTTTTTGTTGAATTATTTAATCTTCTGGGGATCTCCTTAGAATACTAGTCAAAGTCCCATAAGTTTGTTTTCTATATCGATTCCACTAATGTAGGTAAATTCAACCTTCAAGATCAAAGAGTACCTTTAGGCTTCAGAATGTTAGGTTTGGGTAATCGATGGATGATCGAAAATTTTGAAGCTACACCATTTTTAAATTCCATTTTTTTTCTTTCTATATAATGGCCTTCATCTTTCATCCTTTTCTTTCCTCGTAATGTAAACTCCCCCACCTTCAACTTTTCAGCTCAATTCCTTTTTACTGGAACTCTTTTCATTTCTCCTTATTTTCAAGGAATTGGTATAGTGTAATGTTTTATCTTCTTAGGCTTTCTATCACTCTTAGAGAACTTTGGGCTAGCAACTCCCATACCAGTTGACATTAGGATACTAGGTGTTTAAACACCCCTCCGAGCTTAATTTTTCAAGAAAGATAGGCCACAAGACAAAACCTCTTCCTTTTTCAACTTTTTCTCCTTTGTCTTTAGTTCTTCAATTTATTTCTCTTCATCCATCCTTGTAATCCAAAAGAAATATTTTCCCCCAAACTTGTTTCTTTCTGCACATTAAACATCCTTATTCTGAAAATTGAGTAATTTGGGGTTCTTTGCTACAGGATTATTGTAAGGGAGGGATTTTAGGTTTCTGCTTGCTGCTATTTGAAGAAATTAGGCATTTTTTGCTTAAAGCAGGGAACTAGAGTGTATGCTTTTGCATATAATGAGGGTAGGTTGGAAAAGGTTCAAACTTCCAAAGATGGCCTCTATCACTTCTTGTTAGTTGTTTTTACCTAGGATTTCGCCTTTACCAATAATCTAACAAGTTCTAGGATTTTGTACCCTTGTTTGTGAATCATCCCAGAAGATGTTCCTAATCCCTCTCAAAGTTTTAAGAATTTTCTTGACCATGTGCATTGTTTTTTTCAAGATTGTATTGACTCACTGTCTATACACACAACTTCAATAATCTTATTTGTTCTTTCAATTGTGTACCTTTTCCAAATTCTTCAATTTAAACCTAATTCAAACTAAAACTGCAATCTTCTTATTTCAATTCACTAGTTCCCCTGCTTTTCTTACGTTGTTCGGGATTTATACAAAGGGTCATCAGAGTCACAACAAAGATCAAATTACACAGATCATTTTTAAAAGACAAACACTGAACATGAACAACACACCGCAATTCAAAAATGTTCATATCATATATATTTTCAATTAACTTCTTTGAATTTATATTCACAGATGAAGAAATACAATGAAGAAATACAATTAGCAATCGAATCGAATCAGAGAGAAAAATTCTATATTCCTGATCTAACACCCCATGTTCATTCAGTATTGTGTCTTTACTGTCAGCTCCTCCATCACTGATAAAAGCAGAGTAAGAAAAAAAAATTGAAGAAGGTCACAAGATCTTCTCACATGGTTGATATAATAAACCCACCCTTCACTATGTGGCCTCATCTTCGCCTTCCACTATTCTGACACGGAGTCTGCCAACCACTCTTTCCAATTCCCTTCCATCATCCATCCTTCAACTGATAGAGCATCACTGGGAACCCACTAGAATTGGTTTGCTTTCTCCGACTCCATTCACTCTATTTGCTATGCATTTGCACCTTTGGAACTCCATCTTCTTTCCTCATCTCCTATTTTTTCTTCATTTTCATTGTTTATTCTCTCTGTGCTCTCTCATCCTTTTATAGTGACTTGGGTTCTCAGAGGAATGAAGAAGTCTTTAAATCTCTCTTTAATATTCCCAATAAAGAATTCAAGTAAAATTGTCAAGATTAAAGCGCTCTGGGCTATTTCCAATAGGAGATTTTGGAGAAAATAAGGAAACCTTAGGGAAGTTTGAACGTTTTCCTAAAGAGGCATTGAATAGATTTGAATTCCATTTCGAAAATACGCGACTCCCAACCGGGGTTCCCTCCATTTCCGACCGAAGTTTCTGGTCTCCGCATTCATAATAAGTTTGGCCGGAGGTTCCAAGTGAACCTCCTTTACTCCTTGACGATGTTCACTCATGAGTTCATCAATTATTTTGTTTAGGTCCCAATGTGGATTTCGTTATCTACCATGCGGGTGAGGAATTAGAATTGGCCTGCTCTAGGGTTTTGGCAGTCAAAGAGAAAAGAAAGTGGAACGCTATGAATTTCTAACTGATTGGAGTTTTGGATGAAATTGGCTATTCGGCCGCCTTTATGACGAATGGGCTCAAGGTCATCATTGTTCATGGGATGTCGCGACTAATACCTTACACTCAAAATTAATTGCTAACACTTGCAAGTCCCAATTAAAGTCATGACGCCAAATTAGAAGGTTCAAAAACCTTAATTTATCGTATTTCAGACACCATGATCGTGGACTCACCTAAGTTTTTGTTGTACTGAAATGCGGTCCCGAATAACAAATTGGTGTTACGACCTAAAAGCATGAGTCGCAACACTAATTTCAAACAATAATTGTTGCGAATCCAAAAGTGGTCGTGACCTCTAAAGTATGTCGCGACATGAGAAATTTTCAAGATTAGTTCAAATTCATAAAAGACTGAATCAATAGACCCAATTCAAACAAACAAAAACAATTAACCTTCATCATTCAAATATTCAACAAATCAACTCATGATATTCAATATTGAATAAAATTCCCCCAAACTTCAATCTTTCATTCTCCTAAAACAATTAATATTAAACCGAGAGTATGGTACTTCCCATTGTAGTTCATTGTTGCATATTCTATATGAGAAATCCTTAAATCCTTCCATTTTTCTCTTGCAACTTCTTTGTCTTGAAATTCAAACAACAAATAAAAATAAAATAAAGAGTTTAAACCTAAAAGAAATCAAAAAATTTCAAAATTAGCTAGGGAACTCATTCCAAACAAATAAGCTCAAACTAAAATAGTAAAAATAAAACTCAGATGCCTAAAATAGAATGAAAAACTCATTGGGTTGCCTCCCACAAAGTTACCGCTTGAGTCCGTCGACTTACGCTATGACTTTCTAGTTTCAAGAATTTTTTCACTGTAACTAGAATCAATCATATTTCTTCCAAGATATTGCTTTTAATCGTCGACCATTTTCAACCCTTCATTACCTGTTTCAATGTTTCATCGCTTCCAAAGGTTGTACTTCCCATCATCGTATAAGGGCCACCCATTTTACTCTGCTTCCTTGGAAAAAGCTTTAGTCTGGATTTAAATAACAGGACCTGATCTCCTGCCTTGAATTCTCTCCTCAAAATCTTTTGATCATGCCATTTCTTTATCTTGTCCTTGTAGATTTTGGAATTATCATAAGCTTCATTTCTCAGCTCTTCCAATTCATTCAGTTGGAGTAGTCTTTCTTCCTTAGCATCTTTGAACTCAAATTAACTTCGATGGCCCACATAGCTCAGATTCCAATTCAAGAGGTAGGTGGCAAGGTTTACCAAAAACAAGTCTGTATGGGGACATTCCAATGGGAGTTTTATATGCGCTCGTAGCCCACAATGCATCATCAAGCTAAGACCAATCTCTATGCCGAACTCACATTTTTCTAGAATTTTCTTTATCTCCCCGTTTGGAAATTTTAGCTTGCCCATTTGTTTGATGATGATAAGCCAAACTCATTAGCGTGGTTTTATTCCATATCTGTTCATGAGTTTCAAACACCCTATTTGCAAATGGCTTCCTCCATCACTAATAATAATAGTCCCGTGTCCTAAATCAAGCCAAGATATTTCTTTGTAAGAATCCTAGCAAATCAGATAATAGCATCATTCTGGGACAAGCCGTTGTTTCCCACCCATTTGGATACATAACTGGGCGCCTGTGAGTATGTATATATTTGTAAAAGAAGATGGAAAAGGCCCCATGAAGTCTATTCCCCATACATCAAATAATTGCACCACCAGGATATCATGCAGGGGCATTTCATGCCTTTTGCTGATATTTCTCATTCTTTGGCATTGATCACAAAGCTTCACCCATTCAAAATAATCCTTGAAAATAGTTGGCCAATAAAAACCTGATTGGAGAATTTTGTGGGTTGTTTATCTCCTGCGAAGTGTCCTCCATAGGGTGACGCATGACATTCTTGTAAAATTTTGCCTTATTCACTTTCTGGTACACACCTTCTGATGATCATATCAGCTCCTCTTTTGAATAATAGTGGGTCATCCCAGATGTAAAACCTACTATCAGTCCTTAACTTCTTCCCTCACCGGTAGCTTCTAATCTGGTGGCATCACCCACAAGCCAGAAATTTCACAAATATCAGCATACCAAGGTAATTGAATGATTAACTCCAAATAACTGTCATCTAGAAAATTTTCGCTACTTCATTTTCTTCTCTTTCACAAAGAGTCTTTTCAACTCTTGACAAGTGATCAGCCATCACATTGTCACAACTCCTTTATCCTTAATCTCCAGACAAATCTCGTAGTAAATAAAACCCATCTTATCAGTCTTAGCTTAGCTTCTTTCTTGGCCATCAAATATTTGATTGTAGCATGATCAGTATGGATAATGATGTGGGACCCCAATAAATATGGCCTGAACTTTTCACATGCAAATACCATAGCCAGCATCTCATTTTCAGTAGTCGAGTAATTCTCTTGAGCTTCATTGAAGGTTTTGCTGGAATAGTATATAGCCCTAAACACTTTGTCATATTTCTGTCCTAATACAGCTCCCATTACATAGTCACTGGCATCGCACATAATCTCAAATTCTTGTTCCATTCCTGCTCGCCATGATAGGAGCTCAACTAACTGATTTGATCTCTCAAATGAATTTTGGTAGACTCATCAAATTAAACTCGTATCCTTCTCCAAGAATTCACATAATGGTCTTGCTATTTTTTGAGAAGTCTCTAATAAATCTTCTATAAAAGCCAGCATGTCCCAAGAAACTTCTTATTCCCTTGACCAAGTGTTGGTGGCAAAGAGTCTTATAATGGAAACCTTTTGCTTGGTCCACTCAAATTTCACTGTAAATTCTATGCCCATGTACAATCTCTTCTATTACCATGAAATGACATTTTTCCCAATTCAATGCTAGGTTCTTGTCTTGGCATCTGTGAAGTACTATACCCAAATTCTGTAGGCAATGTTCAAAACTGGATCCATAAATTGTGAAGTCATCCATGAAGATCTCTATAATCTCCCCTGCTAAATCTGAGAACATAGAAATCATGCATCTTTGGAAAGTAGCAGGAGCATTGCATAACCAAAATGGCATTCTTCTAAAAGCAAAAGTACCATAAGGGCATGTGAAAGTAGTTTTCTCCTGGTCCTCAGGTGCTATAGCAATTTGGTTATATCTTGAATATCCATCAAGAAAATAGAAGTGAGGATGTCCTGCTACCTGTCTAACATCTGATCAATGAAAGGCAAAGGAAAATGATATTTCCTAGTTGGGTGTGATTCACCCTTTCTCTAATCTATACACACCCTCCATCCTGTCAATACGCCCTGTAGGAACTCGCTAATTCTCTTCATTTATATGATCACAAAGGAATCCACCCTTCTTAGGAACCACATGAACTGGACTCACCCAAGGATTGTCTGATATTGCATAAATAAATCCTGCATTTAGCAATTTCAGTACTTCTTTTCTTACAACATCTTTCATAACAGGGTTCAGCCTCCTTTAGTGTTCGACTGATGTTTTTGCATCATCATTCAGTAAGATTTTGTACATGCAAATAGAAGGACTGATACCCTTTAGATCTTCAATTGACTAGGCAATAGCCTCTTTGTATTTCTTTAGAATTCGCAGCAGCCTTTGTTCTTCATTTTCAATCAATTCAACTGATATGATTACTGGTTTCCCCTTTTCTGGTTCTAAGAAAGCATATTTCAGATGACTGAGCAATTCTTTAAAAAATAACCATTCTGCACTAGTCTCTTGTTTAGTAACTTTCTTTTCCTGACTGCTTGAATTTTCTTGACTGTTTTCATTCAAACTCAAGACTGTTTCCTTATTTTGCAAAATGGAATCCAGTAGTTCATAATCAGCACTCTCAATATACTGGAATTTATCTCATTTTCATTGATAGAATGTTGAAGGTTACAATCAGAGATCAAGTCAAAACTGATAGGACTACTGTTATCTACAACATTACAATTTTCTGCATCAACATCAGAGTGTGTCAAGCTTTTATCTAGGTTGAAGTGCCCTACTTCATTTCCCACCCTCAGGGTTAGCTCACCCTTTGCACATCAATCAATGCAGCCTCCGGGCCATAAGAAGCGGTCTTCTCCTAACAAATGTAGGGACCTAATTGTTTTCCATTTTCATAACCACAAAGTCCACGGAAGACAAATTTCCCTACCTTTGACCAAGACATCTTCAAGAACACCTTCTAGTTGAGCCATGGATCTATCACCATCCGGTAGTATAATTGTCGCAAGTTCCCAAACTCAATCTCTGCATCATCGATGGGGCGGCATCAAGTCGATAGCCGGCTCCTCGAGTCACATAAGGCCTCAACCTTATATTTCCCTATTGAGCAAGGAATGGTGAAGCTGCCTGGGTCCTTTATTTTTATTGGTAAACTTCTTTGAATAATTGCATTGCAAGTGGCAGTTAAATTCACTATTCCTTCCCCATCAATCTTCTTCTTCTTGCTCAATATCTCTTTCAGAAATTTTGCATAATTTAGCATTTGATTGATTGCCTTTGCAAATGGAATACTAATTTCTATCTTCTTGAAAATTTCCAAGAATTTAGAAAATTGCTCTTCCTTCTTTGCTTTCTAAATCCTTTGTGGGAATGGAACTGTGGTAAAGCCTTAACCTTCCTCTTCTACTCGTCACGCCTCTTCGTGCTACCAGATTACACTCTGTTTCTCTGCTTCGTAGTCTTCTCCGCCATGATCTTCCATTCTTCCTCTAGTCAGCTTCTTTCTTCTTTGACTGGGCCTCTTTTGTTTTGTTCTCGTCGCTTCATCTCCTTTGCCAATTCCTCAATTAGACTACCATACAGTCTTTTGGGCTTTTCTAAGTGTCACTAGGGAATGCATTCTTGTTTTGGTTCTGCAAGGTCAAGGCCGCTTGTCCACCGTTTCCAAGTTCTTAGCAAGCATCGTGTTTGATCAAAACATTTGCGGAGTTGGATTTAAGAGCTCCAACTCAGCAAATTTCTGTCTGCGTGGGTGTGAGCAAAGCCTTTTGTTATCCCTTATGAATCAAGCAAAGATTTGTCTTTAAAATGACTGGTCCTCTTCTCGACCTTTGATATTCATTTCTTTGATCTCCTTTGCTGGGCCGTCACTACCGCTAGAACCTCGTGGAAATTCACTGCCTCGACCGTGATTCCCACCATATGAGAAGTTCTCATGGTTCCTCAGTGCTAGATTGTAATGTGTGGGAAAGTTGGGATTTGGCTTGAAATGATAGCTTCTCTGTTCATTCAAGTAATTGGCCTCCTCAACTGCATAAGGACCTTCTTCAATAGGTCCCTCAGCACTTCTTCTTATCCCATCTCTTTCCACTGATCCAATCTCATGAGCGTAATGCGCTTTATCCTCGTTTATCCATCATGTGCATAATAGCATCTAACTTTGCTTCCATGGCAGTCATCTTGTTTAGCTCAATGATCCCACTCCTCTTGTCTCCTCGTTTATTGCTTCCAATCCGTAGTGGAGCTTTTATGTTGCATTCCGCTAGGGTCCGCCATCAAGTCCTCGCCACCTCCCGCACTTTCCTCTCAATGCCCCACAGCAAGAAGCATCTATGATACCCTTAGAAGTATCATTCAGAGAGTGATAGATAATATCCATTTGTGTCTTCAGGTCTATGTCATGCATAGGACATCTCTTCAGCAGCCTTTTGTGCCTTTCCCATGCAGTATACAAACTTTCATCCTCCCCTTGTTGGAACGCTATGATTTCCCTTCTTCTTTCGGGCCAGGAGGGACGGGGGGAAAATCCTAGAATGCTTCCACCAACTCTTCCCATGTATCAATTGAATCATGCGTACGATTCATACCATGTGGCCGTACATTCTGTATGAAAAGGGAAGAGGTGTGCTTTATCACCTCCGTCTCACACCATTCTTCTTAACCTGTGCTCGCCATCACGAGGAATCTACCAAGATGCTCAGGATCTTCTGGGATGGTCATGAATTGATTCTCGCTGAACCATGGTGTGATCAAAGCCGGGTTTTTTAGCTCAAAGTTGTTGGCCCCTACAATGGGAAACTGGATCACAATATTCTCGCTTTTGATGATTGTGCCCGTAACTCTCCATCGTGTCTTGAATTGGAGGCCTTTCGCATCGCTTCGTTCAATTGTCCTGACCACCCTTTCATCCGCCATCGTTGCTTTTTTTGCTCTACTAACTTTCGTCAAGATCCTCGCTGTTCTTTCCACTCAAGATCTACAGAAATCATCCAGTCCGTCTCGTGGCATTAATTATCCTCCCTAAATGGAGATATATTGAGATATTAATTGAAACAAGTGGGTACCATAATTCATATGTCCTTTTAAGCTCTTTAAAAGATCAGTAGCTTATGCAACCACTGCTGTCAAAACTGTTTTTGAGTATTTCTTTTATAAAATGAAGAAAAATGTCCAAATTAGCATTTCTCTCTTTTGTTAGAATATTGATTTATTCAAATCCTCAATCCCCGGCAACGACGCCATAAAAATTGTTTGCCTTATGTTATATAGACTAAACCTCTCAATTTAACACCTTCACAGGAGTCTCACAACTTTCCTGTGGCCATGTCAAATTGGACTGGAGTTTCTTTAAAATGAATAAATTAGTTTAAATGTTTTGGAATTATAAATGGGTTTAGTGTATGACACCCAAGTGCACAGTCATACAAGTAGTAAAAATTGATTTAAGTCCGTATATCATTCCCAAAGAGATTGACTTGGATTCTCAAAATCAACTACCCTAACTACCAAGACATCCATACTATCCGAACCCCAATGATAAAGTTTATCAACTAAGATTAAAGGATAATCTGCCTTAAAGGTACATATATAATTAGGACATTAAAAAATAAGCTAATAAACGATATAAACTAAAATTAATTTTGACCGAATAAGTTCTTCAGAATGAACACTAATGGGCAAGCACTGAAACAAATAATTCCTCGCATTATATCCCATTTAAAACTCGATCCTACATTTGGATCTGGATTTGTCAAAGATGCCTGATATTGCAAGTTGGATTTCTCCTTTTATTCACTAATTAAATATCCCCTGCTTTCAAGACGTATTTAATCAGCTACTTGTATTCAATATATTCTTTACAAGATTTGGGTATTTTTCTTTCTCAATACTTCATACCCACTTCTTGAGACTGCAGATTTCTTACTTCCCAAATCAGAGTTGTTACAAGACTTCTACAACTTAATTGATGACTCATACTTTAAATCTAATGGATACTTCCCTTCCCTTGATTAGATCTCAGCTAACACAGGATTAGGAGCCTTCCAATAGATTAAGGTGAAATCTCTGATAATTTAAATTGATAAATAATCCCCTACAACATCAATTATGAGTGAATTGGGAATTTATCTAAGTGAACTCTCATAGCTCAGGAGTTCTTCAATGGTAGTTTAGCATACCCACAAACTGATTGTTCTAAGCTCTCAGGAATCTTCATTTATGTGTCACTCATAAGGCTTTCTAGAAATCAGAGCAAGACACAATCCTTGGAGGGGTATTTCAAAACTACTATTGGGAACAATTACATAAAAAACACATCAACCAAATAAATCCTCCCTAAATTCCAGATAATTCCTTATAATTTATGCAGGAAAGACTGTAACTAACAATAAATTCAAACTAGTGGAAGTCGCTCTAAAAACTCCAGACATAAACGACAATGAACACCGATCAATTACACCCACTACGCTTGCAATAAACTCAGAAGAAACGATTAGAAATGGGCCTGATTGCATTTAAACCTCAGCAAGAATTGAAATATTACTTCCAGCTTCGACATTCTAATAGATCGTTGGTTCAAATCCCAAGAAATGAAAGAAAATAAAATAAAATAAATCTATTCTAAAATATATAGTGAGATTTCTTCTTCCCCCGTTCTGGGTTCCCGAAAAGAAAAGCTAAACTTTACTAAAACTGTGTACGCTTATTTATAACTTTCAAAATCGGGCCTCGATCTCTGTGCTCCGTGTGGATTTCCTAAATCAATGGCCCAGCTCGCTGTTTTAGGTCGGGACCTCAAAAGCTTGTCGCAACGTAAAATTCTGGTCTAGTTTGTGCAGTCTGTCGTGATTGAAGGAAACTGGTTGCGACCTTCTTTCATTTGTTCTACATTTCCGAAGTCAGCGACCGATGTTTTCTGCTTTACTGGATATATGTTGCGACTCCTGACTTGATGTCGCGAATTTCAGCTCCTATTGCCAGTTATGTTGATCTTTGTTGCGGCCATGTTTTTCTGACCCTTCGATAAATTCTATGTCACGACTTCAATTCCATGTCGCGACTTGGCTGTATTGTTTTCTACTGCATTTTATGTAGCGACCTCAAAAGTATGTTACGACCTCATTTCTGTTGTCATCCACTGATTCTTGGTCACAGCTCCCATTCTCATGTTGCGACTCAAAATTGTTTGTCTTTTCATTTTCTTATCGCGACTTAGGATTTAGGTCGCGACCTAATCGTTTCTTTCCTTGCTGAAATTTATGTCGCGGCCTTAAAAATATGTCGAGACTTTAATTCTACCCCTCCTATAGCAACCTCACTTCTTAGTCACAACATTTTTAACTGTACAGCTCATTCTTATTGTCGCGACATAAATTCCAGGTCGCGACCTTTGATTGAAGTCTCCAACTTATATTTTTGTCGCAACATGGAATTGCCTAGCAGAGACATTGCAGTCCATTCAATATTACTTTTTGGTCGCGACCTCAAAAACGGTGTCACGACATTATCTTCCTTAAAGTTCTTCCTGTCTTGGTCTCAGCGAGTTCTCTTTTGTCGCAACAGTTTTTGTTTGCCTTGCCATCACTTCTGGTCGCGACCTTGAGTCTCTGTCGCGACTTGCTGGGCCCTTGATCTGTTTTCACTTCTGATTTTTGCTGGAATTTTCACTTTCGCTTTAAATTTCTGCAAAATATAAATTTGGTAAATAGTACATATTTCTGCATAAAAATAAGCAATTATATTGTAAGAAAAATCATAAAAATGGACTAAAAATTCAATGAGTTTTTGACTAATCACTCATCAGGCGGTCAACGGATTACCCTCGTCACAAGTTCGGCCCACTGGGCTTAGTTTCGACCTTGGGCCCAAGCCTTGGGGGAACCAAGTCATCGTTATGGGTCGAGTTCCCCGGTGAGGCTTTTCTGCCACCCCCATGGAGGATGCTAGCCCGTTTCAAGGCCCTTTCCCTAGGCATGTGTTCCGGGCCTGTGGGCGGCTTTTATTTTAGGCACCATCAGTTGCCCCCCAGCCCTTTGTAGAAGCGAGCTTAGGCAAGGGCTGAATCTTTTCTTGGATCGAGTGGCGAGTTCCTCGTGTCCATACAGGGTTTGTTGGTCTAGGCTTATCTCCATCAATTGTATTGCCGAAGATGGTTTACTTCTTCGAGGCGGCCTTCGAGAATGGCCTCTGCTCTGCTTCCCTCTGCATCCCTTTATCAAAAGCGTCTTGCAGCATTTTAATGTCTGTCCGACCCAACTTTCTCCCAACTTCTGGGGCGTTCTAGTTGAGTTGTTGGTCGTCTTCAGGGATAAAGGTCTCGGGGTACCTAGAATTGCGGTTCTCATAGACTTCTTTAGCGTGAAGGAGTCTGTGGAGGGCTTTTTGTACATCGCCAAACGCTCCAATGCTAAGCGGATTATTTCGGATCTCCCATCTTCCCACTAACACTGGAAGGAACGATATTTTTTTGTGGGTGGTCGTAATTGGGAATACAATCCGGTTGACCGAGAAGACACGCTTGGTATTCCGACCACCTAGACTGCCCCCGAGAACCTTCGTGAGCTTCCATTTTCTTTTAATTGGGTTTAGCTTACAAAAGTGATGAGGTTTTTTCTAACTTTGCTTTGGTTGTGCGGTCTTCAGGTATTCGCCCCGGCCTCAACCCCGAGGATGAAGAGGTGTAGCTTTAAGTCAGCAAGCGCGCCCAAGCAGTGTAAATTGAGCTGATTAGCTCAACATTCTCTGCCTTCGGCTTGTCTCCTTCTCGAGCCCCGGCCTTGAGGCCTTCTCTGGCCTTTGTCATGAAGACTTCTCGTGAGGGGCCCTCAGTCATGAAACCCACTCGAGAAGAGCTCCAAGCCCGAGTCGAGTCGTTGGCAAAGAAGAAGAGGAGCGTTAAGCGTAGAGCTCAGGCTCCGCTCGGGAGCAACCTTGCGATTCAGGGTAAGGTCTCGTGTTAGAGCCTTCTCCAATCGCCAACCGCTAAAGAGCTGGCCGTTTAACCATGTTCCAAATGAGGTCAAGCCGCCCCATCCATGGCTCCAAGGCCCAAGGTGGCTGGTCCGGGAAATTTCGGGAGGAGCGCCAGCTTCCTCTCGGCTGCTCTACTCTATTTCGCTTAAAGTCTCGGCGTAAGATTTCTCTGCCGCCCTCCTACTTACGCTGAGGACGAGGGGAAGTGGGTTGCTTTGGAATCGAAGGGGAGGAGGACTCGCTTCTTGCCAATTCAAAGCTTGTCGTCGGGGTCGTGTCGTCTATTCTACAGGATTCTGATCTCAGGAGGGCAGATGTCATGCCTGTTAAGGATGTTCTGGCCTTATCGCTTCAGGGAGCAGCCACCCTATGTCCGGACACCTTTATTTGTTTGTCCTATCTTTGATTTTGATTTTCCCTTACCTTTGTCTTGTTCCGGAAGGTGGCTACCTATGTGAAGAACCTGGCGAAGAGGGCTTGTCTTTCTGAGGGGTCTGCTAGGGCGGCAGAAGCGTATAAAGCTGAGGTTGCCTCCCTGACCTCGAAGAGAGCTAACCTGCGAGCTCAAGTGCAACATCTGAGCGAGGACGTAGCGATGCACAGATCCGACCTGAAGCATACCTCGACTACAAATCACAAATGAGGAACAAGAGACAAGGCCCGATGAGTCGAGGGTCGCTTACGAGCCGGGATGGTCGAGGATGAGCTACGTGATGCCAAGGAGGAGTCAAGACCCGCCGTGGACGAGCTGCGGGTTGTCAAGGCTAGACAGCAGGCGGACAAGGAAGAACTGCAAGCGGTTAGGGACACGCTACTTCTCAAGACCACGACCTTGAGCCGGGCCTTCCAAGAGGTCTCTAAGGCCGAGAGCATAGTGGGGCGCCTGAACGACGAATGCCGCAGGCTCCGTGATGACCTCCAAAGGAAGTAGGACTTAGTGGCTCAGAAAGAAAGGGTGATTGACGAGCTGAGGGATGAAGCATGCACCTTATGGGCCTTTGGTTAGCTCTCTTTTCGCACAAGGTCGAAGGTCTTCCAAGCTCTTCAGGTTTCATTTTCCGCTCCCGCGAGGACGAGATGGGGAATCAATCCGACGAAGATGACCTTGCGTCCCTATTGCCCCTAGCCCGCTTTTTCTTCCCGGGCGATCCCGTGGCCAGGTCGCCTACCCGTCCCTTCCAATGCTTAGGCTTTTTCCTATCATTCTTCTTCATTTTGGTAGCCTTTGGCCCTTGTAATGATGATTTTGACCTTTATTAAAACATTGATTCGTATATTCATACTCTTTGAGTCTTTTGCTTTTTTTGACCCTTTTTATGGCTTCCGAATGGACTGAATTCTATGATTCTTGTCGTAGGTGAAATATGCTACCTTTGATGGCCGAGTCAGCATGGTTCTTTCCGAATTTCGAAGCCTTCCGTGGTCTCCTGTGGACTGAGCTGCATGGTTCCTTCGAAGTCCGAGCTCCGTGTCTCCTTTGGACTGAGGTGCTTGGTTCCTTCGAAGTTTGAGCTTCGAGTCTCCTATGGACTAAGCTACATGGTTCCTTCCAAAGTCCGAGCCTGCGGTCTCCCCTGACTAAGCCGCTTGCCTTTCAAGTCCGAGCCCGTGTCTCATGTGGACTGAGCTACATGGTTCCCTGTCTCGAAATTAGCTCTCGGTGACTGTTAAGCATGGTTCCTTCGAAGTCTGAGCTCCGTGTCTACTGTGGACTGAGCTATATGGTTCCTTCGAAGTCTGAGCTCCGGGGCTCCCGAACTGAGCTACGTGTCTCTTTAATATCCGAGCTCCTAGACTCCTAAACTGAGCTAAGTGGCTCTTTTGTTAAGCAATGTGGCTCTTCAATATCTAAGCTCCAAGGCTCCTGAATTGAGCTTACGGGCTCTTCGCTCCTTCCTCGAAAGTGCGCGTGGGTTTAAATTCGGCCCGGAGAACCGTAATCGCATCGCTGGTTTCTGCATCTGTGCTTCTTTTATAAATAATCACCTTCCTTTTATGGTTTGTGTTATACTCGTCTCAAATTCCTTCCTCTCCCATAGTAAGCCTGGGTTCGTATTACAGATGAAGCTTCGTGGTCTCGATCAAGCACTACGTGAAGCTCCATTCGTGGTCATAAACATGCTCTGATCAAGTGTTCCTCGCCATTTGTCAGTGGTTGCATTGTTCCCTAGTCCCGCTAGTTGTGGGAGTTGCGTTGTTACCTAGCCCTGCCATTTGATGGATTTGGGCCGTGGGTCGCGAGTGGCGGTGTGCTTTGAATGCTTCCAAGGCCCATTCCTTCGCTATACCTCTCCTCCTTTCCTTCTCCTTTCTTTTTCTTTTTCTTTCTGTGGGTTTTCGCTTGACCGGTGTTTGTCAATCAGGTTTTCGGGAAGTAGAGCGGCTTTGCTAATTGTAATTTTCGAGATGTAGAGAACTAGTTTTTCGATCAGAATTTTCTCGAGATAATCGTAATAAAAGTACTGCTCGTGGAACGTGTGTACTGGTCAATGGTTTTTTTTTTTTTTTGTATCCTCCCCATGCCCTTTTGAGTCCAGTAGGTTTCTGACTAACCAAGCCTCCGGACTTTTTCTTTATGATATACAAAAGTTAGTAGACTGAAAATAAGCAAAAATTGTTATTTGAGCGGAAGTAGAACTATCATGCTTTATTAATAAGGCAATCGAGTTTTACGGTAAACCGCTTGAGGTGCTCCTGCATTCCATGAGTGTTAAGGTGGTCTTTTTCTCCTCCTCGCTTGAGCCTCATAGTTGCCAGGACGGATTACCCATGATACAATGTAGGGTCCTTCCCAATTGGGCCCTAGTTTCCCATGAGTAAGATCCTTCCCTCACTGCAAGAGCTTCGAGTACCAGCTCTTGCTTGAAAACCATTAGGCCTGACCTTTTGATCATAGTACCTTACTGTTTTTCGTTGGTAGTCCTCGGCGCGCTTCAGAGCTTGCTCACACTTCTCTTCCAAGAGATCGAGGTTCAGGCGGAGAGTCTCCTTATTGCGCCATCGCGACTCGACCTAGGTGACTCTGCACTCAACCTCAACAGGCTACCGCCTCAAAGGCTAAAACGCCAAGGCGAACTGAGTTTCAAGTCAGACTTACGTGTAGTTCTGTATGCCCATAGTACTTCTGGGAGGTATTCCACCCATTTCTCCTTATAGTCTTCCAACTTAGTCTCAGTCGTCGCTTGAGAGTCCTTATAGTGACTTCTACTCCACCGCTAGACCAGATGAGCTCGTGGATCTAATAGTAATTCTTAATTCCGAGCTCGGCGCAAATGTTTTTGAATCTCTGGTTGTCGAACTGTTTTCCATTATCTGATATCAACGCTTTTGGGATTCCGAACCTACAAATTATGGACCGCCAAACGAAGTTGCGCACTTTTGCTCGGTGATTGTCACCAATGGCTCGACCAAATTTACTTTAAGGAAGAGTCCACTCCTATAATAGCGACTCAGACGACCCCATCCAATGGGCAGGGTCCCGAGTATCTCCAATCCCCACTACTGAAAAGGCCAGGGGCTTATAATCGAGGCTAGTGGGTCGACTGGGAGATGAGAGATCTTGGTGATGTTTCATGCATTCGCACTTTCCGACTAGTTCCGTATGCCTTTACATCAGGCAAGTAATACCCTTGCCTAAGGGTTTTTCCTACCAAGGCCTAAGCTCCGATATGGTTGCCAATGACGCCTGCACCTCTCTTATACGAGTTGGCATCTTCCTTCCTGCATGCATGCAAAAGGAGGTGCGGAAAAACCCCGCTTATAAAGGGTCCCCAAGCAGAAGAGCTAATCCGCCGACCTTGCTCTTAGCTTGGGAGGCTTCCGTGATCGCTTAGCTATATCCCGTTCAATAGGTAGTCCCATATGGGATCCATCTAGCTCGGTGCGGTCATTATTAGAAGAACCTCGTCATTGTTGAAGTCTACTAAAGGTTCCATGAGGTGCTCAACCGGAACTACCATTCAAATCTTCATGAATAATGTCATAGCTTAAATTAGTGGCATCCGCCCGTGAATTCTCCATCCTTAGGATGTGTCTGACCTAGACCCGTACGAATTTTTTGAGCAACTCGTGTACCTTCTTGAGATAACGGATTATCTTTTCGCCTTTCACTTCGTAGTCATCTTCTATTTGTTTCACCACCAACTGAGAATTGTTGCATACCTCTAGTTGATCAGCCTCCATAGAGTGGGAGAGGTTTAGTCCAGCAATGACAGCTTCATATTCGGCTTCGTTGTTGGAGGCCTAGAATCCAAATCTGAGTGCATATTCCACGTTGATCCCATCCGGAGGTCGACCGCCCGCTTCCACTCGTACATCGTAGCCCATTTACTCGACAACCCATAGACGGGGAGGTCGGATTCGAAGCCGGGCTGCTTGGCTCGCGAGGTGAATTCCATGATGAAATCTGCCAAATTTTGGACTTTGATCGTTGTTCTTGGCTTGTACCTAATGTCAAACTCGCTTAGCTCTATGGCCTATTTCACTAGTCTTCCAAAGGTTTCTAGTTTGTGCAATATTTGCTTCATCGGGTGTTCTATTGAAATTTCGATAGTGTGGGCTTGGAAGTATGGTCGAAGTCTTCTAGAGGTGGTCACCAATGCTAGAACGAGCTTTTCCATATTTGGGTACCTTTCCTCTGCTCCTCTCAAAGCTCTGCTGTAGTAATAGACTGGTTGTTGTGTTCTGTCCTATTCTATGACCAGGGTGGCACTAGTCAAGAAATCGAAAACGGCTAAGTAGAGCCTTAGGAGTTCTCCCCGTAGGCCACTGAAACGGGGAGTCAAGTAGGTTTTCACTGCTAGAACGCCTTCTCATAATGGGCATCCCATTGGAAGGCCTTTTCGTAATTTGAAAGAAGGACGACACTGTCACTTGATCCGACACAAGCCGACTCAAATAAGCAGCCATTCCTCCGATCAGCGCTGAACTCTTTAGTGTTCAGGCGATCACATGTCAAGCACTGATCTTATTTTGTCCTGGATCGCCTCCCATTCCGTGGTCAAGTGACTATGAAACCCAAGAACTTCCCGCCAGTGACTCTAAAAGCACACTTCGTCAGCCGAACTTCATTCGTAGCCTTTTCAGACTCCTCTGAACGCCTCGCCGACGGTCGACGTGGAGCCCTCGCCTTCTTAACCGACTTCACTAGCATGTCATCTATATACACCTCCATGGATGTGCTAACTGCTTCTCGAACATCTGCTTACTAGCCTGAGCAGTGGCTCGCTAACCCAAAAGGCATCACCCGATAGTAACAGATCTCCCGTCCAAATACGAAAGAGGTCTTCTCCTGGTCGCTGGGGTCCATCCTGATCTAGTTGTAGCCTGAGAAAGCGCCCATGAAGCTAAGGAGCTCGTGGCCAGAGGTGGCGTCTACTATGAGGTCGATCCGATGTAGGGGAAAGTTGTCCTTCGGGCAGGCTCAATTGACGTCAGTAAAATCAATGCAAAGTCGCCATTTTCCATTTGCCTTTTTAACGAGAACTATGTTAGCTAGCCAGTCGGGGTAGTCTACTTCCCGGATAGCTTAGGCGTGGAGGAGTTTGCTGACCTCTTCGTTGATCGCCTCGCCTCTCAAAGGCTTCTTCTTTCCGCTTGGACTGTAGTTTTGGCGAGGGGTTGATATTAGCTAGTGGGTGATGACTATTGGGTCAATTCCTCCCATGTCCTCTTGCTTTCAAGCGAATACTTCCACATTCTGTTTTAAGAAGTGGATGAAGGGGTCTCTGACAACTTCGGTGAGCTCGGATCCGATGTAGGCGAGGTGTTCCGATTGGTCGTCAAGTTGTATTGGTTCCAAATTTCTCTTCCGAGGGTGTCGGGTCGGGTGTCCAGCCTGGGCTCTCATCGAGCCCATCCGCGTGACGCCGGTCAACCCGGCTTCTTCATTGAAGCCAAGTAGCACTCCCGGGCTATCCCCTGGTCCTCGGGCCTTTCCTACCCCATTTTTTGTAGGGAATTTGACGACCATATGATAGGAGGAGGGGATGGACCTATGGCATCGAGGAAGGCTCGCCCCGCGAATATATTGTACACCGACAGTATTCCATGATGAGGAATTTTGTCGTCATTTGTGGCCTAGCAATGGGGTCTCCTAGGAGCTGAGCACCGCTTATATCGATCCTGTGGGCGCACTCCGAGAATCCCCTTAAGTGGCAAGCACGGCCCAAATTCTTCTTTCCGATGCCCATTTTGTCAAATTCCAATGCGAAGATGATGTCGGTCGAGCTCCTATTGTAGATTAGAACCCTGTGGATTGTTTTATTGGCCACGACGACCCTTATTACCAGCGGATCATCATGGGGGTGTTGGCAACCTTCCAGGTCAGAGTCCGAGAAGGTTATGGTAGTATCCACTGAGGGAGCTCGACACCCGCCGCACCTCTCTAGTGTCTCCCCTGATCTAAAGCTACGTAGGTGGGCCTTCGGATGAACTGGACTCCCCACCTCCGATGAACCCCCCAAAAATCACATTGATCTCCCCTAAATGTTGTTGATGTCGAGCAGAGGCCAGTTGACGAGGTGATGGGGGAGGTGCCCCCAATGCGAAGATGATGTCGGTCGAGCTCCTATTGTCGATTAGAACCCTGTGGATTGTTTTATTGGCCACGACGACCCTTATTACCAGCGGGTCATCATGGGGGTGTTGGCAACCTTCCAGGTCAGCGTCCGAGAAGGTTATGGTAGTATCCAATTGAGGGAGCTTGGACACGGCCTGCACCTCTAGTGTCTCCCCTGATCTAAAGCTACGTAGGTGGGACTTCTGGGATGAACTGGACTCCCCACCTCCGATGAACCCCCCAAAAATCACATTGATCTCCCCAAAGGTCATGATGCCTGAGCAGGCCAATGACGAGGTGACGGGGAGGTGCCCTGTCTGCATCTGACTGGCACTACTTTTTCAATTGAATATGGGCCATTCCCATCCGATGCCCGTGATCTCTATGGAAGTCGCAATACTTGGTCATGTCTCTTTTGGCTGGGTCCATCTTCATTTAAGATGGCCATCTTAAGAACTTCTCATGTTGTGCTTCGTATAGGACTTGAGATACCAAGGCCGTCAGGGGGGTGAACTACTGAGGTGGATACCTCACCGCACTGGCCGGGTGGACCTGCCAATCCTCGACGCTACCTCTCTTCAGATCGACATTGGCCTTCCTGCCTCCGTGGGATCTGTCGTGTCCCTTCGTCTCTTGGGGCTTCGGTCCCGCTTTTTCTCATCATTGCTTTTCTCCTTTCGCACGAAAGAGCTTCCCCGCTTAGACATAAGGGCCTCCTCGCCGTTGATGTACTTTTTGACTTTAGCGAGCACCTCGGCCATGCTTGTCTAAGGGTTCTTCAAGATGGAGAAACAGGTCTTTGATTTGTATGCCTAAATTCACTATAAAGGCGGTGGATGGAAAATTTTTCATCCGGATGTCCACCCCGTTGACTCGAAGTCAACCTTCCTCTCGACGTAGACCTCAGTTTTCGAGGGCCCCGGCTTTACGCTAGCAAGGTAGCTCCTGGCTCCCACGTCCGCTCATGAAGTGACACAACCACGGAGAGTTCCTCAAGGACGAGACTGAATGGCTGAGCCTATCAACCACGGCCTAAGGACGAGCCTTTAAGATTTGATGGCAAAGGCTCAAGATCTCACGGGTCTTGGTATCCATGAGCTCCATCCTGGTTCTCAGAGTGTTGAGGTGGCTCACTAATCCTTCTTGCTCCATCGAAAGCTTCGATCTACGATTCTAAACTTTAAAGGAGAGGCGTAACACTTCATTTAAACGGGATTCCGCTATTATCGTACTTCAGAGCCGTCCATGGAGACTGAGGCTCGAACTCTACCTACCCTTTCATGTGGCCAGCTCTTGTCGATATCCCGGGAACCGTCGCTTCCCAAGATCGCCTCTTTCCTCTCGACCTAGGTCAGCTCTTTACCTCCATTGTCCCTGCCAAGCGTTCGATCGTCTTTGGGGGGTATGTTGGGATCATGCCCTCTGGTCCGGCTATTTTCTCTTCTTCCATCATCATCTTGGGGGGCGCCGAGGTGTTGTTGCTCCTCATGTGGTATGGTATTGCGGCCTCCATGGGCATGTTGTTCATCCCATGGTCAGCCGTGACTGCCCGCTGAAGTTCCACCAACTCCTAGCAGCTTAATTAACGAGATGGAGGGCTCCATCTCACGCACGTGAGAGCCCGAGAATCGCCTCCTTGGCTGCCGGGCTATCGACGTCAGTCCCGCTGGTCCACGCCGCCCCTGGATGGCGTGACTCCCGCTTCATGTTTCGTTGATACCATCACCACCGATAAATCAACGATTTGTAAAGGAACAATCGCTCCCATATGGCCCAAACTCGATGGTACTTTTCTATCGACACGGGCTGGGGAGCCCGTAGGAGCTGCGGTTGATTTTGGCTCGGGGCTCTGATCATCAATAACCCGCCCGCAGCTGAAAGGATGGTCCGGCCGAGGGTGCGCCTCGCCGACTCTCCTGCCGTAAGTCGCTTTCTTTCTTACGTGAAAGCGAAGAATTCAACCGTTGATGGCGTTATGATTGCTAAGACCTTTTGTCGGGTGGATTGCTCGATATTTACAATGATGATCACGACGATTTTGATTTGAAGGACATTGTTATCTCTATCATGGGGATCTTTTTCTTCCTTATCGCCAATTGAATATTTGGAGGATAATTAGAAGACCGTAATCATGGGGGATCCTTCTTTCCTTAAATGATATCGAGTCACGAATATGGAGTGCTTTCCTTTCTTATGGCTCATCGCGCCAAGAGATTACCCTTGTCACCAGCTCGACTCCATTGCTTAGTTTCACCTCGGCCCAAACTCAGGGGAACCAGACATCGCAGGCCGAAGTTCCCCTCGATGAGGCTTTTCTATCGCCCATGGAGGATGTCACTGCTTAAGGTCTGCCTTTAGGCCTATGTTCTGGGCCTGTGAGCAGCTTTTATTTTAGGTACCATCATTTATGATTCTTTTGGAATCCCGAAACTATTAAGGAAAAAAAACAAAAAGAAAAAGTGGAATGGAAAAAAATTGAAAAAAAATAGGTTTAAACTTAATAAATTAATTTTACATGTTTATTAAGCTCATTTTATTTGTTTCTTTTTATAATATAGTTAATAAAAAATTCTGGTATAAAATTTTGAAAATTTTTAATTATATTTAATCTTTTTTTTCGCATGAAATCAAACATGACAAATTTTTTTTTTTTTTTTTTCCCTTTTTTAGTACTTTCCCAAGCTCTAAACAAAGCCTTAAGAAAAGGCCATTTTTGCTGAGTCCGTTTTGTTGGATGAGATGTTCACTTGCATTGTGTGAAATGGCGATTCTTCTTTTAAAGAATTGCAGCTTTAAAAGAAAACGTGGGCTAATTAATTGGATGAGATGGAGAAATAATAATAATAATAATAATAATAAATGAAAGTAGTTTTAAAGTTGAGATGGATGGAGGGGAGTGAGCTAGTGGTGAGGCAAATCCAATCAGATCCAAATGGACCCTTCCTGAGCCGCCACTTAATTGCTCCTTCTCTTGTTTTTTGGCCTTTTCATATTCCAGTCAATGTTTCTGAACTCTGACCAGTCTACCATGATCATATTGATATTAAACACAAATTTTCTACAATCTTGATATTTTGTAATTGATATGGTATCGAATCTTAATATGACAGGAGGTCATACATTCAAGACTCTTCATGTACGAGTATGTTATTGCACGTAAGGAATTGCTCATGATAATTGTGGCCTCTCATTGCTAGTTTAAGTACAATATAGAATTCTTAATTGACTAGTTGTAAATAGTATCAGAACTATCATAGAACAAAGGATTATCCTAAATCTACATCGAGGTATTGAGAGAGATTCTCAAATATCATAGAACAAAATATGATACAATGAGATAGAATTATTTGAATTTTACCCATTAGTAATAATAATATAATTAAATTATAACGCCGATCTGAAATGTATTATTCATATTGAATCTAAATCCTATAAACTTGAACTTTTAGAAAAATCGAAAATATAACAAAATCATCCATATGCTACACTGCATTACCTCCCATCATCATTTCTTCTAGGCCATTAATTGAACAGAGGAAAAATCATAGAGTTCATGAATGCTGCAGATTATTTATATTAATAAGGCTATGGATTAATTCATCCAAAGTATACAGAAGATTAACAAATAATTAATTTACACTAGCATTGATATACCTAATTAATCATACATAATATTAATGGAAGTAGCAGCGTAACAAATCAAACCGTCCATCTCCTTTTTTTCTTTCCTTTTTTATTTTTCTTTCTTCCATATTCTTCTTCTCTCACCAAAAGTAACCAACATCATCCGTATTTAATCCAGCGGAGAAACAGCCAACAGACTCAACACTCATAAGCTCATGTAAGGAAAAGTTCTCCATGGTGAAGCTTCAGAATTCCGGTGGTTACTGACGACGGTCGACAGCAAGTCATCCGCCGGAGAGAATTCTTTCTGCTGCTCCTCCTGGTGGCGTCGGTAGTGGTGATGATGATCATCGGAGCCGAAAGGAGGAATATTATACTGCTGGGTTCCGAGTTCGAAGTTTAAGGTGAGAGGTCCCCGGTGGGAGCTGGACGAAAATGGCGTGGTGGGACGGCCGGTGAACTTCTGGACCAGGGATCGGAAGTTGGTGGCGTTGGCCGTGAGAAAGGTGGCCGGAGTCCTTCTTGGAGCCCTAGACCGCCGCCGGACTGGCTTGGATATGCAGCCCTTAGGGCTGATCAGCAGCTGATGATGATCAGTTGAAGCGGCTAGGCTCGGCTTACCACCACCGCCGCCAGAACTGGTGGCCGGAGAAGAGAGCTGAACTTCTTCGACGAATTGCAGCCATTCTTGATCGCTGTCTGTGCTGCTCATGGCCGGAGATGATGACTGACGGACTTCTTGCTTGTTGAAGGAATATGTAGGCAATGAACATTATGGCAGTCAAAAAGAGAGATGGATATGTGGACTCTTGACTATTCTTTAGAGAAAGAAAACAAGAGATCTAGAGAGAGAAGACGTGTGCTTCCTGGAAGCAGCTTTATCGGCTCATCAAAATGAGGTCATGATCTTATTATATAAGTAAGGTTTCGAAAGGGGATCTGGGTGTCGACCCACATGACTTAGAGAAAAGAAGCTTAATGTTCGTATACATAAGATTTTAACTTGATATTATTAAAAAAAATTCTTGGGGACGTAAGTTAAATAGAAAAGTAAAATGGAGGTGAGTTGATAGGAAGTCATCTGTACATCACTAGAACTCTGAATCGGATAATATCAAATGAAAAATTAGATCGTTACAATTATGTTTACAAAGCATTTGAGATATTGGCCTTTTTTTTATTGATTGCTTGGCCCTTTTTTATTTGGTCAAAAAATTGAAAAATCATATACCTTTTTCACACGTCCATCTTACACCTTCCCCAAGAAACATATATAGATAGCACACCTTTTGGCTGACCATTTGGGACACATACGTGGATTTTGGGTTTTGGAATTTTATAAAACAAGGACTTGTATACCAACATTAATGCCTTTGTCTCCAAGAATCTGTCCCAGAAATTAATTAGAATTCAAATTCTAAAAATATACCTGATTAGAATTTTCAATATAAATCAGTTGATAGAGCGTTTAAAGTTTAAAAAGATAAGGCATTTTAGGATAATTAGAGGTTTGAGATTAACTTAATTACTACATGGTAATAAAAATGCTTAATTGTTAAAAAAAAATATGAATCATACCCATCAAGATTTTTATACTTTTATGGAAATTAATTATTACCCATATATTTTATCATTTTATGTCTCAATAAATCTATATTGAAAGATAATTAAAAAGTTATTCAATAAACTTACTTGGCAATAAGATCAACATAATTTTCATCATTATCCTACGTGATTATAGTTTGGTCCAAGAATCTCTTAATGTATAGTCATTTTCAGGCAGGAGAAGGCAATTAATTAAACTAACAAATACCTTTAAGAATAGTTTTTTCCTATTTAACTATCCTTTGTTGCATAAATATTTATTTATACGTGTGCTCACCTATAGATTCACATTTGTTGTCAAATTTAGACAACTCAAAATCTAAATTGTTATTTTTTTTTATGGCTAAAAATAAATAAATGAGTGTTAATTATCAATAAGTTAAATGCTTTTGGGTCATACAAACCTTCACATCAGGATGGAGTGTCCATTTTAGATTTAAGGGCGCTCACTTTTTTAAAACACATCTATTTCATTAAAAAGAGTCCATATTTTCACAACAATGTAAAATATGAAACAATTTTCTCTTTATATCTTTTATGATAAAATTAAATATAATAAAATCAGGCTAAAAATAATACAGCATAACATATAAAAGTGAATAAGAATAAAAAAAATACAATAAATTTTTTTTTCTTTTAATATTTTTGGGCACTAAAAATAGTCCAACCTCTTGACGAGATTTCTTTGCATGTGATGACCCTTATAGGCTAAAAACGCATCTTCTAAAAGCTCGTTGTTTGAAAAAAATCAAAGAGTATATAGGAGATAACAAATAATAAGAAAGGTAAGTGAAAAGCAGCTTTCAAAACTGATTGATATGGAGGGAAATGGCACTAGTAAAGCAAATTTTCCTTTCTAATAAAGACCTTCCTTCTCTAAGTTATCGATCCATTTAGTTGCTTTCAAAATGCCCCATTTTGACGCCTAGTAATAATTCTCAATGATTTTATTTTAAAATTAGTAGTCTTTTCAAAAGGCGCATTTCTTTATTCTAAAGAAAATATAGGTTCTTATTATCAAGTTATTATTCTTTATTAAAAAGAATTAAAAACATTAATAAATAATTATTCTATGAAGTCTTTTACAATTATAGAAGAAAACAAGTCAATTTCATGAATTCCTAGTATGGTTTGAACAGTAAAATCATTTCCATTCCTAATTATTTTTCTTTTACTATCATCAAAATCAAAATCAAGATTACTTAAACTACTCAATTTATCAAGTGAATGATGGGTATAGTCCGACACAACTATTAAAATGAAATGGTTAATTGGTTTTTTTTTATAATTTATTTATATTTATATATATCTTTCTTGTTTAGGCCTCTCTAGACTTTCGTCAATCAAAACAACACCATTTTAAGATTAGTTTCATGTTTTGTCATTCATATGCTACCTCTTAATTAATGGAATATAATATTCTTAAACATAAAATAACCCCATTTCAACAAATGTACGTGGCAGTAGACTTGTACAACTCTCTTTCTTAATCTTACTTCCTACCTAAATTTAGTTGAATGTGGTCCTATGATCTCCTTGAGTCATTTTCAGCTAGGTTAATTGATGTGATTAACTAAACAAAAAATTTTTACTTCGTTGTTGACGGCTGCCCAATTATATAGTCACCAATACTCTATACTTTTTACCTTTGCCAATTCGATAATTAAGTTTATCTTTAAACACCTCCCTTTTTTGTGTGTACATATAGCGTGGTAGGCACCTTTTGAACTTTTTTCATTCATATTGCTCATATATATCTTGTTACTATTATTTACAATATTGTCATCCGATGGAAATAAAAATATTTAGGTTCCTTTAGAAGTCAAAAAGTACAAAGGAAAGAAAAAAGAAAAAACAAATGCAAGGAAAAAAACTTAAACCCTACATTAAACAACATCCAGATTATGTCACAAGTAGTAAATGCTTTAATTAAAACACTTATTTTATACAAACTATTGGGGATGCAGAGTTTACGCTATAAGATTTTATTCAATAAGCTATTTTTGTTTGGATGCATATTTAAAAAAGCTTTTATGCATTATTTTAAGGTCTTTTGATGTATTACTACACAATCACTTATAACAACTAAAATTACTGAAAAATTCATCATAAACTCTTATAAAATTGAAGTGCTTGAATAAATAAGCACTTGTCATAAATTTTAAAATTTTAAAAAACTAAAAACTAAAGAATATATATAGTAAAGATTCATTATATACTGAAAACATTTATCATTCAAATGTAACATCTAATATAAAAAATAGCTAATCAACAATTCTTTCATCTTCACTTTTGTTTCATATGCATCAAAGAGATTATATAAACTAAAATATTCTAGGTTTCAAAAATTTTACCTATTTTTTACATAATTTTTCGAATTTATTTTCTATATATATATATATATTATATATATATATATATATATATATATATATATATATATATATATATATATATATATTTCATAATTTTTCCTATTTTTACGTGATTGTTTGAAATTTTTTTTGTATTTTCTTCATTATTTTTCTTCATTCTTTACATAAATTTTCAATATTTTACCTAAAATAAATTTTTGAATTTATTTTCTATTTTTTTATTAATTTAAAAAAAATCCTATTATTTACATAGTTTTTTCAAAAAAAATTACCTATTTTTTACTCTTTTTTTTTTTTCTATTTTTAAATTTTTTTTCCTATTTCTACATAATTTGTCAGAATGACAGTTTTGTCATTAAGATGATCGATTTTTAGGCTTCGTTTAAGCTTTATAACAAGCTCTTATCAAATAAGCTAAAAATGCTTATAAGAAGGTCATAAGTTATTTTTATAAGCTCTTCCAAATACCTATAATTTTTATTAAAAGTACTTATGTGAGAAGATTAGCTCAAATAAGTTGTAAATAAACTCTATCAAACTCACCCTAATAACATAATGAATCAATTCAAAGCTTATTCATTTGATAATACTATTGATGGTGCTGCTTCTATCGATATTGGGCTGGAGCTTGTTAGGTTCGCTGGGTCGGTCCGTTGAGCCGGATCGATGTACAACCTGCACATAAAGGGTGGTTCGGCGGGGGAATGTCAGCCGCCTCTCCGATGCCTAAGTCAGTTTCTTTCAAGGAGAAAAACAAAGATCAATTGAAACTGATGGTGCTGCTTCTATCAATACTGGGCTGGAGCTTGCTAGGATTGCTAGGCCGGTCCGTCGGGCCGGATTGATGTACACCTGCATAGAAAGGGTGGTCCGGCAGGGGAATGTCGACCGCCTCTCCGATGCCTAAGTCAGTTTCTTTCGAGGAGAAAATCAGATATCAACTATTGATGGTTTCCATGATTGGGCGCATCTTTCTTCGTGGAATTGCTCCTAAGATTTATCATGTGATCACGATGACTCTCTCCTTGTTAGACTACGATATACCGCTTTCCTAATTGAGTAGGGAATCCCTTTTTCCTTATCGTCAACTGAATATTAAAGGATAATTAGGGAGCCATGATCGTGAGAGACCCTTCCTCCCTCAATGAGTGGAGAGCAGATCATGGAGACTGAGTACTTCCCTTTTATACGTCTCGTTTGATAGATGGTGGACCATCCATATTACCTATTTATCCGACAGGGCGAGCTTAGTTCCAAACCGAGGCTTGTTCTGCCGATCTGGATTGGCACGGTCGCAGTTGTCACATCACTTCCTGTGCTCCCCGCCCTGTTCTCACCTTTAAGCCTTGTTGGTGGTTTGTCTCTTGGGTCTGCGTTCTGGGCCCATACACATGTTTTTTAGGCATCATCAACTATAATAACTTTTTTATTTATGAATCAAGTTCTACAACATATTGAGGACTATGATTTGATTTATTGTCTTTGTCTAATCAAATATGTTTTTCATTTGAATCGCTTACACACAAGTTAATGCGCAACAACAAGATGACGAAAAACAAACTGTCGTACAAAGACAACACAAACCACTCGCCGCAACCAGATGACGGAAACATGAAAAGCAAATTAAAAACTCATATATGTGTGAAAAATCACTTAATTGAAAAAGAAATTATAGAAAGAGATGTAAAAAGGTGATTTCAGGCCAAGAATCACCATAAATCACTACTCCTTAGTTAAGGAAAAGGGGATAGAAAAGAAAAGGAGGAGAGAAATTGATGGGCTAGGTTTCAAAAATTTTAAATAGGTTTAAACTTAATAAATCAATTTTATATATTTATTCAAACTTACGTTATTTATTTATCTATATTATATAAAAAAAACTAAAAATTTTAAAATACGTAAAATTTTGAATTATTTTATTTTATACTTTTAACCATGAAACCAAACATAAAATTAATTTCCTTAATTTTTTTTTCCTTTTTCTAATATTTTCCGGTTCCAAACGAAGAGCCATTCTGCTTAGTCGTTTTTGTTGCATGAGATATTCATTTGCATGTTCTGAATGGTGATTCATCATAACTTTCCGAAAAATAATAAAAAAAATCTTTAAAAAATGTAATTTAAAAAATAATCCTAAATATAATGTAATTTTTCCAGACGCAAGATACAATTTAAAAAACGTATCTCAAGCAGATATTTTCTGTACCTGAACTCCAGCTCTGCCTCTGAAGAGTACATTTCAACTTAAATTCAAAATTTTTAAAATTATTGATAGTGTATCTTCAAAAGACACTTTTAGTATTAATTCAAAACTTTCAAAATTATAAAGGTGTATTTTCAAAAGACTTTTTTAGTATAACATTTCAATAATTTAGAAAGTTTTCAGCTTAAATTCAAAATTTTTAAAATTATAGAAATTATCTCTTAAAAAGATATTTTTAGTGTTGACTCAAAACATTCAAAATTATAAAAGTTTTTTTTTAAAAGACACTTTTAATATAACATTTTAACAATTTAGAAAGTGTCTCTTCAAGAGACAATTTCTAAAAATTCGTAAAATTGAAAATGTCCCTTAAAGATATACTTTTAACTTAAATTCAAAATTTTTAAACTTATAGAAAGTGTTTCTTCAAAATAGACTTTCAATGTTAATTCAAAACTTTCAAAATTATAAATGTGTCTTTTAAAAATACACTTTTAGTATAATATTTAAACAATTTTGGAAAGTGTCTCTTCAAGAGACATTTTCAACTTAAATTCAAAATTTTAAAAATTATTTAAAGTGTCTCTTCAAAATATACTTTCCATGTTTTCAAAATTATAAAGATATCTTTTCAAAATACATTTTTAGTATAATATTTCTTCAATTTAGAAAATATCTCTTCAAAATACATTTTTTGTTTTCTAAGTTTTTAAAAAGTGTTTCTTAAAAGGGTACTTTCAGTTTAAATTCAAAAGATTTTAAAATGTTTCTTTAAAATACACTTTAGGTGTAAAATTTTCAAATTTTTTGAAAGTATTTCTTCAAAGTATATTTTTAAAAAGTGCTTTTTAGAAGACATTTTTCATATGATAAAAAACTATGTTACATTTAGGAATATCTTTAAACCTATATTATTTGAGGGATTTTTTTTTTCACTAAATAACTAAAAAGCCCGAAAACGTGGGCCAAATAATTCGATGGAGATGGAGAAATAATTATAATTAATAATAATAATAAAAAGTCAAAAGGCAAGTTTTAAAGTTGAGATCGACGGAGGGGAGTGAGCTACTCTAGTGAAAGCAAATCCAATCAGATCCAAATGGACCCCCACTTGAGCCGCCACATGCTCCTTAACCCTTTTTTTTTCTTTTCATATCCCGGTCAATGTATCTTAACCCTGACCAACAAATCTATCAACCATGATCATATTCATATTAAAGACATACTTTCTACTATTATGAAAGAGATTTACAGACATTGGGTAAGTGCATCAGTAAGCTAGTCACCAGCGGAGATATGAACAACACACAGCTCAGACAACTAAACCAGGTCACGAACAAAATAATAATCAATCAGCACGTTTCACACGTAACGAATACAAGGATTGCTAGAGAGATAAGTAAGACCAAAGTTATCCGGCATCATATATAAAGAATCAGACTTGGCAAAAGTTCCGACAACAACGATTTCAATTCCGCATTACCTCTGAGTGACAAAGAAGAACCACTATCGCACCCATTCTCAACCTCGTAAGAAGAACAAGCAATAGTGCGCTGCTTGTAACCCGTGAAATCGATTGAAGACTACGAAAATAAGAAAAGACCTTAATGAGGTACAATCATCCGGGTTACCACCTAATCCGCAATAAGAGAAATCGGTGAATGTCAGAGAGGTTAAAGAAGCCTGATACCAAGGGATCTCGTGTCATTAAGATAACAAGAAACATTCACCACCCAACTTCCCCCGAATGGTATTCAGATGTGCATAAAGTGGGACAGTTTATTCACGACAAAGGAAATATCCGTCGAGTCATCTGAGATGTCGAGGCCACCAACCACCCACGTACAAGGTGGCATTAGCCGGCAAAGAGTTTGTACGCAGAAGTAATTCTACAACAAGCAAGGTAAAGACGAGTTTTGAGTCTAGCATGTTATGTTTGCTCATAAGGTCAATAATATACACAGAGAAGAACTCTGCTAGCGTGGTTGAAACCTCAACTCCACGTAAGAAAGAAAATTTCAAGATCCTTCGCAGAATTTAGAGTCAAGTTTCAATAATATTACATATGAAGGCCTGTCGCCCAAGAAGCTATCTAAATCATCGGTACATAAACTTAATATGACAAGACACGCTAGAGTAAAAACCAAGAGGGACGAGTTCGCATGGGATGTGACAAAGCCAAGAGAGAGCAAGAAGATGTGGAGTTCCTGGTTCCCAACTCGTGGAATTGTTTAAGCCCATAAATAGCCTTGTGTAAATGACAAACATGATGTGAATAATCGACGTGTCACATGCCCTGCGGCTGCGCCATATAGACCTCCTTCGTAAGATGCCCATTGAGAAAGGCATTATTTACATCAAGTCATGACTTTACTTGCGATCAGTACAATGCAAGCACAAGACGAACTATGATGAGATTTATCACAGACTAAAAGTCTTTGCGGAAAGTAAATGTCCCGATCACAGGAAATCCTTAGCAACAAGGCGAGCCTTATACCATACAATAGAGTCGTTGAGCTTTTGTTTAATGCGAAACACCCATTTGGTACCCACTATATTATGCCCCTGGCTCGAGGGAACTAGAGTCTAAGTATTGTTCCGGATGAGAGCATCATATTCCCTATGCATCGCCTAAACCCACTTGGGATCTTAGAGAGCTTAAGCGACAATGCAGGGTTTAGCGACATTGAATTACGGTAAGTATACCATATTTCAGTCGGGTTTGATGATGGCATTTTTAGAGCTGCCTGTACTGATTTATGGCTTAGCCAGGAGCAGGGAAAGGTGGATCAGCGGGGAGTTGACGGAATGGGTAAGGGCCTGAGTATGACTAGGTGAGGGTGGAAGGGTGTTGGACCCATCAGCTCAATAGTTCTGGGGAGGATGGTGCAATGGGCTGGAGGACAATGATGCAGGATGAAATAGAGCAAATGGGGTGAAGTCGACTTATGGGTGTGAGACGCACTCTACGAGAGGACGGGGTGGGCAGGTAAGATGATTTAGTAGTCCAAGGAGGCCTGACGATATGAGTAGGGGGAAAAGGGGACAGAGTTGGATAGCCGTACGAGGTCAACGATGAAGCGAGGAGTGTAGAGTCTTTGTCTATTACCGGTGTGGTAAAGGTAGAGAGAGACACAATCGGGAAGACATTTTCCACAAACTTGACATGATGGGACACATTTTTTTTTTAAGGTAGGGTCATAACAGAAAAAGGCAATCTGATTGAGGGAGTAATCGAGAAAGACACAAGGACTGGACTTGGGATCGAGTTTGTGGGAAAAATAGGGATGCAACCAGGGAAAACATAAACAACCAAAGACACGAAATTTGGATGGGTCAGGAGCTTTGTTGAATAACTTTTCAAAATATTAAACCAAGGGAAAAACCAACTTTAGGCATTCTATTTATTAAATAGATAGTAGTAGCAAATGCAGCCAGAAGATGAGAGGGATGGATGCCTGATGCAGGAGAGTGACACCCGTTTCGACAATATGTCGATACTTATGTTCAAAATACCCATTATGTTCAAGAGTGTGGGGAGGTGTAGTGAGATGGGTTATACCATGGGTCGCGAGAAAGGACCGAAGGGCTAAAAATCCACTCCCATTATCTGTGTAAAGTGTTTTAATGGTGGTAGTGAAATAGTTTTCAGCAAGTTGCTTGAAAGTGACAAAGGTGGAATGAATATCCAATTTTCAACGTAACGGGTAAAGCTAGATATACTTTGTGTAATGGTCAACAAAATACAATATTACAGTAGGAAAACCATCGAAGATGAAAACGGTGAGGGTCCAAATATCGTAAAAATGATATCAAGAAGAGATGAAGAATTAATGCTTGATTTAGCAGAAGATAACTTGTGGCTTTTATGAATATTACAGGAGTTACAAGAAAAGGCACATAAATGTTTTTCGAGAAAGGAAATATTTAGAATACTTAGAAATTTGCGAAAAATATGTAAAGACAAATGACCTGGACGACTATGCCACATCGAGATTGTGACGTCCCAAATCCTAGAGGTCATTTTTTTTTCACAGCATCGATAAGTCCGTCGATACGAGAATTCTCCCCTATCGCGCGCGATCACGCCCGTCGTGTACGAGCCACGTCTTTGTGCGCACGCCCAAAGCATTGTAGACACATGCCCAAGCCTTGTCATGTGCGCGCCCAGAGCACAATCGCCACCCCTTTTGCATGCTCACATCCCATCACACAGAGACGCCCGGCGCCGGCGCGCCGGCCGACGGCCGCCTCCGTCGCGACCTAAAAACTTTGACACTAAGAAATTCTCCCTACTCCCCGCCAACTCTATCGCTGAACCTAAAATTCCATGTCACGTGACACGGGAACCCCAAGCTTTCACTCGGGCATGTCACAACAAGATACCTCCCCTCTTACTTCAACTCACATGCGCGCCTGTGCCTTGTCGTGGCGCCTCTCCTGGTCTGTCCTGTCATGCGTACGGCCTCCTCTATCGCGGGCCGCCCACACGACCTAGAAACCTTTTCGCGAATACCTCCTTATTCCTACCAACTCACGCAACATAAAATATTCTATCATACACAAGAACCCCGCCTGCCCAAACTCTATCGCGACATAGAACTCCGTTCGACTAACACTCTGTCACGACACAAAATGTTGTGTCATTAATAAGGCCTCGTCTGCTTCACACTCTTCTCGCAAACATGTAATTACCCTTTCGCACCACAACTCCGTGAAATCCTATCGCGACACTAAAATTTTCATTCGTAACCTGAATTCCTTAAATTTCGCCTGGGTTCTTCGTAGCAACTCGCACTTTATTTCGTCATTTTGGCCACGATAAGGAACCTTCACGCGAAGATTTTCATGACGTAAAATAAAATTATCATCGCGACATCGCTAAATTCGCGCAACAAAAGACTGAAGAAAACAAATCTATCGCCACCAAGAAACCTCTATCATATTCTAACAACCGCCCGCAATGAACTACGCCACGCACCGAGAAATTCTCTGCCGCGACCAAACCTACTAACGACAAGACTGTCTGGCCATTTCTGCACCTCCAGCTCTCACCTAATTTCACTAAATTCAATACTTCACCTCTATACACTTTATACAGACAGTATAAAATCTGGGAAAACTTTCCAACACAATATTGAACAAGTCAAAATAAGTTTTTATTACAAAACTTCTCATTTACATATACACAAACTGGGTTTTCTGCCCATAATTTTACAAAACACAGTAAATCCAAATTCTGGCCTTTTTCACAACTAAGATCTTAGATGTTTTTCATCCCTCGGTGTACCTCCAGTACCTAAAAATATTTTCTCATAACGAGGTGAGCAATGCCCAGTAGATGAATTCTCCTACAAGGGCTACTCCCCACCTAAGTGCACATGCAATGGAAAACACACACATATTCAAGTAAAATTATGCACATTCCTACTCAAATGTCTACATGTCATGCCCCATGTCTCGAGTCCTCACCAACTCCCTCACACATGCATTTTCCATATGAAAACCGTTAAAATAAAGATTTTTGTTTTTGAAAACTTATCGCATAATTCCCATATCAAATTCATCGACAACCCTCCAATATAATCTATTGGACATACTCCAATAAAATTTGTTGGACAACTCTCCGATATACTTATGAACATACTCCGATAAATTTTGTCGACAACCCTCCGATATAATTACACATCCGACTAAAACCTTGTTCAAAAACCATGTCATGCACTCACACCCGTTTCACGCGATGTCCCCGTGCATATGAAATGCGGAATGTCATTTCATCCTAATTCATGTTACATGCATGATGAGTACTACATACAACATTAATAAATCATGGATAATTATATTTTCTACATATAATTTATATCAATCAAGTATCTCACGTCAATACATCATATAAGCATATATTAACATGATTTTCAGACAATCAATATGTTATTCATTTTTCAGAATAACATAAAAACAAAGACATTACAAACCGGTAATTTTCGGGCCTGGACCGCCTGAAATGCCCAAAATTTGTGTTGTTCAATCCCAAAATTTTGGGATTGAACAATACGACCACTCACTCTAATCTAAAGAAAACCTATGCCATTAAATGGCTCTGTAATTAAAATAAATGGTAGGAGAGGAATCTCTACCTTCGAGTTTGGCAAAACCCGATTCTCAGACCGACGCAAAGCTTGTCACAGATGAACTTTGCCTCTTGTCTCGACGAAACTAACTGCCACCTCAGAATCCTAGAGAGAAGATGGAGCTTCTCACTCATCTTTTCTTCTTCTTTCTGTTCTTTCTTTCTTTCTCTTTCATTTTCTTTCCCTCATTTTTCCTTCTCTCCCACCGAATTGTTCCAACTTGATTCAAGTGGGAAGTTTCCTCCCACCTTCTCCTTGTCATATGTCTCCTTTCTATTTGCTTTCTTCCTTTATCTTATCCAAAACTTGGATTTCCTTTCAGGCGTGACATCATTCCATGAGTCACCCCTAGACTTTCATTTTGGAGCTCGACCTATCTCTGCATTTGACACATAGCTCTAATGTGAGCCATGGATATTTTCCTTTTTACTATTCATGTGTCATGTGTCGCATGGACACATGCATAAGTGGCAATTTCTACACCACACGGATCTCATGGCATGTGCACCCCTCACAAGCTACCATGTGGCAGTCACATGATCATGCTATGTGGTACTACTCCTTGTGTCACCCAACACTCGATATCTCGAAAAACGTGAAATTCCTACTGTCTTGAAATTTGACTGGTTAATTAGATTGCAGATGGTTCTAACCTGAAGTCCGCTTCGCCATCCGGGAGATCTAGAAAATTTGTGCTTTCAACCCGTACTATTTCTAAGAATTACCGCTGGCCATTTTTCAAAAAAATTGAATTTTTCCTAAGTTTTACAGAGATAGCAGAAAACGAGAACCGAATTGAAGAAGACAGAACTAAGGTGAAAGACCGAAGGGGGACTGACTTCGGCCAATAATAGACACCGTCTCTACGCTACCCACGAACTAGAGTGACCCCCGTGTGACGATCCTACACCTGAAAGAAAGAGTAAAAAAAATAGGACATTAATAGGGTTATCGGCACAAAGGGTAGAGACCGAAATAAGGTTTTTAGACATTGCATATACATGTAACACATTGGTAAATAATAATGGTGAAGGAAGAGAGGTAAGGGTGAAAGAGCCAATGTTTGCAATAGATAAACTTATACTATTACCAATAAGAACACTGTCAAAGGCTATGTATGGCTCATGAAGGGCCAAGGTAGCAAGATCTGTGGTCACATGGTGAGAGGCGCCCGAATCAACGAACCAATCCGGAGAGTTGCTAAGATTAGAGTAATGGATTTCAATGTGGGTGTAGGGTGCAGTAAAGGTCGAGCGCTAAGCTTCAGTAGGGGCGGGTGGAAGAGATGCAAGTATCGAGGTGGATAGATAACTGCACTACCGATTATAGTGCTCGATTATACCACAAATTTGGCAACACTCGAGCTAACGACAATCCCCAAGTTGGGTCGGTGGAGTTGGATGTCGCGGAGACAATGGTGGAGTAATTGGTCGATATTGCAAGGGCCATGACTGTTGAGATCGATTATGGTTCCGTCCTCCTCGGTTATGCGACCGATGATGTGATGAAGGGATAGTCGAAGTAACTAAGGCAATGGCCAGTGTGGAGGCAAAGTGCGTTTAAGGAACCGAAATTCCTCGCCAGCCCTCAGAATTAAGTAGTCGTCAAACAATTCTCGTGCATCTGTGAGTGATCCCAAGCTTGTAGAGCGGGATATGCAATGAGTAAATCGGCCAAGTCTGCTCAAAAACACACGACGGAGAGTTCATCAAAGTCAAAAGAGACATTCATAAGGGCAAAAGAATCAATATTGTGTTTAACATCTGCATATACTGGTAATAGTCCGACACTTACGAGGATCGCCAAGATTCTCGCGATGGTCAAGCATCCGTTAGCACGAAAGAGAGGCATACGTCTCTGCTCGAGAGTAGCTCATGCAAAGATTTAGCTGTGGAGGTAGAGATAAACTGCACTAGGGTGGCAGAAACGGACCCAATAATTGCATTGAGAAGCAATTGGTCTTGTTTGAGCAAGAGAATATGGTCCAGATTTCGGGAGGGGGATGTAGCATTGGGCAGAGTTATCATTGTTGGAGGACACGACTATGAGCTGTCAACAAAGCCAAGTAAATCATACCCAAATAGGTGAGACGAACGGTTGCCATGCGACAATTCGTAGTCGTGAGTTTAAGCCACCGAGTATTGACATTGGGCACAATTAAATTTCGAGACGTGACGTCCCCATTTAAGAATGTCGACAGAGGAGGCAATAACGACATAGAAGAAGATCTTCTTCGCCATTGAGAAGAATGACAATCGTGCAAGAATAAGGGCTAACAAAGAAGCAACGTGAAGACAAACATCTGTTATCTCGTGAAAGAGTTTGGGAATGGCACAAGCAGAATGCTTAAAAGCAAGTGATCATCGGATCATGATGGGTGGCGACAACGACTAGGGTTAGGGTTTAATTTTTTTTGTTGTTAAGCTTGTTGCTCTGATACCATATTATGAAAGAGACTAACGTATTATTGAAAGAGTTGAAGTATATATACCAATATAAGGACAAAGTATAAATAACTAAAAGTCAATAAAAAGAAACCCTAAATATATTCTAATATCTTCAAGGTTGATCTTTTGCAATTTCACATGGTATCAAATCTTGTTCTAATAGGAGATCATTGGTTCGGGACTCTGGACATGCAGAAATGCGGTTGCATGTGAGGAAGGATCTGAAACATATAATATTCATATTAAATCAAAATTCTAAGAACTTATGAGGGTAAGTAGTATAACAAAATTATCCATATGCTACACTGCATCACCTCCCAATCATCTATTCTTTTACGCCATCAATTGAATTTGAGTCTAAGAAAGTACAAGGGAACAAGAAGAATAGAGGAAAAATCAGAGTTTATGAATGCATGCAGAATATGTATTAATAAGGCTATGGATTAATTCATCCAAATTCCAAAGTATACAGAAGATTAACAAATAATTACTTTACACTAGCTAATTAATCATACATAACTAACAATGGAAGTTGCAGCGTAACAAATCGAACCATCCATCTCCTTTTTTTTTTCTCTTTATTTTTCTTTCTTCCATATTCTCTTCTCTCACCAAAAGTAACCAATATCATCCGTATTTAATCCAGCAGAGAAACAGTCAACAGTACTAAGCCCTTCTAAATAAATGTTCTCCATGGTGAAGCCACCTTGAGAATTCCGGCCGTCACTGACGGCGGACAGCAAGACATCGCTTGTGATTATACTTGTGTCATCCGCCGGGAAGAATTCTTGCTGGTGGTGGTGATGATGATAATCGGAGCCAAAAGGATGAATATTATACTGCTGGGTTCCGAGTTCGAAGTTTAAGGTGAGAGGTCCCCGGTGGGAGGTGGACGACAATGGCATGGTGGGACGGCCGGTGAACTTCTGGACCAGGGAACGGAAGTTGGTGGCGTTGGCCGTGAGGTGGGTGGCCGGAGTTCTCCTCGGAGCTTTAGACCGCCGCCGGACTGGCTTGGATAAGCAGCCCTTAGGGCTGAACAGCCGCTGATGATGATCAGTTGAAGCGGCCAGGCCTCGGCTTACCGCTTCACCACCAATCGCCGCCAGAACTGGCGGCCGGAGAAGAGAGCTGCACTTCTTCCACGAATTGCAGCCATTCTTGATCACTGTCTGTGCTGCTCATGGAAGGAGATGATGACTGACTTCTTGCTTGTTCTAATACTATGAAGGAATATGTAGGCAATGAACATTATGGTAGTCAAAAAGAGAGATGGATATGTGGACTCTTGACTATTCTTTAGAGAAAGAAAACAAGAGATCTAGAGAGAGAGGATGTGTGCTTCCTGGAAGCATCATAATCAGCTTATCAAAATGAGGTTATGATATTATTATATAAGGTTCCCTAAAGCATGGGGACCTTCTAATGGTTTGGTGATGTCCATTACGTCGTCTAAAGAGAGATTTTAACTCAATATTATTAAGATCTTTTCTTAAGGAGCGTGGGTCCAATAGAAAAGCTAAATAGGGGCAAACTGAAGGAAAATTATGTGTGTATAATTGAATCTCTAGATCAGATAATATAAAGTATAAACCTTTATGATAAAATTAAATATAATAAAATCATCATTCAGACTTGATTCAAGTAGTAAAAATATGAGATGGACATACATGGATTCCAGAATCAAATATTTGTAAGAACATAATCCTACAGCATAATATACAAAAGTAAATAGAAATAAATAAAAAAATACAATAATTTTTTTTTAATATTTTTGGGCACTAAAAGTAGTCCAACCCTCTTGACGAGATTTCTTTGCATGTGATGACCATTATAGGCTAAAAACGCTGCTTCTCAAAGGTCGTGGTTTGAAAAAAATCAAAGAGTATATAGGAGACAACAAATAATAAGAAAGGTAAGTGAAAAGCAGCTTTCAAAATTGACTGATATGGAGGGAAATGGCACTAGTAAAGCAAATTTTCCTTTCTAATAAAGACCTTCCTTCTCTAAGTTATCGATCCATTTGGTTGCTTTCAAAATACCCCATTTTGATGCCTAGTAATAATTCTCAATAATTTTATTTTTAAATTAGTAGTCTTTTCAAAAGGCGCATTTCTTTATTCTAAAGAAAATATAGGTTCTTATTATCAAGCTATTATTCTTTATTAAAAAGACTTTAAAACATTAATAAATAATTATTCTATGAAGTCTTTTACAATTATAGAAGAAAACAAGTCAATTTCATGAATTCCTAGTATGGTTTGAACAGTAAAATCATTTCCATTCCTAAATATTTATTTTATTATCATCAAAATCAAAATCAAGATTACTTAAACTACTCAATTTATCAATTGTCCAACACAACTATTAAAATGTAATGGTAATTGGTATTTTTTTTATAATTTATTTATATTATAGATTCTTCTTGTTTAGGCTCAGACTTTCGTCAATCAAAACAACACCATTTTAAGATTAGTTTCATGTTTTGTCATTTATATACTACCTCTTAATTAATGGAATATAATATTCTTAAACATAAAATAACCCCATTTCAACAAATGTACGTGCCAGTACTTTGTACAATCCTCTTCTTAAAATTTATCTTACCTAAATTTAGTTGAATGTGGTCCTATGATCTCCTTTAGTCATTTTCAACTAGGTTAATTGATGCAATTAACTAAACAAAAAATTTATTTACTTTGCTGTTGACGGCTGTCCAATTATATAGTCACCAATACTCTATACTTTTTTGACCTTGCCACCTTGATAATTAAGCTATGTTTCTAAACATCTCCTTTTTTAAAAATACATATAGCGTGGTAGGCACCTTTTGAACTTTTTTCATTCATATTGCTCATATATATCTTGTTACTGTTATTTACAATATTGTCATCCGATGGAAATAAAATATTTAGGTTCCCTTTAGAACCCAAAAAGTACCAAGGAAAAATAGAGAAGACAAGTGCAAGGAAAAAAAATTGAAGGAAAATAAAAAATGAATTTAAACTTCTTCTTTTTGTTTTGTTTTTCTTTTTTTTCTTTTTTTTTTTTGAAAATAAATAATTTTATTTATTCAAACTAACAATACATTTGTAGAAAAAATAATCAAATTCGCTAAAAACCCTAGAAGATGAAACAACATCCAGATTAAGGCCATGTTTGGGTAAACAGCTTATTTAAATACTTATTTTATAAGAGCTTATTATATGAGAGCCTATGTCATAAGTACTTTATTCAATAAACTATTTTTGTTTGGATGCATATTTTAAAAAGCTTTTATACATTATTTTAAGGTCTTTGGATGCATTACTACACACCTACTTATAATATAACAATCCAATACTTGTAATTTCATCACAAACTCTTATAAAATTGAAGTGTTTGAATAAATAAGCACTTTTCATAAATTTTAAAAATTAAAAAAACTAAAAACTAAAGAATAAATATAGTAAAGATTCATTATATACTTAAAACATTTACTATTCAAATGCACCCTCTGATATTAAAAATAGCTAATTATCAATTCTTTCATCTTCACTTTTGTTTCATATGCATCAAAGAGATTATATAAACTAAAATATTCTAGGTTTTTTCCTTCATTAAAATTTTTGGGACTTTTTCTATAAATTGCAACGTGATGTATCATGAACTCATAGTCATTTAAGGCGTACCGAGGCACAAAAGTCTCTTGAGCTCTTAAGACACAAGACACACTTGAGACGCAGGCTTATTTAAGTGATGTTCACCCTACATTATATAAATAAAATTATATATCTCATTAAATATTGTCAATAGTTTTTATATAATAATAAAATACAATAAAGTAAATGACATCAAACATAAAAACCAAACATTACTAGTGTTTCCCATTATCACAAATATTTTCAAAACAAAATAACAAACATCATTAGTGCTTCCTATCGTCAAAAAAATTCTAAGTTCAAAAACAAAATAAACAATCATGGATCTACACCAAATTCTAAATCAATAAAATCATTATCAATATCATCAATAGAATCTTTTTATATTTTTTAATTATATTTCAGAACTTTTTCCTTTAAAATTTACCTATTTTTTACATAAATTTTTGGAATTTGTTTTCTATTTTTTCATGATTTTTCATTTTAAAAATTTTAAATAATTTTTCAAAAAATTTACCTATTTTTTACATAATTTTTCAGAATTTATTTTCTATATATATATTTTATTATTTTTCATAATTTTTCCTATTTTTACGTGATTGTTTGGAATTTTTTTCTATTTTCTTTCATTATTTTTCTTTTTCCTATTCTTACATAAATTTTCAAATATTTTACCTAACATAAATTTTTGGAATTTATTTTCTATTTTTTATTAATTTTAAAAAAAAATCCTATTTTTTTACATAGTTTTTCAAAAAAAAAATTATTCATTTTTTTACATTTTTTAAATTTATCTTCTATTTTTTCTTTTTCTTTTTTTTTTCTATTTCTTACATAATTGTCGACTACGCTTTTTCTTACTAATATAATGATTTTTAGGCTTCATATAAGCTTAAACTTATTTTTTATAAGCTTCTCTATAAAGCTTATTAAAATATGCTAAAAATGCTTATAAGAAGGTCATGAGTTATTTTTATTAACTCTTCCAAACACCTATAATTTTTATTAAAAGTACTTATATGAGAAAATAAGCTCAAATAAGCTATAAATAAACTCTCTCAAACGCACCCTAATAACATAATGAATCGATTCAAAGCTTATACATTTGATAAGACTATAATAACTTTTTTATTTATGAATCAAGTTCTACAACATATTGACGACTATGATTTGATTTCATCATTTTGTCTTCTGACCAAATATGTTTTCTAGCCTTGAATCGCTTTACACGATGCTTAATGCGCAACAACAAGATGACGAAAAGCAAACTGTCGTACAACCACTACTAGAAATTTGATATTCCGCGACTACATTATTCATCCCAAAAACAAAATTTCTGGTCGCGAATAATAATCTACAACCAAAAAATGTTGGTCGCACAATCGTCATAGTATGTCCGTCGAGGAATGTTTTCTGCGACCATTCCTTAACTCATTGCATAATTTGTTTGTGTGACGGATGATATCGGGTCATTAATGTAAATTTTTATGTCCAACATCTCGTGGCAGATTTCACTTTCTACCATCGATAGTAATTGGTCGCAAATTTTATTTTTTGCAATGAAAACATTTGATCGTGATTTGAAAATGTTTCTATGATGAATTTACATGATCGCATCAGATTTCTACCATGAATTAACATGGTCATAAATTGGTGTTTATGATGAATTTACATGGTCAGTAAATTTCGCTTTTTACAATGAATTTTACATGGTCCCAATTGTTTGTTTATATGATGAATTTACATGATCGCAAATTCATGTTTGTATGATGAATTTAGGTAGTCCTCACCTCGTGTTTCTACGATGAATTTACATGGTCACGATTTTGTGTTTCTATGATGAATTTATATGGTCGCAATTTCGTGGTTTTACTATGAATTTTCATGGTTGCAATTTTGTGTTTTTATGATGAATTAACATGATCGCAATTTCGTGTTTCTACAATATTTCGTGTTTCTACAATGAATTTATGTGGTCATAATTTCTTGTTTCTACGATGAATGTATATGGTTGCAATTTCACGTTTGCACGATGAAGAACAACTGGTCATGGTTTATAATTTTTCATGATGAAAAAAATTAGACATAGTTTAAATAAGTCTAGGATGAAATTAAATGGTCACAATTGGTCATTTCCATAGCAAAAAATAAATGCTCTAAAATTAATCCTCCCACTCGCAACACTAATCTTTACTAGCAAATTTGCAAGGATAAGCACATAGCGGCCCCCTTCTTCTTCCGTAAATGATATAAAAATTATCTCTCCATTCTCTAATAAGACATCTGATCCTTTCCCCGAGATGGGCCTAGCCTCTTTCTCTTGCTGCTGATTTAACCTCCTATATGACAAATGACAGCATATTATATTGATCAAAACAAACCTATCATAACAATTACCTTTGATAGTTTTACAAAAAATAATAATTCAGGCAATCATGTCGATGATGGACAAACAATGTTGGTGATAGATTGATACCACCTGGGAGCCATGTAATCTACTTTTATAGTATGATATGATACAATAATATGACAACTAGTTGAGATCATAGATTTGAGATACTCCATATAATTTATTTCAAATGGTGAATACGTCATGGACATAATATTATTATATAACTCAAATAATATTGAAGTAGTAGGGAAAAAATTAATTTAATATAAAAGACAACCTAAATAAAAGGAAACAAAAAAAAACATTTAAGTTTTTATAATACATTTAGAAGGATACTTTTGGAGTTTACAACTCGTTGCTACAAAATTTATTCTTGCAAGAAAAATTACCAAGATAGTTTGTCTCATGTTTATATCTATATGAACATCTTTACTAATTATAAGAGACAAATATTTTCTAACACTCAAAAGATAAAAATGACAATTAATCATATTCACAACCAAATAAATGCTTCAATGGAGATCAAAATTATTGAGGTTGAGTATTATATTGGAGGAAGAAAAAAATTAAGTAAGATGATAAGAATAGCAAAAAAAATTTCTTTCACTACTTATAATGGTTTGGAATTGGAAAAACATTAGCACAACTTACACTTTTTGAATATTCTTTATAGATTAAAGAATTTCAATGATCCATTAAAATTATTTAAAATATCCAAGAATTTTAGGAAAAGTCAGAAAATATATTATAAAATTCAAAACCCAATTATAGGTCACCTTGAATCCTATATGTATCGAGTAATAACATCTAAAGATGCATGTTGGTTTAAAAGGTACTTCCTTTACCAACAAGTGTGCTTCTTTGGAATATCTAATGTTTGCTAAGAAGTCAACCTATGCCAATGTTTATCATTTTATGCATGTCCATCGTGGCTGGGCTGGTTACAACCATATAACAACGAACAAGCTAAACTTCATCCCGTCCTGCAAGCATGATAACGACTCACCCACCAATAAACCATAATGATAGCATTTCAAGTAAGCAGAAATTATTTATTAGTATATAAAGTTTTTGGAATACAGATCAAAGAAAGTTTCAACCAGAGCGATAAATAATGATGCTCATCACAAAAACGTAAGATAAATATATTAAATAATGATAATTTAATAAGTATCATCGCATATGTCTTTATGAAACAATGTTTTACGAAAGTGCAACAGAATGAACAAAAAAAAAAAAAAAAAAAGATAGTGTCTTCATATGTTGATACAAAGGAATTCCAACAATCTTTCTAGCTTGTTTCATTTTAATCATGTTACTCTGCAAACAAAATTTCTTACAAATCAAAACTTCTTTACATAAAGAATAATCACTTCTAAAGCCAAACAAAAAATTAAATAAAACTAACCCAAAAAAAGTTGTGAGACTTACACTTCTGCTTCTAGTTTCTGGAAAGACCAAACACAATACTGCTTGTACATATTTCAGAGAGAACGTGAGAAAGAAACTAGTGGCTTGTGTCTCTTATATTTCCTTTTAATGATAATAATATTAATAAATTATTAAAGATAATTTACTTTTTTGAAGAGGATAATTTAAATATTTAATTTAGAGATAATATAAACTAGGCCTTCATTATTACTTAATATTTATATTTAAATTTAATTTAATAAAATAAAATTTTAATTTTTAAGCATTCTTAGGATAAATAAGGATTATTTCTTTTCATGTAATTTTATTGAATTTTTTTTTCTTTGCTTTAACTTTTTTATGATTTACGTTTAAAAAAGTTTTTATGATTTGTGTGTAACTTAAATGGAAGAGAAATCATTAAATTTAAAAGATAATAATAATATTATAATTTTAATTAAATATAATATTTTTTCTATTTGAAAACAAAGTTACTAATAATAATATTATTATAAGATTTTAATTAAATATTTAAAAGATAAGAATATTATTATAAAATTTTAATTATGTATAATATTTTAGTTGAAAAAAAATTAGCTAATGTAATAATAATATTATAAGATTTTAATTAAATATATATTCTAAAAGTTATCGATAATAATAATTTTATAAGATTTTAATTAAATATATATTCTAAAATTTATGTACTAATTACAATTTGAAAAAAATTTAAAAATAAAATAAAATCATAAGGGACTACCATAATGCCCTCATCACATTGTTATATTAAAATCAAATCAATGTGACAATTTTAGGAAAAGTGAATAAAACTTCAAAATCATGTTACTTATCCATAAAATCCAATTAGTAATTACTAATATATTTTGGGTTTATTAATACTTTCAAATCCAACCATATTTATATCAATGCACTTAAAATTGATGTTTATCCAGCTTAAAACATGCACTCTTTTACATGTCCGTATGAAAAATAGTTACTAAACTATTTTAATATAAATATAGCTTTCAACTATCTATCGTTTCTTTACTTAATCATCAATAATTTTAAATTACCTTATAAATGAAATATATTAATAAAACATTGATATACGAAGGAGTTTAAGATAGTTTTAAAAAGGTGTTAATATAAACTTTCATACAAATTTAAAAACCCACCTTATATCATTGTCTAACTAAAAGTAATAAATATTTTATAGATTTTTATCAAAATAATTTGGTAAAATATATATATATATATATATATATATATATATATATATATATATATAATATAAATATAGTTTTCCATTCATTATCTATTTTTTTCTTTTACTTAATCATTGAATAATTTTAAATTATCTTATAAATGGAAATACATAAACACTGAGATAAGATTTAAGGAGCTTAAGATAGTTTAAAAGGTGTTAATATAAACTTATATAAAAATTTAAAACCTAATTTTATATCATTGTCTAACTAAAAATAATAATATTTTATAGATTTTTATCAAAATAATTTGGTAATATATTTTATCGACATATATATATATATATATATATACATATTATTTATACAATATAAATATAGTTTTCCAATCATTATCTATTGTTCTCTTTACTTAATCAATGAATAATTTTAAATTATCTTATAAATGGAAAATATTAATAAAACATTGGATATGATTTTAAGGAGCTTAAGATATTTAAAATGTGTTAATATAAACTTATATAAAAAATTTTAAAACCCAATTTTATATCATTATCTATCTAAAAATAATAAATATTTTATAGATTTTTATCAAAATAATTTGGTAATATATTTTATCGATTTAATTATTACAATTGGTCCAAAAGCTCATAAAAAATTGAATTATTTTTAAAGATATTTTTTGTAATTATTTTATATAAGAACATGGAAACATTTATTCAATTGAAAAATTATAGAAATAATTTTTATAAATATTTTTTAACAAATTGGTTTTATATTGAGAGTAATATTTTAATGTGTTTAAAAAGCCTTATGAAGTGTGTATTTTAAGAAGATAACTTTTAATAATAATATAAAATTGTTTAAACTAGAAAGTGTATTTTGAAAAGTCACAAAATATTGATCCTAAATTATTAGACATTTGCAAATAAATAATTGCTACCTCAAAATACTAAAATTTCAAAGGTGAATTAATTATGAATTTTCTCACATGTTAAAGTCTTTCATGTGATCAATGTAGTGCTGTTGCAAATAGTAAAGATTTTTTAGGCCAACCAATGACTAATAGAAAATAATATAACATTTTTGTCACTATTTTTCAGTTCCTTATAAAATATCAAACTTTTGGAGATAAGTTAAATTATTTATCGTAGAATATATAAGTTTTTGCAACTAACATAAGGTGTATTGTAAATAATACAATCTTCTATGATCAATAATGAGTGATCATAGATCATAGGGTATCTTATGACCAATTTTACTTTTCCCTCACAAAATATCATACTCTTTGTATGCACGTTATAATATTTCTCATTTATTATATATTTTATTTAGACTAACATGTTTCATCACAATTAATATATTTTCTACGACTAATCAATGGGCAGTCATAGATCTGAGGGTATCTTATGACCACTTTTACCGCTTCCTCACAAAATGTCATACTTTTAGAGTATGCGTTATAATATTTCATAACGAGGTATTTTTTTTAGACTAACATAAGTTTCATCACAATTATTATACTCGTCTACTAAGAAATCAATGAGTGATCATAGATTATGCAATACTTATGACCACTTTACCGCTCCTCACAAAATATCATGCTTTCAAAGATGTGTTACAATATTTCTCATAAATTATAATTTTTTTGAGACTAACATAAAGTTCTTCATAATTAATATACTCGTCGACGACCAATCAATAAGTTCTTCATAAAGTTATGATGTTTTGAGACTAAAATAACTAGTCCTCACAAAATATCAAACTTCCAAGGACGAGCTATAATATTTTTTTATATATCTTAGTATTTTTAAGTAATTAATATAAGATTTATCATAAATACTAATACATTTTACAACTAATCAATAACTCCGGTCACAAGTTATAATATCTATGATCGAAAGCAATGGTTAGTAAATAAAATTATCGGGTCAGAATAAATAAAATATTTAAATTGTTTGTCTATTAAAATTAGCGACCAATTATCAAAGTTCATCGTAGAAAATTGTAATTAATGACTAGTATTAGCTAATCGTAAAAACTTTGGACGCAGAAAACCAAATTTCTTGTAGTGAACGACAACACAAACCACTCACCGCAACCAGATGATGGAAACATGAAAACCAAATTAAAAACTCAGATTTGTGTGGAAAATCACTTAATTGAAAAAAAAAAATTATAGAAAGAGATGTAAAAAGGTAATTTCAGGTCAAGAATGACCACAAATCACTCCTCCTTAGTTAAGGAAAATGGGATAGAAAATAAAAGGAGGAGAGAAATTGATGGGCTAGGTTTCAAAATTTTTAAATAGGTTTAAACTTAATAAATCAATTTTATATATTTATTCAAAATCATGTTATTTATTTATCTATATTATATAAAAAAAAACTAAGAAATTTTAAAATATGTAAAATTTTGAATAATTTTAATTATATTTAATTTTCTTTTATACTTTTCACCATGAAACCAAACATAAAATTAATTTCCTTAATTTTTTTTCCTTTTTCTAATATTTTCCGATTCCAAACAAAGAGTCAGAAGGTCTCCTCGAATTTTTTTGAGTCACTAAATCGCCAAAGATTAACCCGCCAGACGCACTGCAAAACAAAACAAAGCAAAACTATGAAGGCATGCCTCGCTCTCCTCCAATGCCTAAGTCAGACTAGGGAATTTGGAGAGTGAAAGAGTCAGTCTTTTTTAGTAAAGAATGTCATACCTCCTTTGTTCTGATTCCTCCTTCCTTTATGGAGGAGGAAGACGATCCGATTTCCATGGAAAATTGGTAATCTCCTTCCAAAACGGAAAGGGAAAGAGGGCGTTCTTTACGCGCCATGACCTATTCTTCCTTCGATGGCCCAAATTGTCGCAACTCAGGCCCTAAGAAGTGCTCACCACCCTCTAAAAACGCACTATAAAGTGTGAGGGGAATTTTGACTGAGAGATTTGTCAGGGAATATTATATTTATTTCATATCTGAGGTGGGTCCACTGCGGAGAGATAAAAGTTCAGGCAGACTCATCACTGAGGTTGATATTTGATCCACCGCTACTCAGTCTGTTGTGGACTCCAGTCTGCTACTTAGGCCTAGCCCAGTAAAGGTGTTTAGGCCCGTTCAGCTCGGTGAACGGTAGGGCCACTGATCCGTACCTAATAATGCCCCTTTTTCTCGGGCTGTGGAGGTCGGCCTTTCCTGCAAATTTAGAAAGAACTTTTATGATCGGCTTCATGGGGAACAAAGTGGGACTATTAATGCTAGTATGTTCCAATGTGCGCATTACCAAGGTATTTTCTATTTCAGTCACATCATGTAGCCGTCGGGATTCCTCGCTTTCTCGAGGTCTCTATGTGCTGCCTGGCAGAGTGGCTGATTCCTTTCGTGTCACCGGTTATCAAGGGGTTTTTCAATAGGGAGATATGGTTTCGCTTCATCTGCATCACGGTCGAATTCTTTATGATTGCCGCATCGGAAAGAGGCTTCGTGAAGGGGGCTCGGAAGTGATCATTGGCATGGAACAGTCAAGGCCACAAGGACTACTGGTCGATTCCGATCGCTTTGTATTTCGGAGAATATTTTCGAGCCTCACCTATCCCCTTATATGCCCCTCTACCTTGTTGTGCCCTTGGGTGGTTCAAAAACTGGAATGGCCTCTACAGCCAAGAACCTCTCCTCCAATGTCAACGGGGCACTTATTTTTTTTTTTTAGGACCTCTTCTTTTTCTTTTTCTTCTACTGGCTTCTTCTTCTTCTTCTACTGGTTTCTTCATCTTCTTTTTCGTCTTGATATTGGGTTATGTGACTGCCGAAGTGTGATCGCTTTGTTGTAGACGTTTGTCATGTAGCTGTTTTGTGCCTTTTGGCGTAATTAATAAAATTACATTTCCGATACATTGGCTGCGCCTCGCATAACTTAATTTTTTACGCCTGACCTGTGCCAAAGGTGTGGACCGACTTTGTTCATAGGCTGTGACATTTGGCAAAACTTGGAATTGATCGACCCTCATAACTTCTCATGAATGTAACATAATCAGCCGGCCCAAACTCAAAAGTTAGGATGACGTAAGGGCCCATGAGCCTAGCCCACGCTCGTCTTCTACGCCTCTAGAAGCAAAGCGCGTTGTGGATTCAAATTATCAGAGCGATGAGTCAATGGCGGTACTTAATGCACCTGCACTCTGATGTTGATATATGTGGTCATCACTGATTTTACCTCGCTCCTCTCTTCTGCTCTATCGCCCGCTTCCCGCCGAGCTCACGGAGGATATTCTGCAAGACATCTCGAACCGTTTCACTCAGCGCTGCTTTCCTCCTCATTTTTCAGAACATAGTTTTTGCTCTAGGTAATGCTTATTTTGGCCGCGCCATTTCCTGATAGAGTCGTAGGGGGGTGTCCTTAAGGCATGTTAGAACTGGGGGAATCTTCCCTCGTTCCAATGGGTTTGCATAGGTTCCCATCTTTTACTACCGTACCTGATCAGTTTATTTTCATCTCTTTCGCCTCCGTTGTCAGTCGGGTCAGATGGCGAGAGGTCAAGAAGAGACTTCTACTAGTTAAGTTGGGCGCAGGCAAGGGCCTAACCGAGAGTCGCCTTCTGCAAGAAGCATCATCTCTTCCCTCTTCATAGATGAGATGATGTCTTATTGTCAAATCCCCGAGGATATTAACTTTGAGTTATCGAAAGGCCTGGCTGAATCGATTATGGCGGCATTAACGCAAGGTTTTTCACCCTGGTTGACTCGCGTCGGCTCCACTCTTCGCGCCGTCCTGTTGCCACCAGACTTCCACCGTAACGCCACCTGCCTATATTCACCCAAACGTTATTCGGGTTCTAACTGGATGCTACGTACTAAACCTTCTTTATCAACTGACCTTTCATTGGTGGAAGTTTCCTTTGCTTACACCTTGAGGCTGGCACATGTTTGCCGACTATGCATGTCGGCCCAGAGCCCCCGACTACAATTCTTTACGAGGCTCCCCGATTCGCCCAAGTTCGAGGCGAAAGGGAGCGACCCGGTCAGGGACCTCGATGAGAACCCGAGCCTCTCGACCTTTGCTCATGTAAACCTGGCCAATGTCTTTCCAGTGTGTAGTGTATATGCTTTATAACTTGCCTTCTCGTACGCGAACCTTATTATAGTGTGCTACTGTGCGTGAAAACCGTGGGGTAAATCAATAATCATTAAGAAAGCCAGCTTTGAAAAAATCTGGATGATGCTAGAGATTTTCGAACGAGAGCGACATCACGAAGTCCTTCTTACTTTGAAGATTCTGAGTGATTTGAGTCGCAACCCGGCTCCCTACAGCGTTTTTGTCATTCCGCGCCCCCTACCCATAGAAATTGTGGAAGGGGAGCATTATGTTACTACGGACCTTTTAAATTTACTCCCAGACAGCTCATCTCCAAGCAGGGAACCTAAGACCAAGGCGACAGGTCAAGAATTGGTGATCCATACTCGGCCCAAGCAACCTTCCTCTGCTAGTGAGGATTTCGGCCCTACCCCACAGGCATCCAAGCGAGCCAAAAGGGGTAGCCATTTGGAGCGCCCTCCTTTAGCAAGAAAGGGCTCCAGTCCTGCCCCCCAAGTATCGAAGAAAAGGAAGGGGACATCCGGGCGACAAAAGGTTCCTGGAGTCGGAGTAGAAGATTTCATCCCTTAGGTTCCCCCCATATCCAATCATCCCCTGATTAAAGCAAGAGGAGGGGACGAAATGTCCGACCCGGGTTCATAACTTTGTCAAGCCTAAGTGGAAGCGTGATGCTACCTGCCGTGTCGTTGATGCCAACCCAGGTGGCCAGTGGAGAGGGGTCTTGGACAAAGTGTGCAATGGGCCATTCCACCATCTGAGATGGGTTCGAATGACCAGCCGAGCCTGGAGAACACCACCTTGGTGGAGTCAGGGGAGGCCTCCCTGACCCCCACAGTGATCCAAGTGATTCATCCTCCCGAGCAAGCTCCTGGCGGGCTAGAGAGACCCCTGCATACCCAAACCGAACGTAGCAGCCAAGGCCGCCCTCGACCGGGCCGCTAGTGAATTCTCCAGATCATCCTCCGCGGCAAGCTCCACCTATGAAGGAGGTTTGGGGCCAGGCCGCAGGCGCCTGCGAGATCATCAATCGATGGAGGCCTTTTAACAGAGGCGAATCCTCAACAGATCACTTACACGACCTGTACCTGGCCCTATTGAGGATGCCCGTAAGTGTGCGGGCCGAGGGGAGAGGCGAAGAGTATGCCATCTCGGTACTCGTCTGACCGTAAAGAGACTTCCCAGATACGGTCAAGACAGGATGCTAACCGAATCGCATTTTGCTCTAGTCGACGAAACCGGCAATAATCAGGAATCAAGTAAGTAATGTTCTAGCATTATTTCCTAGTTTGTCGTATCCTTAATATGTTTATTCGCAGCGACATCGCTTAATAGAAACATTTTCGCCTACCATCATCGGGAATTCGATCCCGGGCCAAGGATGCGTGAGGCTGGCTAGCCTACACACGACTGCCACCGTAAGGCCCGGAAGAGTTTTGATGGAGGCGAGGCGAGTTCGCTGGCCGGGAGCCTGAGGCCAAGGAAGCCGCTGAGCATGTCCCGAAATGAGGGCTAAGAGAGATGCCACTGTCATAAAGCATCACTCTGCCAACCGATCGGTCAGGTACACCCGTTAATGTGGAACTGAAGCAGCCAGGTCCAACATGCCTCGTCGCTCAAAGGATGCTCCTAGAGAAAGGGGAGTCTCACATGGATCGAGGCCCACTGCCTTGTCTACTTTAGAAGAGGCGGGCATAAGGCAAGGGCCCAGGAGCCGGTAGGCTAGCAAATGAACAAGCTTCTTTACTTCTAAAGCTCAAGGCTAGCAAAGACGAGTTAACCAGGGCCTAGGCAAAGGCTACTAAAGAGAAAAGGGCTTTGGAGGAGGCTTTTGACAAAGGATTTAACGTGATCTTCAATTATGGATATGGTTGTTGTGCCTTCACACACAACATTTGTGGAAGTGAGCTCGTGATCCCAGATAGGATGTCGGACACGTCAAAGCCGCTACCTCCTGAGTTTTTCATCAATCCTCGATGCCCCCCAAGTGCTGCCCCAGGGATTCATACCACCGATGTTGATGTAGACGTCAGAGAGGTGGGCAAGAGTCTTCTAGCCACCGAGGTTGGGTTAGGTACTCAGTTAGAGTCTCTCGTCAGGATAACTGTGGAGGATGAGGAGCCTGATGCCTCTAGCGGGAACTAGGGACTTTATTTTGTTGCCTTCAGTTTAGCCTTGTGCCTTTCGCATTATATTCCCAGCTCTCGTTGTCATGTAGCTGAGTTTTTTTTTTTATAAAGGATGTGTTGTTTTGAAAGTCTGTTATTGGTGCTTGCTCTTTTTTTTCTTTTTTTTTCTTTTTTTGTCTAGCCTAGTAGGCATAGCTGGATGACTCAGCTAGGCATCAACCATACTTGGCTTGATATAACATCAATCTTCCCCATATTTAATAATGAACCATTTGGGCGATGATGTCATACGAGCGAATAGGACATCAACCTTTCTGAACTTAGTAATGAACGGTTGGGCATCGACCATCTTGTGGGATAGGACATCAACCTTTCCCGGACTTAGTAATGAACAGTGGGCACGACCACTCTGGGGCCGGATGGGGCATCAACGTTCCCCCAAACTTAATAATGAACAGCTAGAGGCATGTCAGCCATCTTTGGGCGAATAGGACATCAACCTTTCCCCGAACTTAGTAATGAACGGTAGGCATCGACCATCTTTGGTAGGATGGGGCGTCAGTTCAGGACTTAATAATGAACCAACTGGGCATCAACCATACTAGGCTAGATAGGACATCAACCTTTCTCGGACTTAGTAATAAACCAGCTAGGCATCAACCATACTAGGCCGGATAGGGAGTCAACCGTTCCTGGACTTTGATAATTAACATTTGAAATGAAAACACGATTAGAGACTGAATCAACCTTTTATTGATAGTACCTTTTGAGGTGCGTAGCATTCCACGCTCGTCGCAGATTGTTGTCCTAGTTTATCTAGTGCATATGAACCGGACTCGCCAGCTCGTGTTACAATATATGGTCCTTCCCAGTTGGGCTGAAACTTTTCACCGCTGGATCAGTTGTGTTCTCAAAGACTTTTCTTAAGACCAGGTCCCCTAGCTGGAATACTCGGGGTTTAACACGCCTGTTGTACAAGTTTTCCAATCGGCGATGGTAAGATGCTATTCGTACAGCTGATGTCTCATGCAGTTCGTATGCCATGTCTAGGTCCTTAATTATAGATTATGTACCCAATAGCTCGAGCACATTAGTTCGGAGCGTATGCATACCGATTTCTGTAGGGATTATAACTTCCATCCCATAAGTAAGTGCAAAGGGAGATATGTTGGTTGGTCGTCTGGTGGTTGTTCTGTAAGCCCAAAGTACCCCAGGGAGTTCGTCTACCCATTTGCCTTTGTAATTTGAATCTCTTAGTTTTTCAATGCGATTCAGCCCGGGGTTTTGTTAGAAGCCTTTGCTAAGTCGTTGCTTTGAGGATACCGGGGAGTGGAGTATAGATTCCTTACTTTCAACTTCTGGCAGAAGTTTCGGTAGACCCGGTTATCAAATTGGGGCCCATTGTCTAATACAAGTGCTTAGGGAATAATAGATTGGAAAGCGATATTCTTCCAAATGGCGGTGACATCTTTGTGTGTCCCGATCGAAGCCTCGGCCTCTATCCATTTGTTGAAATAATCAGTGGCCACTAGCAGCAACTTCCTCTGAGCGGGGGCGGTAGGGAGCGGTCCTACTATGTCAATTCCCAGCGAGCGAAGAGGCCTTAGGCGAGATGGAAATCGAGATCATGAAGCGGAATGAGTCATGAAATAGAACTGCCGGTAGCCTTGGTCACATTTTCATGCGTAATTGGCGTCAAACTTCATAGTTGGCCAATAATACCCCTGAGCGTGGGCCATGTGTGCCAAATTTATGCCGCCTGGATGATTGCCATATACCCCTTCGTGCAACTCAGCCAACACATATTGGCCCTGCTCGACAGTTAAGCATTTCAGATATGGCCTGTCCAGGGATCGTTTGAACATATGCCTATCGATTAAGGAAAATCTAGCATACTGGATTCGAACCTTGTGAGCCTTATCCTTCTCCTTAGGGAGTTCTCCTGTGTTGATATACTACGCTATAAGGTCTATCCAAGAAGGGGAGGTTTCGCCAACCTGGCTTACCTAGATAGTGGCTATCGAGGAATCTAATTGATAATAAATAGGTAGAACTATTGTTTCTGTTATCGGTAGAGATGCGGCCACGGCGGCTAAGGCGTCTGCTTTTTCATTATAGTCCTTGGGAATGTGCTTTAGTTGCCAAGCTGAAAAACTACCCAAGCGTTGTTTAACCAAGGTTACATACTCCGTCATTCGAGGATCTCAGGACTCATATTCTGCGTTTACCTGCACTACCACCAATTGGAAATCACTTTAAATTATTAGCTTATCGGTTGATATCGCAGTTGCCGGTTCAATCCCGATTAGGATGGCTTCATATTCTGATTCATTATTCGAGGCTTTGAAGCCCAGTTGGATTGCTTGCTAGATCTTGTCCCCACTCGGGCATTTTAATAAGTAAACGATACCAGCCACGGTTGCAAAGGCCTTAGTCTACGCGAGTCCACTAATCCAAAGCGTCGGGCATGTTTCGGTTTGGGATTTTGCTAAGTACGCGAGAAATTGTCCCTTCTTAGCTAGCCTTGGCTTATACTAGATACCGTATTCACTTAGTTCTACCGCCCAGCGAGCCATTCTCCTAAATAAGTCAGGCTTGTGAATAGTACTTCGAATGGGAAGGTTAGTTAGCACTACAATGGGGTGTGCTTGGAAGTACGGGCGGATTTCTTAATTAGCTGCAGAGCTAAAACGACCTTTGCTCAAAAGTGGTTAATATCTGGTTTCTACGTCGGCTAAGCACTTGCTGACAAAGAACACTGACCACCGCCTTCCATCCGCATTTTCTTTGAGCAGTAGCCTCATTGTGATATCGAAACTATTAGATATCTGAGTACCAACACCCCAGTATACCACCTTGGTTTATAACATGTTTAAGGTATAATAAAAGTAAAAGTATATTTATCCGGAATAAAATAAAGATAAAAAAAAATAAGCAAGAACTTAGGTCAATACAAAAATAAGGGTAAATTAATAATTTACCAACTTTCAGGAACAAGGGTCATAATTTAATAGTTCATGCGAAGTAAGTTTTGATATTGAATTGAATAAAAATGAAATTGAGGACGAAAAGAGTAATAAAAAGAAAGATATTACAAAATCAAATAAGGAAGAAAAGGTGGCCAAGGAAGAGACAAAGTGGCTTGAAGGAAAGAGTGATTTCCTCCTTTGACTAGATAGTCTAAAGTTATCGAGAAGTGAAATAAAAAGGACATAAGATCAAATAAAGATAAGACCAAAAGAAATATCTCATTTTGGTCTTGGAGAAAGAGAGCAAAACGGATAAGAGAGAAGAGAAGAGAAAAGAAAAGAAGAAAGAAGGAAAGGAAAAAGAAGATCACAGGTATGGAACTATGAATATTTGTATGTAAACCAGGTGTGTATGGAACTCGTTCCGTACGTGAAAAGTGTCTATTCACATAATAGTATGGATTTGTCTAGTTTTGGTATAGAAATTATAGATACATGGTTTAGAACCCTCTATCTTGTGTATGTTTTGGGTTTGGAAACTCCCAAACTCATTTCTTGTTAGGGTTGAGTTAAGAAGAGCTCTAAGCCTCCTATAGATGTGTTTTGGGACAGGTCTAGTTGCAATTGAACCACAGTGTCTCCCTATTTTTGATCCCCACGATTAGCTTCCTGGACCTAGAACTGGTTTTTGGGTAAGAAATAAAGGGAATTTAGTAGTGAGTCCTCCTGCTAAATAGTAGCCACATCAATGAACTTGATTTGAATTTCTCAATTAGGACCTTTGTAGACCAAGTTATGGTCCTTTTATCGGGAGGGTCGTCACCCTGGCCACCAGCCACTGGTCGGGTGTGACTACATGTGACCTCCAACTTCGGAAGGTCATAACTCCTTTGTCCGAACTCCGTTTCGGGTGTTCTTGGACTCTATGGAATTCCCATTGAGTTAAGATGTTGTTAGGCTTTTTAATGTCTCAATTAGGACCTCTGTAGACCAAGTTATGGTCCTTTTACTGAGGTCATGTCACCGCCAGCTCAGCGTCGCCTCGTCGGGTTTAACTACGATGACCTCAAACTGAAGGTCATACCTTCGCTTGAACTCCGTTCGGTAAGTTCTCGGACTCATGGTTACCATTGAGTCAAGAATCCATACATATATAGCTTGATAAAATTGGAACTCGTATTAGTACCAGAAATCATGAAAAACAGTAGGCTCCACTAGTAATATAGTAAGTTCCTGAAATATATAATTGTAGGACTGCCTAAGGCCAGATATTGAATGACATGGCACCTTTGTTACGTGGTCAGGCACGTATAGTACTTCGGTACTCTCTTATTAGTGCGACGACATCAAGAAGTGCTCTCGACACTCGCTTGTGCCACGACACCTCGCTCGAAAATCGCACCTTCGGTACCCACAGCCGTGTCCTACTCATTTATTATTACCGGGTCTATGAAGCCGAAATGGGTTTATATGGATAAGGGACTAAATAAGAATAAGATCAAAGCGATGTACATCGTTTCGTCTCCTCAGTACCTACAGTACTTCGTTTGCGATAAGTTCCAGGAGGGGTACCTAAGGGTACTCTATACATGTATAAGCCCAGAGTACAAGTATAAGCCCAGAAACAAGTATAAGATAGATAGAAGTACAAGTACGCAGTATAAGTACTCGTATAGGTATAAGTTCAGAATCCTACGGGAGATCGAAACAAGTATAAGTTTGATATAAATATAAATATGTATATAAGTTTGTTATATGTGATGATAGGTAAATAGTGACAAGTACTTGTTGATATGAATAAGAAGAGAAATGTAAATGACCTGAAATGAACCATGATAAGGATAAGAAAGTATAAGATTGTGACATATGCCTAAATTATATGTACGGGAATATATATAAGCATGGCATATGACAAGTATAGAATATGACATAAGTATATGATATGTTATACATGTATATAAATGTAAAGTGAGATTTGAGATATGAAAATGCAAAGATAAGAATAAATGATTGTATATATATCACATATGATTAATAACGACAATAATTATTCGGGAATATGAGATATATACCTAAATATAAATACACATTGATTGTCCGCCAGAACCCGTAGAGGGATACGCACGCCCATTGCGAAAAAAAAAAAAAAAAAAACAAGTCTCATAAAGATATAGCTCGACATCAGCTTCCCGCTTCGCCGATGAGATAGGATCCCGCTTGGGATAACGGCCCCAAAGGGTCAACACACATTTCTTCGACCCTTTATAGCGGTCATTGTCTCGCGTAATGATAATAGCGCCTTCGCCCTTATAGACCATCAAGCTGAGATAAGGAGGCGCGCGCCCTTATAGTTTCCTGTATCCACTTCTAAGGTTTATGCAGACATGAAACATAAATGAAAATGATAAGCATATGCAAATGAAATGTAAAGACTATATGACATAATATGAGAAGCATAGCATTGCTATGTGATGACAAGTATACAAGTACAATAAGTAAAGTGTCAATGACACGAAATGTATATGATAGATAAAGTATATGAAAATCATATGAAAGTAATAGATATGAAAATCATAGGAAAGTATAGTCTATGAAACTTATAAGATGAAAAATATGTATACAAGAATATAGATGAAAGTATATGACAAAATACGTAAGCACATGAAATCACATTGCTACCAAATTACAAACAGATTTGAGATCCCATCTCGAATCACGTGGAATGTCAATTCTATAGTCGCTGAATCATACTGCTAAATGTGAAATCACATTGCTACCGAATGACAAATGGATGAGATTCCTTCCGACCGTCATGAATGTCAATCATAGTCAAAGTGAATCATACTATTAAATGCGAAATCACATCAAGCATTGTGAATGACAAACAGACGAGGTTCCTCCCGAATCTGTCGTGGAATGCCAATTCTATAGTCGAGTGAAAACACAAATGCAAAGTATATGACAATACAAGATCGTATTAGAAAGGTATATGAAACCTATAGTATATGAAAGCACATGAAAGTATATGTGAAAACCTATGACAGTATATGATATGATAGTAAAGTATAATCTCTGCACTCCTAAGGGAGATATGAAAGATGTGATAAAAACTCACATAATTTGAAAAGTAATGATATGATATGAAAAGCAATAAGTTATAGAATGAATATGGAATATGCAAAGTATAGAAACAGGAATACAGTAAAAGTATAGATAGAAGATATGCCACAGACATAGAACATGTAACGGAAAATATTGACATGCAATAGGAATGTAAAGATGAGAAGTAATAAAAGTTATATGAATATGTATAGATATATGAAATGCATATGTATAAGCTTCGTGGATTTAACACTACTGGTGGTTGTCCATGCTTATGTTCCTAATTAAACGTGAAGCTTAGTAACGTGTTCAACTGCAGGTAATCGGGCAGGAGGCAAGAGGACAGGACATTCCACAATAGCAGTACGGGTCATCTCAGAGATAGGTGCTCATCAGCACTGCTTCCGCGATCTCTGATGTTTGTATTAGACATGTATATGCATAAGTGTTTGTATAAGTAAATGGGACTCAGTATATGTGTATAGATTTTACGGATAATTAATTCAAGTAGTTGCTTTATATATGTAAATGATTTTGATAGTATGAAATTGTTTGTATACCCACAGTACAAGTTCAAATCGATACATACACAGATTAATGAGGTCCCAAGATATAGTCCGCGCCCGGACTCGCCCTCGGATCCACCCATTCGGCCTGACGATCCAGCGCGATACGGTTATGTCTCTGTTTGCCTGTATCGGGCAAGGACTCCAGGCTCGGCTAGATATTGTGTGATTGCCATAAAGGCCTAATCACACTCCTCATTCCATCCGGCCCGGTTGGCCCCCTTGAGGGTAGCGAAGAATGGCTTTAAACGGTCTATGAACCGAGAGATGAATCGCCCCAGAGCGACCAACCGGCAAGTTAGTTGTTGTACCCCTTTTCTAGAATTGGGAGCTAGGGATTCCAGGATAGCCTTAAGCTGAGTAGGGTTGGTGTTAAGACCAAATGATATATACAAATTTATGGCACTACTATCAAAGGACTATTTCCTAATCCCTGGCAATGGTGCCAAAAACTTGTTAAGACCAAATGATATATACAAATTTATTACACTACTACCAAAGGACTGTTTCCTAATCCCCGAAAAACGGCGCCAAAAACTTTTTAAGACCATATGTTGGGCATATTCAAATTTATGAAACCATTACCAGAAGACTATAAATTAATCCTTGGCAATGGCGCCAAAAACATGTTAAAACCAAATATAACTTGTATGCTTATAAGAAGAATTATTTTGTCACTGAACTCAATTAAAGATTTAGTTTGGTCTTAAAAACTGCAAGTGCACAGGTCATACAAGTAATAAAGTGGACTTATAAGTCCGGATATCGTTCCCACAAAGAATGAAAAGAATTTTAAACTTCAACTACCCCAACTACTCAAGTTCTACACTATTTGAACGTCATATTTAGAGAAAATTTAGTAACCTAATAAGAATTTTAATAACTGGAATCCTACATGTAAAATAAAGGGAAAAATGTAAATCTGAAATAGAAACTAGACATAACTGTATTTCATTGTTGATCGAGATAATCGGGATTTCACTGCTAGAAATTATCAATTCCGTGATCATAATCTAATTTTCATTTTCTTCTAAGTCGGAATATGAATTTGTCAAGAGACATGGTAGTATATAGTTTGATTCCTCCTCTAACTATTACTTCATCTAGTAGAGACTCATGTTCATTTCTGAACCATGATTCTAATCAATTACTTGTAATTAGAATTTTTCTGTAAGATCTAGGTATTTTTCTTTTCCAATACTTCATATCCATTTCTTATAACTACAGATTTCTTGGCTCTCAAGATGTGGTATGGCCAGGATTTCTACAAAATGAATTATGTCTCATCCTTAAGATCTGAAAGAGTTTTCTCTTTCCTCGATTAGATCTCATGCTAACACGAGATCAAGATCATTCTTCCGTACTCAAGGAGAAATTCCCACTGATTAAATTGATATATCACTCAACCCATTCTCAAACCATGAGCAAATTGAGGATTTATCTAAGTAACCTTTCAAAGCTCATTAGTTCTTCAATATTAGTCTATCATACCCTTAAGTAACTGATCTAAGCTCTCAGGAATTTCCATCTCTGTGTCACTCAAAGGGCCTCCTGGAAATCAGAGCCAGACAAAAGTCCTTTCATGGGTATAAGCTACTAAAATTAGGAACAATTAATTTCACAACATCACCATCCAAATAATCTCAAATCCTCTAACTCAGAAATTTTCTTTCTCATCATGCGTGAAAGACCACACCAATATCAGATCTTTCCTAACATGTTATGTTCAAAATCGGATTACAAAGATACACTCGAATGACTTCAAGAAAATTCCACTGTACATGTAATCAACTGAAGAAATGAGTTCCGACTTTTGTCTGGAGTTCATTAAATTCAAACAGTAATTGTAAATGAATTTTAAGAGTTAAATTCAACTTCAAAACTTCTGAACAATTTAGTGTTTCAGATCCAATAAACTAATCAAAAATCCTACACTAAGTCTAATCTATGAAGAAAGAAATAAGAAAAATAAAGAAAAATATAATACAAAAGAGTCCTCGCCCCCCTGTGCATCGTTCGTCCGATGCCGATCGATCGCTCTCGCTTCATAGTTTGCTTTCTATTTATAGAGTCTTAAAAGTTCGAGTCCCTAAAATCAGGCCATGCGGTGAATCCTAAAAATTCTTGCCTAGATTTGCCTTCTCTGTCGCGACCTAGAAATTGGAATCGCGACAGAGTGTTATGTCTTTGTTGCAGGTCGTTGTTGCAGGTATGTAGTCGTCTGTCGCAACTTGAAGATCTTGTGCTCCTTCTTGCTTCAATTAAGTATACAGATTTTTGTTATGCATATTTCCTTCTTTCTTTTTCGAAGATGATAATTGCCGCATGTAGTTTTTCTCGCGACAATATATCTTATGCATTCTCAATGTAGCGATGCTTACAATATCAATAAGTATGTCGCACATAATTTCCTGGGCGGCAGCCTGTGAGTCGTGTCGCGACCTAAGTTTTCACGCCGCACAAGATCTCGTATTTAGGTTGCGTCGCACACCGTCTTCGGTTTTATCTCATACCCAGTCCGTCTTCGCAGAGGTTTGTTGCCAATGAGCTTGACTTCTATTTCAAACTTTGTTCGATGTTGGCGATACGACTCTTTGGTGTCGCGCTAATATTTGCCGCCGTGGATTCAATTTTCTTGTCACGCGATAAGATTCTTCCTCTGTTCATTTATGCGATTCTCGTCATACCTAATTTGTTGTGTCGCTGATACGCGACTTCTTTGCATTGTGTTGAAATCTTTGTCGCGACATATAAAAGTATGTCGCGACCTCGTTTCTCTCTATTTAGCTTATTTCTTTGTTGCGACATTAAGATCCATGTCGCAACATATACTTATCTCCTCAGCTTGAAGTATGTTGCAACGTCGAGTTCCTTTATTGCGATTAGGCCAGTTCAACAAATAAGCGTCATTTGTCGAGACATAGATTTTCTTGTCACGACTGAACTTCTTCTTTCAGTTCTCTCTTCTATCTCAACCAGCTCCTCCATGTTGCAAGAGTCAGTGTCATGACATAGTGGATTCTGTCGCGATATAGATTCTGCCTTCTGATCTTTCATTAGGTCGCAGCATAACTGATCTTTGTCTCAGATGGCTTCTTCCCATTTCCTGTCACGACCTTCTGTCTTTTGTTGCGACATAGCTTATCTGCCAATTTTTAGATCTTGTGTCGCGACACAGAAAATATTGTTGCGACACAGTTCTCTAGCCATTTGCTTAGACGTTTGTCGCGACAAAGACCGCTGCAATTTCTGTTTTTCTCTTCTTTCTTACTAGAAATCTCTCCTTTTTGAATTAACTCCTACAAAACACAAAGTTTGTAATTATCTTACAATTTGCACAAACTACCAAAATACTAAAAACAAGCCAGAAAAATGGATTATAAATAGATGAGTTTAAAACTCATCAAATTCCTCCAAACTTAAATTTTGTTTATCCCCAAGCAAAGAAAATAAGATTTTGTTTGTCCTCAAACAATTTAGCTTTATTTTTAAGGACATTTTTCTGTTTTGCACTACAAAAAAAAAAAAATTTCTAAATCTACAACTTGAATTGAGACTAGTTAGTTGCAACTTAATTTCAAATTTAGTTTTTAGTTCAGACTTAAGAAAAATTTTCAATTATTGTCACAAACAAACTAAAGAATTCTAAAATGTAAACAATTCAATCAATTAATCCTGATCTGTGTGTGTGTGATGGTTTTCTTTCCCTTTCTCCTTGGAAGGATTACCTAATCTTCTGGGACTCTAGACAGTGGCTGCAATTTCTTTTAGCTCTTCAAAGTACCATATGCTTGTTTTTCATATTAGTCTCCACTAATGTAGGCAAGTACCACCTTCAAGATCAATTAGGTCTTTTAGGCTCAGAGAGTTCGCTTGAGTAATCGGGTAGATGTTGGAGAATTTAGGCTAAAATTTACCTTATCTCCACTTTCAAGTGTGTCTCTTGCCTCTATATTTCATCCTTTTCTTTCTACTAATGTCTCGAAAAATATATTCCCCAACTTGTCCTGATGTATCATATCGCATATTCTCTGCATCTTTGAGAGAGAAGTCCTTTTGCTTTTCTTTACTTGTCAAAATTTTTAGATTAGTGCAATGTCTTGTCTTCTTAGGCTTCTACCACTCTTAGAGAATTTTTGGGTTAGCAGCCTCATACCACTGGCATTAGTACTTAGGTGTCAAACACCCCTAAGAACTTTATTGTTCATGAGAGGAAGGCCACAAGACAAAATTCTAATCCCATTTAATAATTTACAATTTTGACTTTTCTCGATTCTTTTTCCCATTTCTTCATTTGTTCTTTTGTTTTTCCATTCTTCATTCTTGTTTTCAAATCAAAATAACATTCCCCAAACTTGTCCTTTCGTATTTTGAAGTTCCCCGCCTAAATCTTAGTAAAATAAGGGTTCTCATCAGAGGATTAGAATAAAGGAAGGTTTGAGGTTTCTAATTCCTGTTTACATGAAGATACTAGACAATTTGGCTCAAATCTATAACTAGGGTGTATGCATATGCATATATTGAGGGTAGGCTTGAAAGACTCAAACTTCCAAGGATGGCCTATATCACTTCCTGTTGGTGGTATTGCCTAAGATTTCGCCTTGACTAATAATCTAATAAGTTCTGTGACTTCGACTGCTTTGACCGTGGATCGAACCTAGAAGTGATGTCCCTAATCCTTCAATTTTTTAAGGAAACATTTTGACCATGTGCATTGTTTTTCAGACTTTCATCGACCTTATTGTTTATACAACAAGCCAAAAGTCTTATTTCAGGCTGCCTATTTAATACATTTTCTTAAATCTGAACCTTAAACTTCATTCTAGCTTACACATGCAACTTCCTTTTCCAATTCATTGAGGCCTACCACAATTTCAATTACACTTATTGTTAAATTATTCAGTAGTTGTTATGCCAATTCAAAACATCATTTTATCATGCAAACAAACCAGGAATGACATCAACAACTTAATTCACTCAATCCAATGTATCCAGACAATTCACCATCATTGACCAACTCATTTTTCACATAAAATTCATTCATTTATTCAAAACAAAAATATAATCTAATAAGCAATTAACACCAGACAAAAAGAATTTCACATAGAATCATTCAAAAAATTGTTGTTGATCTTTTATTAAGGGGGATGGTTACAATTTTGATTTGGAGATAAAGAGGCTACAAGGGTTCATCTCCATCTTGTAGATTCAGGAATCTTGTTGGGGAGGTTCAAGGGTGAAGCTAAAGCAAGACGGAGGAAACTCTGTATTACAGATGTTTGGTTTCTCTTTCTCTGGAGGTTCTTCTCTATTGAAGAGGCAGTGATCATTGGTATATTCCACCTGAGTGATCAATTCATCTTGCCTCATGCCTATGTTATTCATGGTTCCTTCAAGTTCAGTGAGCATAGTGTGCATGTTCACTAAATTTGTATTCACCTGATCCAAACTGTCATTCCACAATTTTTGTCTTTAATTGTTGTCCATCTCTAGCTCTTTGTCCTTCTTCTCCACAAGCTTCCCAAATTCCTTGAACTGTTCCTTCAAGAGATACTTGAACCCCTCTGCCTTCTGCAGCATACTACCTTCTATCTTTTCTTCTCTTGTTTCTAAAAAGGTTAACACATCTTTATCCCTTTTTAGTTGTTCATTGTGGAAGGTATTTATCTTTGAATCTAGCCTTTGCATTAATGCTCTTTCTCTCCTCTCCATTTCTTCCTTCCACTCTTCATCTCTCTGCTTGAGTAATTGTTCCTGTATCTTGTTTCTCTTCTGAATTTAGCCTATAAATTCTTCTCCGATCCTTCATTGTCAGCCTCCCACTTTTCTCTCTCTCCTCCATTTCTTTCTTTTATTGACAATTCAAGATGTTCATAATCTTTGCATTCCCTTCATTGCTCCTTGAACATTCTTTACTGCTCCCGTAAAAAGTTTCCTCATATCGAGGAGAATTAATCAATGGACTCCTTATGTTCTCAGATTTCGTCCTCGATGGCATCGACCCCCAACCTGGACGGTTCCATCCCCCTACCGGTTCATCTTCTTCTTGGGGCTCCTCTGCTACTTCCATGATTTCCATCTCCTTCCTTTTTCTGCTCTTTAGTCCCTTGATCACTCCTGGCAATGTTAAAGGAGAAACCTTAGGACAGGTTTCCTCCTCTACCCATATTCCTTTCACTCCAACTAGAAATACGTAGTCTCCGTGATGGGGCTTGCCGACGGATTAGTCCTCTTTTCACAATCTTGTGGAAGGTTCTGATAGATGTTTCAATAACTTTCCCTACGTCAAACTTGTATCCCTTCAGTAGGGCATACAAGAGAATGGCTTCATTCTCCCTTATTGTGCTCAAATGCTTAGTAGGAATAATAACATAAGTGATATAATAAAACCAGACCTTGGCTTCTTCTATTAGGGATCCCCTGTGGATGGATTCATGAGGATTTTTCTTAGTTGAGTTCCATTCTCCTTTTCCTACCGTGAGTAAGTCTACTATTTTCTGGTGTTCTGGTTCCTTCAACTGTTTCTTGAACTTCGAACCATCCTTTTGCACATTCAGATTGAACAATCTATTTATCTTTTCTCTTTTGAACTCTGCCCATTGGCCTATGACATATACTCTTCTTCCTTCCCTTTCCACCATGTTTGCATAGAATTCTTTTACCTAAGACGCATAACCAGATTCCTTGTGTTTAGCCAGCAACTGCCAATCTCTCCTTTCCAGTAGTTCAACAAAATGAGAGATAATGTTTTTGAACCCTCTTTCAACAATGAAACCTCTGATCTTCAAACTTTCTTCCATCAAAGCTCTCTCGCCTTTTCAAATTGTCCCTCGCTTGGTTTCATCCCCGCCCCTTTTCTTTTCGTTCATCTACTGGCTCCGATATCTCTTCATCATTATCAATCCTTTCCTCAACTCGCCTAGTTTGGCCGCTTCCAAAACCTTGCTCTCGTTTGATTCCCTGAAGCCTCTACTCTACTTTCCATGACTTGCGGAGGTTTAGAGTCGCAGGTAGAATCGTGATATGGCAATGTTAAGGCTTCTAAACTCTGGGGTGGTTTGTGGAGAGACGAGAGACTCAGTAAAAAGAAGTCGAGACTCGTGAGAGCTTGTGAGAGAAAGGTGGCTATTCGGGCTTTCAAAATTTCCATTTATAAGCCAAATTACCCATTGTGTAATACATTAAATGTCGCGACAATTATCGCTCTCTGCCCCAGACGCTCTTAATTCTCTATCACGACATACAGAAATTCTGTCGCGACAAAGTTTCAACATTATTTGTAGACAGAGCCTATCAAATGTCGCTACAAAGTAGAGTATGTTACAACATTTCTTTCAAGGCTATTTGAATTTATGTCGCGACATAATAGACTTATGTTGCGACATGATTTTCTCTTTCAATTTGCTTCCTAATTCAACTGTCGCGACACAAAAAAAGTACAAAGTTGTGACACTAACTCGAAGTTTTCAAATTACATCTTTCTCATGTTTTCTTTCTCATAGAACATTTAAACAACCTATATCCACCATACTCAATTGAACCTACATGTAAAACTCGTTTAAACCATCAAAATTTTACTCAAGTATTAACACTCATCTAAATTAATCAATCTCCTTTGCCTAAATTATTCAATATGTTTTTATTGCTGAATATAACATTCCCAAAACATTCAGATATCCATTATCCTTAAAGACAAGCTAGTGGAACTGAATTACCCCTCAGAATCCTTTTACGTGATATCTTCTTTGGAAACAATTTGCTTCTTAAAATGGTTCTTCTTTGAATTTTTGCTTCATTTTCCTGAAAAGCAACAACAACTAAAATAAAACTACTAATAGATTAAACTGAAACATCAAATACTCAAAATTCTACTAAATAAATCAGACTAAACAAAAACAAAAAATTTGAAAATTCCTGCTTAGGTTGCCTTCCAAGAAGCTACTCAATTTAGTGTAACTAACTAGACATTTGTTGTAATTTATCTTCTCTTCAGCATTCTTTTGCTTGCTGCTCTAGTCTGAGTTTTTCTTCAATGGTTCAGTCTCCATGCATGCTTTGTCCTACATTTTCTTGCTTCCTTGCAATTCATCATTGCCTCTCATTGCAATTAGTGTGAGATCTTTAGGATTGATCTCAGTACTACTGGGAAATGTATTTCTAGATTGGCTTTGCAAGGATAGGGCCAGCTGCCTTACTTAAGTCTCCAATTTTCTCAATGTAGAATTGATATTTGTTTGAAAACACAAGCCAGGTTATTGAAATTCTCAAGTTCGAAAATTCTCATGCACATTAAGGACTTTTGTTTTTCTCTGTCATGAATTGCAACACCTGATCTTCAAAGGTTTGAGTTCTTTCGCCCTCTGGAGCATCAAGTCCCTATTTGCCGCCAAGTATTGTTGAACTCCAGCCTAGCATAAGCCCGATGTTCGTTTCTATTCATAACTGCCCCCGTCAGGCTTTTCACCATATGAAAAGCTGGTTCCTCAATGCCGGAGGTAGTGCGTTGGCAAGTCAAGTTAGGCTTGAAATGGTAACTTCTCTACCATTCATACTTTGTTTCCTCTAACTCAAGTAGGTTCTTCTTCCTTACCCCTCATCACTATTTCTCCTTTCCTTCTCTCACGCCTCCAACCCTCTACGTGCTGTGCATTCTCCTCTTATTGCTACCTCGCCTTGCTCATAACCGCATCAAGCTCGCTTCTCTATGGTCGTAGCTCTATCCAATCCAATCGTACCATTTCCCTCATCCTACCGCCGCCTCCCGAAGATCTCGTGAGGAGTCTGTGAGTCAGATTCTGGCGCGGTCTTCAATAACTCGTTTCGCTCCTCCGCACTTCTTCTTTTAAAACCTCCACAGAATGCATCAATTATATCCTCGAGGTATAATTCATGGGCATGAAAATGTCCATCCGAGTTGTCGATCTATCCCATGATAAGGCGCCTTCAAGAATCTCGAACCCTCCCATACGAAGGTAGAGACTCTCATCCTCCCCTCATTAACGCAATGATTCTCCTCTCTCAACAAAGGAGAGCCGGAGGGAAAAATCTTACTCATGAATGCCTCCCACCCGCCTTCCTATGATCTTTCACCTGACGACCAATGAGTCAAACCATGTGGCCGCCACATCTCTCAATGAGAATGGGAAGAGTTGAAGTCGATTACATCCGTCTTACTTCACCGCCATAAGCATGCCATCCTCATAAATCTCCCGTGTGCTCATTCGATCTTCAGGCGGTGGCCTCAGGAACTTGTCGCCGCACTATTGTAATCAAAGTCGCTTCAATAAAGTTGTTTTTGTTTAATGGGAGGTTGCCTCACCTGGGCAGTAGTACTCTTCTCGAATGATAGCCCCAAAATTCCCTCCATCAGAGCCAGCCTCGTGTTCTCCGCTTCTTCTTCTCCGAATACCAGAATCTTTCTATTTGATTGTCCATACTCATCTCAAGCACCGGTAGCTTTCCTTAGGATTTTCAGTGGTTCGCTCACTCTCTATATCTGTGAGGCAAACAGCTTCTACTTCCGATTTTCTATGCATTAAATATTTCCTGAAGGAAACACACCTGGGATCAACAGTCAAGTGATAAAAAAATCAGATATTCATTAGGCTTCCAAAATATCAAGAAATTTTGTCACCACCATCGTTAAAATTTTTTTTTTTTTTTGATTTTCTAAAACAAAGAAAAATGTCCACATTAGCATTTCTCTCTTTTGTCAAAATATTGATTTTTAAATTCTTTTGACTCCCCAGCCAACGGCGCCAAAAAACTTGTTAAGACCAAATGATATATATATACAAATTTATGACACTACTACCAAAGGACTATTTCCTAATCCCTAATAAATCCAAGCCAAAACTTGTTAAGATCGTCAGATATATACAAATTTATGACACTACTACCAAAGGACTATTTCCTAATCCCCCGAAACGGCGCCAAAAACTTGTTAAGACCATATGTTTGCGGGCATATTCAAATCTCTTATGAAACCATTACCAGAAGACTATAAATTAACCCGCAACGGCGCCAAAAACTTGTTAAAACCAAATATAATTTGTATGCTTATAAGAAGAATTGTTTTGTCACTGAACTCAATTAAAGATTTAGTTTGGCCTAAAAACTGCTCGCATTGTGTCGCATACAAGAATAAAAAGTTTTAATTTATAAGTCCGAATATCGTTCCCACTGAGAAGGAAAAAAATTTTAACTTCAACTACCCCAACTACTCAAGTTCTACACTATTTGAACATCCAGTTTAGAGAAAATGTAGTAACCTAATAAGAATTTTAATAACTGGAATCCTACATTTAAAATAAAGGGAAAATGTCAACTAAATATAAACCGGATCAACTGTGTTATCGGGCTGTGGAAGTAGATGACCGGGATTTCACCGGCTGTGAAATTATCACCCCGCATCATAATCTAATTCTATTTTCTCCTGAGTTGGAATCTGAATTTGTCAAGAGGCATGGTAAGATAGACTGACTTCTCCTCTAACCATACTTTTCATCGAGTAGAGACTCATGTTCATTTCTCAACCATGACTTAATCAATTACTAGAATTAGAATTTCTCTATAAGATCTAGGTATTTCTTTTCCAATACTTCATACTCCATTTCTCTTATAACCGCAAATTTCTTTGGTTTCCCAAGATAAGGCGTTGCTAGATTTCTACAAAATGAATGGCAGTTCATCCCCTTAAGATCCGAAGAGTTTTCTTTCCTTGATTAGATCTCATGCTAACAAGGGATCAAGATTATTCTTCTAGACCAAGGAGAAATATCTAATTGATTAAATTGATATATCACTCAACCCATTCTCAAACCATAAGCAAATTGAGGATTTATCTAAGTAACCTTTCAGAGCTCATTAGTTCTTCAATATTAGTCTAGCATACCCCCAAGTAACTGGTCTAATGTAGCACCCCTTTCCCGGCCAGACCCGTTTGGAAGGTCCGAACCGAGTCCGGGTTGCTCTAATGTCACTCAATCACCTTATCAAAATCATTTGTCAAAAATACGCCATAGTGTTACACTTTAGTTGGCAAAAAATCCTTTTCAAATATGCGGAAGCGTTTTTAAAGGGGTAAGCCCATTTCATTTCATTCGTGCAAAAGTACAATTACTATAAAGGCATATCAAGTTTTTTCAAATGATTTATAAAATAGATATTCAGAGTTGAAATTGCTTTTACAAAATATCAATGTTCAAAAAGAGATATAGGGTGAATGCATATGTCGGAACATACTCCACAATTCTTTCTCTATGACTCGACGCTCCTCGATCATGCTTTTCGCTCATGTTCAATCAGGACATGCGCATAGATAAAACTACACGCTAAGAATTTTCATGCTTAGTGGTTATATACAATTCCCATTCCCTTGCTTTCGCTTAAATCAAATCTCATGCGCTTTTACTAAACAAACTTTCATATCTTTTTGGATGATCAATGTCAATACAATATGTAACACCCCGAAATATACCCTAGTTGTTTTCAACATGTCTAGGGTATTTTGTAGGCATAAATTGAATTTTCGTAAATTAAATGCGAAAATATTGAAAGTTAGAAACCCGAAATTTTAAAGACTTATGACAAAATCGTAATTTGTCCAAAAAAAGGGCATCAAAGACATGGATTATCAGATTAGAGGCCAAAAATAAAATAATGGAAAATCAACACAAATGGTCAAAAAGTTTGAGGACTAAAAGGCAACAAAGGCAAATAAGAAAACTTTAATTATAATAGTGAGGAGACCAAAATGAGTTATTTTTTATCTCCAAACAAGAGCTTACGAAGAAGAGGATGAGGAAGGAGAAGGAGAGGAAGATGTAGAGAAAGATCAAGACAAGGTATGGATACATGACTTTGTATGGATTGCAAGATTTCATTCAAAATCTACTGGGGTATGGATTGCTAGGTTTTCTTGGACATATTACTTGGTTCCCTTTATCTAGGTTTTGTCAGGAATACATCCTAATCCTCAGATTTAAGGAAGTCAGTTGAAAATCCTAGTTGATAATAAGTAGATATGGAATCCTCCTGACAATTCCAAGGTTTAGTAGAGTCAAGAACTCTGGTAGGAATCCTTGGATCTTTCGACCAATTAAAAGTACTCCAGGAGTTGTTTAGGATTCCATGTTAGTTTTTATGAAGGATGTCATAGAAGTGATCTATGGAAGAAAAGTGCATGATAAAATGCAGAATTTACCCATTTCGGGCAAAATTGAGATCGGGTACCTATTCTTCGAGGCTGCATCAAGATCTCTCTGGAGCTGCAGACCGGCATCACCGATGCAATAGTAAACCAAGATTCGCATCGCTCAAACTCCAGACCGTACCACCCTCCGTAGAACCGACCTGCACGGCACGGTGGTTCCCGCATCCTGCTTTTTGCTATTTTTGAGCATTTAAGCTAAAATTCAAGATACCGTATATAGAAAATGATGAAATTAAGTGAAAATGTTTAAATGGGAGCAAAGTTCATACCCCAATGATAGATAGAAGTATCTCATCACATATAATCGTAGGAATGCCGTAGAGATCGTATTAAATGACCACGACACCTCCTCGTTAATGCAAGTGCACGTGAAAGTACTTCTAAGACTCCTCGCTTAGTACTTCTATTTCCATGACTAGTGCGACGACACCCTCCGACGTGTTTCTACATTACTAGTACTTCCCATTCTCCGATTAGTACTTCTAAGACTCTCATTAATGCGACTAAGACTCTTATCGCTTGCTTCCCAAGACTACTACTAGGTACACACATCTCAAGACTGCACAAGATCTTCTGATACTTATCAGGGTCAGGTCTACTCATTTATTATTACCGGTCTAGGTATTCCCTTAGTTATATGAAAATAACCCGAATGATGAATAAGAGTAAAATGAATGTGTATCATTATGATCCTCGTAATACCTACTGCACTTCGAATAAGCAGCCAAGTTCGTAACTCATATGGGAGATCCGAATAGGCATAACCTGCTATAAGCATAAGTAATCAGATAAGTCCATTATATGAATGCATGGAAATTTGATATTCTTTATTGTTATATGCTGAATATAAAATGTGTATACGCATATTATATATGCTTTCCCACTAAAACAGAAAGCTTAAGATCGCTTAATCCGTGTGTACGTAAGCAAGGGAGACAAGATCTTCCATTCCGCTGGTAGCCAGCACACGAAAGTAGTTCATCACCGTAGGTTCGTGACTCGATTAGTAAATGTAAATGTATAGCTTTTGAATATGTAAATGGACCTGCATCGTGATATCGTGGATCGTAAACACCACTACGGTGGTAGTTTTATTTTGAAATTTTGTATAAAATCTTTTGATTCTGTTATAAGACTTGGGCCCACCAAAGTCTGAAAAAGTAAGTAAAGAGTCCCAGTATATGGTCTCGCGCCCTGAACCAGGTTCGGATCCGCCAATAGGGTCGGACCGAGAATCGGGGCGTGACACAATACATATACTTATTTCATATACAATGATTTGTGGTTCATTGATCAAATCCAAATATACACTTCCATATGCAATAAGTCATTGATAATCAAATCAAGCATTTCACAATACTCTTTTCATTTCACCCGCAATCATGCTTTTCAATTCCAATTTGTCACAATCTCAAATCAATTCAATTCCGTTATACCTCTATCAAATTAACTCTATGTTTTCGATATACTGTGGATATCATAATCACCAAGATTCCGCCCTCGTTTAGGTCAGAAGCTAGTGATAAAAAACTAGCTTTTATAACATAGTACGGTCTCGTTAGGCTGCTGACTGGTTATAAAAAAATCAATTAGTGAACACTACCGATACGGTCCCGTTTGAGTCTAGCTTGACGGAGTGACACATCAATATACAATCGTCAACATCGCTATTTTTACCCCTATCAGTATACAATCTATGCTTCATACGAACTAAATCTAACATTCGATTGGCGGCTCAAATATTTTATAGCAACATACAAGACATGTACATTTGTATAAACGGTTCATTTTCAATACTACGCAATTTTCATCGCAAACATTTCACAATCAATTAAAACAATTCAATATGCTTTTCTTATGCATTTAGAACAAATAGTTCAAATCTTGAAACGAGAATAGGAGAAGATAGAAAAAACCAAAATCGTCGCTTTGATTCCGATCTTCAGAATCTTGACTTCAATGTGGGCTTTCCTCCTCGTCAGCCCCTATTCAAATACAATAACAATCACATATTAGTAGGTTATTCTAGGAGTTTTGGTCAGAGTTTATGTCTACCCGAAACTTCTTCACTTGAAAAAAATTTTGGGGACACATAAGCCATAATTTTCTCATTCCTTCAAGAAAATTTTATCTCTATGAGTCTATTTTTAGTAGAAATTGGAATCATCTCATTTGGATCACCCAAACTCAAGTTACGGCATTTTAATGCCAAACCGGTCAATATGCCTGAATGTTACTCCTGGTTACCTTACCCATGATTCCACCTCAAGGGTCTTAACTCCTATTAAATTGGTGGTAATGGTTCCTTCACTCCAGCTGAACTATGTTCTAAGGTTTTTCTTCCTAACTAGGGAATCATCCGAATTTAGACTCACTAAAACTTTGCTAGATGTTGCATTTTACTATCTTGAGACTACTTCACTTTTCAAAGCTAATCAAACCTGCTTTTACACATATTCAATTTATTAAATTTCTGGGCACTTTGGGGTTACAATTTAAACACTTCCTTCAAGTAAATTATTCCCTAGAAGTCTATTTTACCCATACTTGAATCATCATAATGTGATGGAGTGAAACTCAACTTATGTCCAAAACACTATAACAATACCCAAAATAGAGCATAACCCGTGAGCTACCCGAGCTCACCTTTAAGCCCGTATTTGGGAGCCTTAGAACTACAATTTGTCCCGGTCCCTTCTATAAATTTGTAGACTTATCTCTTATGTTCTTTACCAATTAGAATCACCATTTGAGCCGATTATAACTTAATTATGCAGCTAAAAACAAAAGAAATGTGGGTCTTAATGTAATTTAATAACATTTCAAAACCCAAGATTTCTTGGCAATGACTCCTCCAAACCAATCTCTCAACAATGCAAAATAATCTCAAACTAACTGATTCAATCACAAGAACACTTTTGGTACTAGATATTAGGGTTTTGTTTGAACCAAAACATATATAGTAGGGAGGGTTAGCTCTGGTTTTTCTTACCTTAAATCCCTTTCAATCTTCAACGCCAAGCTTTCTTCTTCAACTTATCATTCCTTAACTTCTAAGGCTTTAAGGTGGAGCAAGAATCACAACCTCCTCACTTTGAAAGCCCTAGCTCCCTTCCTCTCTCTCTCTCAAACCGTTTTTGCTCAAAATGAGCTTCCAAGCACCACTTTTGGTCAAATATCCCATGTCACATAAGGCCTATTGCTTTTTTAACCACAAGGTTAAGTTCTCCTAATTGCTAGTTGCCCACTATTTATCTCTATTTGCATTTGAATTCTCATTAATCACAATTAGATATTTCTTCTTTCTAACTTATGACCTTTAGGTCCTTATTTCACAATTTGCAATTTTTGCCTTTTTTCACTTGGGTTTATTTCCGGGTTCAATTAATTTCTCATTTTAGCATTTAATATTTGCATTTGCTTTGGGGCCATATACTCAATCAACATTCATTTTAAAATTTCTGGAATACTCCAAGTTGGCTCAGATCTTCTTATATACCCGAATATATAATAAAATTATAAAAAAGTAATTAGGTATTTTTAGCGTCACATCTAAGCTCAATCTCCATCTTTATGTCATACTCTAGAGCAAGCCTCTGAAAATCGAGCCGACAATAGTCCTTTCATGGGTATAAGCTACTAAAATTGGGAAAAATTAATTTCACAACATCACCATCCAAATAACTTCAAATCCCTCAACTCCTAGCTCTTTCTTCTCAAGCAGCAAAAAGACCATGAAACTAGTCAAGATAGATTCTTTCCAGCTAAGTCAGTGAATTTTCTAAAAACTAGATTACAAATGATACATTAAATATCATCAGAAAATTCCACTCCGTACATTGTACCCACAAGAAATGAGTTCCAAATTTGTCCTGAGTTCAGTTTGAATTAATAAAATTTAATGAATTCAGGATTTAAATTCAACTTCAAAACTTCAATAATGGCTATGTTTCCTGTAGATCTAGTAAAATTAATCAAAATCCTACGCTAAGTCTAATCATACTTGTCAAGAAAGAAATAAGAAAATAAAGAAAATATAATACAAAAAGAGTCCTCAAATTTCCCAGTATTCTCGGGTTCGTCCCATGCTAACTGATCGCCGCCATAACTATTTCTACTTAGAGCCCCAAAAGCCTGAGCCCCTAAAATCTGAGGCTTAAGCGTGTAGAATCCCTGTACTCGCCCAGATTTATATTTCCTGTCGCCAGATCAGAAATTGAAGTCAGAATAAAGTTTTAGAAGTCTTTGTTTGTGAGGTCGTCAAGCAGTAGTAGGTCGTCTCATCGACTTTGAAGATCTTGTGTCTTTCTGGTTTTGGCTTGCAACAATGGTATTTTTTGTTGCATAGCCTTCTTCTTCAAAGATGATAATCCCATCACACAGAGTTTTTCATAAAACATTAGAATATACCAAAGTATTCTTGAAACAGCTATGTCGCAACATCAATAAGCACATCACAACATATTTCGTACTGTAATTTGCGTCGCACAAAGACTCTGTCTGTGTTATGCCGCAACACCACTCCTTATATTATTCGCGATTGTCGCGACCAAAAGTCCCGTCTTCATGACGGTGAGCCGCTAACGAGCCACTTCAAGGCGCCTCGTTCGATGTTGCGACATGACTTTGTATTTGTCGCGCCGACTGATTTATTGTCGCGCTCCGCCCCGTCACAAGACTCTTTTTGTGTTCAGCTTATTTTTTGTTCTATCGCTAATCTAGCCAGAGCTATGTCGCAATGCCACTTCTTTTCTCATTGTGTGTTGAAATCTTTATTGCGACATATAAAAGTCCTGTCGCGACCGCTTTCCTCTATTTAGCTTATTTCTATGCTGCGACATCAAGATCCATGTCGCGACATAGACTTATCTCCTCAGCTTTAAGTATTTTGCAACGTTGAGTTCCTTTATTGCGACCAGGCCAATTCAACAAATAAGTGTCACTTGTCGCGACATAGATTTTCTTGGCGTGACTGAACTTCTTCTTTCAGTTCTCTCTTACGTCACCGACCATTTCCAGCCGTGTGCGTTGATATCCGACAAGTGGATTATGTCGCGACATAGGTCTATATACGATCTTTCATTATGTATAATATAAGCGATCTTTGTCTCAACTGGCTTCTTCCCATTTCCTCTCGCGATCTACTGTCATTTGTTAAGACATAGCTAGTGCGCCAATGTCGAAGCGATGTAATCGGTTAAGAGTGTGATTAATTTGAAAAAAAGTGCTAAGCCCGAGCCCTATTTGATCTGGGTTTGAGTGATTTTTGTGTACTAATCATATTAGTCCATATTGTACGTGTGAATCCCTTTAGTACTAATGATTGTATTTTGAAATTTGTTTGGAAGTTTGCGGGTTTCATAAGCCTATCCCATATATCAATAGCATATCGAAGTTGAGCTGATCTACACCGAGTTCTACGATTTATATTCGATTACATCAAGCCGGGGATGAAGAAATTGAAGATGAAATAAGCTAGATGCAGGCTGAGTGATGTAGGATGCAAGCAGGAGAAGATATGAAATTTCGCTATTATAGCGAAATTTTAGCTAGAATAGCGAGATAGAGAAAATTTCGCTATATAGCGAAATTTTTTGCTATAGCAAAATTGTTCTGCTTCATGTTTTGGGTTCAAACGACCCCGTTTTGGCTTTTTCCATTTCTACCCTCACTGTAATGATACTATTTAGGTTAAATTGGGTTTTCACCTTTTGTAAGGCTATACAAGCCATCTTATAAACATTTGTGCTTTAACTTTCATTCTACAGCATTTTTCGATTACGACCACACAATTTCTACGGCCCCATTTGCTCTCTTCTCTCTCCTCTTTCTCTCTCACTTTCTAGGTTGCAAACACACCCCCAGGGATGACAACCTCAGATGTTTCAGCTAAATATCAATGTGAAGAGGAGGGTTGCTAGATGAGTTGATGTGGAGTTCTTTGGTGTTCTCTTGTTTTTCAAGACCTTGAGTGCTGTGTTATGTTCAAACTTTCAAAACTAGGTTTAAAAGCTATTTGATGTATTTTCCTTGGTCAATACTTGTGAAGCTTTTAGGTTCGATGTTTTTGCTAGCAATGGTAGATACCTTACGACATCCATTAGATGTCATTTCACGAGCCATCGGTGGGTTAAATCTTGATTTCCAAGCTTTGCCCAAGAACATTAAATGCTCAGTAAATGCCATAGTTCAAAGAGGAATGTTACTAAGGGTTGGTTTTTAAATTTAAACAAAGATCTGGTTTTGGAAATGACTATATGTAATTTTCCTGTCAGAAATAACGGGGACACCTTTGCAACCATATCATACCAAGCGGTGGCACAGAAACTTGAGTCTTCTTTACATTTTATTTCGAATTTCCTTGATTAACTTAATGACATAATACTTGTTTTGTACAAATCAAATCAAACAAAAGCCCTCACCATTTTGAATCATTGTATAAATCATTTGTAGGCCAGCCACGTCGATGTTCGATCCTAGAGCCACTATACTGCAGTAGTCATGCTACGACAGTATCAGTAGTTTAGGTATAAATTTTGTTGATTCATAAGACCTGCTGTGCATGCGAATCAAATGGTGCCGTTGCCAGGGATGGCGCTGAACTACAGATGATGAGTTGATGGGTACTTGTAATCCTCATTACAAGTATTGGTGACCTTTTAAACCTTTTTGAAGTTCATTGTTTAGAATTTCAAGTTTTTTTCTTTACTCGACCCGATCCTTCTTTGTTTATTTTGTCTCTGCAGTCATTTTATTTTTCGATTAACCTTTGATCTTTTTATCAATACTGTTGTTGCTCTTTGCTTTGTCTCTTTTTTATTGTCGGTATTTATCGTCAACAGGATAAGGTATATCGGTAGATTGCAAGAGTTAGTACACCAATTGAACAAGGTTGTGAAGTCGGTGTACCGGTGAAGCGAAATGGATCCTCCACAAACGACAAAGTCGACAAGGTGCTCGGTGCAAATCCTACTGGCATATAAGTCAATGAGAGACCATACGCCTCTTGAGTGAGTGCACCTTCTGCGTCATACCTTTCTTGATGATGTAGGTGGGAGAAAACCCTATCGTTTGCTTCCACTTTTCATGGAATGGAGAATGAAAATCCATATCTTGCTGCTCCAGGGTTAGGAAATTTACTACTTTTAAGAAGGTGTGTCTAACATGGACTGCTTAAGGCGAGGCATTCCCTTTGACAACGAAGACGAGACGGGTGGCTCAATTCGCAGGGCCGAGGCAAGTGGGGGTGGGCCGATCTTCAAGTGAGATTTTTGAAGATATTTTCAATACAACCAAGACCAACAGGTTTGAAGAGGCAATCTACACTTACTCGGCCTCGAATGTGAGGAATTTTTGTCGGTGGCAGGAGAGATTCTGAACCATCGGTGGTATCACCGTGGTTTGTCCCTTGGATGCTTGGCCAGATCACTTCTATGAGTATGTGGCGTGATGACTAAGAGCCATATGTGGAGGGATTTTGACAGAACCGGATAGGTAATGGACTTTTTTGAACTATGTAGTGAAACCTCCAAGGCATGGGTCAGACCAATCAAGAGGTGAAAGAATGAGGCCTTGACCCACCAAGGAAGGTATGCTGAAGAAAGCGAGGAGATGAAAGCAAAACTAACCGCTATTGAGAAGGTTGGAGGAGCTTGAAATGAGAAATCGGCATGGAAGTGCGGTGAATAGATTACTGCGTCTCTGACCGACTTGCTATAATTGTCCAATCAAGTAAACATCTGGGAGCATTGTCTGTGGTCCTTAGGTGAGGACTTAGTAACATGCCCATGTTTTGGGCCAAAATAAATACCACCCTCACGTCTCATGCAGCAACACATAACCACAGGTGGAGGAATCATCCAAACCTATCTTGGAAGCAAACCTCCATATATACGGGGAGCCTGTGTGGTTAAGCTCCATACCGGTCACAATGGCGGCCCTCACCTTCTTCTCCTGTTGAGCAGGCAATTCTGAATTTAAGCAAGGTAGTGGGTACCTTTGTGGAGGAACAAAAGGTGTTGAATGTTCAAACTAATATCAAAATTGAAATAGTAGAAATTTCGCTCCAACAAGAGATTAGACGGCATGCATTATGAGTTTGCAAAAGTTCCATTTCTGATTGTCTAACCGAGGTCTGAAAGGAGAATTCCCTTCGAACCACAGCCAAAGCCCTAGGGAATGCATGAGAAGGCTACGCTAGTGATCCCGATACGAATTGATGAAGTCAAGCGTGGTGACTTTGAAGTGGTAAAGAAGCTGAGACCCGTGGTCGGAATAGCGAAAGCTCCCACGATTGGTTGAACCACGAGAAGAACAACCCGTGCGAGGAAGATGTAAACACGATTCTTACCCTGCCCACAGGCACTTAGAAAAAGGAAAAATTCGGTTAACCAAATTGAAATTTTAGAAGTACTTTAGCGGTGATGAACATCCCTCTTCTAGATATGATCAAACAAGTCCCCCGCATTATGCAAAATTTTGAAGGACTTATGCAGGTGAGGCTTTAATGTGAATAAAAAGGCCTTTTTTTTGTAGAAGCAGTGAGTGTATCATTGGTCTGAGACTCACGTGAGTATAACGACCAGGGATGTCCTACAAATCTCGATTAATATCGAGGGCACTTGTGTAGAAATATCTTAGGCCGCAGGGAGTAGTGTGAACCTGCCTGTTCATGCACAAGCGGCGGTTTGGGAGAAATGAAGCCCGCCCCATCCTTTTTGTCTCTGGCCAGATATGTCTGTTAAAATACCAAAGGGGACCATTGAGGATGTTACAGCCTAGGTGGACAAATTCTACTACCCGGTCTAGTTTTGTCGTACTTGGCTCCGGCCCAGATTGCGATGGGGGCCAACCATATACTTATCATATTGGGAAGGCCATTCTTGGCTACTTGAATCACCATTATAAATTCTGCAGAAATGGGGTTATACAACTCACCTTTGGAACATGACTTTGGAACTCAGTATCTTCCATGGTAAAGGCGTATGCAACTGATGGAGGATGGTACATGAAAGAGTCTGCATGTAGATACAATTCTTGAAGAACATGCTAATGGCGGCAAGTGCAAGATGTGCTAACCCGGGAGTTATTTGGTGCCTTGAGAGCAACGAGACCTCGATGCATGAGCTCTTTGTAGGGATCTTCCGGAGAAAAAAGGTGGAAATTCTGCCTTTACTAAGCCCGGAAGGAAAAGGAATCCTCGACAATTGGATCTCAAACCCACCTTTGATGAATGAAAATATGCATTTTGGAAGAAAGCAAGCGGTGTCGGGTATCTCGTCACTGCGACCTCCACGGAAGACGATCTATTTACCCTCTCAGATGAACAAGCAGCTTTGAAGTTGGAAAATTTCAGTTGAAATCATTCAACAATGCGCGCCACGTCATTTATTTGAAGAGTCGGTATTTAGGCAGCCACGAAGGAGATTGAATCCTCACATGCGGGAGGTAGTTCGCATTGAGATCCTGAAGTTCTTTATGGCGGTATCATTTACGATATCGATAGCATGGTGGCCCAACTGGTGGTGCCGAGTCGGGGTGATATTCATTAAAAATGAAGAACGAGATGTGTCTACCACTTTCCACCTTTAGTTGGGGTAGTAACCAAGATTCTGAGGCTGATCGTGAGAAAAGATCCTTTCACGCATGAGTGATCGGCTTCTTGAGAGAGTTTTCCTGACACCCTACTGTGCTTTGGGTGGGTATTTAGGGTGCTGATAGTGATTGCACGAGAAGATCAAAGAAAAGACCACCTTTACTTGTCATTTGGAACTTATACTCGAGGAGGATGCCTTTTGGTCTTTGCAACGCCCACACTTCACCTTCAGAGATGTATGCCTTATATATTGATATGGTGATAATGCGTCTACATGGATGACATCACTGTATACGGAGGTGATTTTGAAGAATGTCTGACAAATCTTGAAGCTGTCCTGTAGAGGTGCATTGAAAAGAACTTGGTGCTTAACTGGGAGAAATGTCATTTTATGGTGAACCAAGGGATTGTGCTAGGGCATGTCATTTCCAGCAGGGGAATAGATGTTGACAAGGCAAAAATTGAACTTATTTCAAGCGCAGCACCCGACAAATGTAAACGGTTAGAAGCCGTTCCTTGGCCATGCGGGTTTTACGGGAGATTTATCAGGACTTTAGTGCTAAGCCGCTATAAAGTGCGAGAAAGATGCTAAATTTGCTTGGGATGGGCGTCGAGAGAAAGAGCTTTGAAGAGTTGAGTCCCATTTGACCCCCTTTGCACCGATAGTAGGCACCCGATTAGCGGTTGCACTTTTGGTGATGTGTGATGCAAGTGATCTTGCTGTGGGCGTTCTTAGTTCAAAGAGAAGGTGGAAAAGCTTATGTATTCTATTATGCAAGCAAAACCTTGAATGAAGCACAAAGGAACTATACTACTGCGGAAGAAGAAGAATTGTTGCGATGAGTGCATACTATGACAATTTGAGCATACTTGGTTGGGTGATATAGTCATTTTACGAGATCATTTAAGCTTTGAAATATCTCTAACCAAGAAAAATGCCAAGGCAGACTTATCAGATGGGTTCTTTGCTTGAGAATTCAACTTGCAAATTAAGGGCAAGGGGGTGAGAATGTTGTGAGGACCATCTTTTGAGATTAACAACACTCATAGCCCCCCAATCAATGATGAATTTCCTGAAGAATCTCTGTCATAGCTTGAGAATGCTCCTGGTATGCTCACATTGCCAATTTCCTAAAGATCAGAGAAATTCCACTATTGAAAGAACAAGATAGGTGAAGTATTTTAGCGAAGATCCATTCCTGGCTATTGGGGGAAGAACCTTTCTTATATTTAAATACTCGGTAAGTGCACGTATAATTAGGAAAGTGTGTGCCTGGCAAGAACAACAAATTCTAAGCCACCGCCATGAAAATGCCTCGTGGTGGTCACTTCGCTTCCCGTAAGATAGCAATGAAGATGCCGTAGCCCCGTTTCTACCGGGCCTCTCTTTTAGCCAGAAGCTCACCAAATGCCGAGTATGTGATAGATGCCAAAGGCTCCTAAAATTATCTCAAGCCGACATATGATGCCCCCAAACCCACCTTAGTAGCTCCAGCTATTCTGATGTTCGGCATCGATTTCACGGGACCTTTTCCCTACGCCTTTATGTGCATGGCTACATTGTGAGGGTAGACTATGTATCTAAATGAGTTGAGGCAATCCCCTATAAAACCACAATGACCACAAGCGATTGCCAAATTTTGAAGGCAAACATCTTTTCCAAGTTTGGGTACTAAAAGCCATTATTAAATGATGGGTTACACTTTTTGTAACAAGTCTTTCTTGAAAACCTCATGGCTAAATATGGTGTTAAATCACAAATCGCTACCTTACTTCATCTCAAACAAGGTCGGCGGAGCTCCGCCAACAGAGATAAAGAGTATACTAATGAAGGTGGTGAACAGCAATACCGTAAAAGATTGGTCCCCTCAAATGTCGATCATCAGAAGCCTACGTATCATTTTCAAAACGATTGAATGTCCCTTTATCGCTTGGTTCATGGCAAGGCACTGCCATCTTCCGCGGGAAATCGAGCACAAAGCATGGGCGGCAATCAAGAACCTAACATGGATTTAAGTGAATACTCTTCGCTCAAGATTCCTTGATCTCAATGAGTCGAGGAACTATGAAACGATGCCTACTGAACTCAAAGATCAGTAAAGGAAAGATCGAAAAGATAAGAGCTGATCTGATATATCCTCTAAGAATACCTAAAAGGGGGACCAAGTCCTCCCTGTATGACTCAAACCCACCTTTTTCCAGTAAATTTAAACTGCATGGATCGACCATTCATCACCTTCCATCGTGCATATCCCAATGGCCTCTGTGATTTGCTCAATCAAAAGGATAATGAGTGTTTAAGGTCAATAGGCGTAGAGAAGCCCTATGCCAACATAATCAAGTGTAAGAGGAGGATATTCCCTCCTTGATCCCTCCACAGACTCCACATCCCAAATTACTTAGTTGGAGCTCATTCCACTGAGATTCAAACCATAAACAAATTTCCAGTTTTCTATTTGTCAAATTTTTAGTTTATTTTATTTTTTTAGTTTTTTTTTTTATTATTTTAGTTTTTAATTGAACCTTTTTTTTTTTATGCTCAGTTTTATTTTTTTATTTTTATTTTATCTTTCTTTATTTCTTTTTATTTCATTTTAATTATTTTATTTTTATTTATTTATTCATAGTCGGTGTGTGGTCCAAATTCTCAAGAGACAGGCGAAATTTTGGTCTCATACTTCTAACCCGCCTAAGCCCATTAAAAGCCCTCGCACTGAAGCTCCGTCCCTGCCTCTCACACACAAACTCTCTCCCCGTCGAGCCTCGAGCCACGCGCTCCCACTCCCGCCAAGACATCGGCAGCAGCCCCTGGCCGCGAGCCGTTGTCACCATAGGCCCAGCCGCCGCCTCCCACCCTTACTGTGACACCTTGGTCTTTCCTGCAGCCCAACCCTCTACTTCTAACTCCCCCGTCCCCCCCAGCTCCTGCACCCAGGTCGCGCGCCCCAACTCAACCGGCCCCATCCGGCCGTCCGCTCCCCGTCGCGATCCGAGTCTCGCAGCCATGGTCTGCACCGCGCAGGCTATCACACAGCCTGGGTGGTCCGCACTGCACCCCGCCAGATGGCGCTGGCACATCCAGGGCTACAGCGGGCCATTCTTCGCCTTAGGATACAGAGGCACCTCCTGCATTAACTCCTGATGCAGCTGTGATTCAGAGTCCTACCGCTACTGCTATTCCAAAAGAGTCTCAGGGTTCTGAGCCCCCACCCAGGCGATACCAAACCAAGGTGGGACCTCGCCCCCCTTCTCCTAGTGACCGCGACCACCCGGGAGGGCCCCGTCTGCCGCCCACATCCAGCCCAAAGGAGTTCTCTGCCATTCAGCCCAAGCCTTCACCTTCTCCATCTGATCAGGGTTCATCGCCCCAGTTATCCCCATATTCGAGGATCACACGTCCGATGTTTAGCTGTGATCCGATCCCTGGGAACGTGAATTGTCGTGCCAGGGACTTCCACGGGGAGTCATACTATGATATGCCAGCATTGGCAACGGACCCGCTATTCAGAGATTCGATGCGGTTGGTCCAGAGGTACTCATTGCTACCGTTCATGACCCGAGGCGCTTCTATCCCCGGTGGTACTAGAGTTTTATCATACTACGACATCCCGGAGCCCTGGGCCGCATGCGATCCGGTCTGCCGATGGTCGTCCCGAGTTCCGCGAGCCGCCGATATCACCAGCCGCTTAGGCTTGCCAATAGTCCAAACCTTACGTGAGTATCGCCCGACAAGGCCCCGCCCATCGCCAAAGAGATGGTCTCGCTCTCTCTCCTGATAACCACAAATGATCCAGATTTTTCGTTTGGGCAGATTTTCCCCAGATGTCTTCACCAGACCACGTAATTTCATCCTGAACTGCTCCCACCCCAAAGATTACTACAACTACAGAGAGGTGCTATTCTCGAGGCTTTGTCGGACATCGAAGGTTCCCCTGCTTCAAACTCTCACTGAGCTCATTGCTGACGCCTCTCCGGTACATTTCTCGAGGAGAAGGTCCATCAAGATCCTGCTCAGTGAGCTATCTCCCCAAGCATTTCGAGGTTGCTATGCCAGGTCTTAGAGCATTTAGGGTTCCCCGAGGAGCCACATATGTGAGCGCCTGCCAGAGTCATTCTCGTATCGTATCCCGTGAGCTTTAATTCTCGCTCTATGCCACTCTCATTTCTTCTACACCCGCAGGAGGAGGTAGAGGATGATTTTATAGAGGATCTACCTGGAGGTGAGCAGCCAAGCCTGGGCAGGGAGGTGGAGAGGATTTCACCCGGATTCATCCCCTTCCGCTCCACCTCCCCGGGTCGCTCAAATATCCCGAGACTCCGGCCGCCCATCCTCCATACCACAGATTACCGTAGCACATCCCTGGTACTTCCAAGGATTTCTTGGCTGTTTTGGATGCGGTCACAAAGATTTGACTACAGATGGCCCGAGCCGAGGTCACCCTCGCGCAATCAGCGCCATACTTCTTCTCGGGACTAGAGCCACCCCTTGCCTCCCACCGCCATGCTTGGACTGAGCCTATACAACCCACTACTCACGGCCTAATGTAAGAGTTTCCAATCTCGCATTCCTGTTGGATGTACTAGCTGGCGCAGTTAAACCCGCATCCACCAATGTCTACACCACCTGCCGAGTGAGGTGGTCACACTTCCTTCTCTAGCTTTCCTTTCCCTAACCCGTGAGGACACGTTTATGCTTTGGTTGGGGGAAGAGAGTTAGCGTCGGAAGTGACATTTATCTTACATTTGTTTTGTTTTATACTTGTTGTTTTAGTTTTATAAACTGCCTACTTGTCTTGTATAGGACTGTTTTGTATATATGTATTAGCCAATAGTAGGCAGTTGTTTATAGTGTTCAGTTATGATAAGCTTGTACTAGCCCTTTTGGTTATATAAAGTTTTATGTATTAAGATTTTGTACTTTCTTACTTTTTAAGTATTCCACATTTTTTTATTATTATTATTATTATTATTATTTTACTTAACTTTTGTATTTGCATAATGTTTAGCCTTGCAGTGTGATGAACTTAAGCCTTTCCTAATGGTGTCAATGTTAGAAGGGCCCTACGTCGAGTTGAGTGGATGACTAGTTAACTTCTTGTTGTATTTAAACTGTCTCTTCCACCTTTAGCCACCACACACTGAGCACGTTAGATCTCAATGATAAGCCGGAACAAAGACAAAATCTCCCTTACCTTCTCTTCTACATTTGCAAATCCCAACTTAGTAAGGTTTTACTCCCCTTGAATAGATTATGGACCCCCATGCATAGAAGGCCAATGTGTCTTCCAAAAAAAAAAAAGTGAAAAGAAAAGAAAAGAATAGAATCGCTTTGCTTTACCTTTGAAACCCGAGCACGGTTCGAGGGGTATATGACGAAAGCCTTTAAAGCCCGGCGCCCTAAACCTTTACTAGTTAGGAGTCGCCGACTTAGTGTTCGCTACAAGGGTGGATGGGTGGAGTTTAGCAAGTCAGAAAATGGAGGCTCGAATCATTCTGAGTCCCGGTGAACCATTGTAGCTCGTGGTCGAAAAGATCCCTATGGTCATGCCCTAAACCTTCACCGGTCGGGAGTCGTCTGCTAATCCTCAAGCATACCTAACTTTGGTGAAGTCGAACCTCGCATTGCACCCTACAACGCAAAAGAATTGTGTAAAAAGGGCAGTCCCTTGTAATCTATTTAGTCGTTAGCACACAAGGTTATGGCACTAGCTCGGTTGGGGGGGGCAAATGTATAGTTTCGTAGTTTATGATTAAGACCTGATCAAACAACCCCGTAGCTTTTTGTAGAAGAGCCTAGTTCATGCCTCGAGGAGAGAGCTTGTTGGTCAGTTAACGCGGTATAGTTTTCATTCTTTCGACGGGTATTAGTCTTCGTGTTTTCGTGATTCCTTTACTGTGCTATGCACAGTCATATAAACCTTTTAATTCACATATTTTTGTTTCTTCGCTTGTTATTTATTTCCGCATTGCTACAAGGGATTAGCAACAGTCGGTCAGGTGGATTAGTGCCCAAAAAGTGCTATTTGAGCCCTATTTAAGATAGGTTTCTTTGAAAGTGTTTTTGTGTACTAATCATATTAATTAGCTTTCAATTGACACGTGTGGTCCTTTTCTGGGTACTAATGATTGTATTTCGAGGTCGCTTTGGTAGTTTTTGCGTGTTTCATAAACCTATCCCACTGCTATCAAGCTAAGCATATCGAAGTTGAGCTGACGACACCGAAGTTCCCACGATTTATATTCGATTACATCAAGCCGTTGATGAAGAAATCAAGATGAAATAAGCTCGGATTTCAGTTTTAAGTGATGCAGGATGCAAAAGGAGAAGATATAGCCTTACTATTATAGCTTAAATTTTCGCTTTATGTAGTGTATTTCATAGATAGCAAAATTTTCACTATAATAACAAAATTTTTGCAATTATAGTTAAATTTTCGCTATGTAGTGTAATTTCGCTACATAGCGAAATTTCTCTATGATAGCGAAAATTTCGCTATATAGAGAAATTTTTTGCCATAAATAAATCAGTCTCGTTTCATGTTTCAAGGTCTAAACGACCCTGTTTTGGCTTTTTCTATTTCTTCTCTCACTGTAATGATACTATTTAGGTTAAATTGGGTTTTTCACCTTTTTGTAAGGCTATATATGCCATCTTATAAACATTTTGTAACCTAACTTTCATTCAAAGCATTTTCGACATGTTCTCGTTTCCTCGGCCCCCCATTTGCTCTCTTTCTCTCTCCTCTTCTTCCTCACTTTTTCAAATAAGCCAAACATACCCTTTCGAGGATGACAACTCAAAGGATGCTCGCTAAAGCCTCAAACCTTGGAAGAGGAGGGCTGCTAGGTAGGCCGATGGGTCACGTGTTCCTCTCGTTTTCAAGACGCAGACGTATATTTATGTTCCAAACTTTCAAAACTAGGTTTTAAAAAGCTATTTGATATTTTCTTGGTCAATACTTGGCAAGCTTTTAGGTTCAATGTATTCTTAATGGTAGATACACTGACATCTTCATTAGATGTCATTTACGAGCCATCGAGGGAAGGTTAAATGTTGGATTTCAACCGTGAACACATTAATGCCTGCAAACGCTATAGTTCCTCAAAGAGGAATGTTACTAAGGGTTACTTAGTTAAACAAAGATCCGGTTTTGGAAATGATTATATGTAATTTGCCCTAATGCGAGGAAATAACCCGAGGACACCTTTGCAACCATATCATACCAAACTAGAGGCCCGAAACTTCAAGGTCTTCTTTTTACATTTTATTTCAAATTTCCTTCAGTTAACTTAGTGACAACAACCACTATTTTTGTACAAATCCGAAATCCAAACAAAAGCCTCACCATTTTAAATCATTGTACAAATCATTCAGAAGACGAACTCCATCCCAATGTTCGAATCCTAGAGCCACTATAATCAGAGAAATATGCCACGGCAAGATCGGTGAGTTTAGGTATAAAATTTGTTGATTCATAACACCTGCTGTGCATGCGAATCACCAGGCGAATACATCGATGTTAAGAAGCAAAACCTGCCGCAATTGTTCTTTCTTTTCTCCGAACATGAGGGAACTGACATAAGTGTGTTTATCCGGTCCACCCAAGAGTATTGATTCCAGGGGATCTATAGCCAATCGTTCTCCTCCTAAAACCCCCAAAGTAAATGAAATGTGAATCGCTATTCCGAAGCCGGGTCTCGAGGCTTCTGATTGTCGAGCTTTCACCTTTCTCGCGGTTCAGACCGACAAAGCCTAATAAAGCATTGGCAAGCTGCTAATTGGCTACTCATAAGGTAAACCTATCCAACATTGGTTAGATAACTAATTGTTTGATGGTAGGTTGAGGGTACTACTTTCATAGCATGCAACCAAGCTTGACCAATGATGGCATTGTATGGCCCCAAGTCTTCGACAACTAAGAATAAGACTTGCTGAATAACCGGCCCAGCCTTGACAGGGAGAGTAATATCACCCATGGTTAGCGTGGTTGCCCAATTAAATCCGGACAAAATTCTGCCAGCCAAACTGAGCTTGTCAAGTGGAACTTTCATCTACCTGAAGGCTAGAAGTTGTAATGTGTCGACCGCGACCGCTGTGGTCAAATAAGTACTATACATCAAAATCGCACGCATAAAGTAAGCACAAGTGCATCAGCAGTTTGAGTGATGAACTTGGACGAGTCAATGGGAGGAAAGGATATGGACCGCTTCAACTCCACAGATGTTTTGCCACGCCCGGGTACAAAATGGTGTTTACCCGGCTCACCATGGCCTCTCGTGAGCAACTTTCCTTTACGCCGATTGATACAAAGTCATCACGCCGCCAATATGTAATCATACGTGGCCAGTGGTTTGAACGGAAGCTTGATCCGCCGCCATTCTTTCCATCGTTGGAGCGGTTTCGCCTATGGGCCGGCCCGAACATATCCTAAGGTGCCAAACTCAATCAGTTTCTTCACTAGGAAATTCAGGGTTCGGCATTGGTTAGTTTCATGCCCGTGGTCCCTGTGGTAATCGCACCTCAGAGATCTATTGAGCTGCCCGAGATCCGATTGAATTGGTGCAGGCCATTTAAAGTCAGGGTGATCCCGATGAGGGAGGAGTCTCGGCCGAGGGAGATATTCGTAGGGGTGAACTCGGGAGGTTCCTTTCTCTCTTACCGCTCCCGAGCTCTTCTAGTTCTTACCTAAATTTCTTCTCGCCTGGTGCCCTCATGATCGTCCGTTATTTTGGCGGTAATCATTATCGCTTCAGGAGGCTACCCGCATATTGTCTTCCAATGAATATTTGTCCGCCCGTCTTCAGAGGTTCTTCCATTGTCGCAAGATCCGTGAGATAGCGAAGAAAGGTGTAGTTAGCGCAAAGCTTCTTCGAAAGTTCTAGAGGATCGCATCCATGTTGTATGCATCAATTTGTTGGACAGCTTGTCTAAATCTTCTGGTGAAATCTCGGATAGATTTATCCTCCCGCTTTAAGATGGTTTGTAGTGAACTAATGCTTCCTTTTTGATGGACCGAGCATAAGTACTGGGAAAAGAATACAGCCCATAACTCACTGAACGAGTTGATGGACCCCCTTGGGAGCTCACAGGGAACCAGCTGTGGCGGTCCTTCGTGATCGGCTATGAACACTTTTGCAATGTAAGATGGTCATTTCCCGCACTCGCACTATCGCTGTCAAGTGCAAGATGTGGTCGTAGACAGTCTAAGGAGCCATCATACATGGCAAAAGGCGGTATGGAAAAGTCGTGGGGAGGCTCATAACTCAATATGTGTCACTCATTGGGACGACAAAGATGCCCTCGTGTCCCTGACACAGAGGTATTATACGGATCAGTACCGGGCGGGATGACCAACGGAAGTGATGGTGTTTCACCCCAAACACATGGGGTATTGTGTGCGCTCCGACCATTCTCGTTGAATTCTTCCTACACCGTGACGGCATGCCGCTGACAGACAAACTAGAACAACGCGAGGGTTTCTTCCTTGACTCTACCTACATTGCTCTTCGAGGTAAATCGGCTGTGGAGCCGCCGAAGATAACTTCGCCACCACGCAGCTGCCGCTATCTTTCCGACGACAGCCTCGGGCTTTGCCTTGTTTAACTAGCGCAGGTGGCTACTCCTCTTGCATTTTTTATAATACGCTCACCTTCTAAAATGAGCCCTGTGTCATCGCTTCCTATCGCAGATGGTCATCACGCTTACTCGCCATCTTTTGGCCCGTTCTCCCGCCGTCTCCATATTCGTGCCAACGAAGGAATCAGTCTTCCGTGACTTGATTCACCGGGTTGCCGGCTCATAGTGGTAAAACCCGATGGTCCTGGAGGATCGGAACTACCAAAGCTCGGGGACAAAGATATCACTTGAAAAATGTATGCAGCTGCTTCTCCCCGCAAATCGCGATGAGCTTTTTTTCGTAGTTTCCATGCATCGGCACCAATTATGGGCCTTCAAGGAATTTTGAGTCACTAGATCGTCGAAGCATTAACCTGCCAACATGTACCTGCAAAACAAACAAGAAAACGACAGTGGTGCGCCCGCCGCCTCTCCGATGCCTAAGTCAGACCAGGGAATCTAGAGAGTGAAAGAGTCAATCTTTTTTAGTAAAGAATGCCATACCTCCTTTGTTCTAATTCCTCCTTCCTTTATGGAGGAGGAAGACAATCCAATTTCCATGGAAAGTTGGTGATCTCCCTTCAAACTAAGGGGAAAGAGAGGGCGTCTACACGCCATAACCTCGGCTCTTTCCTTTTTTTCCGATGGCCTGGGGCTTGGCCTAACTTCGCCCAAGAAGTGCTTCACCACCTCCAAAATCCAAGTATGTGTGTATGTGTGGGCGTCTTAGATCAAAGATCAGCCTAATCATTAGTCTAGTCGCCTTTTTTTTTTTTTTTTTTTTTTAGTGATGGTGTTCTTTAATTAGGAGAGGATAAGTCTAAGGGTTGTATCCTCTGACCGACTGGAGGGTGATACTGGACCCGCCCGCTACTTCGTCTTGTTGACTCCGCCCCGCTACTGGCCCGTCCGCCGGTAAAGGTGCCTCGGGGGGCCCGTGTTTAGGCTCATTGAACGGCAGAGCCGCTCAGTCCTGCACTCCACAAGAACCATTGCCACGGCTTGTTGCATGAGATATTCATTCTGCACGTTCGAATGGTGATTTGTCTAACTTTCTCAAAATAATAAAAATAAAAATCTTAAAAATGTAGTTTCAAAATTAATCCTAAATATAATGTAGTTTTCTCCGCATCACACAGCATAATTTAAAAATGTCTCTTCAAGATACACTTAAAAAATTCGAAACCGACTAACTTAAATTCAAAATTTTAAAATTATTGAAAGTGTATTCAAGATACTTTTAAGATAATTCAAAACTTTCAAAATTATAGTTTATTCTTCAAAAAGACTTTTTAAGAGTAACATTTCAATAATTTATAAAGTTTTTAGCTTAAATTAAAAATTTAAAATTATAGAAATTATCTCTTCAAAAGATACTTTAGCTGGATTCAAAACATTCAAATTGCGAAAGCATTTTAAAAGACACTTAAGATAATATTTTAACAATTTAGAAAGTTGCCTCATCGCATAATTTCTAAACATTCGTAAAACTGAAAAATGTCTCTTGAAGAGACACTTTTATCTTAAATTTAAAAATTTTTAAATTATAGAAAGTGTCTCTTCAAAAGAGACTTTCAATGTTAATTCAAAACTTTCAAAATTATAAAGGTATTTTTTCAAAAGACACTTTTAATATAATATTTCAATAATTTTGGAAAGTGTCTCTTCAAGAGACATTTTCAACTTAAATTCAAAAAGTTTAAAATTATAGAAAGTGTCTCTTCAAAAGATATTTTCCATGTTTTCAAAATTATAAAGGTATCTTTTCAAAAGACACTTTTAGTGTAATATTTCAATAATTTAAAAAATATATCTTAAAGACACTATTTCTAAGTTTTTAAAAAATGTTTCTTAAAAATATACTTTCAGTTTAAATTCAAAAAAATTGAAAGTGTCTCTTCAAAATACATTTTAGGTGTAAAATTTTTAAATTTTTTGAAAGTATTTCTTAAAAATATATTTTTAAAAAGTGTTTTTTTAGAAGACATTTTCCATATGATAAAAGCTACGTTACATTTAGGAATATCGTTAAACATATATTATTTGATGAATTTTATTTTTTTTCACTAACACCAAAACCCCGAAAACGTGGGCTAAATAATTCAATGGAGATGGAGAAAAAAATTATAATTAATAATAATAAAAAAAAAAGTCAAAAGGCAAGTTTTAAAGTTGAGATCGACGGAGGGGAGTGAGCTAGTCTAGTGAAAGCAAATCCAATCAGATCCAAATGGACCCCTCCTGAGCCGCCACATGCTCCTTAACCCTTTTTTTTCTTTTCACATCCCAATCAATGTATCTTAACCCTGACCAACAAATCTATCAACCATGATCATATTCATATTAAAGATATATTTTCTACTATTATGAAAGAGATTTACTTAATATAGAAAGAGTTGAGTTAAGGTATATATATATAATGATAAAACAGTAATATCATAAAGTTAATAAAAGGAAATCCTAAATATACTTTAATACGTCATCTCAAAATGATGTGCCAGAAATAACACTAATCCTATTACATATTCCTCCTGCATCGCCTAAACCCACTTGGGATCTTAGAGACCTCAAGGTCAGCAAGGTGGTTCAAGGATAGTCGAAGTATGCGGTGAGGCCATATTTCAGTTTGGCTCGATGCATTTACATTTTTAGAAATGAAGCCTGCATGGGATTATGGTTTGAGCGGGAGAAAATGTGGATCATGGGGAGCCAGGGAATGGGTAAGGGGTCAGAGTATGACTAGGCGAGGGTGGATGGTGTCGACCCAACAAATTCAATAATCTCGGGGAGGAGGGGTCAACCCGGAGGACTAAGCAGTGATGGGTGATGAGCGTAGCGCCTTGGGGTGAAGTCAACTGCAGGGGTGGGGGAGATGAGGGTCGACTCCGGAGGACAGGTGGGCCAGCGGGCGGTGGTGATGAGCGTAGAAGTCAAAGATCGACGACACGTAAGGGGAAAGAGGGGACAGAAATGATGGGGCTAAAAGACGAGGTCAACGATGAAGTGGGGAGTGTGGAGTCTGTGTCTATTACCAGTGTGGTGGAGGTAGAGAGAGACACGATCAGGAAGACATTTTCCACAAACTTGACATGATCTGGTATTAACAATTTTTTTTAGGTGTGGTCATACCGTAAAAGGCACTTATCGAGGGAGTAATCGAGAAGACACAAGGACTAGACTCGGGATCTAGGTTTGTGGAAGAATAGTGGATGCAACCACTTTAAAACATAAACAAATGTAAGACATGGAGTTTGGATGGGTCAGAGCTTTGTCATCAACTTTTCAAAAGAGGAACCAAGGGAGCATCAACTTAGTATTCTATTTATTAAATGATAAATGTACTCAAATGCATACCATTAAGATGAGAGGGATGGATGCCGGTCATAGAGAGTGACACCCGTTTCGACAATATGTTGATACCGATGTTTAAAATACCCATTATGTTCAAGAGTGTAGGGAGGTGTAGTGAGATGGGTTATATCATGGGTTGTGAGAAAGGACCGAAGGGCTAAAAATCCACTCCCATTATCTGTGTAAAGTGTTTTAATGGTGGTAGTGAAATTGTTTTCAACAAGTTGCTTGAAGGTGACAAAGGTGGAATGAACATCTAATTTTCGACGTAACGGGTAAAGCTAGATATACTTTGTGTAATGGTAAAAAAAAAATAACATAGTAGTGAAAACCATCAAAAGATGAAACGGTGAGGTCCAAACATAAGAAAAAATGATATCAAGAAAAGAGGAAGAGGCAATGTTTGATTTAGCATAAGGTAACTTGTGGCTTTTATGAATATTAAAGGAGTTAGAAGAAAATGAACATAAATGTTCTTCGGGAAAAGAAATATTTAGAACACTTAGAAATTTGCGAAAAATATGTAAAGACGAATGACCTAGACGACTATGCCACATCGAGATTGTGATGCCCCAACCGGGGAGGTCATTTTTTTTTTTAGCTAATTGACAAGCCTCACGCGGCGAGAATTCCCCTGGCGCATCCCAGCTCATTGCACGCGCCTGCAGCATTGTTGTCGCACGCCCAAGCTCCTGGGCGCAGCGCTCAGAGCACAATCGTCACCCGTTGTGCTCGTGATCCCAGCCAAGGCTGTGCATGCCCAGCCGTGGGCGAGCCCAACCACGGCCATCTCTCGGTGAGGCGACCTAAAATTCTATCGCCGGCATGGGAACCTCAAGCTCGCCCATCTTTCGCAGCCGCAGGTTCCTCTGCCGCTGACATAATTCCCCTCTCACGCGCCCAACTCTATCGTGCGTGCCCAAGCCTTATCGTGTGCACCTGGCCTAGTCTGTCGCGCAGGCATGGCCTCCTCTCTATCAGGGCTAGCTCGGTCGCGAATAAATTCTCCCTATTCTGGCCAACTTTGTCACGACATAAAAATATTCTATCGTGACAAAAGAACCCTACCCAAGGCCAAACTCTGTCGTGACATAAAACTCCTTGCCTTGACCAACACTGTCACGACAAAAAATGTTGTGTCGCGACACAAGGCCTTTTAGTCTTAGCCACACTTTGTCGCGACATGTAATTCGTCACGGCCAATAACCCGCGGAAACCTCGTCGCGATTAACAAAATTTTTATGCCGCGACTTCAAATTCACCTCATCCAAGCTCCTATCGCACTCACCTTCGCTTCAACCGTCTCGATCGCGACAAGGGAACCTCTGTCGCGACATTGTCACGACAAAAAACAAAACACCTTCTTGACACCCTGGGGGCCCTTGTCACAACAGAAAGACATAAGAAAACAACTCGCCGCGATCGTGAAACCCCTCGCCACGACCTAACAACCGCCTCGCACTCGTGGAACCATGTTATGACATAGAGAACCATGTCGCGACAGGTGAGCTAGAAGCCTCGCTGCGAAAAGAAAACCTTGTCGCGAATTCCAAACATGCCAATGGGCGAGCGACCGGGCCATTTCGCACTCCAGCCCCACCCAATTTCACTAAATTCAACATTTACCTCTACATTTTATACAAACATTATAAAAAACTGGGAAAAATCTTCCAACATAATATTGAATGTGCTAAAACAAGTTTTATTACAAAACTTCTCATTTACATATACAAAAACTGGTTTTTCTGCCCAGAATTTTACAAAACACAGTAAAGCCAAACTCTAGCCTTTTTCACAACTAAGATTTTGGATGTGTTTCATCCCCCAATGCACCTCCAGTACCTGAAAATATTTTCCCACGACGGGGTGACCAATGCTTAGTAGATGAATTCTCCTACAAGAGCTACTCCCCACCTAAGTGCACATGCAATGGCAAAAACACACATATTCAAGTAAAATTATGCACATTCCTACTGAAATGTCTACATGACATGCCCCATGTCTCGAGTCCTCACCTACTCCCTCACACATGCATTTGCCATGTATGAAAAACTATTTTCAAAACAAAAGATTTTTGTTTTTGAAAACTCATTGGACAATCTCCGATATCAAAATTCATTAGACAACCCTCCGATATAATCTATTGGACATACTTCAATAAAATTTGTTAGACAACCCTCCAATATAATTTAGTGGACATACTCTGATAAAATTTTGTTGGACAACCCTCCGATATATTTTGTTAGACATTCTCCGACAAACCTTGTTCAAAAGCCATGTCATGCACTCACACCCGTTTCACGCGATGTCCCCTTGCATATGAAATGTGGAATGTCATTTCATGCCAATTCATGTTACATGCGTGATGAGTACTACATGCAACATTAATAAATCATGGATAATTATATTTTCAACATATAATTTACATCCATTACATTTACCGCCAATACATCATATAAGCATATATTAACATGATTTCACACAACCAACATGCTATTCATTTTTTTGTAATAACACATAAAAACAGCACACAAACCGGGCTCTGGCCTCGATTGTCTAAAATGTGTCCCAAAATTTCAGCTATTCTAGTACTCGTGGGACTAAATAAGACGTAATCAATTACCACCCAAAGAGAAAACTCATGCCATTAAATGGCTCTTAGACCAAAAATAACTAAGGTAGGAGAGAAACCCCTACCTCTAAAAGTTTGGCTAAACCCCGACTCCTCAGACCACGAAGCCTGTCGCGTAAATGAGCTTTGCCTCTCGTCCGACCGAAAAACATACTAGCTGATTCTCAGAAATCGTAGAGTAGGCGTGGAGCTCACACGGCCTCTTTTCTTTCTTTCTTTTCTTTTCTTTCTTTCTTTTTCTTTTTCTTTCCCTCCTTTTTCCTTCTCTCCCACCAAATTGTTCCAAATTGATTCAAGTGGGAAGTTTCCTCCCACCTTCTCCTTATCCACATGTTTCCTTCCCATTTGCTTTTTTCCTTTATCTTATCCAAAACTTGGATTTCCTTTCTGTGGGTGTAATATACCCACTTTCGATCACCCCATGACTCTTCCTCAGTTCGTTTATCTCTCCATTTGATGTGAGCCATGGATCTTTTCCTTTTTACTATTCATGTGTCATGTGTCACATGGACACATGCATTAAGTGGCAATTTCTACACCACATGGATCTCATGCCATGTGCACCCCTCACAAGCTACCATGTAAGAGTCATACGGTCACGCACGTACACTACCCGCCACCCAACACTCGATATCTCAAAAAACGTAAAATTCCTACTATCTTTAAATTTGATTGGTTAATTAGATTTCGTGAGACGATTCCAATCTGGAAGTCCTCGGTTTCACATCCGAGATCTAGAAAATTTCGTGTTTTCAACTCAGATATTTCTAAGAATTATCGTTACTTCTTTTTCGTAAAATTGAATTTTTCCCGGGTTTTACAAAGATAGCAGAAAACTAGGACCGAATTGAAAAAAGCACAGTAACTACAAGAAAAGACCGAAGGAACCGACTTCGTACCAATAATAGACATCGTCTCACGCCACCCACGAACTGGGGGAGCGACCCCATGACGATCCTCAGCATTCGGAAGAAAGAGTAAAAAAATGTGACATTAATGTGGTTATCTAAGACAGTGGCAGAGAGACCAAAATAAGGTTTTTAGATATCAGATATACACAGAACACATTGGTAAATAATAATGGTGTCGGAAGAGAGGTAAGGATGAAAGAGCCAATGTTTGCAATAGATAAACCTATACAATTACCAATAAGAACACTGTCAGAGGCTATGTATGGCTCATGAAGGGCCAAGGTAGTAAGATCTGTGGTCACATGGTGAGAGGCGCCCAAATCAACGAACCAATCCGGAGAGTTGCCAGGATTAGAGTAATGGATTTCAGTGTAGGTGTAGGGTGTAGTGAAGGTCGAACCTGTTATCCCAGGCGGCGTAGAAGAGATGCAAGTGTCGAGGTGGATGATAACCGCACCGCCGAGTACGTCTTGCTATAATAAATTTTGCAACACCCGAAGCACCGGTCATGCCCGGAAGTTGGGCCTGCGGAGCTCGATGTCATGAGACAATGGAGGAGTAATTTGGTCGATATTGTAAGGCCAAGGATCATGAGACGGCTATGGTTCCATCCTCCACCCACAGGCGATCGACGATGTGATGAAGGGACGGTCGAAGTAACAAAGGCAGTGGCCAGAGTGGAAGCGGGCAGTGTTGAAGGAACCGAAATTCTCGCCGCCCTCACTAAGTAGTCGTCAAACAATTCTTCGTATTCGTAGTATCCTAAAGCCAGAGTGCATGACATGTGCGAAGAGGCTGCAAGCAGCCTGCTCAAAACACGAATGGAGAGTCCATCAAAGTCAATAGAGACATTCATAAGGGAAAAAGAATCAATATTGTGTTTGACATCTTGCATATAGTCGATAATAGTCTGATTACCTTGCTGAGGACTGGCAAGATTCTGGCGATGGGTCATGATCCGTCAGCACAAAGGAGAGGCATACGTCTGTTCGAGAGTAGTCTATGGAGCACGAGAAGTGGTGGAGGTAGAGATAAACTGCATTGTGGTGGTAGAACGACCAACAATTGTATCAGAAGCACCGGTCTGTCTAAGCAAGAGAATATGGTCCATTCGGGAGGATGCGCATCGCGTAATTATCACATGTCGACATTACGACTTCGCTCAACGAAGCTAAGTAAATCATACCCAAATAGGAGAGACGTGAATCGGAGTTGCCATGCGTAATAATTTGTGGCTGTGAGTTTAAGCGGTGCCTAAGTATTGACAATGAGAACAATTAAATTCGAGACGCACGCCTCGCTCGCCAACGCTCTGACGACGGCAGGCACACAACAACAGTCGTGGAAGAAGATTCTTCTACCATTGCCAAGAATTCACAATCGCAGTTATCAGCGACTAAACGGCAAGAACGGAAGACGCAACATCTGCTATCTCGTGAAAGAGTTTGGGAACGCACGCCAGCACGCCCAAAAGCATGCGACCACCTGATCATGATGGGCAACGATAAACGACCAGGTTGTGGGATTTAATTTTTTTGCTGTCATTTGCTCTGATACCATATTATGAAAGAGACTTACGTATTATTGAAAGAGTTTAGGTATATATACCAATTATATAAGGACAAAGTATAAATAACATAAAGACAATAAAAAGAAACCCTAAATATATTCTAATATCTACAAGTTTGATCTTTTTCAATTTCACATGGTATCAAATCTTGGTCTAATAGGAGATCATGGGTTCGGGACTCCGGACATGTAGATATGCGATTGCATGTGAGGAAGGATCTGAAACATATAATATTCATATTAAATCAAAATTCTATGAACTTGAGCTTTTATGAGGGTAAGTAGTACAACAAAATTATCCATATGCTACACTGCATCACCTCCCAATCATCTATTCTTTTACGCCATTAATTGAATTTGAGTCTAAGATAGTACAAGAGAACAAGAATAACAGAGGAAAAATCATAGAGTTTATGAATACATGCAGAATATATATTAATCAATGAGGCTATTGGATTAATTAATCCAAAGTATACAGAAGATTAACAAATAATTCATTTACACTGGCTAATTAATTATACATAACAAACAACGGAAGTTGCAGCGTAACAAATCGAACCATCCATCTCCTTTTTTTTCTTTCTTTCTTTATTTTTCTTTCTTCCATATTCTCTTCTCTCACCAAAAGTAACCAATATCATCCGTATTTAATCCAGCAGAGAAACAGTCAACAGTACTAAGCTCTTCTAAAGAAATGTTCTCCATGGTGAAGCCACCTTGAGAATTCCAGCCGTCACTGACGGCGGACAGCAAGACATCGCTTGTGATTATATTTGTGTCATCCGCCGGCAAGAATTCTTGCTGGTGGTGGCGATGATGATAATCGGAGCCGAAAGGATGAATATTATACTGCTGGGTTCCGAGTTCGAAGTTTACAGAGAGGTCCCCGGTGGAGGTGGAGAAATGGCGTGGTGGGACGGCCGGTGAACTTCTGGACCAGGGATCGGAAGTTGGTGGCGTTGACGGTGAGGTGGGTGGCCGGAGTTCTCCTCGGAGCTCTAGACCGCCGCCGGACTGGCTTGGATAAGCAGCCCTTAGGGCTGAACAGCCGCTGATGATGATCAGTTGAAGCGGCTAGGCTTGGCTTACCGCCACCACCACCGCCGCCAGAACTGGCGGCCGGAGAAGAGAGCTGCACTTCTTCCACGAATTGCAGCCATTCTTGATCACTGTCTGTGCTGCTCATGGCCGGAGATGATGACTGACTTCTTGCTTGTTCTAATACTATGAAGGAATATATGGTCAATGAACATTATGGTAGTCAAAAGAGAGATGAATATGTGGACTCTTGAGTCTTGACTATTCTTTAGAGAAAGAAAACAAGAGATCTAGATAGAGAGGATGTGTGCTTCCTGGAAGCAGCATAATCAGCTTATCAAAATGAGGTTATGATCTTATTATGTAAGGTTCCCTAAAGCTAGGGGACCTTCTAATGGTTTGGTGATGTCCATTACATCGTCTAAAGAGAGAGATTTTAACTCAATATTATTAAGATCTTTTCTTAAGGATCGTGGGTCCAATAGAAAAACTAAATGGGGGCAAACTGATGGAAAATTACGTATGTATCATTGAAGCTCTAAATCAGATAATATAAAGTGAAGAGTTGGGTTCTTACAATTATATCTAGAAAGCATTTGAGAGATTGGTCTTTTTTTTTAATGGGTTCAGTCGTAAAAATCTCATTCGTATATGTGAATGAACTTTACACCATTAAATTCAATTTTATTTATTGAGATCTGAGTTTTTTCAAATATAGAATTGATTTGTATTTGGTCAAAGAATTGAAAAATCACATACTTTTTCACACCTGCATCTTACACCTTCCCCAAGAAACATATATAGATAACCTTCCCTAAGAAACATATATAGATAGCACACCTTTTGGCAGATCATTTGGGACACATACGTGGATTTTGGGTTCTGGAATTTTATAAACCAAGGACTTTATTATACCAACATTAATGTCTTTGTCTCCAAGAATTTTTCCCAGGAAATTAGAATTCAAATACAATTTCTAAAAATATACTTGAGTAGAATTTTCAATATAAATCATACCAATCTTTGAAATGCCTAGTTTAGTTGATAATTAAGACATTCAAATTTTAATAAAGCAAGACATCCAGGATATGAAGGAAGGATATGAAGGGGTCCTAATTTCGAGTTCCAATGAATATAGTTTACCACATTACAATGAAAGTGCTTAATTATAAATAAAAAATATGAATGATACCCATCAAGACTTTTATTTACTTTTATGGAAATCAATTATTACCCATATATTTGATCATTTTATGTCTCAATAAATCTATATTGAAAGATAATCAAAAGCTTTTTGATAAACTTACTTGGCAATAAGATCAACATAATTTTCATCATTATCCTACTTAATTATAGTTTGGTCCAAGAATCTCTTAATGTATAGTCATTTTCAGGCAGGATAAGGCAATTAATTAAACTAACAAATACCTTTAAGCATAGTTTTTCCTATTCAACTACTCTTTGTTGTATAAAAATTTATTTTTACATGTACTCACCTATAGATTCACATTTGTTGTCAAGTTTAGACAACTCAAAATCTAAATTGTTTTTTTTTATGGCTAAAAATAAATAAATGAGTATTAATTATCACTAAGTTAAATGCTCTTGGTTCATTCGAATCTTCACATCATGATGGAGTGTCCATTTTAGATTTAAGGGGTCTCACTTCTTTAAAACACATTTATTTGGTTAAGAGAAGCCCAAATTTCCCCAACCATGTAGAATGTGAAACAATTTCCTCTTTATATCCTTCATGATAAAACTAAATATAATAAAATCGTCCTTAAAGCCTAACTCAAGTAGTAAAAAGGTGTTTGTCGTCTTTTTGTATGTCATGTGGTTTGTGTCATTTTAGTGTAACAAATTAGTTTTCGTCATCTTGTTATGACGCTTTGTGATTCAAATGAAAAAGCAGATTCGATCAAGCATAGATATCAAGTCAAATCAAAATCATCAATATGCTGTAGAATTTGAGTCATATATATTTTAGTCATCATAGAATGATTCAGAAGTTCCTAATCTTCGAGCATCACTGGACCGCCTAACATGCATCAGTCTATGCCAACCTGCAAAACATAAAACTAAGAAAGAGGCGGGGGAGGGTCTCCTCCGTCACCTCTTCGACGCTCAAGTTAGATCTCTTCCGTCTTCTTTCAAAGATTGAGAGTTTTGAACCTTTCGTCCGTACCTTATTATGTGTCATTTCCTTATCGTGGAGGAAGGGATCCACTTCGTGGTGGGTGGATGATTCTCCAAATCTGAAGGAGAAGGTGGCAACATATCCGCGACTGTGGACTCAATTCTTCCTTTAGGCTGAGATGAGAGAACGTGGGGCTTATATCTCGCAGTAGAGACTCACCTTCCTTTTAAAGGCCAGGAGAGAAAGCGGGCTTATTTCGAATGACCCCTGAAAGGGTTTGCCCATCTCAATTCATGGCAAGGCATGGGATGATGCATTTTCCCACCTGGGAGCCTATTCATCAACCCGTTAGATAAAGCCTTCTCCGAATGGCATCCAGTGGAGGCCAACTCCTTCTTCGAATTATGAGGGTATCCTATCTCGTGCTCCTAAGTTAGGCTTCAGAAATGAACAGATGGTCTAAATTAACTATGCTCTAGTTGAAAATTTTAGCGTAGGGCTTCGGGGTCAAGGCCCAAGGCGACACGCCTCTCTTCTTTCCCGCTGGAGGGCGATCGCCCCTACCGGAAAAAGGACACGCTGACGCTATATCATAAGGCAATAGGCAATCAATGTTGTTGAATTTCAAATGTGAATTTTCTAACCTGCTTTGAATATTCGGCTTAAATGCCATACGCATCGCTTGAGCTGATCCCAGGACTCCAGGCCGTCATAAAAAGGCTGTAGGTGACGAGGTTCGCCGTCCCACCGGTCATCCACGCCTCCAAAGAAAGAAGGATATTTGAACGCTAGTCGTAGAATCGTAATTGGTGGATTTGCCACATGAAGGATGATTGCGTCGACTCATTCGAGCGTTGCTTCCGAAAGTGAATCAGACCAAAGATTGCATGGTTTGAGCGGAGTCGGAATAGATTATTCATGGCTCATTGCCTCGTGGTTCCAAAACTAGAATGGAATCCTCCGTGATCCAAAGACCTCCTTGCCAAATCGCCAGGCTTCTCTCCCTTCGAGCCCCCTTTCCATCTTTCCTCCTTTTTCCCCTTTTTTTTTTTTAGAATATTTGTTGGCAGCCTTTCTGCTTTCTCGTCTTCGACCGTCGCTTATTACTTCTTCTTCGTCCCTTTACCAATATTTGATTCGTATTTAACTATGTAGCCACTTCAATATGATTATGCTTTTACAGTTACTTGTAAGGATATGAATGTAACGATGGAATGTCGCTTAGCCAAATACACAAAATCGTACTTTTTTATATATTTATGTACTATGCTCACTTTGGCAATCTCACAGACTTTATTTTCATTTCCCGGCAAGGCGCTCAATACACTCACTAGGATACTAGCTGATCCTAGTTAATGAAACTAGCCAGCCTAACAGTCTTGACAACAAATGGGCCCACTAACCTGGCCCGTATTCCCCAATTATGCCCTAGGAGCCGGATCATCGTCGGGAAATGAAATGACTGGATGGGTAATGACAAAGGCCGCATTTAATGTGCTCAGATGGTCCTAAGCTGCTGGTATATAGTCATTATTATTAGGATTTTTCCTTTTCCCTCGCTTGCATCATCCCTGAAGCATCCCCCCCAACAGCCTGGCACCTTCTCGCGACACTGTTGCGATTTTGCGTTTGATTGCAAATGGGCCCACTTTTCAAGCTGCCCGCCTCGCTCACTTTACAAAGAATCACCATTTCCCCGACTAATATACTGAATCTTCCTCACTGGGCCTCTTCCTAGCCGTGGAAAGTCCCTGGGGTAAGGGCAAGTCTAGGGCTTGCTAGACCTGCAGCGGTTTTCGCCTGTAGTTTAGTGGTGTTTTGCCTTCTAAATTCGTCTCTCGTGTACGGCTTCTCACATTTCGCTTCTTTCCCCTCTCTCTGATCCGCTTCAGAGCATGATAAGAGGTGAGGAAGGGAACTCACCGCCAGTATGTCGGCAGACAGGGCCCCAGGCGGGGGACGCGCTCTACAAGTCATATCGCCTTGTCCCCATGCTGGAGGAATTGAGATCCTATTGCGAAGTCCTTGAGAACATTTGACTGCCACTGGACGAGCCAGATGAGTCCATCTCCCCATGGGAACACAATGCCGTGTTTTTTACTCAAGTAAGCACCTGCTACGCCGGGCTTTGTTTTCCAAGGCTCACTCTTTGTTAAATAGCTTTTGCACTTATCAGAGCACGTTTCGGGCCTTGTTCATCCCAACGTCATTCGATTCCTCATCGGGTACGCTGTCTCTAAACTCTTATACCTCAGGCCTCGACCTTCACTGGGTTGAGACTCAGCTCTCGCCTACTCCTCCTCCCGACACGGGCAGGGCCGCTTTGTCCTTCTCGACACTGGACTCCCGACCGCAGCTCATGAATGGTTCCCACATTCTCCTCAAACGGTGAAAAGGTTATCTTAGCAGGGGCCTTGACGAGACCCTGCCTCCCGACCCATCGCTTTATATTAACCCACACAAAGACTTCCTGTGTGTGTGTGTGGGACTAAGCATCGAGCCAAATTCTAGATTCATACATAAGGACTTTTACACGACCACTGTGGATTATCACTGATACTGTGGGAAAAAAATGGAGAGGCAAAGCTGGTTGGTGGGTAGAGAAGGCAAGCCTTTAGAAGATTCATGTGACTCGTTGGAGGGTTTCTAACAAAGAGCTGCCTACTATGAGGTTCTTCTGAATTAAAGAACCCTGTCGACGTGAGAGAAGGAGCCCTAGCCCCTACACTCCCTATCATTCCGTTCCACTCCGCCATTAGAGATTATGGGCGGAGAACACTTCGTTACCACTGATTTTCTAGATTTGCTCGCGGGCCGTGCACCATTACCCGGGGAACAAGCGTTACGGCCTCGTCTGTCCCCTCGACGTCCACTAGCAGGGGTTCTAGCTCTACCCTACCCATACCCGATCCAGAGGCGGAAAATGTTTGTCCGGTCGGGCTTCCCTTGCCAAGAGAGAGGATTGATCCTTCCCCTTAAGTATTGACAATCAAAAAGAAGAGGACCACCCAAGGGAAGAGTGCTCGCGGGGCCTAGGTGGAAGATTTTATACCTTGGGTTCGTTCTGAGCCCATCCAGCCTTCTCTCTCGGAGGAAGAAGAATAGGAGGAAGAGATGACGGGATTGTTAGATCGTTATGCCGCCAAAAAGCGAAAACAGCAGGAGGAAGCTGAGCTGAGATCAACAAGCCTATATCACCGTCCCTATGGACGGGGATCGGGGAGATACAAAATTAATCAATCGTAAGATCCCCGCCTCCCGAAATGGGGTATAATGATCAACCAGGCTCGAAAGACATTGCCAGTGAAGAGCCAAGGGAGGAAGCTCCAATTCCTCCTGCACTGCAAGTGGTTCATCCATCCAAACGGCCGAAAAGCCGCCCCAAAGCCGCTGGGGCCCGCACTAACAGTGGCGCAGCAGGTCAGTCACGCCCGATCGACACGCTCAACCCTGCACCACCCGCGCCCGCTCCTGGTGATGGACGGCGAAAGGCTCCGACCGACAATATCAAGTCCATCCTCCACCGCTGGAGGCCTTTCAATCGAGGTGAGTCTATAGCTAATCGTCTCGACGATTTGTAACCGAGGATGCTACAGTTGCCCATGAGAGCCCGGGAAGCAAGACAAAGTGAGGAGTATTCTACGCTATTCTGGCTTCAGACGCTAAGGAGGATATTTATCCAATCGCGAAAAGTCAGGATGGCAGACTCAAGAATCGAACTTCTATCTTACTATGGAATGCGTAAAGTAGTAAAGCTTATATATATATATATATATATATATATAGAGTAGGGAAGAGATATATATATATATATATAACTTTAAAGTTTTTATCAGGTCGCTTGATTAACACGCTCTTTCTTCTCGCAGGCCATTACTGTCGTTCGCAACATGTCCCTCCAGCACCGTGAATTCATTACTCGACTAAGGGATGCTAAGCAGCTTCAATTATATGTTGAGTCCGGGCTTTCCACCCGAGAGAACTTAGACGCCTCAAAGAGGCCTGGCGACCATCCCAGGCCGGGAGTGCCGGGAGGCTGGCGAAGCCGACAGTGGCGCCCTCGGTGAAACCGAGAGGATGCCTCCCAAGACCAGCGGCACGGCGCCGCATTGAGATCGGCAGCCAGGAGGCCCCGGCGCCAGTCGAGCCAGAACCCGTCCCTGGTCCAAAGTGCTCCGACCAACCCAGGCGCCTGGATGCAGCAGTCCTAACTCTGCTTCCATTCAACAGCCTCGTGGTCGCCAAGAGGCCACCTCCTGAGGGCGTATAAGAAAACTGGCCGCCTAATCTGATGAGCGACCACTCACCGTGGAGTCGGGGCCACCAAGGCGAGGATCGCTGGCGGAGAAGAGCTCGCCGAGGTCGCACCGAGGCAAGCCTGATGCGAGCAAATGATTTGATTTTTAACTACTGGGCCATGGCTATCAGGCTTTCATGCATCGACATATCCGCAGAAGAGCAAACCTAAAATCCTCTCGGGATGCCTGGATAAGACCTACCCTCTAACCCGGAATTTTTTGTGAACTCGACGCCCCGTGCTCTTCATTTGCTCTGGCTCACTACCGAGCCCGTCGAGACTGTCAAGAAGCTTTCTGCAGACAAAGGCCTCCGAAAATCGAATTTTTTAGAGGCCGATATATCATCGGAGCCCGCTTCGTCTGCAGTGAGGGCTAACAGGTTAGTGGTCAAAATTAATCAACAATGTATTTTCGCTTCAACAAATGTATTTTGTATGACATTTTCTCTCGCTGTGTTTAGATTTTATTTCTTCTTTTTTTTTTTGCAAAGTACTTTTTCCTGGGCGAATCGGTTAAGGTGTAGAGCTATAAATGCCTTAGCTAGACAGGATGGTTTATTTCGCAGTCCCAAGCTGAAAAGGACATTTTACTCGCCGTTTAGGCAAATATTATTCAGGATAGCCTACGGGTCATTTTTCTCGCGCCATCCTGGATTCAAGTGTCGACCGCTAGATTCATCCATACCGCTCTTAATGCGTCATTTCATCGCGACATCCGACTTTAAGTCGACCACCTAGGACCATTCTTTACCGAAATGACAGTCACTTTACCACAACTATCCTAATTTTTAAATCGGGTCTACTTATAAGTGATTCATCGAGCCTACAGTCATTTTATCGTACATCCGACTTTTAAATCGACCTACTTATAAGTGATATTTACCGCCGATGTGTCATTTTACTTCACGCCCATCCTGACTTTTAAATCGATCTATTGTAAGAATTTTAACGGCCTGATTGTGTCTTTTATCACAATATCCTGACTTTTATATGTTGATCATAATAGAAAGAAAATGAAACATCTATAGTCGAATCATTCTTTATCGATAATCTTAAGATGTGTCAGATTCCACACTTGTAGTACAGGGTCCCATCGTTTATCTAGCGCGTGCTCTGATTCCCCGTCACGTTATAAGATACATTCCTTCCCAATCGGGTCAGAACTTGTCGCCAAGTTAGCCTCAGATTCTCAAATACTTTTCTTAAAGACCAGTCCCCAGTTGGATCGCTCAAGGCTCAATTCGCTTATCAGCAAGATCTTCCAATCTGGCACAAGAGATGTTATGCTGATGGCTACCACTCGCGCATCCATCGATCAGGTCAAGCCCTCGATCACACTTTCAGACTCGTCGTGGGGTGTTTGTCCCACGTAGGCATACCACTTCCGTGAGGATGATGGCTTCCATTCCACAATGCTGATTGCCAATCGAGACACACCTGGTGGGCTCGCAGTAATTCAGAGCCCGTGAGTACTCGGGAGTCTATCCACCCATTTGCCCTTAGCCGAATCCAATGCTTTCTGTGGCCAAGTATTAGGTTTTGGCTGATGTCACAGCTATTGCCACGATACGCTGCAGGTGGAGTACGCATTTTATCTTCAATTCGATTACAAGTTTCACAACCCTACCGTCAAATCAGCCCATCACTGGAGACAATCGATTGGGTGACTTAACCCAAGACACAATATTTTTCCGCATTAATCGAGAAAGTGACATCCTGATCTTTAATCGAAGAGAATGTTTCAGCTTTGATCCACTTACTAAAATAACTGCGGGCCACCAATAAGAACTTCTTTTCACGGAGCAGAATGTCCAACTATATCGATCCCTCATCAGGTAAAGGGCCAAGGGTTAAAGATGTGAGATCAGTTCAGACCTATGATTTCAGATGGCCAAGTCACTGGCAACATCACACTTTCTGCATAATTCCAAAGATTTTCTCCGTCTGGCCAATAAGACTTAAGTACGGGTTCGACGGGCTATTCTACCGCCAGGGTGATTTCCGCATATTCCTTCATGCACTAGCTGCATCGCATCGCTTGTCGTGTGTCGTGAACTTTTAGATACCGGGACCACCAAAGACCGTTTGGGGGTCAGCTTACCCATCGATCAAAGAAAACTGGGCCGCCCCTCACTGCTTTCGCTGGCCTCGTCTCTCTCCACAAGGGGCCGGTCTCTATGCTTAGATACAAGGTGATGGGGTCCATCCAGCCCGGGGTCCTAATCACCGTTTACTTACTTCGGGATATCGATGAACCGACTTATAAGTGAATAAAGCATAAATATGGTTCGTTGATTAGTGTATAGGGCCGCCACTCTGAGCCACCCGCGCCTTCTTTCACGAGTCCCTAGGACGTGCTCCGCCTAAACCCAAAGTCAGTTCAAGCGTTGTTTTACCCGAGAGACGTATTTCATCATTCGAGGGTCTCGGGACTCGAATTCTTCTCGTTAACTCGCGCACCACCAATCACCGGGAGTCAACTCGAATCAGCAGTCCTATTTGCCAGACAAGGCAACCGCCGCTCAAGCCCTACAGATGGCCTCAGATTCGACTGCGAGCTAGAGTACCAACCCCGGAGCCTGATTGATCAAGCCATCTGTCTCTGACTGAGTTCTCAACGCAAACCAATGTTCGCCTGCATTGTCTCTGACCCGTTAATATCAGAGTCCACCAATCCAAATTTTTCGCACAGCCACTGTGGAGTTTCACATGAAATCAACCAACACCTGCCCCTTTTGAAAAGCCCCTACCAGATTGGATAACACCGTACCACTTAGTCTCTGACCGCCCATCAGAGCCATTCTTCCCTCGATAAGTCTGGGTTTATGTATAGTGTCCAAGGGGGAGGTCACACATAACAAATGGGTGCGCCCGCAGGCGGCGAAGTTTTTTCGGGCCGTTATCCCGGAGGGCTGGGGTACCGCTTCTTAGATGGCTATACCTGCTTCGTGATCTAAGGATTTGGCCGGAAGAACACGTGTCTTACTTCCCATCTGATTCTTTCGAACAAGGCGCACTTACTGTCAGATTCAAGATCGCGAGGCAAGAATGCAGTTTCGCCAGGTCAGACTTGCGAGATCGGGGTCTCTACTTAAGCACCGCTTGATCCGAGCAAAGGCCCCGATCACACTCTTCACCCGACAATTCCTTAAGGTGGCAAAAAGTGGTTTTAAGCTATTCGTGAACCGAGAAATAAATCATCCTAAGGCGCCTAATCAACCTCACACCGCTTGATGTACTTCCTTTCTGTAGCCGGGGCTAGAGACTCTAGAATGGCTTCTGAGCCAGAAGGGTCAGCTCTATCCCCTCAGGTCATCATGAAGCCCAGGAACCGTCCTGCGCTGACCCCGAATGCGCACTTCGGTTCAGCCATACCAGTTCCGAGGAGGTCAAATGCCCAAGGCAAATCGTTAGCATGGTTCGGGCGTTCCTTGATCTTTATCAACATATCATCTATATACACTTCCATAGTTTTCCCCAAAGCAATGGCCTAAACATCTCAAGTTATCAATCACGATGTGTGGTCTGCAAGATTCTTTAACCCGAAGGGCATTACATTATAGCAGAAGAGCCCGTGAGGGGTAATGAAAGATGTTTTCTCCGCATCCAGCGGGTACATGCGGATCTGGTGATAGCCGGAGAATGCATCTAAGAATGATAAAGATGTTACGCTCCTACTGACAAGGCCACACCTGATCAATGCGGCGTAGGAAGTTATCCTTGTGACGTGCGTAGTTAAGATCCGTAGAAGCTTCCACACACCCGCCACTTGCCTCCTTTTAGAACTACTACCACATTAGCAAGCCATTCCGGCATTTTACTTCTCCGATAAACCTACCACTTTTAAAAGGATTGTCACTTCTACTGGATGATCCGGTGGCGGTCCGGAAGCGCCGATCTCTCACGAACGGGTCTACGGATGGGGACGTTCAACTTGCTGGGAGGCGTTCACTTGATTTACCCCTGGTCATGTCCCGTGATGGTTCCAGCGAATACGCCTCACATTGGCCAACGCTCATGTAACCGCGCCTCTCTTCCTGGCCAAGGCGGAATCGCATGCACACCCTCGTCCTGGCCCGCCAACGACTACGGGTTTACGGGGGTCTATAGCCCACTATTCCTCGTTCGGTACTGCACCCGGCAGCCTCTCCTAATTACGCTAAGACGGGCATGAAGCCACGATGAGCCATCTGCCTTATCTTTCGCATCAGAATCGACACAAATTTGATAACACTAACGAGCCGGCGACCAAGCTACTTCAAGGTCAACTCACTACGAGCTGGGATAGTCGAAGGCCAGGGCAGGAGGAATTACTTCAGCATGCAACCAGTTCTACCACGATAACATCAGACGGCCGCCCAGTCTTCGACCACTAAAAACAACACTTGCCTAGGGCATCGGGTCCCGTCGACAAAGAGGGCACATCACCCACCGTTAGCGTGGTGGACCCATTGACCCTGATAAAACTCTATCGCCGAGATGACTAAGCTGACTTTCATCCGCTAAGCTGGACGTATGAGCAATCGTCGCTACGCCAGATCGACGAGACCCCTGCGGCATATCAAAATTGGCTAATACAAAGGTAGTGCGCACTGGCACGGAGCATGATCCGTGTCCCGGACTACGCGAGCAGCGATACAAGGCCATCGGGACGGCCAAGCGCCGTACTACTTGCGGTATTGATGGTGCTTATTCTCGACTGACAGGCCGCAATAAACATTTTCTTCTCTCGCTTCGACTGCATCGGGTCATCGACCGCCTCCCGCGATAAAGTCGATGATAGGTCCGCTCGACTAATGTCTTCGATAAAGGATAACGGCCATTGGAAGCAGGGGCGCTTTTCTACGTGGCGTGGTCATTCCCAAATAAAACTCCTAAGGTGCCTCGTCTGCCAGACATCTCTCAATCATGAACTTCAAGCTCAGACATTCAAGCTATGGGCGTGGTCCGTGGAATACACTCGTCGACCTATTACTGTCTGTGCTCCCGCATTCGCTGAGGGCCACTTAAACTCTAGCGATCCCTGACGAGGGAAGCAATGGATCGTAGAGATGTTAAGGGGTGTATCGGGGGAGATCTCTTTCTTTCGGATCGCTCGGGACGCTGCTCGCCCCAAATTTTCCTTTCCGCCTCCTCCGCCTCCGGCCTTCAGTCGGGTTTGTCAGCCCGCCGCACACATCATGGCGAGGCAAACAGATGACATCTGCAGTGGAGCATTCACCGCTCACAATACACCTCCTTCCATGGTGGCAGCGGGTTTGAGGGAGCTGGACTGAAGAAAAGGAGCAGTCGACCTGGCGCTCCTTCCTAGTTCTATAAGCACGCATCCATACTATGTATCAATTTGTCAATCTGGCCAGCTCAATCTTCGGTGAAGTCCCCGAATGACTCGGCCATCCCGCCAAGATGGATCGAGCGAGCCGATGTTTTCCTTCGCCGAACGGAGCACAATATCGAGTGACGAATGCGCCATAATTCACCGAACGATTTGTGAGACCTTCTCGGAGTTTATGGAACCAAACCGCTGACCTTCAAGCTACCGAGAATACTTTGCACAGAGTCGATCGTTAATGACGTTGAGAGGATCATTGCCTGCTAGCGCAACATATGATTATACTTGACGAGGAGCCGTCAATATAAGAAACTATGGAATGAAAATCCGCGAGGCCTCTGTTAGTCCGGGGGCATAGCCGCCCAAGGAAGACAAGATATCATACCTACCTAACAGGGGATAAAGGTTGCACTAAGGCGGAGGCGCCCGAACTGCATCGGGCTTCACGAAACTAAATATGCCCCCAAACCGAGCAGATATATTCTCGGCTAATTCAGTGGGCCTATCTCTCCATTGGCCTCCCTTCAAGGCTGGGCGACATACGCAACACTAAGCCAACCCACTGGACTGACGAGGGAGGTCTCTTCTCGATTCAAATACCCGCATTGCTTCCGGAGGTAGTGAACCACTTAGCTGGAGCTGTTCGAGGAGAGTTCTGTCGGTCCGTCGAATGATCAATCGTGGTCAAGTAGTATGCCCTTCACTCTATATCCCGGCCTCAAGCTGTGGGTATGTGTCAAGCAAATACACGGGTTTTTGCACCTGGGCTGGCCCCCTGGGCAGCCCGTAGGTGCCTGCCTCCCGTTGTAAAAAGTCTGCATGTTCACCCAATTCGCCATCCGCCCGCCTCCGCTATCCCTCGCTTTAGCCCATTTCGACGCCACGAGAAACGCGTCTCACGGGTCGACTGGCCAGGGTCGCCGACATGGTGATGACTTCTCGACGATCCAGGGGATGCCGAACTACCAAACCTCAGTAATCCGGAGATCACCCGGAGCCGGTGAACCCAGCTCGCCAGACGCTCGAAATACCGCCAGCGCTCCCACAGCATCTAGCACCAATCGTAGTCTCCCAATTCTCCGAGTCACTGTAATCGCCTAACATGCATCACCCTATGCCAACCCGCAAACATAAAAATCAAGAAAGCTACGGGCGGTCTACTCGTCACCTCGACGCTGCTGGGATCCCTACCGCTTTCTTTTCTAAAGATCGAGAGTTTCAACCTTTCGCCTCGTACCTTTGTCTGCGGTCGTGGTTTCCTTTTATCAGGGAGGAAGGAGATCCACTCTTCATGGTAAGTGGATGATTTCCTTTCAAATCGGAAGGAGAAGGTAACGCATATCTCGCGGACGAGGACCAATTCTTCCTTGAAGTGAGCATGAGAGAACTCGGGGCGCATATCTCTGGGAGACTAATTCTTCCTTGCATCTGCCATGAGAGAAAGTGGGGCGTGATTTCGAATGCAGAACCCGGCGGGTTCGCTTCATCTTCAATTCATGGCAAGGCATGGATGATGATTCTCCCTCCGTGGTTTATTCATCAACCCGTTAGATAAAGCCTCTCCGAAAAATGGCATCCAGGGAGTACTAACTCCTTCTTCGCCATAGGAGGTATCCTGATCCGTTCCTGTTGCCTCATGGGCCGGACAAGATGGTCCGGCCCAACTATGGCCTCTAGTCGAAAGGGGCCTACTAGTTAGAGGGCTTGGGTGAAGGCCCAAGGCGCCCACATTATCAAATGTATAAGTTTTATGCTCATTCATTATGGTATTAACTTGGATGTTGTGTCATCCTCTAAAATTTTAAGCGAATTTGATTCTGTGTTTTTACCAAATGTATTGCTAGTTTGAATCAATAAAATTATTCTCCTTTAAAAAAAAATAGTAAAAGCTAGGGCTGAAATGGACATACAAAAGAACCAGTATCAAATCCAAGAACAAAATACTACAACATATGCAAAAGTAAATAGAAATGAAAAAAAATACAATAAAATTATTTTTTTTTTTTTTTAATATTTTTGGGCACTAAAAATAGTCCAACCTCTTTACGAGATTTCTTTGCATGTGATGACCCTTATAGGCTAAAAACGCAGCTTCTAAGAGCTCGTGGATTGAAAAAATCAAAGAGTATATAGGAGATAACAAATAATAAGAAAGGTTAGTGAAAAGCAGCTTTCAAATTTGATTGATATGGAGGGTAATGGCACTAGTAAAGCAAATTTTCCTTTCTAATAAAGACCTTCCTTCTCTAAGTTATCGATCCATTTAGTTGCTTTCAAAATGCCCCATTTTGACGCCTAGTAATAATTCTCAATAATTTTATTTTAATATTAGTAGTCTTTTCAAAAGGTTCTTATTATCAAGTTATTATTCTTTATTAAAAAGACTTTAAAACATTAATAAATAATTATTCTATGAAGTCTTTTACAATAATAGAAGAAAACAAGTCAATTTCATGAATTCCTAGTATGGTTTGAACAGTAAAAGCTTTTGGGTCATACGTTTCACATCATGATGGAGTGTCCCCATTTTAGATTTAAGGGCGCTCATTTCTTTAAAACACATCTATTTAATTAAGAGGAGTTCATATTCCCTCAACAATGTAAAATATGAAACAATTTTCTCTTTATATCTTTTTTGATAAAATTAAATATAAGAAAATCATCTTTTAAACTTGATTCAAATAGTAAAAATATGAGATGGACATACATAAGAATCAAAATCAAATATTTGTAAGAACATAATACTATTACATAATATATAAAAGTGAATAGGAATAAAAAAAATACAATAAAATTATTTTTTTTTTTAATATTTTTGGGCACTAAAAATAGTCCAACCTCTTGACGAGATTTCTTTGGTATGTGGACAGACTTCTTTAGGGCTAAAAAGCAGCTTCTAAAAGCTCGTGGTTTGAAAAAAATCAAAGAGTATATAGGAGATAACAAATAATAAGAAAGGTAAGTGAAAAGCAGCTTTCAAAATTGACTGATATGGAGGGAAATGGCACTAGTAAAGCAAATTTTCCTTTCCAATAAAGACCTTCCTTCTCTGGGTTATTATCGATCCATTTACAGCTTCAAATGCCCCATTTTGACGCCTAGTAATTCTCAATAATTTTATTTTAAAATTAGTAGTCTAAAGGCGCATTTTCTTATTCTAAAGAAAATATAAGCTCTATATCGTTATTATTCTTTATTAAAAAGAATTAAAAACATTAATATATAATAATCTTGGATCCCATAATTTCATTTGAAAACAATACAAAACTTAATAATTGACCATTTAATCCTGTTAACTTGTATGATTCATTTCATAAACAATCGTACTTATGTTTAACCGATCAATCCATTTAGATCGTATTAGATGAAGTCTTTTACAATTATAGAAGAAAAGAAATCAATTTCATGAATTCCTTTTTTGCTTGAACAATAAAATCATTGCCATTCCTAAATATTTATTTTACTATCATCAAAATCAAGATTACTTAGCGTCTCTCTCTCAATCCTAGCATTGTCGTCGCCCTCATAAATTGCTTTTATTCAAGCTCAGGGTTTTTACTATGGTTGATCGACGGGACTAATTGATGATTGAAGAGCAGATCAGTCGAGAAGTTTGATCAAATGCTTAGATACTATAGTTAAGTTTCGCTCCAAAGTAACTTCATAGGGATAGAGACTAAGTGAGTTTTAAGATTTGTTTTTATCACGATCCAAGTTGTTTTGGTTGTTTTTTCTCTCATGATGTGTAATTTTTTTCTATTTTTTGTCTAAAATCACCTCTCTACAATTTTTTCTACTTTTTATTAATCGGGTGGTCTTTCCACATAAATCTCTAATTTTTTTTTTTTTTCATATTTTCGTCACCGTCTTATTACGATTTGTTATTTGTATTAGTTTTCGTTGGCTTGTAACAGCGAGTTCTTGTGTCTTGGGTGATTAAAAGCATATCTAATTAGAAAGAGACATTAATTACAATCAGGGTCATCAATGCTATAGAAATTAAGTTTTATGAATTTTAGTCATTATAGAATTTTCAAATGTATAGGTTTTATAACGAATCATTATGTTATTATTATTAACTTGGATGTTACACAATATTCCTTTAGTGTGTGTTTGGTACATTGGAATGAGAAATGGGAATGAAAAATCCATTTCCATTTTTATTTCTCATGGGATTGAATCAATAATTTAATTTCATTCTTAGTGTGAGGATTAGTTTAGAAATTTTACATGAGAATTATTGTTTATTTTCGCTCCATTGTTTGGTAATAGTAGGAATTTGAATGAAAAAGAAATAAATTGACAATAATGAGCATGATATTAAATAATCTTTATTTTTAGAACTTTTCTTTAAAAAAAACATCATTTATTGTTAGATAAAATATTTTAATTATTCTCTAATGTTTCCATTTTTAAAGTATTTTAAAAAAAAAATTATAGTCATGATATTGAAAATAAAATATTAGAAATTAAAATCATTTTTAATATAGTACACTTTCAGAATTGGAGCTTTAATCTATTACATTTTAGTTTTTATGTAACAATTATAAAAATGTTTTATCAAGATTATAAATTTAATGATACAAAATAAAACATTAACATACTTTTCACAAAAAAAAATAAAAATCAAAATATATCAAGTATACAATTTTTTGAATTTTCAATCATATAACTTTTATAAAATGCTTTAAATTACCAATTGGAATTATGGCCTTGATGAGGAAAAGGCTAGAGGTAAAATACTAATTTTAAGTTTTTATGTTTTTTAAAGAGAAGGGTGAATAATTGTCAAAAAAAAAAAAAATTGGTTGAATCATAATACCACATATTTCTAAGAAATCCAAATCCTACTTAAAAGTGTAATTTGATTCTTTTTTGAATTAGTTTTATTTTCATTCTCTTTTGCTTAAATTTCATCCAAACATGGAAATGGACCAAAGAAGTAATGGCATTTCCATTTCACCTCTCCATTCCCATGATCCACACACACCTTTAATATTTTTAGTGAATTTGATTATATATCTAAATCGGATATATTATTAATTTGAATCAATAAAATTTCTATTTCAAACAAAACTATAAAGTTGTGTCGGATGTATAGCCCGACACAACAATAAAATTTAATGGTAATTTTTTATAATATATATATATATATATCTTGTTTAGGCCTCTCTATACTTTCGTCAATCAAAACCACACCATTTTAAGATTAATTTAAATATTTTGTCATTTATATGCTAGCTCTTAATTAATGGAACATAATATTCTTAAACATAAAATATTAGTAAAAAAAAAAAAACATAAAATAACCTCATTTCAACAAATGTACGTGGCAATAGACAAGTAAAACTCTCTTTCTTAATCTTAGTTCCTAGTTCCTACTAAATGTAGTTGGATGTGGTCCTATGATCTCCTTTAGTCATTTTCAACTAGGTTAATCAATGCAATTAATTAAACAAAAAATTTATTTCCTTTATTGTGACGGCTGTCCAATTATATAGAATCACCAATACCCTATGCTTTTTTTTACCTTTGCCAATTTGATTATTAAGTTTATCTTTAAACACCTCCCTTTTTTTGTGTACCGTGTACATATTAGCTTGGTAGGCACCTTTTGAACTTTTTTCATTCATTTTGCTCATATATATCTTGTTACTTTTATTTACAATATTGTCATCCGATGGAAATAAAATATCTAAACTCCTTTTGGAATTGAAAAATATTAAGGAAATAAAATAAAGATTAACAAATTGAATGAAAATAAAAAAAAATATGTTTAAATTTCTTTCTTTTTTTAAATAGAGATAATTTTATTGATTCAAATTAGCAATATATTAGGTAAAAACATATAATCAAATTCACTAAAAATATTAGAAGATGAAATAATATACAAGCACACATAATGAATCTGGCCATGATGCATGCCTTTTCAATCTGAACTGTTCGGAGCGTGTTGATAGCGCCGGGCCGAACCGAACCGCCGCGCTCTGGCCCGCCACGGACGCCGAGACTCCTTTGCAAAAACAAGAAAGAAAGAGGATCAGCGGGGGCTCGCCTGTTGCCGCTCCGATGCCTAATTCAGTTCCTCCCTGAGTGAAAAGATCAACTGCTTAGAGGGCGAATGTTCGCGCACCTTTCACCAATCAGCTGGCCCCAGATGATAGCATATGTTTTCTTCAATTGATATGGTGCGATTCTCCTCATCGACGGGGATTACCTATCGATATCATTAATAAATATACTTATGTGTTGGGCTATTGAAACATCCATTTCATTGGTGAGATTTGCCTGATTTACAAGATAAAAGCGCTTATCGAATTATCCTACTTCCTAATGATGAGATTTGGTTTGATTTACGTGATATGGGCTTTTCTGTGTCATTCGTAAGCACGGGCTCCTCGGGGGCGAACGAACTGACTCCCGCTGGGGGCGTATGCTAGGGCCCAAAGCTTCAATGAGCCATCCTTTCGGGCTTCGGTGAGAGTGGGTCTCCGCACGCCTATTTTGTGACCATCGTTGCTCTGCACTCGGGTTACTGAGCCGGCGCGACCGATCGCTTCGACCCGTGCGATTTCCACGCCGGCCGCTCAGGCCGGCTCGTTGTGGCTTCTGTCACCGCCAACCGTCCCATGACAATGATGACTTCTTCTGACTTCGCCACTTCCTCTAGCCTTTAGCTTCTTCCGAGAACATCCAATCGCTAGTATCAGGCCCCCCCCAGAGACAGTCTTTACTTTCATGAAGTTCCTGGGTTTATCTGGCCGACCTTCCGTCCGCACCCTTTCAAGGTCAGGATACCTCATTGAGGTAGCCTTTTCGCTTTATTCCTGCATCAGCACTCTTCTTCCTTCTGTCTTTTCGAGTAAATAAATGAGACGCTTGTGGCCAATTGTCGTCTTATTCTTCTACCCGTTACTCTCACTGGTCCCAAGGCCTCTTCCGCGTTATAGGGGAGGTGACTCCCGACCGCTTAGGCTGGGGTTGCTTTCGAGACGCCTCTAATCCTCCCTGAGCAAAGCCAAGGGTAGACCACGAGATTAAATACCCCCTGGGATCAATATCCGGCTAATGTGCACGTTCCGCTGTGGGACCTGCAGAGCTCCGCCCCATATGCAGAAACTTCGCGAGGCGCTATAGTCCCCTTTCGTGTCCAGTCCTGCTCCGACATTTTCACCTCCTACGTGTCCAAGTGCCCAAGATGGTGTGTGCTTTTGAGGTTTCGACAATGGCCTCTGCTTCCTTTACACCCCTTTATCATCAAAAGGGTCTCAGAATATTTCAACATATTCCTCTCACATTTCACTTCGGGTATTCGACGGGTCAGTTGGTTTTCTTTGATAAGTGGCCCTAAAATTCCTGATAGCTCTTTTCTCGACTCAAATAATAGTCGGTGCTTTTCTTTATCTATCTAAGCGTGCCAGCGTTCCTCTTATCATCTCGGATCTCCCATCTTCTCATAAATTTTGGAAAGAGCGCATTGCTAAGGGTCACATTGGGAATACGACCTCCTCGACAAGGAAGGCAATAATCAGCACTGCTGGGCCGGCCTTAACCACTCCCAGAATCTACGTGAGCTGGTCGCTGGGTTCTGGCCTAGTTTAGAAGCCACAGTATGTCCCTAATTTGCATACCGTATGTTTCAGTATTCTCCGCCTCGATCTCGCAAACTCGAAGACTCCAGGTCGAGCGTGCTTCGGCCACGTTGTCTTCCGCGCCGCCTACTCCTCGAGCTATCAGCCGAATATTCCTGACCTGTGTTCGAGACTTCTCCCGCCCGCATTGAGGCCTTCACCCCACCCCCCCCCCATTATGAAGTTCTCTCATGACGGGCCTCCGCCGTCAAGCCCACCGCCGGAGAGCTCGCCTCGTGTGATGCTGGTTCCTGAGGTCTGGTGTAGCGCAAAGCTCCTCGACTCTCGAGAAGGGTCGTCCAGCCTGGAGCAAAGTCCCAAGGTTGGGGATGTCCTCGTCATCACCTTCTACCCATGTCCGAGTGCAGGGGCAAGTGTCGCTACCTCCAGCCGAGGTTCCTAAAGCCCCAAGTTCGCACTCTCGCTCTACTCTCACGCAAAGGCCAGATCTTCTGAAGGAGGGTCAGCCGACTGCTTAAGGTTGGCGCCTATAATGGGGCCGAGTCCCCTACGTAGCCGAGCCTCCTCCTTCGAGGCAAAAAGTCAGAGGAAAGGCTCGCTTAACGGAGACGGGACTCGCTTTCACGCCGAAGCTCATACCGGTGCCATCTCGCCCATTCTCGTGGATTGATCTAAGAGGCTCGCGTGCCCGCCGCTGAGGGAAGCCTGCCTATCTCCGTGGCAGCCTCAGAAGTTCCCGTGGTCTTCAGGTTCGATTCTATCTCGACTGGGTGTCGACTTTATATCGGGTGCTCCAGTGGCTGCACCCATCTAAAGAGCCTGGCAAAAGCGGCTAGATCGAACGAGGGCCACGTCAAAGCCGCCATAGTCTGGCTAGCGGTGGCCGCTTCTACTTCGAGCGAAATGCATCATGACGGATGCGTATCATGACCTGAGGAGGCCGTAGCTTAAGTCCGACTGAGGTATACCATGACGATGCGAGCGCTGGCCATGGTATGGAAGAAAAGGCCTGAGATTTGCCTAAGAGCGGGGCTGGCATAACATCAGGAGGTCATGATGAGCCGCAGTCACTTCCAGATGATCCTCACGGGTGGGCCGTGGATTCGGCCGGAGGCCGCCTGCACTAAGCCTTCGTGCCGTGGATGAGCCGCACCGCCCCAATGAGCCGCGCGGCACCCAGAAATCAAGGTGCCGCTAGAGACGAAGCCGCGCAATAAGGCAACACTACCAGATAGAGCGCCGTCTGGGAAGCTTCCTAAGGCTATGAGCCCCATTGAACGCCCGACCGAGGAGTGCCAAGGGTCAGCGAGGAGCCTGCATCTACAAGAAACCCCGGCTTGCTCAAAGGGACCCAGAGCTATAGCTAATTCGGTGATGAGGCCCTCGCACCAACGGCTCTATGGCTCTGGCTTTTGTGAGAAGGCCGCTAATGCCTACCCGGCCTGGATCTTGATATCCCTAGTGACGGAGGAGGCGTAAGAGTCCTTCCGCCGACCGTTCTCGAGAAACTAAACACCCCCTACGATGCCCGCTCCCTCCCCGCCCCTACTCCCTCTTCTAATGTCCTAACTCCTTCATACCATGGTTTGTTTGTTTGTTTTTTTTTTTTTTTTTTTTTTTTTTTTTTTTTTTTTTTTACGCCGGGCTTCAAACCCTGATATATGTGATGTCGTTCTCAATGAATACCCCATTTTCTATCTCCTCATTTTTTTTTTTTTTTTTTTAATACGCTTCTTTCTTTTGTCGATCGTGATCGATGGCTATATGGCCTTGCTTCAGCGTACTGGTTCTTCGTGAAACTAGGCTATCGAGGCTTCAGGCCAATCTCGCTCGAGTTTGACTCGCTTCGGGCTATTCCGCCTCCGAAATATTTATACTCGATACAGTCATTAGCTTCCTGCCACATACGATCTGAAATCATTGGCTCGCGAACCGAAATGGGCTCGTACACCGGGTCGAGAGCTGAATCAAGGTTTCGCGCTTATATGGCCTTTCCTATAAATTGAGTTAAACCGAGTCAGCTGAGAACTGTGGGCTAATATGCCTGCCATCGCTCACACAGATAGCCTTTCCTCGAAAGTACCGAGCTCTTCGAAACTAGCTTCGCTGGTGCTCCATGGGCACCTTCCCGAAGCATTGGCTCATGCACGAGGCAAGGCCTTTCCCGGCAATAGAGTTTTCGAAATCGAAATATTGAGGCTCCATGGCCGATCCGCTCTAAGCTTCGAACCGGTTCTCGCGGCTATATGGCCTTATCCGAGCGTCGTTTGGCTCTTTCAAAACCGCGTCGCCGCCTCGGGCGTGGCGCCTTCCCCGCAGCCGTTAAGCTCGCAAACCGAGCCACCGGGCCTGCGGGCCGATATGCCCGAGCCGAACCGCTCGCGCTATACGCCAGGCTTTTCCCCGGTAGCCGAAGCTCTTCAAAATCGAGTCGGGCTTCGGGCGCCGAGGCCTTGCCGCTAAGCTCGCAACTAAGCTACTAGGCCTGCGGCTGACCGCTCGGCCGAACCGCTCGCGCTTATACGGCTTTTCCGAGTAGTCGTAGATCTTCAAATCAGCCGCGCCAGCCCATGGGCTAATCTCGCCTAAGCTTAAGCCGGTTCTGCAGCCTATACGGCCTTATCTCGACAGCAACCGAGTTTTCAAACCGAGCTCCCCAGCTCCTGGGGCGCCGAGGCCTTCCTAAGCCGCTAAGCCAGAACCGAGCTACCAGCTCCGGGCTAATTCGTCTGGAGTCACCGGGCTCTATGGCTATGCATGGCCTTTCCCGAGCGCTTGAGCTCTTCAAAAACTAAGCTGGCTCTCAAGGGGCCAAATTTCTTGAAGCATATTTCTACAACCGAGCTACTGGCCTGCACGATTCGCGGCCACCAAGTTTCTCACGCTTATGGCCTTTCGAGTAGTCAGCTCTTCAAACTAAGCCGGGCTGGCCCCGGGCGCCGGGGCCTTCCCGAGTCGTTAAGCCCGCAACCGAGCTACGCCAGCTCCGTGAGCCGATCCGGTCGAGTCGAATCCAAATTGCGGGCTATACGGCCTTTCTCGAGCAGCTGTCAAACCGAGTCGAGGCTCCATGGGCTAATCCGCCTGCTACCGCCTCGCGCTATACGGCCTTTTCTGCAGCTGAGCTCTTCTGGAAACCGAGCTTACCGAGGCTCCATATGTACCGACCATTCGAAATAACCGGTTCTACAAATTTATATGGTTTTATCCGGCGCAAAGAAAGTTTTTCAAAACCGAGTCGGGCTCCCCGCGCTGAGGCATTCCCAGTCAGCAACCTCCGCAAACTGAGCTACCGACTCCGCGGCTAACTGCCGAGCCGAATCGCTCTATGGCTATGGCGGTTTTTCCTGAAGCCGCTGGTTTTCAAAATCGAAAGCCGCAGTTTGCATTGGGGGCTTCGAGCCGCGCTCGCGAACCGAGCAATCGCTCCGCACGATTCGCCTCGAAATAACTCGTCTACTGCTATACGTAAGCCTTCCTCGGTACCGAGCTCTTCAAACCGAAGTCGTCACCCCGAGGCTAAGGCCTTCTGCCGCGTTCAACCGAAGCACGAGCTCGTGGGCCGGGACCGCCTGAATCAACCGGGCTCTAGTACGGCGATATGGCCTTTTTCGAAAGCAATTGAGTTTCAAATCGTAGCCGTTGGGCCCCGGCATCAGGCCTCCTCAGCCGCAGCTCGCAAATCGGTTACAGCGCTCGCGGGCTGATCTCGCTTCGGTTTAACCGCTCGCGCTTATACGGCCTTTCCGAAAGGGCCAGTTCTTCAAAATCGGTTGGTTTCTCGCGCAGTACTTTCCAGCCGCAAGCTCGCGAACCGAGCTACTGGGCCTGTGGGCCGATTCGCCTCGAGCCGAACCTACTTACCGCGATCCTTCCGAGCGGGCTGAGCTCTTCAAAACTAGTCGCTGGGCCTCGGCTGGGCCTTCGAGTCGTTAAGCTCGCAAACTAAGCTACCGGGCCTCGTGGGCTGATCTACAGCCGAATCGCTCGCGACATATGGCCTTTCGAGTCGCTGAGTTTCTTCAAAACTAAGACGCCGAAAAGTACGATTGACTTCCATCTTCGAAAGATGCGCATCTTTACCGCTCTGGCTTTATGGGATAATCTGACGCTTTATATGTCAAAACACACTATACTGAGTCAAAGTTCTCCTCATAATGCCATACAATTTCCGCGCAATGGAGCCTATGCTTCAACCTTTCTTCCCCTTTTCGAGTCGTAATCGAATCACAGGTGGGACGATAAGGCCAAGGTCGGGTCGTCTTCATAGGAGGTCCACTGAGATCCTATGATGAAGCTTGTCTCGATGGCTTACTTAGGTACCCAAATAAGGCTATTTTCAGCCTGCTATCGCAGGTTTTAAGCGCCAGGTACCAATCGACTTTGATAACCCAACTTCGATATCAACCTGGATTTTCTACTAATCAAGACTAGAAATTTCTATTATCAGAATAGCAGTCAAATGCCTCATATCTTCAATCCAATTCAAAACATTGAACCCGAGCTGAATCTCAAGATGCACACCAAATCGCAGGAAATTGAGCAAAATCAGAAGCAAAGTGCAAGCTAAGTCATGAAAAATTCTCACAGGTCGCAAAAATCGCAACTCACAAATTCCAGTCACAAATTTCGCATCAACCGCCTCCCACTCGCTATCACCGCCAATTCGCCAGCTTCTTTGTGGGTTTTATACAAGCTCGGGCCTTTATGTAATTTTGATTCATTAGCACACTTTACTTCTTATATCAGCACCCATATGCTTCGCCATGCTTGTAACCAACTCAACTTTTCACTCCATCAATCAATCAGGTTGGCACGAAGCTTCCTCTACCGGGTTTCTTTGATTTTCTCCTTTCTCTTTATTTTCAGATTGTAGCCAAACACTCTTAATGATGAAAAACAAGGGATGTTTATTAAACCCCCATCCTCAAGGAAGGCCATCGCTGGTTTTGAGCGTTTATGTTCTCATGCTTTCATGTTCGTATTTATATTTCGGTCCCTTACTACCTTAAAGTTAAAATCTCCAAAGTATGCCTCTCCTAACGTTCGCAAGCTTTTCAAGGTTCTGATACTTTCACTGCATCCACCGATGCCCAGCTTAGTCGTTCCTATTAGTTACCGTAGGTAGGTTTTTGAGATATGTTCTCACCGTTAGTGAACATTTATGCTCATCAATGCCATCTTTTCAGAGGAAAACTTTTGTGGTTTAGGTTTTAAAGCTAAATGAAGATCCTGCTCGGGAAATGACTATATGTTATTTCCTAATGCAGGAAAAAAGACCCGAGGATATGTCTGCTAACTTAACCCTAGTTTCTTCTCGAGTGGTCTGAGACTTCAAGGAATTCTCTATTAACTTTTACTCCAAGTTATTTCCAATTTTTAACCATTCACCCACACTGTTTATCACAAACCCTAAAAATCCAACGAGAAAACACCATTTTCAATGCACTGTAACTCTTCCCTCATGAAGAAAACCCATCCCCGTGTTCGACCCTGTAGCTCACTATATCGCAGCAGCCTTGCCACGTTAGCAGCGGGAACTTCAGATATAGCCTGTTGATTCCGAACACCTACTTGGCCTAAATGAATCACTGGCCCTCTATTTGTAAGAGTTGTGTTTTTCCCTAGTTCCCCCTTTATGGGAGTTATGTTATTCCCTAGCCCCATGCTGTGAATGCTCGGGGAGAGCTGTACCCTTTAGCACCTCGCTTTCCATTTTCCTCTTTTCCTTCTCTCTCCTTCTTTCTTCTCTTCTTCCTCTCTCTTTCTTTCTTCTTCATCTTCTTCTTTCTCTTCTTTCTTCTCATTTTCCTTCTCTTTCTCACTCTCTCTTCCTCTCTTTCCCTCTCCCTTTCTTCTCATTTTCCTTCTCCTTCCCCTTCTCGTTCACACTCTCTTTTTTTCTCTTTCCTTCCCTCTTTCTCCTTCTTTAGATATTTTTCTTTCTTCTTTTTTTTTTTTTTTTTGAGGGAAACCGCCACTGCTTATTTCGAGATGGGTAGATGGCATTGTAATTGATCGTACCTTATTGAATAAAGAACAATACTCTGCTAAGCATGAATCTGAGGTGAACACTGAATGTGTACTTTTCTGGGCGACCCAGCCAAGCTGGCTCATTCTTTCGACACATCCATAAGGATATTAACAAACAATCAATGAACACACACCGTTATCTTAAAGTCAGGATACTTTTATTAAAGATTACAATCTGAGGTCTATTGATAAAACGCCGAGGTGCTCAAGAGATTCCAAGAATGAGAGGCAGTAATTTTTCCTTCTTCCACAGAGTCGCGAGACACGATATAAAGGGCCTTCCCAATTGGGCCCAGTTTTCCATATTAGATTTTCCTTGCGGGCATGACTTCTAGAATAGGTGTGGGGCTTGCTCTTGGTTTGACTTTTTGGTCGTAGTACCTTCTTAGTCTTCCTTTGGTAGTCTTACCACGTACGTTTTAGGACTGATCACGCTTTTCATCCCAGGAGGTCAGGGTTTAGAAGCTGAGGAGCCTGCTTCGTTATGTTCACGCTTGCGGTCGATCCTTAGGGACTTTAATCCAATCTCGACAGGGGCCACTACCTCGGTGCCAAAAGCTAAAGCGAATGGGGTTTCCTGAGTTGCAGACTTGCGCGTAGTTTTGTATGCCCATAACACCTCGGGGAGGTATTCTACCCATTTGCCTTTAAGATCTTCTAATTTGGTCTTCAATCTTTTACATTTTTAAAGTTACGATGGTGACTTACCTTGCCGATGGGTGCGGATAAAATTTGAGGGCCAGTAGTAAGTTCTTGATCCCGAGCTCGGCACAAAATCCACTAAACTTAAGAGTTATTAGATTACTTTCCATTATCGACATGCAGACTCTTGGGATACCAAACGCAAATTATGGGCATGAAAGCGAAGTTGCGTATCTTACGTTACGTGATAGTAGCCAAAGGTTAAACTGGCCATTTGGTGAAATAATCCACTACTCTGATGATAAATTTGCCTTTGGCCGTTCAATGACGAGTCCCCCAATATGTCCAACCCCCACTGCTGAAAAGGTCAAGGGCTTGTGACTGACGTCAATGGCTCGGACGGGAGGTGAGAGATTTTGGCGTGCACTTAATAAATTTTGCATTTCATTACTAGTTAGTCGCGTCTACAGGCATTGTGGAGCGATGGTATCCACTGTCTTAGGCACTCTGCCCGATGCCAGAGCTCCGTCATGATTCGCATACCCCTTCATGTACTTCCCTCAATACGTAGTCGGCGTCTTTCCCTGCGATGCACTTGAGGATGGGTGTGAAAAAACCTCGCTTGTAAAGGCTTCCCCGATGAATAGTAAACCTGGCCGACCTCGTCCTAAGCTTAGAAGCCTATTTCGGGTCTTTGGGTAGCAGTCCTTCTAATAAATAGTCCCAAATGGCGTCCATCCAGCCTGGCTCGGACATGACGGGGGAGACTTCCTCATCATAGAGATCTATAGAGGGCTCTAGTTTTCCGACAAGCGTTAGTCTGGCGAATCTTCTTGGGAGGTCGTTGCGATTTGCTAAGGCATACGTTGGAATTCTATTTTGCTCTAGGTATCTACTCGGCTTCGAACCTTGAACTTCCTTAAGTAATTCCCGTACCTTTTTGAGGTATAGGATCATTTTTTCACCTTTGGACTCGTAGGTGTCTTCTATTTGCTTTACTACCAACTGGGAATCGCTGCGCACCTCAAGCTGGTCAACTTCCATTGAATGGGCGAGGTTAAGTCCAGCAATGATGGCCTCATACTCGACCTCATTGTTGGAGGCTTGGAACCCAAATCTGAGTGCATACTCGATATCCTATTCCTTAGGGAGGTCGGGAATCAGCCGGCCACCGCTCCTTGAGCATTTGTGGCCCAGGTCTGAGACTGACTTCCAAATGGGGGAGGTCGAGCGTTGCTCATGTATCTCAGTAGCTCTGTCGAGGTGAACTCCATGATGAAATGCTAAGATACGCCTTTATTGCAGTTTTGTTTTATATCGATGTCGAACTCGCTCAGCTCTAAGGCCCACTTCATCAATCTTCAGGGAGTCTGCGGTTTGTGTAGCACTTGCTTCGTGGGTATTACCGTTTGGACTTGATATAGGCTTGAAAGTGGGGCGGGCTTCGGGCTCAGGACATATGCGGGATTAGTTTCTCCATCCTTGGATACCTCTCCTCTGCTCCTCTCAGATCTCTGTTGCAATAATAGACTAGATGTTGTACTCGGTCTTTGTCTCTGATAAGGACGGCGCTGATCAAGAAATCTGAAACTATCAGGTACAAAGTAAGGAGTTCCCCTTCAAAGGGGCTTACGGAGATAGGGGAAGAGCTGGTAGTTTTAGTGTTGAAGCGCTTGCTTGTGATATCTCATTGAAAGCTTTCTTTAGAACTTAGACGAACAAAAAATCGTTTTTTCTGGAGTATATCACCCGAAAAAATGGGTTTTTCAACTGTGACAGGAAGAAAAACAAAGGAATCGATCGAGGAGGAAAAATTAGGTAAAAATCGCCGATTTTTCGTAGAAAATAGGAAAAGCGGAAATTTTCACCAAAAAATGGAAAAATCGATTTTCCACCAAAATCGCGATATAAGACACGCCTGCGCACTATCTTTGGAATTTCTTAAAAAATATCGATAAAATATCGGTAAATATCAGTAAATATCGGTAAAATATCGGTAAAATATTGGTAAATATCGGTAAATATCGGTAATGACTATTTTGACTCCAAAAAATTCTATAAATACCCATAAAATCATACAATCTCTTTACAAACTCATCCATACACATCAAGCTCCATTTAACTCTCAAATTATTTTTTCTTTGTGATTTATCTCAATATTTTGAATCTTATTATGAATAGTATATCTTACGTGAGATGGGATCCCTTCATCAAATAATGTAATGGAGCCACATCGATCTTCATTTTGGTTTTAAATTACTATTGTAATGTAATTTCTTGATAAATTATAATTAATATTGTTTTCAATAAGTGTATATTTTCTTATTTATGTCTTTTTTATAGTTCAACAAAGTATTTACATGAATTTCAAAGTATTTTTATTAATTTTCGCTTTACCGATATTTTTGTCAAAATATCCACCGATATTTACCGATATTTCCGATATATCCATAAAATCCAAATACCCGATATATAAGTAATTCACGATATTTTGTTCCTTACTGGAAGAAGAGTGAAACCATTTATCGTTGGCCTTGGACACAAAATCGACAACGACTATTCTTCGATTAGGCGTTGGACTTTCTTTTATGTTTGGCGGTGCGTGGCATCTTCAGACCTGGCTTTTATCTTGTCTAGATTTGCCTCAATTCTCGGTTGTTGAATATAAAGCAAGAATTTTTAATTTGAGACTCAGCGCATTTAGCTAGGTTCAACTTCATGTTGTACTCTCGGGATCACGGAATGCCTTGGTTCAAATAGGCTATGTGGAGCTCGGCCATTGATTGATTTCATAACATGTCATCTATATACACCTCATGGATACTTTATTTGTACGGAACATCCTATTCACCAACCTCTAGTAGGTAGGTCCTGCGTTTTTTAGCCCAAAGGGCATTACTCAATAGCAATAGGTCCCTTGCCCCGTGACGAATAAGGTCTTTTCTTGGTCGTCGGGATCCATGCTAATCTAGTTGTAGCCGGAGAAAGCATCCATGAAACTAAGGGGCCAGTTGTGGCATCTACTATGAGGTCGATCCGTGGCAGAGGGAAACTATCTTTTGGGCATGCTCGGTTGACGTCAGTGAAGTCAATCGCGAGTCGCCATTGCCTTTAAACTTTTTTCACGAGTCTGACGTTGGCCCGACCAGTGAGGAGTGCTCGCCTCTCACAGTCGCCTGCTGGAGGAGCTTGCCGACCTCCTCATTGATCGCTTTTTGTCTTTCTGGAGCCAAACTCCTTCTTTTTTTCTTAACTGGTTTGAAGGATGGACTGACGTTTAGTCTATGAGTGATTATTGCGGGATCAATCCCTCCCATATCCTCACAACTGCAGAAGACATCGGTCATTTTCGAAGTGGGTAGGAAGCCTACGAGGTCTTCATGAAGCAGGCCGTGTAGCGAGGTGTTCAGGGTTATCGTCCAATTGTACAGGTTCCAGCTCTTCCGAAGGCTCAAGTCGGGTATTTACCTCGTCGCGCATGTCAAGCTCGTCCAAGTATATGTTGTCGACCGCTTTTTGCTTTATGGATGCCGAGTATCATTCCCTGGCCACGCGCTGGTTTCCTCGAACCATTCCTACTCCACTTGTGGTAAGAAACTTGATCATCATGTGGTAAGCAGAGGGGATGGCCTTTATGGCTTTGAGAGAGGGTCTGCCCAATAACATGTTATAGCGGATGGGCCTTCTACTATGAGAAACTTCCTCCGTTGTTGCTATAGCAGGGAGATTCTCAGTGAGCACTAGTGTATTGACCCCAAAGGTAGCACTCTCTCAGAGTCCCTCACGGTGGGTCTTGACTAGTTCCGAGTTTCTCCCTTCCGATGCCCATCTGTTAAAAGCCCGGCGCGAAGATGATGTCAATTTGAACTCCAGTAATAAACCGAGGACCCGGTGGATTGTTTTGTTAGCCACAACTGCCCTTATTACCAAAGGGTCGTCATGGGGGTGTTGGCATCCCTCCAGGTCTGAGTCAGAGAATGTTATGGCTGTGTCGAGTCGAGGCAGTTTGGACACCGCTTGTACTTCCATTACCTCTCCTGACCTGATGCTATGCAAGTGAGCCTTCTGCTTGTTTAGTTCCCCACCTCCTGCCAGATCCTCCCGAGATCACGTGGATTTCCCACAGGCTGTTAGTCTTTGAGTTGTCGTGCGAGGGTGGTGGTGGGACTCACGACCTTCGGAGAATGAGCGCGGAGATACCCTCGTAGATCAAATATTTTTATTTATTCTGAGTTGTATGCAATCATCAGATTCGGTGCCGTGGTCCCTATGGAACTCACAATACCTGGTATTGTCTCTTTTGGTGGGGTCGACCTCATGCAGGACCCAGTATCACAAAGGCTGTTCATGTTACACCTGTGCGAGACGCAACGTCACTGCGGTTTGTCGGGAGGGTGAATCGCGAGTGAATACGTTGTCGTAGCTTGGGATGAGGTGGTCCCATGCGGTCTCTGATGCTCTCATGTCTCTTCAGGGACCATTCTCTGTCTTTCTTTGGGGATCTCTCCAGGTTTCTTTGTCTCTTAGGGCTTCGTCCCTGTTGTCTGTCAGCCCTGCTTTTCTCTTTGTGGGTCGAAGAGCTTTCTTTCTTGGATATGAGGGCTTCTTCGTCGTTTATATACTTTTCCGCTTTAGTGAGAACCTCAGCCATGTTTGCCTGTGGATTCTTGGAGATGGAAAACATCAAATCTTTTGACTTCACTCCTAACCCAGCGATGAATGTGGTGATAGCGAACTTCTCGTCCGGTATGTCTACCTTCAAAGACTCGGCATTGAACCTCTGAACATAAGACATCAGGCTTTCTTACGGGCTGCACACATAGTCAATGGGGCGATGCTTCGACTCTGTATGTTCTGGCTCAATGGGAGTGGGAGACGAACGATGGAAACTCTGCAGATGAGAGGCGATGATGGTGGGAGCCTATTAAACCAATAGCATTGGGCCTTTAGCGTGACCATGAAGGCTCTGCGCACCCGTCACGAGTCTGATACCCATGTAGCTCCGACCCAGTTCTTATAGGTGTTAAGATGATTGTGGGATCCTTGCTATCGGCAGCTTCTATTTCTTGACATTACGAACTTTCTTTGGAAGGGGAAGTGGAGCACCTCGGTCGTGAACGGTGACTCAGTTTGTTGCACCAGGGTGTCCATAGAATCCAGCGCTCGGCCTTTTACGACTTCCTTCACGTGGCTAAGCTCCTATTGGATACCCTTGAACCTTTGTTCCCATGATTGCTCCCCTATTCTTTGCTGAGAAGGGGTCGGCTCATCGTTTCCGAGGTCCCCCCCGAGTATTGCTTCATTGCGCTCCTTTCTGAGGGCTAGGTGGGGTCCATGCCCCCTGGCTCGGCTGGATTCTGCTTTTGCTTCTCGGGGAGGGCCGAGGTGTGGCTGCTCTTCCTGAGGGGTGGTGTGCCCATGGCCTTCTACGGGCTTGTCGCTTCGCGGGCGTTGCGTACACTGGTGAGTTGCTCTAATTCCTCTATCAAGCATTGGTTGGTGAGACGGAGTGCCTCCACCTCGTCCGTGTTGGCCTGTACTGTTTCTAATGCGCCTCCGGGAGGTCGGCTATCCACCCCGCAGGCTAGTCACACGTGCAGAGATTGGCATGGCTCTGCTTGTATTCGGCGTTGATACCATCGATTCTTAAGAGATCGGCTAGTTGTAAAGGAGCTGTCTCGTTCGCGAGGCCGAGCGCCAATGATGATGCCTTTTTCAATCGGAACTGGGTTGGAGCGTGTTGATAGCGCTAGGCCGGAACTGGAACTGTCGGTGGGCCGGTCCATTGGCTCGGGACGTTGGACGACTCTGCAAAAACAAGAAAGAAAGAGGATCGCGGGGCTCGCTGTTCTTGGCTCAGTGCCTCGTCGATTCCTCCTGGAAAAAGATCATTTGCCCAGAGGCGAATGTTTTTGCGTACCTTTCACCGATGGGGTGGCCTGGTATTTATAGCATATGTTTTTCCCAATTGGATTGTAGTAAGGATTCTCTTTCATTGGATGGGGGATTTTTTGCCCTTATCGATATCAGATTAATAAGGGATAATTATGGAGCAGTTATTGAGAATTATCCTAATTCCCTCATTGTGAGATTTGCTTTGATTTACAGGATAAGCAATTATTGGGAATTATCCTACTTCCCTTAATGATGAGATTTGGTTTGATTTACAGGATATGGGCTTTTCAGGCTGTCCGTGCTACTAGCCCTTGGGGCGAAACAAGGCTGAGCTCGTTTTGGGTGGTGCGGGGCGGGTGTTTCAATGAGCTTACCTTTTTCTTTGGCTTGGTGAGTGGGCCTGCGCGCCTATTTTTTAGACCCTATCAGGCTATATTAACTTTTTTATTTATGAATCAAGTTCCATAATATATTGAAGACCATGATTTGATTTGTTATACCCGATGCAAGTGAATATACATTTTATTTGATATTTCACTTTGTACTTGAAATGCTTGAAGTTTATGATAAAATAACGAAAAATAAACCATCGTACCAAGACGATACTAACCACTCACCATAATAAGACGACGACGACGAAAACATGAAAAGCAAATTTAAAACTCATATACCTATGGAAAATCACTTTATTAAAAAAAAAATTATTGAAATATGTAAAATTGTGATTTCAGATCAAGAATGACCACGAAATTACCCCTCTTGATATGCTTAAATAAAATAGGCTATAAAAAAAAAATGATGAGAGAAATTGAGAAGCCGCTAGGGTTTTAAAAATTTTAAATAAATTTAAACTTAATAAATCAATTTTATATATTTATTTAAAAACATTTTATTTATTTATTTATCTATATTGTATAAAAAAAACTAAAAAAATTTAAAATATATAAAATTTTAAAGAATTTTGATTATATTTAATTTTTTTTTATATTTCCCCCACATGAAGCCAAACATAAAATTAATTTCCTTAATATTTTTTTCCATTTTCTAATACTTTCTGGTTTCCAAAGTAAGCGCCATTTTTGCTGAGTCGGTTTTGTTGGATGAGATATTCATTTGCATTGTGTGAACGGTGATTCGTCTCGTAAAGAATGGCAGCTTTAAAAGAAAACGTGGGCTTAAATAATTCGATAGAGATGGAGAAATAATTATAATTAATAATAATAAATGAAAGTCAAAAGGGAAGTTTTAAAGTCGAGATCGACGGAGGGGAGTGAGCAACAAATCCTTATCCTTTTGACCAACAAATCTGTCAACCATGATTATATTCATATTAATTTCAAAAAATTTACATATATTTTGCAATTTAACAAAGTATCATGGTACAAGGTGATTTGCAATTTAACATAGTATCATAGTTTGATCTAACGGGAGATCATAGGTACGGGATTCTTCACATGCAGGTATGTGATTATACCAAAAAAAAAAAATATAAAACATAATATTTATATTAAATTCAAATCCTATAAACAAAAATTTTAGAAGAAAAGATAGCATCCATCTGTTACACTGCATCACCTCCCATCATCTATTCTTCTACGCCATTAATTGAATTTGATTCTAGAACATGTCCCCATGCTCTTCAAGCTCTACGTCATAAAAGGAAACTACAAGATAACATTTAGAAAAACAATCATAGAGTTTATGATGTTGGAATTTTTTTTTTTTTTTTTATTATTATTTTTGAACTGAAATACTTAAATACTTAAATTTCCTTCAATACAAACCCGAGATGCACAAAAAAAAAAAAAGGAAAAAACGCTTATAACGAGAACAAACGAGCCTAATTTTGAAATACAGATGAGCTCCAAAACCACAAAAAAGGATGGGTTTTGCTCAAACAACATTCTCTACATGTATCCAACCTCAATGAGCTTGAAAACCAAGAATAAACGCAAACGAAGAAAAAAAAAGCAGAAATGGTTACAGTTGATGCATGAAGCCCATCCTTTCAATCCTGCCACTGGTGTTCTCCAAGCTGCCCTCCGGGTGCGTGACGGTCCGAGAATGAGGGATCAATGAGCTCTTCCCTTTCTCCCAAGATTCGGTCCAAACCGAAATGTGGAGTACTCCCAAAAGGAAGAAAAATGGGATATGCCAATCTCTCCCCCTCACACATCTCTTTATACGGGTATTTTAATTGTCCTATCGATGATAATAATGCTTGGTAGGATGCTTAGATTGATGAAGGAAATTAATTGTATATTATGAACCGTACTAATTTTCTTTGCCCTTTCGGTAATAAAATTAGTGCATCTTGGTTGTAATATTTAATTGGACTTGTCCTTATCGCCGTGGAATTTTTTTTTTTAATTCAAGCTATTGCTAAATTAGAAATTATGGAAACCTTGTGCATGATATTGTAACAACATGCATATTGTTGAATTACTGCTATTTTTTCCAGCTGGCAATCCTGGCAATTCTGCGCAGTTATGCGCCATCAAACCTCTTCTTGGAAATAATTTTGAAGAATGGTTTGAGTGCTACGCGTATATGACTCTGCAAAATCTGGACTTGGCTTTGAGGTTGATAAGACCAGAAATAAACCCACTAATAAAGAGCTCTACAGATGAAAGATCATTTTATGAAGATGGGAGCACTCCAGCAGGGGAGAAATTTGTTGCGGTGATGAGATACTATGGATAAATCTATCAAAGAATGCGTGCCAAAGACGGAAAGGGCCAAAGACTTCTTAGAATATGTGAAGGCCAATTATACCAAGGTTGATAAGGCAAAAATGGCAACTCATTTAAAGCTTCTTACAACTACAATATATGATGGAGTCGATTAGGTTAAGAGGATCATATCATAAGCTAAGGCACTACTTCATGAGCAAATGAGATGATGGGGTGAGTGAAAATTTCTGAAATGGTTGATACTTGAGTCTCTTCTGTTTCCTTTGATGCGATGGGATTAGGCATACAATGCCTTGAAGGAAGAATGGACTACGGAAGAGTTGATGTCTATTGTAGTGCAACATGAAGTCTCAGCGAAGAAAAATGGGACTCACTCCCTTGCTCTTATGGCCAGTCCAAATCGGTAATGTGAAAGAAAAAACCTCTACAAGAATTTTAGAGGCTTTAAGCGAGTTCAAGAGAAGAATTCAAATCAAGGAACATAATGCACATGCCTTCTTCTAATCTGCAAGAGTGAGAAATTCAAAGGGAAGTGCAACTTTTGCCATAAGATTGGCCTGAACAATTGATTGCTTCAAATTTAAAAATTGGCTAGAAGAAAGGTGAAATTGTTGTTATGATTAAGTTGAATGCAAACATGATTGAGACAAATATTGTTGATGTTCATGTCAATTCTTGGTGGTTAGATACTGGAGCTACTATTCATGTCACTTTTACTTTGCTTCCGTCACCCATATACACACATTCTTCATGCTTTGTGGCTTCCTTACATTTGTCATCTGCGAGGTAGTGACATGATAGTAGAAACTCCGTCTAACCGACATGAACATCAGCTGTAACTGTCTCAATCATGTTGCATTCAGCTGTCTTAACAATGAGCTCACCTTTCTTTTCTAACCAATTTGCAAATTTGAAGCAATCAACTAGCTGTTTGATCTTATGGCAAAAGTTGCTTCATGCTGCGGAGTATTAGAAGAGCATGTGCGATCAGGTTGCCATTTAATTACCTACTCTTGAGGCCTTAAAAGCTATCAAATAACATTGTGAGATTTTCTTCGTACGACGATCGGCCACAAGCAGATGAGTCTCATTTTCGTGGCTTTCATGTTGCCGTGGGCATCATGCTACGGTCCATTCTTCCTTCAGGCATTGTATGTCAGCTTCAACATCAAGAAGCAGAGGAAGAAGACTCGAAGTATCAACATTCGAGATTTCAACTCTTAGCGATGATATGATCTGCAGCTCCGACTCCCATCATATCTTTATATTGTGGAAAGCTTTGAAATATTTGCCGACTACTATATCGATATCTTGGCTGTAATTAGCTAAATACAGAGTCTTTGACGCACAAAGTGGCGGCACGCGTTCTTGATGAACATCCATGGTATCTGCATCACCGTCAGGCAACCGTCTTTCATAAAAATGATTGTGAAACTCTCGTGTGAACGCTGGTTTCATCGACCTCAGCAAGTCGAACCTGGGAGTCAGGAACCAAGCCATTCTTCAAGTATTTCGATAAGTGGCGATTTTAATTGCGGTGCTTTAACAGCGGAAAATAGCAAGGTCGGCAATATGCATGTTTATCGCGGCCCTGTTTCGTAATTTCTTAATTGCTGTAATAACTATGAATTAAAAAAGAACGAAATGATTACTGGATTGATGCCATGAGAAGCCATCAGCACCAATCTTGCCCCTTTGATGTTCTCGGCTTGCCCTCACGGGTGCGTGGCGGTCCGAGAATGAGGTCAGTAGGCCTCTTCCCTTTCTACGAGGTCGGTCCAAGCCGAAATGTGGAGTACTCCCGAAAAGAAGCAGAAATGGGATATCAATCTCTCTCCCCTCACACATCTCTTTATATATATATATATATATATATATATATATATATATATATATCACACTTTAGTTGGACCACTTGACTTAATGGGCCAGTAAAGTAAATTAGGGTGAGCCCATAAAAATCAAACAATAATATGTTTCCAACCCCATTATGGTTCACAATGCAAAATGAATTAACACTGATTTATAATATTATCACGTTGATTATGTAAAATCACATAAAAATTCAACAATTCTCCCACTTGGACTACATAATCAAACATCACAACATACATATAATCATAAATCAATGTCTCATAGAATCTAATCAAAACAAATAATCAAAAACAATCATATATGCTTCATTGCTTGATTTATAGAAAGTCTGATAATGTAATCCTTCCAACAATAGCATAGTATTACGATGCCAAAAATGGCTCCCACTAACTTAATACAACCCTAGGCTTCCAACAGCCCCATTTTGAGATACATGTTCTAGAGCGCGGCATGAGTGACCTTTTGTTAAATGGATCCATGACATACCTTTTGTGGACATGTATTCAATATCAATAAGAGACTACGCCACTTTCTCCTTAACAAAATAGAACTTTACACATCAATATGTTTGGAGCGAAATACTCCTAGTGTTGGAAAGCAATAGTGCTTGGAATTATCACAAAATAATTTCAGCGGTCTGAGGCGATCTAATAACTCACTAAGCGAAATAAAATTCCGCATCCACATAGCATGACAACAAGCCTCATAACATGCCACATACTACGCCTCCATAGTTGAGGATCTTTGCTAAGTGTTTGTGACCTCTTCGAGAATACGGCTCCTCCTGCCATCATAAAATATCTTTGTAGTGGATTTCTTATCATCTATACGTAGTGAAATCGGCATCACAAAACCCAGCTACGTAAGTAATTTGGTGCGCTGATATGTCAACATTAAGTCCTTAGTTCCTTGCAAATGCCTGGACATGCCAATTCTTTCAATCTTGACTCCAGTTGCTCAAGTACCTTCCCAACGGGCCCACTACAAGCAATATCAGGGCGTGTACATGCTTGAGCATACATAAGAGAATTTGCCCACCACGGATGAATAGGAATGGTCCTCGTTTCCTCTCTCTCATCATCATTTTGGGGACCATTGGGCCTTTGAAAACTTATCACCCTTCTGGTGTAGGCGCTCTAGTAGATTTACAGTTCTGCATATTGAACCTCTTCAATATCCTTTCAATATAGGCTCTTTGAGATAATTTAAGCACTCCATTAGCCCTATCACAAAGAATCTTTATTCCCAAAACATAAGAAGTCTCACCAAGATCCTTCATGTCAAAATGGGTTGACAACATGTGCTTTGTCTCAATGTCGACAAAGTCAGGGATCATTTGATGCGAGTATATCATCAACATATAAAACAAGAAATATGTAACTTCTCACTTGACCCTCATATATATGCATCTATCATTGTATTCTCTTCAGCCATTTTGGGTGATAATGTTATCAAACTTTAGATCTGCTTGCCTCGAAACTGTTTAAGACCGTAAATGGACTTATTGAGCTTGCAAACTAAATCTTCCTTTCAACTTCACAAAACAGTAAGTTTGCTCCATATACACCTCCTCATCCAAATCACCATTCAATAACGTCTTGACATCCATCTGATGTAGCTCCAAATCAAAATGAGCTACTATGGCCATAATCACTCTAAAAGAGTCTTTGGTCGACACAGGTGAGAAGGTTTCTTTGAAATCAATTCCTTCTCTTTGACTATAACCTTTAACCACAAGTCTAGCTTTATATCTTCTACTTTCCCGTTAGAATCACGTTTGGTCTTAAGACCCACTTACACCATGGTTTACAACCATGTGGCGATTAACCAAGTCTAAACACCATTCACTTATGCATAAATTTATTTCATCATCCATGGCTTCTTTCAAGAAGTGAATTGAGGACAATGAATTGCTTCTCGATAAGTGACTGGATCAAAAGCATCATAACCATCATACTCATGCTCTGCAAATAAACCATATAATCATAAAATAGCTGCCCTCGAACTCTACGTGATCTTCTCAAAGGAGTCTACTACTTGGCTGGTGTCATCTGCGGGAAGGCGATTCCATTTGATCCACCATGTTCTCCTTGATTAGTGGCTTCTTGTTGGACCAACGAACATCCACATATGGAACATGAGATGTAGGAAAGAATCCTGACATGCTTTCTTTCTCTAAGAGGTATCTCACGAGCACAAAATTTGGATGAGCATCAATTTCATCCTCCAAAATATATCTGTACATCGACTCAATGATCCACAGTGGTATCGTGGACAATAAAATCTAGAGCCCCTTGATCCAGTCTGATAGCCAACAAAACCCTTTAATGGATTCTGGATAGTTCTTTGGCCCGTGGGTTATAGGGCCTAACCTCGACCTTACATCCCCAAACATGGAAATGGTGAAGGCGGGTTTCTTTCGACCATAGCTCATAAGGTGTCTTGGGGCACGGACTTCTTGGGCCACTTGATTTAAAATATATGCACTGGTCTTAAGCTTCACCATAAGAAAATCTGAGTAAGAGGAATTGCTCGACATGCACCTCGCCATATCTAACAATGTCACGATTCCTCCTTTTCACCCAACCCCGATACATTGAGGAGTGCACGGCATTGTATATCTCGCATTAATGCCACATTCCATGAAACTTAACCGAAGCCTGGTCGAGTTTCGTCGATCTCATCATATCTTCCATAATACTACGCCGCTCTATCGGACTTCCACGGCTTTAATGGGCTTTCGCGCAGCTCCACCTTAGCCTTAAAGGCTCTAAACACATTTAAGGAATCAGTTCTCATGGATTAGTTCAACATAACCAAATCTAGAGGAAATCATCAGTGAAGGAGTGATGAAATGTTTATAACCTAAATGGAGTTGGTGTCAAAAGGGCCAGCATATATACGTGTGGATCAAGTCTAAAGTACTTTCACACCTGTCAATCTTCTCCTTTGGTCTTCTTTGTCATCTTCCCCTTTAAGCAAACCACCTGAGTTTCAAAATCTGAGAAATCAAAGATTAGAAAGCACACCATCTTTTACCAATCTCTCTAATCTTTGCCTAGAAATATGGCCTAAGCATTGCCCACAACATGGAAGAACTCAAAATTCATTCTAACATAGCTTGCAATAACAACGAGAATTAAGCGAAGATGAATCACATAACAAACCATGATCTGTTGAGACAATAAGATTTCAAACGAAACACCATTACCTGTGAACCCTTTGTTCAATTAGGGTTGCAAAATATCGACTTTTCCCATCTCCAAAGTGAAAAGAATAACCAGTCTATCCAAAGAAATTGCGAAATCAGATTCCTCAGTGAAGGGTATAAAAGCCACATTGTGTAACAACGAACTTTACATGATCAATTTACGACTATCATGCCAAAATTCCACTTTTACTTTAAGCTGAGTCACCCATATACACATTCTTCATGCTTTATTGGCTTCCTTTGTTTGTCATCTGCTTTGCAAGGAATTAGTGACATGAATAGTAAGCTCCAGGTATCTAACCACCAAATTGACATGAACATCAACAATATTTGTCTCAATCATGTTTGCATTCTCAACTTAATCGCCAACAACAATTTCACCTTTCTTTTTCTTTTCTAGCCAATTTTTAAATTTGACGATGGCTTGCTTGTAGCGATCTTATAGCAAAAAAGTTGCACTTCCTTTGAATTTCTCACTGCTGCGATGTGGAAGCGTGTGCATTAAGGAGTTGTGGTTTGAATTCCCCTTTCTCTTGAACTGCTTAAAGCCTCCAAAATTCTTGTGTAGAGGTTTTTTCTTCACATTACTGACTTGATCAGTTACAAGAGCAAGGGAGTGAGTCTCATTTTCTTCAGTGAGACTTCATGTTGCCTTGCAATGGAGCATCAACTCTTCCCGAGTCCATTCTTCCTTCAAGGCATTGTATGTCAACTTCACTGCATCAAAGGAAACAGGAAGAGACTCAAGTATCAACCATTTCAGAAATTTTTCACTCAACTCCACTTTCATCTCATTATACTTTTCTCTATAAATCAAGCAATGAAGCATATATGATTGTTTTTGATTATTTGTTTTGATGAGATTCTATGAGACATTGATTTATGATTATATGTATGTTATGATGTTTGATTATGAAGTCAAATTAGGAGAATTATTTGGAATTTTTATGTGTGTGGACTTACATAATCAAACGATAATATTATAAATCGGTGTTAATTCGTTTGCGTTGTAGTATTAATAGAAATTTGAAAGCATGTGTGTTTGATTTTATAGAGAAATTCAGCGCAATTTACTTATTTAGCCATTCGGTCAGTAGTCCCAGCTAAAGTGTGATATATATATATATATATATATATATATATATATATATATATATATATATATATATAAGAGATGTGTGAGGGGAGAGATTGACATATCGTTTTCTTCCTTTTGGGGAGTACTCACACATTTCGGTTTAGACCGAATCTTGGGAGAAAGGGAAGAGCTCATTGATCCCTCGTTCTCGGACCGTCCGCGCACCGGCGACTTAGAGAACATCGTGCTTAAGATTGAAGGATGGCTTCTCATGGCATCAATCAGAATGCTTAATTTCGTTTTTTTGTGTCGTCTTGAAATGTTGACATGTGATCCTATCTTGTTTAAATGTTCCATTATATGAATGCATGCAGAATATATATTAATCAATGAGGCTATTGGATTGATTAATCCAAAGTATACAGAAGATTAATAATTAATTAATTTACACTGGCTAATTAATTATACATAACTAACAATGGAAGTTGCAGCGTAACAAATCGAACCATCCATCTCCTTTTTTTTCTTTCTTTTTTTATTTTTCTTTCTTCCATATTCTCGCTGCAAAAATAACCAATATCATCCGTATTTAATCCAGCGACAGTCAACAGTACTAAGCTCTTCTAAAGAAATGTTCTCCATGGTGAAGCCACCTTGAGAATTCCGGCCGTCACTGACGGCGGACAGCAAGACATTGCTTGTGATTATACTTGTGTCATCCGCCGGGAAGAATTCTTGCTGGTGGTGGTGATGATGATAATCGGAGCCGAAAGGATGAATATTATACTGCTGGGTTCCGAGTTCGAAGTTTAAGGTGAGAGGTCCCCGGTGGGAGGTGGACGAAAATGGCGTGGTGGGACGGCCGGTGAACTTCTGGACCAGGGATCGGAAGTTGGTGGCGTTGGCCATGAGGTGGGTGGCCGGAGTCCTCCTTGGAGCCCTAGACCGCCGCCGGACTGGCTTGGATATGCAGCCCTTAGGGCTGATCAGCCGCTGATGATGATCAGTTGAAGCGGCTGGGCTCGGCTTACCACCACCGCCGCCAGAACTGGCGGCCGGAGAAGAGAGCTGCACTTCTTCAACGAATTGCAGCCATTCTTGATCAGTATTCTCTGTGCTGCTCATGGCCGGAGATGATGACTGACGGACTAACTTTTTGCTTGTTCTTCAGCAAGTAACCTTAACCCCATTATGAAGGAATATATAGTCAATGAACATTATGGTAGTCAAAAGAGAGATGGATATGTGGACTCTTGACTATTCTTTAGAGAGAGAGAGAGAGAGAGAGGTTGTGTGCTTCCTGGAAGCAGCAGAATCTGCTTATCAAAATAATGTCATAATCATATTATGCGAGTAAGATTCCCTAAAGCTAGGGGACCATCTAATCTTCTAATGGTTAGGTGATGTCTGTTACTCCGGTGTCCCACGCAGCCTAAATAGAGAAAGGCTAAATACATATATATATTTTTAAAAGACTTTAACTTAATATTATTAAGGTCTTTTCTTAAGGATATATAACCAACGAAGAAGCAAAATCAAGACGCGTTAGTGGCAATACTTTTATGCTCCATTGCAATCCTAAACTTGACAATAACGAGTGAAAAATTGAATCATTATAATTACTATGTAAAAAACATTTGAGAAACAAAATCGGGTTGGTTAATAAGAAACCGTGTATATTTGGTGGGAAATCATGAAAAACTATGTATAATTATATAGGCATTTACTTAAGGATATAGGCTCAACAGGAAAATAAAATTGAGACGGGTCAATAGAAAACCATATGTGTGTCATTAGAGCCCTAAACCCAAAAATATCACGTCAAAGTGTTGGGTCGTTACAATTACTGTGTAGAAAGCATTTGTGAGATTGGCCTTCTTTTATTTGGTCAAAGAAATGAAAAATCACATAGCTTTTTCACACCTGCATCTTACACCTTCCCCAATAAAACATATAGCACACCCATTGAACAATTTTTGGCTGACTATTTGGAACACATACGTGGATTTAGGGTTTTGGAATTTTATTAACCAAGGACTAGTATTGGTATACGTACCATCATTAATGTCTTTGTCTCCAAGAATTTGTCCCGGAAAGTGCACTAAGAAAAAAGAAGCATTTTAATTCAAATACAATTTCTAAATATATACTTGAGTAGAATTTTCAATATGAATCGAACCCATCAAGATTTTTTTTTTTTTTTTACTTCTATTCACTTTTAGATCTCAATTTTTACAAAAATTTAACCACAATTTTTCCGAAAGCTCATCTCATCCATTTACCACTTAGCTCAAACCTTAAAGGATTTACTTTAAAATATATATATAGTAATTTGTCTTATTTTCAAACTTTTATTTTATTTTTTTAAAAAGTCTGTTTTCAAACAATTGGCAATTTTACTTTTTTTGGCAAAGATAAAGTCATATATCCTAAAATGACCCAATACATGTAACTCTTTCTCTCGATATTAATTTGTCAAATGAGGTTTGAATTTTGTAAAGAATCGAACTGGGATTTGCATTTTGCTAAAATTTTGACAAAATTTTACATATTTTGGACTCAAGCTTTAAGCATATCTCCAATTTTTGGTGAGAAGTCAAGGCATAATCTATAATAGTGATAAATCATGACACACTCAAATATATATAAATATATATATAGAAAATTAATGTTTTATATATTAAGGTTCTTACATCTCTATCAATATGGGTTGGCTTGCAAAGCAAGTCTACAGGATTCACCTTTGACTAAGTATTTGTCACCTTTTCTGCTTTGAATTTTGAAGTTCGAAACATCATGGTTGTTTCCACACATGAGAAGATAAGAAGACCCCAAAGCCCTCCTTTGGCCAAACAAAAAAACATGGTAAGGTGAAAAGGATAAGTAAAAAAACTAAAAATTTAAAAACAAAAAAACTTTAAAAGAAAATGATGTTCTATTATAAAAATATAATACATATTCAAGTATCATAATTCATGGCTTGTTTGGTTTCTATTTTTTGAAACGGTTTTATATTATGATTATCAAAAATAAAAAAAAACATGAATAACATGTTTTATTCCTAATTTTTTACTATTCTAAAAAGCACATAAAACATAGAAAATATTAAATCAAAATAATAAAAACAATTTATTTTCCGAGAATACCAAAATTATATTATCTTTGTTTTCAAAAAAGCCCTTAGTTTCCTTTTTTTTTACATCATATATTCACTTTATATATTACATTATAATACTATGCTATCGATTCGATCTTAGTTCTCTTATGTGCCCATTCCACTTGAGTAAGCTTGAAAGGAAAATTAATTTCAATTTTTTCTTCTGAGTATTACTTCTTTATCAAACATTCTAATAATTATCAAACATTCTCCATTAGAAACCTTCAAATATATATATATATATAGAAAGAGAGAGAGAGAGATTTTCCACTTCACGTGAGAATTTGAAAGATTTTCCACTTCACGTGAGAATTTGAAAATTGATCTATCCTCTTTCACAGCTACCATGATCGAATGTGAATGAGTCTCACCAAAACTTGAAGGAATAATTAAAAAAAAAAACAATAATTTCATTCATCTAAAAAATTAAATTAATAATTATAATTTTATTACATTTCCACGTGGTTGAAAGTTAAGTGTAGGAAGTGTTAAGAAGTGGTCTATGGACCATGCCTAGGAAGAAGGTAACGACCCCCCCCAATTTACATCATATGTGACAAAGCAAACCCACAATTGTCGTCACATGTGACAAAGATAATTATGAAAACTTTTGTCAAAGAAAAATAAATATGATGATAATAATATTTCTAGACGAGTGAATGACAGAATGTGTCACCAACTTTTTAATCCCCCACCAACCCACTCCATTACCATTCAAGTTCTTTGACTGGTTCTAATTCATTAATCTACTATTGAAAGTGATTGATTTTGGATGTTTTCATTGTACCATAATTCAAGGGGGAGAGGGGAATTGGTTCAATGAAAAGGAATTTACTTTCTTGTTAAGAAAGATTAAAAATTTTAAAAACAAACATCTAGAATTTGGAGAGTTTAGTGACTGGTTTTGAAAGGAGTACACTCCTATCTCCACGTGTGAAATCTTACGTAACATATTAAATTACCGAGTCCAAGGATAATTAACTTCTTGTTATGTTATAAATCAAACATTGATGCAAGTGGTGAATGACAACATTCATATCATGAATCTCATTAATTACATTCACACCATGAATATATCTCCATGTATGATTTCCATAACTCACTATTAAGGTGAGTTAATGGATCATCTTTTGTAAGCCTATAAAAAGTCCCCTATACTACCCATCATGGCATCCCTCATTTCTATCTCTCTCATTTTATAGTTCTCATTTAATTGTTTATTTCATTTTCATCTATCTCTATTTCCCCTTTATAATTCTCTCTCATATTCATTCTCTCTTTTGATATTTAGAGCTTGTGTTTTATAACATATTTTACAACACGTTATCAACACGAGTTTACTCTGAAGGTAATTTCCTAACCTTAGCTTGAAGTTATTCGATATCTATAGTTATATTTGGTTTTGATTGAAAACCAAAATCTATACTTTTATTTGTCAAAACCGATTCTAATATATTATTATCAAAAGTTTGTCGATGATGTCAAATTTCACAAAACTTGAGTTTGTGGCACTTAACATTACTGGAAAGAATTATCTATCTTGAACTCTTAATGTTGAGGTACATCTTGATGCAATGGATCTTTGAGTTGTCATCAAAGAAGAAAAATCAAAGCATCATACGGGATCGGCATAAAGCGTTGATTTTCATGGCGCCGCTCATGGTTAAAAGTGAATACCTTACGTTTGAGAACGCCTCATCACTCTAGTTGAGTTGAAGGAGATATAAATACTAAGCAGTGATTCTCCCCGAGCGCTCGATAAAATTTGGATGCACCTAAAGGTTTAAAGTTTTAAGCAATCAATGAATACAACTCCGCATTATTTAAAATCAACTTCCAGTTGAAGTTGTGCGGAGAGAAAGTCATAGAAGAAGACATGCTAGAAAAAACGTTTACCACATTTCATGCCTCGAATGTGCTCCTACAGCAGTAGTATCAAGAACGTAGATTTAAGAAATATTCTGAATTGATATCATGTCTTCTTCTTGTTGAGCAAAATAATGAGGTTTTGATAAGAAATCACCAATCCCGACCAATTGGATCCGAACCATTCCCTTAAGTGAATGTGATATCATCCCAAACCAGTGGACGTGGATGAGGATGTGGTTGCAGTCGTGGTCATAGAAGGAATTTTCGATACCATGGAACTCATGGTAGTAATCATTCAAATTCCCAGAAAAGGAAAACCTCATGGAACCACCAAAAGTGGAATAATATCGAGGTGAAACAAGAAAATGAAAAGTATATACAAAATACACCTTCCAAGACCCATGAGAATAATTGTATTGTGGTTTGAAGAGCATTAGACACCAGCTACTGTCGTACACACAAGCATTTAGGCGCCTGCGGCGTCGATCAAAGAAAAGGAAAGAAATATAAATGAACTTTACTGATAGAAATGGACTAGACCTAACTTATTATGATACTGATTTCCTTGGAGGTCTTAGTGAAAAAATGAAATATTTGGTGAATAATGAAAATACTGCTACTGAATGATGCTTCTTATATCAAAATTAAATAAAATATCATTTTGTTATTACATCCATTACATTGTTATTTATATTATCTATAGTTTTTATTAATTGTATCTAAAATCCAAGTGTTATTTATCTCAAGATGAATGAGGGTGATGTATGTCTTGTTGACTGTGCAACCACTCACACAATTCTTCAAGATAAAATATACTTTCTAGATTTGACATTAATAAATGTCAATGTAAGTACCATATCTGGTACTGGAAACTTGATTGAAGGCTTCGAAAGAGCAAATATAATGCTACCAAATGGAACCATGTTCCATATCAATAATGCATTATATTCTAGCAAATCCATAAGGAATTTGCTCAGCTTTAAAAATATCCGTATAAATGGATATCATATTGAAACTATTAATAAAGGTAATATAGAATGTCTTTACATTACCTCTATTGTTTCTGGCAAGAAACTTATAACAGAAAAAGTCTCAGCATTCTCCTCTGGTTATATTATACAAATATAAAGTCTATCTAGTCATATGTTGTCATGAACCAGAAGTTCAACGACCCAAAGACTTTTGTTCTTTGGCCTGATAGGCTAGGTCACTTTGGGTCCTCAATAATGCGGAGAATCATAGAACACTCACTTGGGCATCCACTAAAGAACCAGAAGATTCTTTTGCCCAATGAATACCCATGTGTTGCTTGCTCACAAGGTAAATTGATAGTTAGGCAATCAATTAGCAAAGTCACATTTGAGTCACCAATCTTCTTAGAAAGAATACATGGGGACATATCTGGACATTTCTGTTACTTTATGGTCTTAATAGATGCCTCTACGAGGTGGTCACATGTTTGTCTTCTTTCGACAAGAAACGTTGCCTTTGCAAGGCTCCTCGCACAAATGATCAAATTACGAGCCCAATTTCTAGATTATTCGATTAAGACTATTAGACTTGACAACGCTAGTGAGTTTACCTCGAGCATTCTTGATTAATGCATGTCGGTTGAACATGTTGAGCATCATATTTACTCATACTCATACCCAAAAAGCGGTTTAAGCGAGTCTCTCATCGCGTGCACAATTAATAGCTCATTGCTAATGAAAACCAAATTGTCGACTTCTACCTAGGGACATGTTATTATGCATGCTGCAAGCTTGGTTTGTATTCGACCAACAGCTTACCATGAATACTCCCCTTCACAACTTGTACCAGACAAACAACCAAATATTTCTCACTTATGTATCTTTAGTTGTGCGGTCTATATACCAATTGCACCTACACAACGCACTAAAATGGGTCCCCAACGAAGACTTGGGTTTATGGGTTTGATTCTCGGAAATCTATCATGGATATCTTAAAAACCCTTGTGAGATTTTTACAACCGTTTCTTGATTTTGTTTAATGAGAGTGTATTCCCTTCATTAGGAGGAGAAAAGTTAATTCCAAAAGAACAGCGAAAAATTACTTTGAATGCATCTACAATGTCTCAGTTTGATCCTTATACAAATCAATGTAAACTGGAAGTTCAAATGATCATTTATATGTAAAATCTAGCAAATTAATTACCAGATGCTTTTTATTGATACAAAGAAAGTGACAAAGTCACATATCCCGACTGCTAATACTCCAGCACGGATTGATGTCCTTAAAGGACAAATAGAAAATTAGTCTAAAATATGCCTAAAGCGTGGGTGACTTATTGGCTCAAAAGATATAACTCCCCAGAAGAGAAGAACACAAATGAAAATTGATACCCCTGAAAAGGTACATGATAAACAAAAGGCCCCTATAGAACCATATAATAAACAAAAAGCCCCTAAAGTGGTATATGGTGAACAAGAGGCCCTTGTAGAGGCATATATTGAACAAAAGACCCCAAAAGAGGTTCGAAATAAAGAATTAGCCCTTAAAGAGGCACAGGTACCTAAAAATTATGAGATCTTAATAAATTAGCTGCACGATAGAGAAAAATAGGATCGAAATTGTAAAACTCATGAAAAATTCAATTTTTTTGAAAAATGGTAAAACGGTAATTTCAGTTGGAAACCAGAAATTTTCTAGATCTCGGATGACGAAGCAAACTTTATCGTTGAATTCGTCTCATAAAATGTAGTTACCTTGTCAAATTTCATCAGATTCCGAGACAATCGAAATTTCACGATTTTCGAGGCACCGAGTGTCAGATGACACATGGCATGATCATGTGGATGCCACATGTCACCCTAGGGGAAAGAAAAATAAGAAAAGAAAAGAAATTAAGAAAATTGTGGAGATGACATGTGGCAAAGGAGGAAAGTGGTGGGAAGTTTCCCCACTTGGACAATTCGGTGGATAAGGGATAAAATGAGGAAAAGCCAAACAAAAAGGAGGAAAAGAAGGAGGAAAAGAGAGAAAGAAAAACGGATAGATAGAGGAAGAAAATGGGGAGAAAAGAAAAGGGAGATTTTCCCGGATTTTCGACGGTCGAATCTTGACGGTCTGAGAGTTAAAGTCGATCCACGTAATGAGGGCTACGCGTGGATACCAAAATCTGGGAGTTTCGTCAAACTCCAAGAGGTAGGAAATTTTCCTACTTAGATTATTTTTAGCTTAAACGCCATTTAATGGCATAGGTTTTCTTCGGGGTCGTGATTGGTTGTGTGATTTAGTCATAAGATTTTGGGACTGAATATTGGAAATTTTTAGGACTGGTTCCGGACAGTCCCGGACTATGTTTGATGATTGGTTTTGGTCCCGGAACTGATGACTTCAAGTTTGGTTGTGTGTTATTGCTAAGGGTTTGAATAACATGTTGTTGGGTGAAATAGTTCATGTTAATATAGGCTTATTTGATATATTGACATGATGGATGTAAATTATATGAAAAATATATATATAATTATTCATATTTGGTAATGTTGCATGTAGCTCTCATTATGCATGTAACATGACATAACATGAAATGACATATCTGCATTTCATATGCACGGGGACATCGCGTTGAGTCGGGTGTGTGTGCATGGTAATAGTTATTCATCATTCTTGGTGAATGTATGGTGAACTCAAAAATGGGACAACATCCAAAAAATCGAGATTCACGGTTGCATAACATGAAAATAAATAAATACGTGTGTTAGGCGAAGCAAGATGAGGTAGAACCCCCCCCAAAGGTTGAAAGACCAAAATTTTATTCTTTGTTAGACATATGTATCCAACGATGAAAGTTCACGAAAGTATCGGAAGGCATCAATTGTAGTGAGACCCACGGAGAGTCGCTACACAAAGCACAGGTTAATAAAGATTAAAATGATATTGGAGGTTGTCAATAGGTTAAGTCATTGGGTGAAATACCAATAACCGGTTTTCACACTTGGAGTCGTAGAGGTGAGGGAGTTGGTCAGGACTCAGGTTATGGGCATAAAGAGTCTCATCTCATCTAATTCATGACACAAAACATTCCATGTAGGATTGGATTTCTGTATGGAATGTGGTATGATGTATGTGTGTCATTGAATGTGCATTTAGGTGAGGAGTAGCCCTTGTAGGAGAATTTCTCTATTAGGCATTGTGATTCGCTAAAATCGTAGCATGCACAGGGTAGAGATTTGGTGCTCGGAATCAAAAATATTTATAAGCCCTAAACCTCTGCATGCATGTATATTCTGAGTATAATTAGCTCTAAGGTCAACACAGGGATGAGTTTTCTTCGCATAAATGATGTGCAATTGGGTCAAATTGGTGAATTTAAATTTGGATTTGGGGATTTTGTAAAAACGGTGAGGTGAATGGGTTACAAATTGAAAATAAAACGAAATAAAATGTGAAAAAGAACTCCTTGAAGCATCGGGCTACTAGGTCCTAAGTCAACTAAGAGGTCCTCGGGTTCTTTTCCTCTCATTGAGGAGGATAACCTATAGTCATTTCCCGAACCGGATCTTCATTTGGTTATAAAAACTGAACCCTAATAATTTTCCTTTTGAAACATAGCATTTATTAAGCATTAATGCTCCCTGATAGTGAAAACGTGTCTCCCCGATCCACGTTACAATAACAAATAGAAGGCAACTAATGAATCTCAGTAGATCTAACAATAAGCATCCACTAAACCCTAAAAGATTGTCAAATACTGGTCAATCAAGGCACATCAAAGGGGTTCTAACCTATAGTGAGAAATAGGAACATAAATGCCAATAAAAACTTGCGTTAAAAACAGAGAACCAATAGTTACCTCAAAACCGTTGCCCAGTAGCCCTCCTCTTCAAGGATGGAGGGGGTTTAGCCAACCATCCCTTTAGTTGTCATCTGTGAGGGTGTTTGGCAGCCAAGTGAGAAAATGAAAGAAAGAAGAAATGGAAAGAGAACTCTTGAAAGGTTCTGCGCAAAATTTTATTAAACAACGAAAAAGATGGATCTCTTACAGTCCTCAAGGGATGGTTAGCGTAGAAAGTGAAGAAAAATGAAAGAAAGAAATGAAGAAAGGGAGCCTTAGAAGGTTCCCGCTTAAAATTTTATTAATGGCCAAAAAAAGATGGATCTCTTACAGTATGTACAAATGGCTTATATAATGCCCAAGACAAGCAAAATTACCAAAATACATGAACTACCACTATTACATAGTGGGTAAAATGGGGAGCAAACCAAAAAGTGACAAAAGAGTCAAAAATGTTAAAAGCGCAGGAAATGTGAACAGTTGCATGAAAGGTGAACAGTGGCATGAGGCAATTTCGCAACCTATGAAATTTTGCAAGTTGGGAAAATTTTGTAGCCACGCTGCTTCTTCTCTTACTTGGTTTTGCTTCTCTTTTCTTGGTTTGAACCTGCGGCTCCTAAGTTCAGCTCGGTTGCTTGGTTGCTATGATAGAGCTGACTCGAAAACTTTGGCATGATTGGGCTTGCAAAAACTACAAAATTTGCCTGAAAATGCGATTAATGACCTTGCTGTGTCTTAACATACCAATTGGGTTAATTAAGTTAATTAATACACAAAAGTGCTCAAAACGCAATAAACGGGGTTCAGGTAACATATTTAGGCGCTAATCACATTGCACTCACGTTGTGGGACCCTTTTTGTGAGGGGTGTCTGGGGAGGCAGCTCAAGCGATAGTGATCAGAAGAAGGCCGACATATAGCGCCAGGTATAACCTTCTTAAAACGTATTTTGTATAAAAGAATTATAACTATATTCTTTTGGGACTATTGTCTAAATAGTTGGGTATGTAATTATGGTAAGAGAGCCGTGATCAGCCTCTTACGGACTGTAATTAAGTGTTTTATTTTCATATTTTAGATTTAAATGTAAATGAATGGGTCTCAGTAAAGGGATGTATATTAGGGATAAGTTGTGGACCACTATGTAGTCCAATACCTTATCTTGAGACCTTGATTGGGTTATGATTGTCTTGTTATACGAAATTTGTATGTTGGGTAAAGCTCCTGACAAAGACTACGCCCAATTTTGTGAAAATATGGATCCCTATAAATAGGACACCATGATGTAGTGTCAGGTCACGAAATCTCGAATTGGTGGTTGACGGTTGTCAACGGGACCCTCAGTTTGATCACGAAATAAAGTTATTATCAATAATATTTTTGCTTTCCCAAATGGCCTTAGACATCATAAGAATTATGAGGATCGAACCTGAAATATGGAAGAATGTCGAAATAAAATGATTATTAAAAATAGAAATAAGCTATGCATACGAATTCAGCTGTTAATAATAAAATAAGGCGTTTTTGCACGTAGTCCAAACATCTAAAGGTGTAAAGCATGTTGGGCACAAATAGATATTTATTACCGCGCAATGAAAATAATGGAATCATAGATATAAGAAGAATTCAATTAGTAAGCACAGGTTTCTATAAAGACCTTATATTGACTACGAGAAACATATTCTTGCATCATGTCACGATCACTTTCCGCTTTCTAATAAGCTTGGGAGTCACGAAGAATTTGGATATCGCGTCTTATGGATATCATCAAACATTTATGGATCCATAAATAATTACATATATATGAAAATCACTGAAGGATTTAAATTACCCTAAGCAAATAATACAAAGCCTTATAATATGTGCTAAATCAAATTACAACAATCTCTATATGGATTGAAGCAATCTGAACGCATGTGGTATAATCGCCTCAGTGGGTATTTATTGAAAGAAGGGTATGCAAACAACCCTATATACCCATGCATCTTTATTAAGAAATCAGAAACCGGATTTGCAATTATTGTTGTGTATGTTGATGATTTAAATCTTATTGCGACTCCTAAAGAGCTCTCAAGAACAGCAAAATATTTGAAAAATGAATTTTAAATAAAAGATCTTGGGAAAACAAGATTTTGTCTCAGCCTGCAGATCGAGCATTTCCCTACTGGAGTTTTAGTTCACTAATCGACATATACTAAGAAAATTTTAAAACTTTTTTATATAGATAAAGCACGTCCTTTAAGTTCGCTAATGGTTGTTCGTTCACTTGACGTGAAAAATAACTCATTTCGTCCTTGTAAAAATTATGAAGAATTACATGGTCCTGAATTACCATATCTTAGTATCATTGGTACACTTATGTATCTTGCTAACTATACTCATCCAAATATTGTTTTCTATCAATTTATTAGTCAGGTACAGTTCCGCTCCAACCCAAAGACATTGGAATTGTATTAATATATTCATGCCTCGAAGAACAACTAGCCGATTGTTTTACTCCAAAGGAATCAAAGCAGCAATTGTTTGGATATGCTGATGCAGGATATCTTTCAGACCCACATAAGGCCAGATCACAAACAGGGTATGTGTTTAATTGTAATGGAATTGTTATTTCATGGAGATCTTTTAAGCAAACAATGGTGGCCACATCATCGAATCATTCAGATATTATAGCAATTCACGAAGCAAGTCGTGAATGCATATGATTAAGATCGATGATTCAACATATCCAAGAATCATGCGGACTCCCTTCTATCAAAGACAACCCGACAACATTATTTGAAGATGGTGCTGCAAGCATTGCATAAATCAAAGGAGGTTATATCAATGAGATAGAACTAAACACATTTCTCCAAAGTTCTTTTATACACATGAACTCCAGAAGAGTGGTGAAATTGATGTTCAACAAATACGCTCAAGTGATATAGCAGACTTATTCACAAAGTCATTGTCAACCTCAACATTCAAGAAGTTAATACATAAGATTGGAATGCGCTAACTTAAAGATATCGACATGAGGGGGAGCATGTTTATGACAAGATGTTAATGTACTGCACTTTTTTTCCCTTCGTCCAAGTTTTACCCACTGGATTTTACTGACAAGGTTTTTAACGAGATAGTCCTAACAGAATAAGAATAATTTACAACATCATTTGAATAATATTGTACTCTTTTTCCTTAGCTGGGGTTTATCTCATTGGGTTTTACTAACAAATTTGTAAAACCCAGGAAAATTAGAAATTTTCAAAAATAGAAAATTGATAATAATAATAATAATAAATTATCATAATGGTTCAGGGAAGTTTAGAAAATTCTCTAGATCTCGGATGACGAAACGGACTGCCCAGTTAAATTCGTCTCGCGAAATCTAGTGACCTAGAAAAGTTTCGTCGAATTTTGAGATAAGCGGAATATTTTACGATTTTCTGGGTTATAAGTCGTCAGTGACTTCAGGGACTAGATTTTTATGAAAATCTTGGAAGTCGGGAAATGGCTTGGGCTAAGTTTATTTAAAATAAAGTGAACTAAAAAGAATAAATTGTTTCGGGATAGAAACGGATCCAAATAAAATAATATAAACCATGTATTCAAAATAATAATAATAATAAAATAAAAATATAAAAAAGGATAAAATCACAAAAGGGGGAGAGGCGGGTGAGAGAGAGAGCGTCTAGAGGGGAATTTTATTTTTCTTTTTCTTTTTTTCACTTCTTTTTTATATCTATGAAAATTGGACCGTAGGTTTAAATTAATTAGGCAAAGTTGATCAGCGCATGAGTGTACTGGCGTGGATACCAAAATCTTTGGAGTTTCGTCAAACTCCACCAAAGTAAATTTTTCCTACTTGTATTATTTTAGCCTAAAAGGTCATTTAATGGCAAGTTGGCTTAGAGCCCAGAGTGAAAGGCCGTAAATTTCGGTCTCGATTTTTTAGGCCCGAATATGGAATTTTTAAGAAATTTTTTGGACTATTTTGGATAGTTCGGATTAATTTCGGGATTGTTTTTGCTTGATCCTGGCTGAATTTTCGAGGCCCATTTTTGTGATCCTAGGCCCGAATTTTAGCCCATTGTTAAACGATTCGGGCTAAATTTAATTTGTTAGACGGTTAGATTGAGTTCGTGTTTGTTTTTGATCCCGAAACTGATGTTTGTGGGTTTTGTGGAGTGTCTTGCTATCCCAATAATTTGGTGACGAACCGTGAAGGGACCAAGAGGTGCCATGTTTTATGTATAGGTCAGAGATTAGGATGTTTTGTGTGTTATTGTTGTAAAAGATTAAATAACATGTTGTTGTGTGTAAAAATCATGTTAATATATGCTATTTGATGTATTAACGTGGATTGCATGGATGTAAATTATATGTAAAAATTATAATTATCCATGGTGTATTAATGTTTAATGTAGCACTCATATATACATGTAACATGAAAATGCATTGGCATCATGCATTTCATATGCAGTCACATTGCGTCAAAATTACGTGTACATCGCGTAAGTCAGTGTGTGCATAATCTTTGTTATTCACCATTCTTGGTGAATGTGTGGTGAGCTCAGAAATAGGACAACGTCCAAAATTGAGACTCACAGTTGGGTAAAACAATAATAATAAATCACGTGTGTTTGGATGAAGCAAGATGGGGCAAATCCTCCCCCCCCCAGGGTGAAAGATCCAAATTTTATTCTTGGTCAGACATATGGATCCAGCGATGAAAGTTCGCGAAAGTGTCGGAAGGCGATGCAAAGCCTGAGGTGAGACCCCGGAAATTCGCAACCCAAATAAACACACGGGATTTTATAAATTAAAATTGGAGGGCAATCCAATGGTTTAAGTCATTAGGTGTAACACCAATGGCTGGTTTTTCACACTTGGCGTTGCAGGTGTGATGGAGTCGGTCGGGACTCGAGTTGTGGGCATGAGGAGTCTCATTTCATGCATGACACGGAATATTCCATATAGGATTGCATTATTTATATGGAATATTGTTTGATGTTTTATGTACGCCATTGCATGTGCATTTTAAGTAGGGTATGCTGTAGAAGAATTTTCTGCGGGCATTGCTCACCAGTTATGGGACCCCTTCGGGTCTGGGGTGTATGGAAGGCATCCCCTCGAGAAATTTGTGATTATGAAGAAGGTCGACATGTGGCCTTGATGTATGAAAAAAGAATTGTAATTAAATTCTTTTGGACTATTGTCTAAATAGTCGGGTATGTAATTATGGTAAGAAGGTCGTGATTGGACTCTTATGGTATCGTGCGGTAATTTTATATTTTATTTAAATATGAATGAATGGAGTCCGACAAGGGACGTATTAAAATAATTGTCGGGTAAACTATATTAGAACAAAGCTAGTTTTTAATATATGTTCTGTATAAGAGTGTTGAAATAAACTCTTATGGATTATTGTTATACAGGTTGTATGTTGGGTAGAGCTTCTTGAACAAAGGAGACTCTGCCCGATTTTTTTGTGGAAATATGGATCCCGATAATTGGGACACAACCATAATTGTCGGGTAGCGAAATCCATAGGAATTCACAGGTTAGCGGTGGTCAGCGGGACCCACGAGGATAGAAGTGTCACAACGGTATCGAGCTTAGGTAAGCGATTACCTAGGGAGCTCGGGGTGGGCATCATAGAGATGTGATCATTAAATCACGACATGGTATCAAAGCTAAGGTGTACGATTACCTATAGCGTGCTGGGCATGGGCCTAGGATATGGAGTTGCAGTGTAATTAATGCGGTTTTGATTGTGGCGACCGGTGTCGATACGGCTTAGTAGCATGGTGTCAGACATGGGTATCTGAGCTACCTAGGGCTTGAGGGCCATGGGCTTAGGCCATGGCTATTGTGGTGAAATTGATACCAGCGTCACAGCTTGGTATCGGAGTTTAGGTACACGAATACCTAGGGGTTCATGGGACGGGTTTAGACCACTGCATGCATGGTGTGTTTCATGTTGTGTTCGGCTATGTGTTCCATGTTTGTGATTGCGTAATTGTGTGTTATAATTTGCGCGGAAAGACATATACACGGTATGATGTCTATGGGAAATGTGATTGTGTGGTTATTGCGCGGGAAAATTATATGCATGGCATAATGTATATAGGAAAAAGTGGAATGCTAAGGTTAGGAACTATAACCTTAGGGTTCAAAAAATGAAATGAACCTGAAAGTGTTGAATTTTGGAAATAAATAAAAGGAGTGGTTGGCAAGTAGCACCACTTAGGTGATGAACGGGTCAGTTCATGGTTGTCAAGTCTATTAGTAATTGGCATGTGCATTACTAGTTAGACTGAAATGAAATTAAATAAAGTTTGTTGCCATTTGACATGTGTAGATGGCAAGTTGAGGACGAGGACGTAGAGGTCGTCCACAAGGTGCCAGTCAGGCACCACCTATTTTTTACCAGCAGGCCTTTGCTAAAAATTTATTGGGATTCGAGCTCTTTGCCGTTTACGGGCTAGTGCGGTGGTAGCCGGGGAAGGTCAGTAACCTCCAAGATTCAAGTCCACGTCATCCTCAGGCATTTCACGGGGAGGGATCAGGTGGTGGCCGGACCATTGGTTCGACAAGCTGAAAGGTATTGAGGCTATGGATATTACCTCTGATGCGGCCAAGATCAAGCTAGTTGCGTTCTAGCTAAAGAGTGAGTCCCAGGTGTGTGGTGGAATTTGGGCTAAAACCTCTAGGGTTTAGAGGCAATGACTTGGGGCGGGTTCATGGGCTCTTTATGAGCAAGTATTTTTCAGGCCGCGCTAGACATGCAAGGGCCCAAGAGTTCCTGAGTTGAAGCAGGAACGATGGCCAGGTGATGGATTACGTGGCAGTTCACGGATTGGCACGTTTTGGTGATGACTGTGTGGCCACGAGACATGGCGGGTCGGGAGATTTGAGAATTAGTGAAGGTTTGTCCATTTAGGGCAAGATTGTGGGCCTCCCGCCTACGGGACATAGAGACTCATGGTTGGGACGAGCTACGGCCATAGAGAGAGAGATGGAGGACGCACAGGGCATTCGGGATGCGAGTGCCTATGGGAAGAGGAAGGAGGATCAGCCTTCTTCGAGTTTGGGAAAGAGACAGAGGACTTCTATCCCACAAGCGTCCCAAATACAGGGTTAGCCAGGGCCGATGACATGCTTCTATTGCCATCAACCTGGAAATATGAAGCGGGACTGCCCACGAAGGCATAGATCCCAGGGTTTTGGGCTTTCCGTCATCGGTGGGACAGGCGTGGACTCAGTTTGTTCCTTCTCACTCTAGTATGGGTCAGAGGAACCAGTTTGGTCAGCGGTGCTACGCGGCATCCGACGGTGCGGATAGGCGGAGAGGCGGTATGGGTCGAGGTTGAGGCCCAGAACTTCGGTCGATACTTCAGAAGCGTTTCTATCTTTGTGAATGCGTAGTGAGCTTACGGATCCCGATCGATATCGCGGGTGCATTTTCGCTCTCACAAGAGTGTTGTTTAAGTCGTATGCATCATATTCATGTTTATTGTTTATAATGTGAGAAAGTTTTGGGCTTAAGTTAGATAAGCAAACCCTTCCTATTGGCGGGGCTTTTACCGGAAGCAGCTCCACAGTAACCTCCCGGTAAGCTCGCTCGTGACAAGTTACCATGAAGCTAAGGCTGTTAAAGCGATAGGCTGATCTTTGGAAAATGGGTTATAAAAATTTTCACTTTTCTATCAAATCACACCTTTAGATTTCTGAATCCGTGACATAATGACGCATGGTGGTCAAACCGAAATACAAAAATCACAGTATAAAAAAATACATTCCCAATATTTTCCAAAATCATTCTGGCCATTAAGGACCTCTGATCCTCTTGAAATATAAGATAAGGATCGATTCAATAATTTAAATTATGTACTGTTTTACCAATAAATGCATTGCATATTTTACAAAAGATATTTACATATACAAAATGTCACATTTTAACTTTTACTACTTTGCTACACCTTATCTTATATATAATCACAACACAACGTCTAGGATGAGGATCTGGAAAGGTCTTTGACCGGCTTTGCACTGAAAAATTATTTAAAAGCAATGACGTGAGCCAAAGCGGGCTCATTGAGTACTATAAGTTCTAAATGTTGTTGTCTCTTTGTTTGTACCTCCCCATGAAAATCTATACATAAATGATTGTAAAGCTGTTATTGAAGCCGAGTTTTGCGGGTAACCATTTAAAGCTGTTCTAAAAACTATTTAACTGTAGCCCATTTATCTTCTTGTTGTTCTAAAACTATTTACCTTGTTGGCTTGTTTCGGTGGTGTTGATTATATCTGAAAGTGCCTCTTTTGTAAATCAAGTACCAACCAGCTGTGGCCCATTTACTGAAATACCTAGACATGATGCCATGAGCACGGAACCTGGCATCGGTAGTGTTCTCGAACACTGCCGAGTCTAATGAGTTCGGTGAGCAAGCGGGATCTCTATAAACATAATGGAACCTCGGAACCAAATGCCGATGATGGAACCTCAGAACCAGCATCATCATCGCCATGTACTAGTCGGTAGCCCCAACTATATACCCAGAATGTGCGGAGGCGACTCAGCTATATAAATATACTAGATCTAACCCCCGATGTGACCAGGACAATATAGTTGAGAGGTCATAATATCCATAACCTTGTCATCACTTGTGATCAAATACGTCGGCCCAGGAAGCCCAAGTTGTGTCGTCCCAGGGGTTTTTATTTAGCCCAGGGCCATTGTTCTTAAATATTTGAAATCGAACTTTTATCTTTGAGTATAACAAGTGGGAGGTAAAATGCTTTATGATTTATATTTTCAAAGCACTTTACAAACTTGTAATTTAAACATTTTAAGTTTATAGAAAATGATTTTGAGAGTACTCACCTTTTCTCGACTAATTTCTTTCCAAATCTTGTCAAAGCACTCTAGATTCTGTAGGATGCTCAGAAATCTCGCCTACACAATCCATACAAAATCACGAAAATGCCCTCGGTTCAACATTTTAACCATAAAACATACGGGGCTTTTTCAAGCGACTATCAAGCGAACCGATTCTAGCAAAACTTTGCGTGGCTAGTCCATTAAATTAAGGACATTGATAATATCGTGTGAAATTGACCAAAATGTCACACATTAAATGCCCCATAAAAACTATACATTTTAGTAACTTTGACTCAATGGACTTTCCATGTAAAGTCTAAAACACCTAAAAACATTTAAGATATTATGTCCAGCACATCCAGCTTCTAATCACGAAATTTCAATCGAGCTGTAGAAAACGGTCCGAAATTCGGCTGAATTGTCAGAACAAGTCCCAAAAATTCCTAAAAATCATTAAACTCAGTCTAAAAATTTTGGGACTGAAGTTTACGACCTTTCAAGACCTCTAAAAAAATTTCAAGCCATTATATAGCCTTTAGGCTCGAAATAACACAAGTAGGAAAATTTCCTACCTCTTAAAGTTTGATAAAAGGCTAAGATATTGGTACCTCGCATAATCTCGTCGCATGAATAGCTTTGCCTTCTTCGACAAAAATTTCGTCGATTTATTAATCCTAATAAAACAGAAAGAAAAATAAAATTAAAACAAATCTCCCTCTCTCCTCTCCGTCCATCACGCACTGTCCGTTTGAATTTTTATCCCTTTTTTTTCTTTAATTATTATTATTATTATTTGGATAAACAATTTCTATTGCCCCATTCGAGGTCCGTTTACATCCCAAATTTTATTTCTTTTTTAAGTTCACTTTATTGTGGATAGACTTAAATCAAACACTTCTGACTTAAATTTTGTAAAATCTCATCCTGAAGAATCCTGACTTATCATCTAAGTCGTAAAATATTCCTAGCGTCTGCGAATTCAACGAGAATTTTATTGGGTCGCTCGTTTGTGAGACAAATTTAGCAGCGTAATCCGTTTGTCATCCAAGATCTAGAGAATTTTCTAAACTCCACTGAACCATTATGGTAATTTATTATTATTATTATCCTTATAAAATTTATAGTGAATTTCACCCCTCGGCTTTCCTTAATTTAAAAAGTGCCACAAGTCTTGGCTTTTTATAATTTCACCCTTAAAACAACTTTCAAAAATTCTATTATGGCACTAAAATAATTAAAGAAGCCTTTGGTGCACATACGGTTACACATACCGTACACCCTCTCGGGACGGGGCTTTACAAATCCTCCCTCCTTTAGAACATTTCGTCCTCGAAATGAACAAAACTAGCATAAGAGGATATGTCCCAATGCGAGGATATTGACTGCGCATCGAGCCTGCGACTCATGTAACTTCTTTGTCCCACTTCCATACGGGGAATCGGAGGGGTTGTATCTTTCCCCAGACCACGGTGCTCTGCCTTTACTGTGACGGTTAGGCATTTTGGATCTGAAATCTTGCAATTTCCTTTTCATGCCCTTCCACCAATAATGCTCCCTCGGAGTATGATACATCTTGGTGCTGGTGCATGGCATATCTTTGAAGTGAGCCTCTTCTGATTTCCCTTTTTAGTTCCTTTATTTGGTACACATTCAGGCTCCTCCTTATTACGCCATCGTCTCACGATCTGGAACTACGGTTCCTACCGCCCCTCGATCTACGCCCTCAACTTAATCATCTACGAAATTTGTGACCTTCCTTGATGATCCACGAAGAGTATGAACATAAAATGATGCCAAACGGTGTCCTGTCATCATTTCTGTTGAACTCTCCAGATCTGACTCATCAACAATGGGAGATATCAAGTGCAGCCAGCATAGGAACCCTCGGTTTTCGGTAAAACATCAACCACTGTGGCCTTCCCGGATGGTACTCTATCGTGCAATCATAATCCTTAATCAAACTCCCGACCAAGTGGCGCCAAGTTAGCTCTTTAAATTGAAGAGAGATCTTTGCGAATCTTATGATCGGTGAATAGGCGACAGAATGCAGTATAGATAATGTCTCGGATCTTTAGAGTGAAAACCCTTTCTTGCTAGTTCTAAATCATGGAGTGGGTAGTTACTTTCGTGCTTCTTTAAGCGGCGGGAAGCATAAACTATGCTCTGCCATCACGCATCAGAACACACCACTAAACACTTGTCTGAAGGATCAACATACACCACATACTTAGTCCTTTCACGGCGTTAGTGCTAACTATAAATTTACATCATTAATCTCTGCCTCGGCTCCTCGAAAACTATGCTATAAGTGTCGACACTCGTTTGAATCCTTTTTCAATGGATTAGTCCAGCAGAGTTGCTATCTTGAAAATCCCTCAACAAATTTCTCATATCTTGATCGAGGAAGCTGTGGACCGAAACGTGTTGAGGTGAACTCCAGTTCCCTTCTATAGCTTGATCTGCAGAGGATCACACTAATACACTTATGCCCAAAATGACGCGACCCAAAAGGCTGCTTTGTTAACTAAGCTGGCATACTAAACTTGAATTAGTGTCCGCGGTCTGGTCCGGGCCGTTGGCGAATCAGGGCGGTTTTGAGTGCGAAACATCTATCTTGGGACTCTTTATTATTATTTATTATTATTATTTTATTTTTCGAGCTTAACTTATGCACAGTGGGTATACAAATAATTTTATAACTTGAAGTCATTCACATATACAGGAATTTATTTGAATTGGTATCCGTTAAAATCTCTACACATATGCTAAGTCCCAGTACTTATAGTGCGCCATGTACATATCTAATACAAACATGAGATTGGAAAATCTTTGGTGAGCACCTATCTCTGAGATGGCGTACCGCTAATTGTGGAATGTCTGTCCTCTATCACCATCTTGAATTTTACACGGATTGAACACACGTCTTCCAAGCTTCGCTTAGTGAACATATAAACAGTAACGACCAATAACAATAGTCGCCGTCACGATCTTTTTACATTTACTTATGCATATACTTGAAGCCTATTCTTATGTGACTTCTAACGTCTCATATTATACATGTAGATTTTATTCTTTTCAGATTCCTTATCATTATCTTGTTCATATTACTTTCCTGTTTCATGTATTTTACAGGTTTTAACTCATATCTACTACTTGTATGATAGATCAAATCATATTCAAAGTAAGCTTATACGTATACAATGGCAATTCAGAACAAATCAAATCATATCTATTTCATGCGGGTTCAATCAGTTCACCAATACATATTAGACTCTTTATCCTTATCATGGCCAAAAGCCATTAATCGGCTCCCTTTAGAAATTATTTCGTGATGCGGGATGCCCTTTTTAGATCCTTTTAGTTTTCATTTTATTAATTTTCTATTTCAAAAAGTGTGTGACCGAATCCCCTACTTGGCCGATTAGGCGGGATCAAGATTTGAGCACGGTTTACTCAGCGTTTTCAATCAAACATTTATTTCGTCTTATTAAAATTTTCTTTTCAAAAGTGTCATGACAGATCGAACTTGACCAGGTGGCGGATCCGCAGGGCTTGGTTTATCGGCATTTTCTTTATCTTCAAAACATTTGTTTTATGTTATTCTTTCAGACCTTTTAATTAATGAAAGCACTCCTTTTAGACGATCTATAACCTTATAATTTCAAAAGACCCTTAACATTCACACTTAATAACATGCATTTACTAAATAATGCCATTTTATCCACATAAACTCATGCTATCAATTTTCATGCTTTCATTTTTACATCATTTATAATATCACAACATGCATTTTCAATGCAATAATCCAATTCACAATTCAATCTATGAATTTAACATACACATAAAAATCGTTTACACTCGTCATTGTTGGTTATTTCATTTTGACTAATTAATTCGCATTCAAGTTAGTTTAATGAATCCACGCCTTATTATACGTTCGATAACGTGCCTGCACATTTTACAATTTGGTCTCTCCCATCGCAGCGGATCTTTGTTGGTGCACCCCGACATGGTATTAATGTCGGTCTCCCATCATGTCGGATGCCGTTTGGGTGCATCCCAGGCCACATTGAACATCAATGTGGTCTCCCGTCATGCGGATGCCGTTGGTGTCGACCACGTGGTATCAATTAAATGTCATACGCCATCATGGGATGCGTTTGGTGCATCGACACGTGGTATCAATTAAATGTCATACGCCATCGCGGGATCCAGTTGGTGAATCCGCCGTGGGACATTTAATAATGCCATACGCCATCATGGCGGATGCCGATTGGTGAATCCACGCCAAGTGGGATATTGGTTAATTCGGGGTGCCGTGGCGGATGCGTTTGGTCATCGTGGCGATTATTCTTCATATCATTCAATTCCATTTCGATTGGTTAATGAATCCGTCTTTATTATTATTCACGTTCATTCGGTTTTGAATATCACATTGATTTACCGTATTCACTCGTATTATCTTTTCAAAGATATACTCAATCACATAACTCATTCATGTGATCATTTATATATACTCATTCTTATGCTCATTCACGTATACTCCCATTCATATGCTTATTCACGTATACTCATTCATACTCATTCACATATTCATTCCTTATACTCATTCATGTATCTCATTTCCTCAAATTCATTCGTATACTTATTCACGTATACTCATTCATACCTCATTCCACACACTCATTCATATTCATTCATGTATACTCATTCATAAATTCATTCACGTATACTTATTCCACGTATACTCATTCATACACTCATTCATATTCATTTCATGTATACTCATTCATGTATATCATTTGTTATCCATTTATATGTGATAATAATCATATATCCCACTTAACCACATTATGTGTTCATGACATATTGCCTCTCATGTTCACAATTATGTTTCAATTCGTTTTCATTCATTTTCCATAATCATTTTCATGTTTCATGAACACATCTTTACATTTTCATTTTCTACATTTTTTCCTTGTTTCATGCCTATTACATATGACACTTCATGTATTCTTGAAGTATGATGTGTGGAATCACCTCATTCATATATTCTTGTTCCTCTACTATCTACTTTGCTTAGGAGGTGGAGTGTCATTGGATCATCCCAACTAAAGTTATGGCATTTCATGCCAAACTGGTAGAATTTACTGAATTACACTAGAACAGTTTGTATTACTAATTTTCCGGGATCCTAACTTCATGTTTGACTCTAGTTCATTCTATTCTTTTAAAGATAAGGTGCTAGGGTTCCTATTCAACTGGAATCACCCAATTCGAACTTTTGAAACTCGGTCTGTCCAGAAACAACCGGACTACTCTATGTTAAAGCTGGAACCAGAATTTGGCTTGCACATGGCTTGCTGAGTGAATTTTTAGGCCATAGGATCAAATTTGGAGATTCCTATTCTTTAAAGTTTTGTTCTCATGAAGTCTATTTTACGTAGCCATGAATCACTCAAATCGGATAAGAATTGGCCAAGTTATGGCCAAAATACGAAAACTGGTCAGCTGGGGAAAGCAGAACGGGTTGTACCGGTACATGTCTAACTTGTCACAGGTACAAATTCAACCAAAAACGACCCCGAACACAAGTTGTGCGGTACAAGTTCAAATTGTACCATTTACAAGTCCAAAATTACCCCAAATGTATTTTCTCTCATTTTCATGCACTTTCATCCTCTCAACTCTATACCTCATAAACACTTCAAGACCACTTCAAATTCATCTTATGATCTCTTTTCTACTCCAATTTATCATTCAATTTCATGTCTTTCTTCAAAACTCTTTTAACAGATTCAGCTAGTCATTCTAATATGGGTCACAACCATATACAAATCAAACATGATGATTATTTGAGTTTATTCTAAACCTAGCTGAGTCTTGTTATTTAACATGTATCGATCATTAAGAAGGATTTTATACTTATCTTGAGCCATTTAGAGTTTTCCAACCCTACCTTCAATAAATCTTTGATTGGAAGAAATCCTATGACCCTAGATTTGGAACTCATAAACTTTTCATAGAATCCCATACAAAATCATGTGATCCATACAAATCAGAGTTCTGCACTCAGAAGTTAGTAGTTCCCATACCTTTTGGAGCTTGGCACCTTGCCGCCTTCTCCTCTTCCTCTTCTTCTTCTTCCTTCCTCTCCCTTTCTCTACCCGTTTTTCTCTCTTTTGGGCCAAAATATAAGATATTTTGATCTTTCCCTTAAGGCCATGTTTGGCCAAGTCAAAATCCATTTTTGCTTTAAGTTTTCATAATTGCATCTTGGTCCCCCATTTCTCTTCTATTTCTATTCCATCTTTTCTCTATTTACCTTAAATCCCATAACTTCTTCTAAATTCTAGTTTGGCATAGTATCTTTTGGCTTTATTACCCTTGGGTCCTCAAGTGGGTGACCACTTTGCCTTGTGTCTCTAATATTGCTTCCGGGTCTCTCATTTTATTTCCGAAAATTCATATCTAGCTTTTAATATACCCTAAACAAGTCCGAAAACTGCTAGGGTATATTTCGGGGTGTTACATAGTGTATAACTGATGCTCTCTAAGAATCACACAATGCGTCGGAGATGCTCTACATGTTCCTCTGAATTTTGCTGATACTGTAGAATGTCATCGATGAATCTGATCTAAACTTATCTAAATACGGATGAGATACCATGTTAAATCAAATCCGTGAGCGGTTGGAGGCATTGATCGATCCCCTGAGATGGCATCACTAGGAACTCGTAGTGGTATCTCATCTGCAGTCTTAGAAACATCATTCTCTCGGACCCTCAGCGATGGTAGCGACCTTGGAGTCGATCTTAGAATATGCAGAGATCATGCGATTGGTCAAATGGCTCATCTATCTGAGGCGGATGGTTGCGTGTGTCGCGGAGTTCAGCGTGCATAGTCTATACCTGGCCAGTAAGCTTCTATCTTTCTTAACTCACGAAGGCGGGCTCGCGGTGAGGTACTGGGTCGGATAAAAGCCCTTGCTTAGCAATTCACTCCAATTGTGCCTTCTAAATTCTTTTTCCAACTCTGTTGGCGCCAAGTGTTATGGAGGAATGGATATCGACTCGATCCACGGAGATATTGATTCGATAACGAACTTCAATTGCTCTATCAGGGAATTAGCTTTGAAATATCATCCTAAGAAAGACATCGAGAACTTTTGGTATGGGGATGTCTTTGTCAAATCCCCCTTTGTCCCTAGCCACCACAAATGCTAAATAACCGGCAGCCTTTAGAAGCATTTTCCAAGGTGGTCATGGCATTAATGAGACTGAGAGCGATCTCTCTTGATTCCCGAAATATCACGCACAGTTCCTCATTGAGACAATCTGCATAACTATAGCAATCTAAGGTGGCTCTATGCTTGGATGGCAATTACATACCAGACTATATAATCATGGATACCTAACGCTATCAAATGCATTGGAAAATCCTTGTGGATCACCAATCACGCTACTTGGAAGTATCCTTTCGGATATATCATAATGCCCATTAGATACGAAACCACCATACGACCATCATGAAACAGGACTCTATCTGGTACACTCTCGGTGAATAGATACGAAATAAACAGTCAGTGATATAAGTTACGATTACATACATCATGATCATAAAGCTGAAATAATATAACGCCCCAAAAATACTAAATTTTTATAATAAAGAAATATTATTATTATATATTCGGGTATAATTGAACTGACTTAGGTATTTTTCTAGAAATTTTAGATGAATATTGACTAAATGATTATTATCGAGAAATAAACCAGTGAAAAGAAAATATGGAAATTGTAAAATAGAGGACCTAAGTTAAATTGTAAATAAGTTTATATGTCTAAAGTAGAAAATAGGGACTTAAATGAAAAATAATAGAGAAATTAGGGGACCTAAATATAAAAAAGAAATAAAGAAAAAATAAGAAAAAAATCCAAGGAAAGAGTGTGGCATGTAGGAAGTGGGAGGAAGTTTCCTCCTTTTAAAATACGATTTAAAGTGATCCATAAGAAAGGAAAAAGAAAAAATGAGTATTTTAGAATTGAAGCTCTCACTTTCACAGATTTCCCAACTTGATCGGGCCATGGGTCGGGGCGGAAACAAGAGAATCCTTCCTCGTGACAAGAGCAAGTAGGGAGGCTAGGAATCGGGGACTTTCAACAAACTCCATGAGGTAGGTCTTCTCCTACTTGGTTGTCTTCTACCTAAGGATTGTTGGGTGGTTAATACGGCCTTAGGGAATGTATGGTTGCATTTTTAAACCATGGGGCTTCCACATTGTGGTAGTCATGACTAGCCGAACCTTAGAGCTGATTTTTGGGTATAGTGAGAGATTTGTGGTAGTGCGTCCTTCTCGTAAATTGTAGCCAAATCAATTAACTTGATGTTAGGCTTTGAATTTCTCGATTTGGACCTTTTTAGACTAAGTTATAGTCAACTTTACTGAGGGTCCAGCCCAGCTAAATCTGGTCGGTCGGTTCACGCAATTTGGGTCAAATGAAATGACCTTAGAATGGGTTTTTAGGTCGGAAATAAAGAGAATTTGGCAGTAAGTCCTTCTGTGAAATTGTAGCCACATCAATGAACTTGATGTTAGGCTTTTGAATTTCTCAATTCGGACTCCTGTAGACCAAGTTATGGTCTTTTTACTCTGAACAGTCAAATGGGTGAGAAGTCGTCAAACAGTGGTCGTCAAACAGTGGTCGTCAAACCGAGGTCGTCAAACAGTGGTCGTCAAACAATGGTCGTCAAACAGTGATCAAGCGGGGTCGTCAAGCGATGGTCGTCAAGCGTTAGTCGTCAACGGTGGTCGTGGAGTTCAAGTCAACTCGTCAAAGTTGACTACGCATGACCTCCAACTTCAGAAGGTCATATCTCCTTTGTTTGAACTCCGATTTGGGTGTTCTTGGACTCTATGGAAAGCCCATTGAGTCAAGAATACATTGTGTACTGAGGAGGATAGCAGATGTCATCACAGGGTGTTAGACTGGGCTTCGTCACTTCAGTGCAGCTCGTCGATTCGGGTCAGCTCGTCGGGGTTGACTCGCATGACCTCAACGGAAGGTCATATCTCCTTCATTTGAACTCCGATTTGGGTGTTCTTGGACTCTATAAAAAGTCCATTGAGTCAAAGAATACGATGATATGCGAGGAGGATGCGAGATGCCATCCCAGGGTGTTAGACTGAGCTCGTCACTTCAATTGCAGCTCGTCGGTTAAGTCGGCTCGTCATGGTTGACCTACATGACCTCAAACTTGGAAGGTCATATCTCCTTCGTTTTGAACTCCGATTTAGGTGTTCTTGGACTCTATAGGAAAGCCCATTGAGTCAGAATACGGTGATATGCCTGGGAGGATAGCGGATGTCATACCAAGGTGTTAGACTGAGCTCGTCGGCTTCAGCGCAGCTCGTCCCGGTTCAGTCGGCTCGTCGGGGTTGGTGCGCGCGACCTCCAACCGGAAGGTCATATCTCCTTCGTTTGAACTCCGATTTGGGTGTTCTTGGACTCTATGGAAGCCCATTGAGTCAATAATGATGATATGCCTGAGGAGGATAGAGCCTTGCATACCGAGGTGTTGAAGCGTGCTCGTCGCCGGTGCAGCTCGTCGATTCGAATCGACTCGTCATGGTTGACTACGCATGACCTCCAACCCGGAAGAATCTATCCTCCTTACGTTTGAACTCCGATTCGGGTGTTCTTGGACTCTATGGAAAGCCCATTGAGTCAAGAATACATTCATATGCCTGAGGAGGATAGAAGATGTTTGACCGAGGTGATAGATCGAGCTCGTCCAGGTCAGGTCAGCTCGTCAGTTCAGGATTTGACTGTGTATGACCTCCAACTTCGGAAGGTCATAACTCCTTCGTCCGAACTCTGATTCGGGTGTTCTTGGACTCTATGGAAAGCCCATTGAGTCAGGAATCCATCTATATATATATATATATATATATATATATATATATATATATATATATATATATATATATATATATATATATATATATTGTTAAAAATTGGAACTCATATTAAACTCCGAAAATCAATCCTAACCAAAACTACTAGTACACACGAATAATATTGTTCTTTAATGGTTTTGGAATAGGGACTGACGAGGAGGAAAAGCCAAGCTGATTAGAATTCCAAAGATTAGAGAATCAAGTGCCAAGATTTTTGGGTTTGTTCTCTTGAATCATTCTTGTTTCAAGAAGTTTTGCATGTTTGTTCTCGACTCTGATAGCATGTCAGTATCTTGAGTAGTTTACCAAGCATATGAAATGAGTGCGTGAATGTGTATAGGAAATGAGTACATAGATTGAGTATATCGCGAAAGAGAATCACAGTGAATATGGAATTGAAATGTGATGTGTGAAAACGAATGAATGTGATTGATAAATCGAAATGTAAATGAATCGGACAATTTACGACATCTTGAATTGCATGATATCTTGAAGATAAAGCACTTTGACGGGATACGCAATCGGCATCAGTCACGAAGGCACCGAAATTATCGATAATCCGCGGCGGGATACTGTCGGCATCCGTCATGATGGCGTGGCATTGAAGAAATGTCCCCTTGGCGGGATGCACCAATGGCATCCGTCCTTGTGATGGCATATAACGCTCGTGATACCACATGTCGGGGTGCACCAAAGCGGCATCCGTCATGATGGGAAGCCAGAATTGTTAAATGTGTAAGTACATTCATAGGAATAATAATAATAAGGGCGGGATTCATCAAGCGAATCCGTCGGAAGTGTGAATTGAATGGTTAGAGGAAATAACCCGACATTGGCGAGTGTAAAATGAGATTTTTATGTATATGCTTAAAATCTCATAAATTAAATTAATGAAATGGTGTTGCATTGAAATTACCATGATGTGATTTAGTAAATTATTTAGAAATTGAAAGCATGAAATAAATAGCGTGAGCATTTGTTGAATTAATAGGCATGATTTAATGTTAAATGCATCTTTGAGTTACATTGAATATTGGAATAGAGCTGTATAGAACCACTAAGCATGAAAATGCTTAAGCGTATAGATTTATCTATGCGCGGAGTTTAAAGTAGATAGGAAGGGAGACAAAGATCGTGCGGTAGCTCGAGAGTCATGAAATACGTGATATAAGTATATACTCCGTCATTTGCATATCATCTCTTTTGAACAATTGGTATATTTTTTTAACAAAAGGGTTAAACCCCGAACCTTGATTTTGTATATCATTTTGAAAAGGCATGAATGCCTTCTTTGTAAATGTATTTTGTAAATGTTCAAGGGCCTACGAATTGCGTGAAATTGTAGCGATTATGGAGCACACTTGTGAAAACCGCTTCGCAGCTAAACAAATTAAATAGCGTTTAATAAGATTAAATGAAAATGTCGGAGTAAACCGGGGCTCAGGTTCGGATCAGCCATTCGGGTTGGTCAGGGGTTTAGAGTCGCTGACGAACTTTGAAAAAGAAAACTTAATAAAAATGAAAAATAAAAGAATTAAACGGGCGTCCCATGGGTTTCTGTACGGATCCGCCAATCGGGTCGAGCCGGGCTCGGGGGTCGCTACATAATACCAGTAATCACATCTGGTGATGCATCGCCTCTATTTGTGTATTTATAAATGCAAACCCTAAGTCTGAGTAGCACTCTGAATTGTGTCAAGGGAGTCTTGCCTGCCTCCTACACCCCTACCGCTACCTCCACCGGGTCTTCGCATTGCCACCTCGCGGAACCACCCACCGGTCATTTGGGACCGGTAGTGCACAGGGTAGATGCTCTTTGTACCTACCTCAGAGGTCTCTACGGCTACTAGCTATGGACAATCTCGAATAAAGTGACCTTCCTGCCCTCAATGGAAATATCCTGTCATGTTCATCCTGCACTCTCCGAGATGCCTCCTCTGACATGTAGGGCACAATGGAAAAGATGATCCTGAAGATCTACCACCTCCTGGGGCTATTGGCGACCGGACAGATCCCTGGTTAGATGTTGCTCCTCATCCTGAGCCTCTACCGCCGCTCCATTTCTTTCCTTTCTTTCTACTAGGCGAAACTGGTGCACGGGCGGCTAGTATTGGGAACACCTCTGCTTGTCGACCGCCAAAGAGTTCGGCGAAGCTGTCCTTTCTGCCCTTAGTGCGGCCTCAAACCGGCTCTCGAGTTATTTTGAGATGCCCCGGGCTAGATGAACTTTAGTCGACATTGGCCAGGCCATGAATCGCTTACACTTATGTTCCTCATTTTCTATATCATAGGCACCAATTTCCATGAGCTCGAAAACCATCTGCTCAAGTGATACATCCTTGTCAGGATCGCTGACTCTAACTGAAGAATTCTTCTATTTTGCATCTAATAACTAATGATAAAATATGCATGAAATGCACAACGGACGGGTCCCCAAGTGACTCTGTAGGTGTCTCTTAATGGCCTCACCGGTCCTTATTTTGTGCCGTGAGAACCACGAAAGAGGACTTTACGCTCATCCCGAACACCCGTCAACTTTGTATAAATTTCACTAACACTTTGCCTAGCCATGATGCGCTGTCTACGGGTGGCGGTAACATCTTAAGATTTAGCCCCTAATTTTAGGCGCATTCTATCATGCCTCTGCTCTTACGGAGGCTTAGTGTCGACGGGTAGCTCTTATGTAATCTGTATAACTGATCCATCGTCAATTACCGCCACACAGATGCAGCGGCCTCTGATGTAGTTACTAATGTGGCACGAGAACTGATTCATTGAAGCATTTAGATCTAGGGTGTCATCGACATATTTCTCAGTCTTTTGCCTCAGGTCTGGAAGTCTAGATCGACCTGAGCCTCGTCCAGGACATAATCTTTGTGAATATCAAGGTTAAAGATTCGATTGACACTTTTCAATATTTGATGCATGCAAGGATTAGCAAAACAATGTAGGTTCTTGATAGGAAAATCATTATAAAAAACAATTCTATAAGAAATCTTTGTGGAAGCGCGAAAAAGCGGGGCGAGACTATACGCTAGCGCTACGATACCAGCCGGCGGACCCCTTCTATTGACCGGGGCATGCTGCAACTCCATATTAACCTCCGATGACTCAGCTCGTACGACAAGTTACCATGAAGCTAGTAGTTAAAAGCTGTTGAAACCGGTCTTTGGAAAGCGTGGAGTTATAAAATTTTTACTTTTCTATCAAAATCACACCTTTAGATTTCGAAAATCCGACACCACCATTGCCTGGTGTCAGTAGAAATACAAAATACTGTATAAAAAAATACAATATTTTCCAAAAAATCCAACTACAAACATAAAGGACCTCTGGTCCTCATCAAAATATAAGATGGATCAATCCAACCATAATTTCATCATGACTGTTTCGAAACCATGCATGCATATTTTACAAAGATGTTTACATATACAAAATGTCACATTTTAACTTTTACTACTTTTACTTTGTCTTATCTTATATAATCCTGCACAGCGATGGGTGAGGATCTGGAAAGGTCTTTCGGCTTCGGCACCTGCACCTAAAACATTATTTAAAAAACGAGGAAAAGCAATTAGGCAAGCAGACTCGGTGAAGTCTATCAAGTTCTAAATGTTCTTTGTCTAGCATTTGTACCTCCCAATATGAAAATACGTATAAATGATTATAAAAGCTATTATTAGAAAAGCGAGTTTTGCGTGAAACCATTTACAAATGTTCTAAAACTATTTTCTTCTTGAAAACTATTTATCTTCTTTGTATTCTAAAAACTATTTCTGCGGTGAAAATATTTCAGTGGTGGTTAATATACGAAAGTGCTATCTTGTAAAATCAAGTACCAACCAACGTGGCCCATTCTACAAAATACCCTAGATGTGATGCCAGGAACCTCGGAACGGCATCGATAGTAGGCTCTCAGACACTACCCGTCTAATCTAGTTCGGTGAACAGGCGGGATCTCTACATAAGCATAATGGAACCTGGAACCAAAATGCAGATGATGGAACCTCAGACCAACACCTCATCGTCATGTATAAGTCGGTCCTTCTTCTATACCGAATGTTTTTGAGGCGACTCCTTATATAAATATATACTAGATCCTTGTCTTCGACCGAGACAATATAGTTAGTCGTAATATCGTAACACCATGTACAATCCGAAATACATACGGCCAGGAAGCGGGCTGTGCCATCTGGGGTTTTGCTAAACGGGCCAAATTGTTTCTTAAATAATCGAACTTTTATGGCGAGTATAACAAGTGGGAGGTAAAAAAATGCTTTATAATTTATATTTTCAAAGCACTTTACGCTTGTAATTTAAACACTTCGTTTTAGAAAAGGATTTTGAGTACTACTTTTTCACCGACTAATTTAACAATCTTTATCAGCGCTCTAGATTCTCCTCGGATGCTCCGTCAGCGCCACACAATGCATCTGAAATGCGAAAATGCCCTCAATTCAGCGTTTTAACCATAAAACATACACGGGGCTTTCAATGTATATCGAAACAGCTTGATTACAACAAGCTCACGTGCTAGTCCATTCGATAAGGACATCGTGTATGATGTGAAATTGACGAAATGTCCATTAAATGTCCCATAAGCATACATTTTAACCAACTTTTGACTGAGGACTTTCCATAGAGTACAGAAACACCTAAAGCATTTACGAAAATTACTGTCCCGGCTGTCGACTACAATCCTGAAATTTCAATCAGCGTAAACTTGATCCGAAATTCAGCACGATTTGTCAAACGGTCAAAATTATAAAAATCATTAGAAAGCTAGTCTAAAAATTTTGGGGTGAGTTTGACCTTCACGACCTCACAAAAAAATTTCAAACTTCATTACATAGTCTTTAGGCTCGAAATAACACAAGTGGAGAATTTCCTACCTTTTAAAGTTTGACAAGAGGTTAATATGTTAGTGCTGTCTGGCGTATCTATTATATACAGCTTTCTTGTGCTCAGACAAAATCTACGATCCAATTTCCATAAATCTGAAAAAAAAAACGAAGAAAAGAAAAATAAAATTAAAACAAATCTTCCTCTCTCTACTCTCCGTCCATCACGCACTGGCCGTCCCCTTTTTTGGATTTTTATCCCTTTTTTTGTTTTTTTTTTCTTTAATTATTATTATTATTATTTGGATAAATGATTTCTATTGCTGATCGGGTCATTTACGCCTAAAAATTTTATTTCTTTTGATTCACTTTATTGTAAATGAACTTAAATCAAACTCTTCTGACTTCAAAATTTTTTGTAAAAATCTACATCCACGAAGTCCTGGCGACTTATCATCGAGAAAAATCGTAAAATGATACATTTGTCACTGCAAATTCAGCAATTTTTTTGGAGTCACTAGTTGCGAGGCGAATTTAACGGCGTAGTCAGTTTAGATCATCAGAGATCTAGAATTTTCCCGGGCTTCCCACTGAACCATTATGGTAATTTATTATTATTATTATCCTTTTAAAGATTCCATAATTTTGAATTTCACCCCCTCCTTTCATGGTACAAAAGTGCCACAATTGTTTGAAAACTTTATAATTTCACCCTTAAAACAACTTTCAAAAATTCTATTATAGTACTAAAATAATTAAGGAAGCCTTTGGTGCACATACGGTTACACATACCGTACACTCTCTCGGAACGGGGCATTACATTGAAACCTTAGAAAAGCTGTTGTATGTGAATTCTCCCCTAAGAACTAGGATGAGTGTTGATCAGATATGTCGGGATTGTGAGTCAGAGATCTTAGTAATTCTACTCCTTGTGCACGGTGTGGACATATCGGAGTTTGAGGTCATCCTTAGGATGGAGCGGTTGTGACAATAAGTCGTCATTGATTATGATATTAGGTGGGTTACCTTTACACCTGGAATCTTGTGTTCGTTTCGGAGGGAGAAGCATGATGTTTTACCCCATACCGTGCACGACTCCAGATGGAGTGGACAGTTAATGGGTTGGTTAGCAAGCCTTACCTTGGAGGACAAGGTGAGACAGGAATTGAATCTACCTCGGGTAGTTTGCAAGTATGAGGATGTTTTTCCGGATGAGCTACCGGGATTACCTCCTCGTAGGGATGTGGACTTTGTCATTGAGTTACACCCTAGTACGTCACCCATTTCTATGACTTCTCATAGGATGGCACCGGTTGAGCTGCAGGAACTTTCAAAGGTCAGCTGCGAGGTGGATAAGGGCTTTATTAGGCAAGAGCACTTCACCATGGGGCGCTCGGTTTGTTTGCGAAGAAGAAAATGAGACCCTTCGACTATGCATTGATTACCAGCAGTTGAATGAGGGTTACGATCAGAATCGTTATCCCTTCTGCGAGAGTTGATGACTTGTTTGATCCAGGCGAAAGGGCGCGACATACTCGAAGATAGACCTTGGCACGGTTATCATCGGTTGAAAGTTAGGAATGATATCCTAAGACAGCGTTGGGACGCGGTATGGGCATTCGAGTTCACGATGATGGCTTTCGAGGATTTGACTAATGCGTCGTGACATTCCATGGATCTCGAGGGCAGGGTATTCCAACCCTATTTGGTCAGTTTTTGTGGTCTTTGTTGGCGACATCTTGATCTACACTCGGTATGAGGAGGAGCATGAGGATCATTGGCGAATTGTTCTCCGTGTGCACTCAGGACCATCAGCCAGGCGTCAAGTCTGCAGAGGTGGGAGTTTGGCTTACCAGGTGAGAGCCTTGGGACGCCAGGTCTGGCATCGTGATAGTAGACCCTGAGAAGGTAGAGGCTATTATGAGTTGGGAGAGGCCGAAGTCGGTCTTTGAGATACGCAATTTCTTGGGATTGGCAAGGTATTACATGAGATTACATGATTTCTCCAAATGAAGCAACACTATGACTAGATCAATCTTAAGGTGGCCAAGTCGAGGGGATGACCTGCGGTAGAAGGCATTCAAGAGTCAAAAGAAGGCTTACTTCCACCTTATTCGATAGTCCCTGAATGCGATTGCAGGTACATCTACCGTGATGCCCTAAGGACGGACTAGGATGCTGGATGCAACCAGAGGGTTGTGGCTTATGGTTCCGCATAAATTAAAGAATCATGAGCAAAATTATCTTCTACACATGATCCGGAGTTGGCGTCATAGTCTTTGCCTGAAAGATTCGCGCTACTATCTCGGATATGAGCAACTGAGGTATTTTCAAACCACAAGAGTCTAAGGTATATCTTTACACAACGGGACCTCAACATGAGGCAACACAGATGGATGGAGTATCTGGAGGATTATGACTTCACTTTGCATTACCGACCTGGCAAATGTAGTGACCGATGCGCCACGAAGTCATGGGGAGTACTTAGCTAGTAGTTCTCCTCAAGAGTGCGTATGTTTCGAGACCGCGGACATATTAGGCTACAAAGACAAAGGATCGCCTGTGAGGGAGCTTGGTAGCTACGCTATCCCTTACTAAGGTATGATTGAGTCACAAGGACAGACGAAGATATCGCCATCGTGATTGAAAGTACTATCGTGCACGGTGACAAGTGCTGTGGCTGCATCCACACAGATGGTAGTCTTAGGTATAGGACGGGCTGTGGTTCTCAGCGGACCGATTTGGAGAAGAGATCCTGTGAGTTCACCGCCTCGCTTTTGTTGTGCAACGCGGCACAAAGATGCAATGGCAGATCTTCATCGCTAATATTATCGAGCCAATGAAGTGACATCGTTGAGATTTTGTTCGACAAAGGTTCTGTACGTGTCAAGAAAAGCCGAGCATCGTATACGCAGGCTAATGCTCCATTATAGCCGAGCGAAGTGGAGAGCCACGATGGATTTTGTGACCCACTAGCCACCTGACACCGCGAGCATGATGTCGCATGGGTTATAAGGACCTAGCCACTAAGTCGGCACACTTCTAGCGTGCGAATGACCTTCACACTCCGAGGAATTCGGTCTATATGATTCGTGAGATTGTCCTGGCCACATGAGTGCTGCCTCTATCAGATTTGACAGGATCCCGTGATGCACGACACACTTTTGGAAGAGTTTCCAAGGCCATGGGGACACAATTGACGTATGAGCACAAATTTTTCATCCTCAAACATATGGTCACTGAGAGAATGATGGCTGCATTTAGAGATATGTCGACGATGTGTTCTCGATCTCAAGGGTACTGGAGGAGCATTTACCTCACTGAACGCTTACAACAACAATTATCGCGAAAGTATTCAAATGGCACCCTATGAGGCCTTATACGGGAGGCCATGTCGATCATCACCGATCCGTCGACGTAAATGGGAGCGTTCCATCACCGGTCCGCATCTTATTAGGAGAAACCTTCCGAGAAGGTAGATTTGATTCAAAGTGCCTTCTTACTACTTAGAGCGGATGTAAGAACTACGCCGACAGACTCCGCCGACCCCAGAGTCTCGGCGCCAAAGGACACGCTCACGAATGCCTAAGAGAGGAGTGGTCAGATTCGGCAAGCGAGGGAAGCTAGCGCCGAGGTATATTGGGCCCTTCGAGGTACTCGAGAGGGTGGGCACAATTGCATATCGGTTGGCGCTACCACCGAGTTTATCAAGTGTCCATAAGGTGTTCCACGTCTCCATGCTCCGGAAATATACTCCAAATCCAATTCATGTAGTGGACTGGGGAGAGATTATTATTGATAATTTATGGACCTTCGAGAGTGACCAACAGCGTATCTTAGATACCTGATAAGGTTTTGCGACGCAAGACGCTGCGGGCCGGGTAAAGTGCTTGCGGGTAACACCGAGGAGTGAAGGAAGCAACGTGGGAACGCAAGAACACGATACGGGCCACATATCCTTCCTATTTGAGGACGAAGGTGCGTGATCTAATATTTGGCATTAGAATATTACCGTGATATGCATAAAATTGTAGGTAAGATATGTTTGAATCTCGAGACTAAATTATGTTAAAGGGGAAGAATGTAAAACCCTAAAATTGTTTTCAAAATGGCAAAATGATAATAATAATAATAAATTATCATAATGGTTCAGGGAAGTTTAGAAAATTCTCTATATCTCGGATGACGAAACGAACTACGCCGTTAAATTCGTCTTGCAAAATCTAGTGACTCAGAAAAGTTTCACAAATTCTAGATAAGGCATTATTTAACATTTTCTCGGTTATAAGCCGGCCAAGGATTTCAAGTGACTAGATTTTTACTAAAATCTGAAGCTCAGGGAAATGGCTTGGGCTAAATTCATTTAAAATAGTGCTCGAACTAGTTAAATAAATCAGTTTTTATTACAACCTGATCCAACAAAGCGAATATAAATCATGTATTCAATAATAATAATAATAATAATAATAATTATTATATAATAAATAAATAAATAAATAAATGATAAAATCAAAAAGGAGTGAGACTTTAATGGGAGAGAGAGAGAGAGCGTCCGTGAGGGATATATTTTTTTCTTCTTTTGTTTCTTTCACACTGTATCTATGAAAATCGGACCACAGTTTTCGTCGAACTAAAGAAAATTGATCCACGCACAGGGCTAATGCTGGATACTCAAAATCTTGAGTTTCACTAAACTCCACGAGGTAGAATTTTCCTACTTGTGTTATTTAGCCTAAAGGTCATTTAATGGCTCGGGATTGGCTTAGAGATGGAAGGAAAGGTCAGAAATTCCCTCATTTCCAATTTTTTGGTGACGTAGTGTATGAAATTTTTTGACTATTTTCAACAAGCCGGTTGAATTTCTGTGGGATCAAGCGACAATTCCTACTGACTCGTGGATTTGTCATACACCAGTTAAAATTTCAAGACTGCTGATGCTTTGACTGAGTTCGTGTTTGGCTTGATCCCTAAACCATAAAGTGTGGGTTTTGCAAGGCTCTCATATCCCAATACTCGCATAAGAATCGGAAGGACCAAGAGGTGTCCTGTTTTATGTGGGTCCGAGAGCCGGGTCATTTTGTGTGTTATTGTTGTAAAATATTAAATAACATGTTGTTGTGTGTAAAAATCATGTTAATATATGTTATTTGATGTATTAACGTGGATTGCATGGATGTAAATTATATGTAAAATTATACTATCTGCTTTCAGACACGTTTAATGCAAGACTCATATATACATGTAACATGAAGGAAAATGCATTGGCGCTACGTGATTTCATATGCACGGTCACATCGCGACGAGTCGTCACATCACGCTGAGTCGCCGCCACAAGGCACTGGCATCGTTATTCACCATTCTGCAAATGGTAAGCTTAAACGGGACAACGCCCAAAATCAGACACACTATTGCAAACAATAACAATAATAAATCACGTGTGCTCTGGTGAAGCAAGATGGGGTAATCTCTCAGTGGCGAAGACCCAAATTTTATTCTCGGGTCGACATACTGATCCAACATAAAAGTTCGCTTAAAGTGTCTGGCTATGATGGGCTCGCTGGTGAGACCTGTGAAATTCGCAACCCAAATAAATATACTCGATTTTATAAATTAAAACTGGGAGGGCAATTCATCGGTTTGTCATCAAGAAACACCAATGATCGGTTTTTCACACTTGGCGCTGCAAAGGAGGAGTCAACGATTTCTGTCAGGGGCATGAAGAGTCTCATCTCACGCATGACACCTGAACATTCCATATGTGATTGCATTATTTATATAGAATATTGTTTACGTTTTATGTACGTCATTGCATGCGTATTTTAGGCGGAGTGTTCCCATAGAGAATTTTTCTTCCGCATTGCTCATCTCAAGCATGACCCCTTCGTGCATTGTGGATGTAGACAGGAACTACGCCCGACGAGGCCGTGATTATGAAGAAAGCCTATGATATGGCCTTGATGTATGTAAAAGAATTATATCAGATTCTTGACTATCATCTAAATAAACAGATGAATTACAGAAGGCGTCGTGAATCTGACTCATGGACTATTAATCGTTAATTTACATTTTATTTAAATATGAATGAATGGGTCTCAGAAAAGGATCGACATGTGGTGTCTGCAAACTATATTAGAACAATCTAGTTTTAATATATGTCCCGTATAAGAGCGTTGAAATAAACTCTACTGACATCGCTATACACTCAGACAAGCTTATAGAGCTTCAACAAAGCCGAGATCACGCCTTCCGATTTTTTTGCTAAATATGGATCCCGACAATGGGACACAACCATTGTGGTATCGGTAACCCAACCATGCGACCCACAGTCGGGACCGGTGGTCAACGGGACCCCGGATGCGTATCACAAAAGCTTTAATTGTTGACACCTGTGAACGCTGTCATTGAAGGGAAAGTGTTATAAATCAAACATTGATGTGAGTGGTCAATAACAACATTCACACCATGAATCCCAATAACCACATTCACATCATGAATGTATCTTCATTATGGTTTCATAACTCACCATTAAGATGAGTTAATAGAACCATCTCTTGTAAGCCTATAAATGCCCCCCCTATACTACCCGTAATGGCATCCCTCACTTCTATTTCTTTCATTTCATAGTTCTCATTTCATTGTTCATTTCATTTCCATCTATCTCTATTTCCCCTTCATAATTCTCTCTCATATTCATTCTCTCTTTTGATATTTTAATAAAGAGAATAAGATACTTAAATTTAGAGCTTGTGTTTTATAACACATTTTACAACACTTGTATCAAAATTAAGATCTAGATTTAAAATATATATATATATATATATAACAATCTAGATAATAATGTTGTAAAATTATCTATCTTATTTTCTTACAAAATTATTTCTTAATATCTCTTTTTTTTAAAAGAGATAAATTTATTGTAGCAACACAATTGATAGAAACACAAACTCAAAAGTACTAAAAACTTTAAAGAATGATAACATGATTTCAAAGATCCACATTAAAAAAGGTCAAGGCATACACATTCACTTCATCCAAAACGCTTCAAAATACATAAGATTCTAAATCAGAAGAACTGACTAACACGATTTGATCTTAATAGACACATTAACTCCAACTTCATCTAAATCTGCGATTTTAAGCTAAAAACGACAAAAAATCACTCTTCCGACAAACATGGGCCATAAAGAAAAAAAAAAGAGGGAGGGGCGGTTTCCAAAGAGAAGTCACTCGTCTCAATATCCCAATGTTTTAAAAAAACAAAATTATTACTTTTTTTTATTTGTATAAGTTTTGCAACTTATGTAAAAGGCTATAGCTAATAATTATTAGAAAATGTCCCCAAATCTTTACTTCATTTTTAAATTAAAATGTTTTTTTTTTTTGAAAGAAAATTAAAATATTAATAAGCTGATATTTTTTCAAGACATAAATTTAAGAATACTAATAATAAAAAAATTGTAGGGAGAAAAAAAATGGCTTTAACTTACAATAAATATTTAAAAATATATAAATAATTAGGAATTTATTTATCCTCAAATTATTTATTTTTTGCAGAAAAATGAAGTTAAATAAATTTTAAAAACATAAAACAATAAGTTATTAAAGACAAATTATTCTCATGTGCCTATATGTTCACGTACCTGAGCAATGTAATTTCAAAGACATGTAATAAGAAACAACCACCACTCAAGCTTAAACACAACTTCTAATGACTCCTCTCAAAATAATCTAAAAGTTATTTCTAAAAAACGTTTTAAAACAGAGTTAAGAATGCATCTAATAACGTTCTATAGAATTAAAAAAAAAATTACTTAAAAAAGAAAAAATCCCTAAGTTATATCAAATCTTTTCTTTTTTTGACATCACATCATAATATTCAGTTCCTCACAAATTTGTCACCAGGACCGAACCATAGACCCTTCTGCTCTCTATGTCCACCTGATTTCTTAACCACATGGAGTTAGGTCTTGTTGGCTATATCAAATCTATTTAATTATTCAAAAATACTTTCTAAACAAAAAAGGTTTTCTAAAACCAGTACCGATCGAATTCAAAGAACTCAACAGAAAAAGAAGAAAAAAACAAAGTAAGAAAGAAGCAGCCATTTATAAATTGCAAGGGTGAGTACAAATACAGCCCCCAGCCACATGAAATTATGAAAAAAAGCAACAAAAAAAAAATATACAAAATACAAAATCGAGACCATCCCTTCACACCCATTCCAATTTCCATCCCACCTGCCATGATACATAGCTTCTTTTTTTCTTTTTCTTTTTTTTTTTAAAAAATTATTTCTATTCTACAGTTATTTCCAGTATAGTTGTAAGCCTTGGTTTTTTGTATCTCCTCAGAAGCAAAGAAGAGCAAACAACACTTACAGATGATAAAGCCATGCATGCACCAGCCGCCCATGGCGGCAACTTTATACCTAGCCAAGGGAAGAAGGCTCCGGCGGCGATGGGGATCGCAATCACATTGTAGGCCATGGCGAATACGTAGTTCAACCGGATCCGAGAAAAGGTCTTCCTCGAGAGATCAATGGCTGTGATTACGTCTTCTAAGTTGTTCCTCATCAGTACATAGTCTGCAGCTTCTATGGCGATATCAGTTCCTGCTCCTATCGCCATACCAACATCTGCAGCCGCCAGGGCCGGAGAGTCATTTATGCCGTCGCCCACCATCGCGACTGTGCTTCCGTCTTTCTGAAACGAATGGATGACGTCGGCCTTTCCAGCCGGCATCACCTCTGCTCTCACATCTTGAATCCCAACCTGTCCACCAAGAAACATTTTCAATCTCCAATTGATACAGATTTTTTATGCTTGTTATTCGGGCAGCTGGAATTCATGTTTGTTTACGAAGAAAAACCAGGGAGATGAGATGGGAAAATGAAATTGCTTCATAAAAAGTGAATCAGTGAGTTTTCTATCAGATATATAAAAGAAGAATACTGAAACAATCAAGTTAACAAGTCTAGAACTATCAAATCACACACATGAACAGAGCTGGCAACAGATTTCAGGGATGTTCTTTTAGATAGATATATAGAAAACTTGAATCTAACAGCTTCAATATTATACGAACTTAATATCGATTTCTTCGCAATAAATTTTAACAAGCAACTGATAGTTATGAACTGGAAGCGAACTTTGTTTCAAATTACAAATCTGTAATAAGGGCTGGTGCTAATCCGGGTTAGAAACACATTCTGAAATTTTAGAAAATGGAAGGACTAAAATTTTCATATACATGTTTTCCAGTGTTTTTATCAAAAATGTTAAGATTTTAAGAAAAGAAAATATAGAACCATCAAAGCTGAAACCAAAATGTTAAATCAAGTTAGGAAAATGTTCAGAAAAGAAAAAGAAAAAATTCCAAGAATTGAGATCGACTAAAACACTGAAAGGAAAGGTTCGGGAAGAGGGAATAGACCTCCTTAGCAACAGCTCGAGCTGTCCTCCAATTGTCCCCGGTAACCATGACTGGTATGACACCCATTTTCCTGAGGCCTTCCACGACCACTGCAGCTTCTCGCTTTAATGGATCTGCAACCCCTAAAACTCCAACTAAGGTATCATCATATGCAACAAGTACACCTGTCTTTGCGCTTTCTTCCAAGTTTACAAGAAAATTTTCTACATCAGTTGGGATCAGGACCCCACTTTCGGCCAGCAACTTTCTATTACCAACCTGCTCAAGAACATCGTCTCTAATAAGCAGACTGCTCCATAAAGAATAATTAAGCATAGTTTTCATGGCTTTAACTGCATCAATAGCATTAATCTGAATAAAGAAGCTCACCAGGACTCGTTTTCCTTTTATAAAGCACTGGACACCTCTTCCAGGCAAAGCAGAGAAATCCGAGACATCAAGAAGCCATCCAGAGAATCTAGTCTCTCTACTATGGTCTTCAGCATCCTTGGTGGAAGATGAGTCCTCAAAGAAATGGAAATGGCGAGCATATTCCACTATAGCTACGCCCAGTGGGTGTTCACTGCTAGCCTAAGCCATAGAAACAGGAAAAAGTAAATTATTGATTGTCCATACCTTCTAATTGATTAACAATTGAATAAGTCAAGCCCCTGTTCCCACCCAAATAATAATTAGATAGATTCAAGTTTTCTGCCATTGATAAATAATCTTACAAGTTTAGAATTATCAAATCACACACATGAACAGAGCTGGCAAGATATTTCACAGAAGTTCTTTTAGATATAGAAAAGTTGAATTCATCTACTTTCTGCCATAGCATGTAATTGAAAACAGAAAATGAAACCTTTTTTTTATCAATAAACACAGCATATATTACCAAAAAAAGTAACAAAGTATACAAGGAGTATACAAGGCAGCCCAAAAACAAACAAAAAGAGGGGGCTAAACCCAAAAAAACCTCACACAAAAACACGAAAGAGGGGGCTACAAAGTTTTTTTTAAACAGAAAATGTAAAAATGGATAGGCCATCTAGAAAAACTAAAAAAAAAAAAAACAGAAAATGTGAACTGATGAGGGGATTTGAAATTACCTCTGCGGAAGCTACTAAAGTAAGAAATTCTCCATGATCCATTCCTGTGAAAACTTTTGCAGTTGTAACGGTAGCTTTTCCCTGGGTTAGAGTGCCGGTTTTATCAAATACCACATACTTAACCTTCTGAGCCCTTTCCAGAGCATCTCCTCCTTTTATCAGCACACCATTATTAGCCCCAACCCCTGTTGCAACCATGACAGCAGTTGGTGTTGCCAGGCCCAATGCACAGGGACATGCAATTACTACAACTGATATCGCAAACATAAGCGCAAAAACAAAATAATTTCCATTTTCTGGCAGCCATTGTTTTGGGTAAGCTCCAAGAGTGCCACAAACATACCTATGACGAATTAAAATAAAGAAATGAAAATGCGGTGTTATCCTTCAGCCAAAATTATAAATATAGCAACTACATGAGTACCCCAAATTTAGTCACTGCAATCTTACCAGCCCAATAGTGTCAGCAATGACATAGCAACGACTGTTGGAACAAAAATACTGGCAACCTGTAATTATTAAGAGTAAAAGACAACCAAGGTCAGACAAAACTTCATTTCATAATTAATATAAATCCTGACGCACAAAAATCCAGCTCATAAAGTCAAGAAAATAGAAAAAAAAACATGAATTTCAGAGAAAGGAGAAAAGCATAAATCTGGTAATATGAAAACTTGATGATTAGTCTTCTCAGAAGTATTCTACTGGATCATAATCATTTATTACTGTTCTTGGGATATTCTTCCATGTCATGAGCAGTAGCTATTAGAGAATCTTCAAAACAGTAAGTTTCTACATCTCTTTAAGAGTTGAAAACATGTTTAAGAGAATAATGCTTTGACAAGCATTACTCAAGCACTGGTACTCACTCATTCATGCTGTATGCTCCTCACTTTTGTCCGAGGTTTTCTAACAGCAAAGAGTAAACAAGATGGAAGAACTTCCAACTAGTCAAAGCCTATTATCCTCTGTTTGACTCTTTAGCTCCTAGACTTTGGCATTGTTTTCAATATTGCTCTAAAGAATGGAATAGAAAAACAAGAGCAGACCAAATTGGTGGGCATTAAGGCTTGGACGGCAATGGTTATATTACTGTGCAAAATAAGGCAACAACTCATTAATATTCAACAGACTTTGCTTTTGATTGAGGTTTGTTTATACATAGCCGCTGACAGTACGACATATGAGAATCTTCAACAAGCTAAAGTGTTCCTTATCCAAACAATGGGCTTTTGTCATGGAAGAACAAATAATGATTGATTTTATAAGGGAATAAATGGTCATCTTGATTCAGTAGAAATTGAATAGAACAACTTAAACACTGGTAACTATCAGAATCAACCAACACAAGAGAGCAAGGCAAGCAAATCATACAGATCCTATCAAGTTAAGTATCTGGAATCCAACCTAATTGCATCACAGTGTAGAATGCCCCTGCTCAAAGAGAACATTAATCATGCAACAGCATGACGCTTAACTTGATTCCTAAACATTAAGAGATTATTAACTTTCAAGTTCAGTCGATCAAACAAAGAGGCCAGGGCCAGGCATATTATAAAATTTAGGGAACAATATGGGGAAGTTGTAATTAGATTTAGCATCCTCAGAAATGCCAAGTCACAGTTTTTTAGCATATTGTCTACCCAAGGAACCATTCAGTTAGCATGAAAGCATCCGGTTTTCCACATTTCAATTGTCACAAGAAAGAAAATTACTTCCAAAACAATAATCAAATCATACCTTCAAATGAGACATTGTAATACAAGCACAACATATTTCAACTACATGAATTGTTTTGAAGGCAAATAGATTTCTTAAAAAGCATCTCACATAAAAAATACTTACAAAGTCAGCAAACTTCTGAATAGGAGCTTTGGACATCTGAGCTGTCTCAACCAAACTAATTATCTGACTCAAAACTGTGTTAGACCCCACTTTGGTGGCTTGTATGTGAAGGGCACCATGTAAGTTAATAGTACCTCCGATAACTGGTGAATTGACTTCCTTTGAAACAGGTGCAGATTCACCAGTTACCATACTCTCATTGACATAACTCGAACCCCACGTGACAATACCATCGGCAGGAACCTTTGTACCAGGAGGAACTTTCAATAAGTCACCAGGCTGAATTAGCATAGCATCTATTTCTCGTTCTTCAGTAAGCCTTCCACCTGGGGAAACAATCAAATCAAGCCCACTATTACTATCTTGATCAAATGATTTGTAAATCTATGGTTAAAATATTAATAACTCTCCTTCAAGTTATGTTAGGAAAAGTATACCTTTATCCTTAACAAGCAACAAAGCAGTTGCTGGTGCAAGTTCTACTAACTTCTTGATTGCATCTGATGTCTTCCCTTTAGCAAGACTTTCCAAATATTTCCCCAGTAATACAAATGTTATTAGCATGGCACTTGCTTCAAAGTAAGTTGGAGACCAAAACCCAGTGACTGCACCATACAGAAGTGCACAAACAGAGTAGAAATATGAGGCTGAAGTTCCCAATGCAATCAAAACATCCATGTTTGCTGAACCATTTCGAAGTGCTCTACCAGCGCCTATATAGAAGCGCTTCCCAACAACAAATTGAACAAGACTAACCAATGCCCATTTCAACAAATCACCCATTAGAAAGGGTCCACATCGCCAGAGCAATAGCGAATCCACCAGAGGTATGTGAGGGCAAACTACTTTAATGAGAAAGACAGGAATCTGAAGACAATTCAAACAGTCCCAAGAATTAATTTTAAAATTTAAAAGGAAAAAAAATATTAGAAACTAAAGGGTAGTTGGATGCAACATTGTATGTTTCAACAAGAGACAATTGTTCTAGTGAATAGTGAGATTCTCAAGAAATGTGTCAACATAAAATGAGTATGCTTTTCATGTTGCTAAAGAGAAGGCAAAAAAATTAATAACAGCTTAAATTTCTATTATTGAAATAGAAATTATTCTGTGAACATTCTATACCACATTTTATTATGAAAAAATTGCTCTGCTTAAAAAGTGCAACACAATTCACATGAATCATTCAATAAGAGGCATTTTTATGGGTCATTCAAACAACACCATGCGACAAATCAACCATTATGAAAAGAATAAACTGATGAACAAGAAAAGGGGGTAAGCAAGGAAAAGGACACATGATGCACAAACTATGCCAGTTTAAAGTGTGAAAGAGAACTCACACTGAGAAACAAACTAGAGGTGAAAAGCCGAAACATATTTGAGGATTCTTCTAGATCTTTAGAAGTCATTCTCGTATAAGGATTCTTGACATGTAATTTAAACTTAGCATTGCTTGCACCCTCAATTCCATCAACTAAGGATCTAGAACTAATAACTTCAGGATCAAAGAGAACTTCAAGTTCTCCTGATGTTCGATCGAATAGAAATTGTCTCACACCTCTTATGGTAGTAAGTATGCCTTCCAAAGTCAGAGCATCCATCTCATTAGATATCCCAGTAACCCCCAGTATGATTTTATCCTGCTCACTGCTCTGTACAAATGAAGCTTCAAAACCAGCATCTTCAATTGCATTGACTATATCATCTTTATTAATAACTGTAGGATCATACTCAACTTCACCTAATGAAGTTGCCAAGGCAACTACTGCCCTCTTTACACCAGGAAGCTTTCTCAAGATTCCTTCAACGGAGTTCACACACGTAGCACATGTCATGCCTCCTATTGTAAACTGCCCCAACAAGGTTCCACGTGGCTTCGTTTGATTAGGTTCACTCATAATCTCTGCATCAAAACCTGCATCTTCAATGGCATTTTTTATGTCCTCCTCCTGAATCACAGAACAGTAGCAACAAATATCAGTTGAAGCAGAATCCCATGTCGACAATAGCTATCAAGAATATGATCAAGATTGAAAACAAGTAAAGCAAAAAGATTCTCGGATATTATTGTGGATCCAATACATGTAATAAAGCATTCACAGATTTCAAATCCTTGTCCCAATAATTATATATATAGGATAAATCAGCAAAAGAAAGCAACTTATGACAAACTCCAAGTTCAAACAGCTGGCACCTGGATTGATTTTCTCAATAATTAACATTATACAAAGATCTAATCCATTGTACACTTTAAATTAAAACTAAAACTAAAAATAGAAAAAAAAACAAGGACATGACTTATGAGAAAAAGAAAGTACCTTGAACTAATTTCACTAAGAAACACTAGAACAGCAGGTGCAGCTCCTAATTATTTTTTTTTTTTCGATAATTGAAAATAAACTGTATTTCAAGACATAGGAATCATAAAACCAACAAAAGCTAAGCATCACCCACAGCTCAAACCAACATATAATACAATCAACCATAAATTAAAAACTCAGATATAAATCACACAATCACGACACAAATTCCACAAGAAACATAAATTGCAGAAGCAGAACAAGATAGCACTAACCCCAACAAATTTGGGATCAAAAACCACGTCAGCCCTGTTCTGAAGCAGCGCCACGGAGGCCCTGAGGACACCATTGACGTCCCGGAGAGCTCCCTCCACGGAATTAGAGCAGGCAGCGCAGGTCATCCCGGTGACTCTCACCTGAATCCCCCTCATACCTTCCTCCAACCCGGAGCCGTCCTCATCGTAGGCGTCGAGGAGCCGCACGTCCTCCAAGTCTTCACCATCGTCGTCGGGCGACGGCTTCCGCCCGCCGGCTGCTAACGGGGTGAGTTGGAGACCTCCGAAACTTGGCGCCATTGAAGGAACCGAGAAACAGAGCAAGAGAGAGAAAGAAAGAGAGACTTTTCCGATGCAGATGGCGATCACACCAAAACCTTCTTTATTTTTATTTAACTTTATAGGAGTAAGTTTGTCAATAGATATATTTTTTGTTTATTCTAATTGGCCCTTGATATTTTCCGAATTTACCAACATGGACCCTTTTGTACTTTTGTTGGTTTTTGTACTGCATCTAACATATGAGGCTAACAGAGTAACAGGCAACAGCACAATTTTAAAAATCGGATCGAATAGATCATATCGTCGATCAATGATGTTTCTTATCTTGTATTTAATTTGATTCGATTATGATTTGATCATAGATTTAATTTTTATATTATGAATTAATATTTTTTTAGATTCAATCAATAATCCGATTTTTAAAATATTATTCAACAAGGGACAGCAAATGTGTCAAACATGTGAGTTCAATTTTTTTAATAATTTTGGAAAATGTTTTCAAAATAATTTTCTGTAACTTATTCCAAAAATAAATAACGTTGACTTATTTTTATTTTATTTATTGCTATCTGAAAAATATAATTTTAAAAATGTCTCACTTTTTTCTTCTTAAAGATTTGTTTCTAAATTTACTCTTACAAATTATTTTTGGAACCGTTTTCAAACGCTTCCTATTTTTATACTTTCTTAATTCGGTATGCCATGTGACCACCTAACTAAACTTGTCGTCGAATTTTCATCAAGTATTTATAAGGCTCTACTAATCAAATATTAAAATATTTTATTTGATACAATTTAATATTTTCAAAAAATTACAATTTATTATGATAATGAAGGTAATTTAGAATTTATTTAATAGTCATTATAGGAAACGTGTTTATGATAAAAAAGCGATATTCAATCAAATTTATAAAATGTTTTTACTAATTTTGAAAATTCATTAAAATGTTTTCTAAGCCTTATTAATAGATTTTATGATCTTGTATAATTTTATAACTTTAAAATTTAATCTTTCAAAATGTTAGAAATATAATAAAATTAGAATTACCATTAAAAGCATTGTTGAATACATTCTCTTAAATATAAAGTATTTTCCAAGAAATCCACATAATAATTTTTAAGTTCTTAATTATAAATAATTTTCGGTTCAAAAAAATTTTAAAAATTTTTTTTGATATTATAAATGAATTTTTTTAAAACAACTTTTATAATAAAAGCACTTTTTAGGAAAATGAACAAACACTAATTATATAAATATTTTACTACCTAAGTAAAAGTGATGGCACTTTTAATATTGTTATTTTAATTATATTTTATCTATTTATTTATTTTGAATCACTTCTAATGTAATATAATAAACCAAATATATTTCCTAGTTGAAAGCTAATCATTTACAAAGATTCGATTATATTTCTCGCATGACCATTCGACCTTTTATTTTAATCACGTTGTTAAAGGAAAAAAAAAATATATATATATATATATATATATATATATATATATATATATATATATATATTCAACTCTGGCCGAGACCGCTGTTATTATTATTTTTTATTTTTTACCAAAATTCTGAAAATACTTTTTTACATTATTTTTAATATTTTGGGATTTCTAGAAGGCATTTTAGCAAATTAATAAAAAAAAAATTTTCATTTATGAAAGTTTCTATTTCTGATTGGAACACACGGCAGTCGTCAGAATCTTTGACTGAAATAGCCGTATGGGCAACGTCGGTTTTCCGGTCTGTTTGGACATGAGGTTATTTATGTTCCTGTGAGACATAAAGTTATCCCTGTAATCAGCATGGGGATTATTTAATTTGAACATTTTTGACGAATATATTCTATTTTTGTTTAATCAATTTGAGGATTAAAAAATCAAGTCTATCCAAGTTCCTTCTGTTGATGCCCATAGATTTTCTAAATCCGCTTGCTGTTATCCCTTCATTAATTTTTTATCTTTTGAATTTAAAATTTATTGTAAAAGACAAAATACCCTTATCCTTAATAAGAAAGAATAAATAAATGAACAAATATGGGTAAAAGGATAATTCGGCAACTTTATATTGATTTAACTGAAAATTAGTATTAAAATCCTAAATTTTTATGATTTTTGTATTTAAATCCTAAATAAATAAAAAACTAAATATAGAAATTTTTATGAATTTAGTGTTTAATACTAATTTTCTCTTGATTTTATTGAATGTTTGATTAAAAGTATAAAACTATTTTAAAATAAAGAAATGGATGTATTACTACAAAGTACGCCTCTAAAGTCATAAATGAGTAGAAAGATTTGAGGAGATTTGAGGCTCAGTTGTAAAAATATAATCTTATCGTGAGTAATGTATAATATGGTTGAGATCTACCGTAATTTAATTAATGGTTTTGAGTTCGAATCTTACAAAATATAATTATGTTATGTACTAGGTTTCTGTGTCCTTCTGATTTCCCTTTGCTTCATTATAGAAATTGAAAATCTGGCCATTTCATTGTGCTCATAATTTAAAAAAATATTATTAAACACAAATATGATGGAAATTTTAATTGTAGTGGAACATCCTAAAAACTTGAGAGGTTGTTTGGATGCAGGGACAGAAATGTCCAAACAAAGAATAGGAAAAAGGTTGGATTTTTGTTAGCGTAAAGCAAGCCTTTTGGGTGGGGGTGTGGTTTTGTTGGAAAGATGACTTCTTTCCCACTAACAATAATACACAAGGGAACAAAAGTTGATGAAGGGGAAGTCAGCCTCCACTCATGAGGATAAGACACATTTTCTCTATTGGAAAAATTTTCTTTTCCCCCAAACAAGACCTTTGTGGAAATGGACCCATGTGGCAATCACAAATGGTTTTACCCAATTCCTCAAATTTTCGATTCTAATTTCTAACTGCTTGATTGATGTAACGGTGAAGAAGAAGAAACACAAATTTGATAAAATAAAATAAAATTTTATTTAAAAGTAAAAAGGCTAGATACCAACAAAATTATAAAGAAAATCATAAAGGATTCTAAAAGGAATCCAACAAGAATGTAACTTTATCTAGAAGCCTAAAAATATAGTAAAAAATCTAAACTTAAAGGAATCCAAAAACAAACCTAATAAAATTTAAAATAATTAAATTTGATCGTTAATAGGTAATTTTGTTTTTGATGGCCCCAAATATGTGATTCTGATGTAATGAATGTCTAGCACAAGTGATAGCCTCTTCATGTTATCTATATAAATATTAAAGGTTTCATCAAATAGTCAAATGCAATGATAAATAGGTATTATAATTAATCATTCGATCTGATCACTCGTTTTCGTTATGTATTCAGACATCACGACACAAATTTATTGTCAGAAAATTCTTACCTGTTCATTGACATATTAGATTTTGGATAAGTAGAATAGATAAATAAAATTAGTCGAGTATATATTATACTATAAATTAATTTTATTTATTTTAATTCATCAAGAGAAAAATTAAATAATTTAGAAATGTATGAGTTATTTTATTTATATTTGATTTTTTTTTTATTGTACAACCAAACATAAAAAGAATCATTTTCTTTAACGTTGGTTTTCTGTTCTTAATACTTTCAGGAATTAAATGGAATTCAAGACTTGTTTCAATTTTTTGCAGATAGAAAATAATCTTGCAATTTTTGTAAATAAATAGTTATCATTTATATCAAATTCTTTGTAATTTTTTTTCGTGTTTTTATATTTATTTGAAATATACTTTTTTTATACAAGTAATTATTTTATATTTGATAAAATTCTATAATATAAATTCTGTCTTTTTAAATTCATTATTTTGACTTTAATTTGAAATTCAATCGAAACAAGAAAAAAAAAACTATCCAAAATAGAAACGAGACTTTTACATATGTCTGGAACAATCTTTTCTTCTTTCAATACAACGAAGTTGTCATTAAAAAGAACAAAAAAAAAGGGGATAAAAAACAGCACACAAATACTTGTTAAAATAATGGTATTTTGATTAAAAGGTCTTTTGAAAACCTGATTTTGAAAATTTAATCCTTCATTAATTTTTGGTCTTATAACAAAAATCTCTTTCTTATTTTCTTATAAAAATAACAATTTTTTAAGATAAAATATAAATATATAAAATGAGAAATAACGTTTTAGTCCATAAAATATAATTATTTTTTTTTTTAGAAAAAACATGAGAAAAATTAGGTTCATAAATTTAGGATTATTGGATGATTTTTATACAAATATTTATAAAAATAATTTCAAAGAAGACGATGAATACTTGAAACTTGCAATGAAAAGTTCAAACAAGAAGACCCATTCCACCCAAAAACTTGACCAATGGAATGTACTACATAGTCGTACTACATGCATCCAGGCGGTCCAAGGGCAAAATGGGAAACAAAAAATTGAATTAGGTGACAATCTCATAAACATTATAGAATATTCAAGCCTCCTTTTTCACCCCAAATTTGTGGTGCCAGACCTTAAATTAATTACACACTACAAAAAAAAAAAAGAATAAAATGGAATTTGGATATATATATAAATCCTCATAACACCATGATGCTTGTTTTTTTTGGTCACATCTACCATATAGTGGAGTTCATTTCAATGTATTAAAGATTCAAAACAATAATAGTTGGTCTTTTTCATCATCATTCAACACCTAATGAATTAAGGCGGCTTTTGATTTTTTTTATTTAATTCTAACTATAACTTTTTTTAACTTAAAATTAAATAATATTTAATGATATTAAATATTAAATTATTTGTTTTTTAACATGGATTATAAGTGTTATCAACTCGTCTTCTTATTAGATAAAGACGGTATTTCACTTAACTTTTTTATTAATATATATATTTTTTTTAAATTTTAATAATAAATCATAAAAAAAAAGTTAAAAAACAAATTACTATTTAGCTTTAAGCCAAAAAGACGAACGTCACGCCACCTAACTCTCTCTACTCCTATATAATTTAATTATTTAATTATGTTTATTTATGGGAAGAAAAATAATGGTTCAAATATAGAAAGATTGAGGGTTGGGTGGAGTTGTTGATCAACTCTACCGAGAAGAAAAAAAAAAGGGAGGGGGGGTAGCACTACATGCCTGGTGGGTGGTTTGTGAGTTCAGAAACTGATTTTTTGTTTATGTTCTACTCGAAGATATGTGGTGTGACTTTTGTAAAATAAAAAGTTGAGAAAAAATTGGGATATATTGTGACCTCGTGGTATGGGTCTTTTTGCTTAGGTAATTTTGTTATATCAATATAATAGTGTTTATTCTTTATTTTATTGTATTGTGTAATTGATACCAATGTGTGTGTGGTTTTCTTTCAAAGGTTTCGTAAGTGCATGGTTTTTTTTGTTAATTTTATAAAAACTGGTTAATATGTGAGCAGATTTTTATCCTTGAATTTAATTTATTTAACGAGATACATATTTTTTTATCTGAATTTTGTCTGCATTGATATAATTATATAAATCTAGAAATAAAAGATCTATACGAAACAGTTTCGTTAAGCGTTTTTTTATATTTTATTATTGTGTCATTAAATATAACGGGGAGTAGGGGCATTCACCCATTAATTTAACATGGGAGGCAGTTCTCTTTGAGTGCAAGTCAGGAGTAATCATGATTCAGGAGTCTGGACAGGCAGTAAAGGTGGATTGACAAAAAAGAATAAATGAAATCGTTTAAGAGCATATCTTATAAATGTAATATTAGAAAATTAATATAAATAAATAAATAAATAAAATAAAAAAGAAGTCTGAGGCCATCATCACCTTTTCAATGACACAAGCCTCCTCTTATCTACTCTTCTTTGCTATGTATACTTGATTATAGAAAATGAAATATCTGTAAGGAAAAGGAAATGATGAAATAAAATAAAATTTAATTTAACATATATATATATATATTTTATTACTTCATACAAGTTTTATTTATTTTGAATAATCTGTAAATACTTAAAATTTTAAATATTTTTATTTTTATTTTATTTTTAAAAAAAAATTCATTACATGAACCGGACATAAGAAAATCTTTTTTTTTTTTTCCATTCCTAAGTATTTTTTGGGATCCAAAAACAACCGTTGGCTTTATTCAAAAAGATTTTTTATTCAGTATTTAGTCTCTGAAAATCATTTGCCAATTATTTTCTGACAGACCTTTTATAAGATAACAATTTTATTTGGTCTAGGCTAAATAGCTCCAGATAGTTTTTATGATATGTTAAATGTTCTTTATGGCGCCAAGAGTGACCGAGTAACAATATGACGGCGGCTTGCTCTGTTGAAAATAAGCTAATAGATTAAAACGATTCTGATTAAAGCCAGGCTTCATCAAAATTAAGAAACTAGAATTGGACAGCTTGGAAAATAATCATTTCGATTATAAACCATTACCAATCTGATGTTATCAAACAGACATCTTAATGTTATTAAATCACATTGATATGAATGCAAAAGTTATATTTAAGCATTCGTAAAAATAAAATAAAACATACCTTACTAGTATTTCCCAATTTAATACTTTTTTTATGTTTTTCATTATAAAATAAAATAAAAAATCATTTTCATGAATTTTATTAATTTATTTTATACTTTTGGTTGATCAAATGTAATCTAAAATTACGGTTTATGGATTATGAATATGGAAATAAATTCCTACACTTAATAAAATGGGCTTTTTCCTCTTAATAAAAATGGCTTTTTCCTATAAAGTATTTCAAGTAAAAAGGAAATAATAATAATAATAAATAAACAAATTATCCAATAATCATGACCAAATAGATTTACAGTTATTCTTGGTTCATAGTCAGGACATTGACCATAGTAGCTAAAAATCAAGGATATTATGGAGATAATTTTATTATTTTATTTTTAATCATCCCCTGTATCTGTAAATGGGTTACATTGTGTATTTTTCATCTCTTATTTTTAGAGGAAATTCTGAAAATAATATTAGATCACTATTTTAATCTGATAATGTGTGTAGATTTCTAGGTTTTTTTTTTCCTTTTTTACCCACACAATGTGTTAATCATGGATCATCTAGCTGTTTTTCTTGGTCACATGTGATCAACCAATTAATTGACCATAAAAAATGTTGACGATTGTGCATGAGGGTACTTTAGGAATTAATATTTAAATCAAAATAAGCAATCACTTCTCAAACTATAAGTTTCTACCAAATCAAAAAAATTATTATTCAATATGAAAAAAACTAAGACTCAGTGCATGTAACTCATATGGCAAAGCTTTACTGTTTCAAAGATGAGAATATAAAAATGAAGGGTTTTCAAGTTTAAGTTCAGTGAGATAATTGATATCTTCTATTAAGTATCTTATTTATCTGAAAAAAAATAATACATGTTGTTATTTATGTCTTTATAATTTATAATAAGTACTAGTGAATGTATGTAAGTAAGATGGAGTAAGCGTCTCTTGGGCAGTCTGAGTTCGAGTTATGAGAATGGAGTTATATTATGATGAGTTTTATCGTCTAGACTCAGATAGGAGATTAATCTAAAATTATAAATGGGTGCTTTGTAAATTAAGTGACTAAATAAATTATTATATTGGATAAAATAAGTTAATAATACAATTTTAAATCAAAATAACTTAGATAATAATTAAAAATAATTAGTTTATTCTTAAATTTTGTAATTTTATTTTACATTATTTACGCTCATGGTCTTAATTAACTTTACAATCTCCTTTACATCAGCCCAACCTTCACTATTACTTAACTTTCATTTCCTAATTTAAAATTCATTAATTTAATGATATATGATATGTTTTAAGTCAATCTAATCAAACATTTGGGATTTTTAGAATATGAATTATGTAATCAATTTTTAATTTAATAACTTCAATATAATTTAATTTAAGATGACTAAATAATAAGTACTAATTTTTACAATTTTACCAAACACTTTAAAGTTAATCTTATCAAACTTTTGCGATGTTTAGAATATGAATTAAGTAATAAAATTTTAAATTAATAACTTCAATATAATTTCATTTAAGATGACTAAATAATAAGTACTAATTTTTACAATTTTACCAACACACCATCTGAGTTTTATATTTTATAGTATATTTTTTAAAATTATAAAAATGATAAATATAATCGTTCCCAGCTATTTTTTCATTAATCAAATTTCCATGTCAAATTTGAAAACAATTATATATTTTTGATTTATTAAAAACACTTCTCATTGGAGTTTATATCTTATTAAGTTCCTTTCACAACATTTATATATACATCTTTCTTTCTTCATAAATTTATATATACTAATAAATTTGCACATGCCATACACATGTTATGCAAGATTATGACTTAAAACTGTAATGAATCAATTATACGATTCACTTTATAATAGAAAATGAAAGTGGAAAAATATAAAAATTGATTCAATTTATATCTTTAATGAATTCGATAGTGGAAATGAAAATTAATTTTACCATGATTTGAGAAACAAGTCATACTTTTTACATTAGTCTAAATATACATGTCTAATATTTAATGTAATGCGGTTTAGATTAGGATCGTTATAAAATTTGGTAATCAAAAGATAAGAGATTTGTGAGTATAAAGAGTGAAGCTCCTGAACTTAGGATGACAATGGAGTGGGTTATTTTGGATTTTCGTTTCGTTCCGTTCCGTTTCGTTTTTAATGGGACGAATTTAATTTAATTATAATCGGGTTTTTAATGGGTTCAGATTTATTTTCTCAAACTCGAGATAAGTTATGGGCGAGTTCGAATATTAGCATGTCCCGTCTTGATTTTATTTAAAATATAATTTTAAATTATTTTATTTTATATTTTAATATAATAATAATAATAAAAATAATTTATAAAAGTCATAATATTTTATTTTTTTATTCAAATATATTAATTTTTAATATAGAGGAAACAACAAATATATAAATATTAAAAAAAAACTTAAAAGCAATCAGTGTAAACGAGACCGAATATGATAATTTTAAGATTCCTCTTAGCCGTCTTATCTCGCTACTTATTTAATTTTTTAAATATAACATATTTAGGAACTTGAACAAATAACCAGAGCGGGATTAGGATGGAATTGCCTTGTTGTCTTTCTTATCGTGCGTAGATGGACCATGTCGATGAGAGGGACGAGACAACAACCACCCGTTTTCGAGGTCATTGGTTAGACCCATTCGAGTTGGCCCATAATTGAGGGAACTCAGGCCGGGCCTGGCCATCACCGACGACTCCTCCATAAGCAGCACCTTCTCAAATTCTTTACGTAACTTCATACTTTGATTGCCATGATAAATAAAGCTCTTCATCTTTATGATATGAGGAGTCCATGTCATTGAGATAATAAAGTCACCACAATATATTTGTAACTTAATACTTTGATTGCTATGATAAATAAAGCTCTTCATCTTTATGATATGAGGAGTCCATGTCATTGGGATAAAGTCACCACAATATATTTATAGTGGTCCAACATGAATTGCACCCATACTATGATGAATAAGTTGATCAATCACAATCATAATTCAATGATTGAGATTGAATTTTTACGGTTTTTCATTAAAATTGGGCTCTCGTAGCCTTTCATCTCCTTTGGTTAGGGATGAAAATGGTTTGGAATTTGGTCGATTTTAGATTCCTCGTCTTTATCACCATTTACTATTTTTATCTCTATTCTCATGTTCACCTAATTTAATTTTTTTATCCTCGTTCTCATATGGAGGATTGGGTACTCGTATCATTAAAATCACTTTTATTTTGATTTATGAAATGAATCATTTTAGAATATCATATAATAATAAGAAGAATTATTGTGATCAATTAAAAATAAATAAATGTCAAAAGAAAATATTAAAATCCAGCTTGTTTTTTACTTTTAAGACTTTTTAATATAAATAAATATTATATATATATATATATATATATATATATATATATATATATATATATATATATATATATTTGACTATTTATATATTATATATTATATTTAATTAGGTATTCGGGTGAAGCGGGTAGGATATATTAATCATTAAGTAGAATCAAAATCTCAAAATTCGATTATTCGAATATTTAATTAGATCTAAAATATTTTTTTTATATATTTTTCCATTCGAATCGGAAATAGGATTTTTCATTGGATTCGGATGAAATTGTCGTTCCTATCTCTTGCCAACAAATATACCATGAGAGGGAATAAAATGAAGCTTTTGTTACTAATATTAAGATAATTATTAAATGCCATGATTGATTATTTTATAGGTAGCAATGCCACCTTCTTTAGTAACTTACAGTGCTTGATGTAGTTATAAATGTGATTATTTTTTTTATTATTCTTATTTTTTTTCTTACTTCTTGAGAAAAAAATTTAAGTTCAGAGTTATTACCATGTCGTACTGTTGGGATGAGCATTGATCTTATACATCTTATTGATAATATTACATATTGAGATAGTATATCGGGGATCTTGAGCTTTGTGGCCGGGAGTGCGCTGGATCTATCCGACTGAGGGAGTACAAGAGCCACGCCTAAGTAGGAGCGGGCTGGCGGCCGGCTGTTTTAAGAAGGGTCGGTAGCGGGGCGATTTAGATCGGCCGTCAGATTAATTAGGCAGATTCATGGGCTTTGGGCGCTGAGCCAGATCAAAAGCCAGTCGAGGCGCCTAAGCGACCTTGGGTGGTTTGGTTTTATTTAAATTGTATTAAAGTTAAATAAAAATAAAAAGTAAGGCTTAAAAACAATTGAAAATAAAAAATAATTCGTTTAAAAATTTTGTTAAATGAATATAATAATTACGTTTTAGAATGTATGAAGGATTTACGTCGTTAGAAAATAATGCGTCTAAATTGAGTTGAAGTTTTCTTTATTTGTTAATTATTTGTACTTTTTCAACCATAAGAAAATAAAAAAATCTGATATCACGTTTAATGAAATATTTTAATCGTATTTTTTTCGGTGTGGGGAATATCATGGATCCATTCATGTTTTGATAAATTTAGTTCTCATGTCGATCGTGGTCTGAGAACGCAGGCATGATCGTCTGATCATTTGTCACAAATTTCGATCTTTAAGCATTACTATTAACGATTGGCAAGGTGACAAATTACGCCGGCTTTTGCTAACCCTTCCACGCACTAAAAGCAACTTGAATCTACTGAGCACGATTAATACATCACGTCTGATAATAGATAACGCGATGTATTTTATTGTTTTTTAAATCGTTAAATTTCAAAATCTTCATTGTCTTGAATGGAATTGTTCTGTTAGATGTCACATACATGTCGGTTGTATTATTTGGAGAAATAATTATTACATTTTTCTACTTTTAACATTTACAGAACTAAAAGATGAAAGTTTGTCGTGGATGATGATTTTATCAGTAATATAATTTATATTTTCTTTATAAATATTATATAAAATATATAATAGAATTTACTTCATTTTTAATTTCTTCAATTTTATTTGATCTTCTTTGTAAATAACTTGCAACCATTCATCTAGAGCATCAAATTTTAATCTAGGGTTCACAATTAAACCAATATAATAAATCAAAGGTATTTCTCCCCAATATTTTTTAATATTTTCTATCATTGCAAAATTAAAAATTTCATAACTTATATAATTTTGTAGTACCATATAAATCTTTGATTTGTTGCATAATGACCCCGTGTGAAGTTGGATAATAAACAATGCAAAATATTCGTTGAAACATCAAAATTTCAAAAAAGATCTAAGTAGGATTCCATGATATTACTTGTCCTTAATCATTTTTATAAATCGACATCTACATTACTATTATTATTAGATAGTTGCATTTATTATAGTGTAATACCTTTTTATATTTTGTAAGCATAAATAAATTTCATCTAATTGGTATATCTGAAACACATATTTTTATATTTGTTTTATTGAATGAAATAATTTATGTTTTTGCTTGGATAATTAATATTATCATTACAAATCATCTCATTTTTCTATTCTTGCCTGTCATGCTTTGATCATGTTTTCTGGTCAATTTAAATCTTTTGACAAATAGTGAAATGTTTTGTGAGATCTCTTCATTTGTAGAATCTTTTTGTCTTTATATTGTTTTGTGTTTAATTAAGACATTATCTGATGTTCATTATGATGTTCAATCTTGATACCTGAATCTATAATTGTGTTTGTCAGTTCTATGTTGCTTTGTAAAAATATTAATTAGTCATTGTTGTTTTTTAGTGAGTGTTAACTGATTGTTGTTTATTCTACAAAATAGTGAGTGTCATGAAACCTACAATAATTAAGATATTAGATATTATGTTAAATAATTGCTATTAAAATTTATAAAATCTTTTTTTAAATTTTCCTCTTAGTTGAGTTTTCTTATTTATCCTTAACATTGTTTGACAGATGGATGGAGGATAGTGATGTTTGGATTGTTTGAATCTGTGGGTTATGATTAAAAGTTGATATGTAAATCGATCATTAACCAAGAACGCGAAGACTGTCATGGGGCCTTAATTTACCATTCATTTAATGCATATATTTATAATATACAAATATCTTTGTTTTATTTCCATTCCAGTATCTTTAGTTATTTTTGTTTTGATCATATGATGATATTTTCGGAAGCTGGGCGAAACGATGTTGGATTGACAGCGTATAATGAACCGACAATTGACATGGATGGTTTAGGCGGGATCTGATATGGTCAATGGATGTTTCAGTTGGTGATTCTTTGTCTGTTCCCAAACCGACTATAAATGTAAATTTAACCATTATCTAATAACTAATGATATTGCATATCATTCAGTCAGATATTTTATCTTCTGATTAACAGCAAATCTGTAGACGACGGTTCATATCAAATCTATGTTCAGTTCTTTGGATGATATGACCATGAACACGGCGAACGTGCTAATCTTTGGATCTTTGAACCACCAGAATCGAACGGCCGGGCCACAGGCCGATGAGCGATCGACCAACCGGCGTTGACGTCGCTCGTGACTGGCAGCTTGATGAAATGGAAACGGCTTCGCGAGCAAATACAACACCGGAGAAGGCGGCGGTTCGGGAAGGTCGCGATGTTCCTCCCACGCGAGGGGCGGTACGTATAGTATTCTGAAATGCGGCGAAGCGGGATCTAGTCGAGGCGGCGGGGCCGCGACTAGCCACTTGTAGGGGGGAAAAGGATCGGCGGCCTGAGGAGGGACGGCGAGACACGGAACCCTGACATCCTCCCGAATCACGAGGAAGCGAGACGTGGGGGCAAAGGTTTAGGGACCTCCAGCGGGCTTAGCCATGTGAAGGAAGTAGTTAAAGGGGCGCACCAGGACACTATGGATCTACAATTTACAGCAAGCGAATCACCTTTCACCTTTGGTCTTGACTACCCGCTCGGCGGAGTCGGGATGCCTCGCCCAGAAGCATTTGATGGCGCAGCGAGGATCGATGGGTCGTCGATACCCCATAAAGTCCAGATGGAGTTGCATGGGTATCCGGACCACGTCGGTGCGGGGCGTTCGCCACCACCTTAAAGGCGACATGGCACGGTTCAGCAGAATATCCTCTTCAGCGGTTCTTTCATTGAGAGAGTTATCATTGGCGTTAGTCTCCTTCATCGGGCTGGGATGGAAATAAGTACCATCTGTTAACCATCAAACAGGGAACACAGGAAAATTTGAAGTCATACGTACCTGGCGGTTTAATCTGGGTCACGAGATATAGATGCCTTGTGAAAGTTCGTCACGGCCTTCATTGCGGGGTTGGGGGTGCAGTCCAAAGACCTGATGTTCTCTATCTCAAAGAACCCTCAAGCTAACATGGTCGAGGTTCTCGCTAGCGAGAAAAATACATAAACGGAAGGCCCTCTGTCGAAGAAGGAAGCTCTTCGCTAGCAAGGGCAAGGCAGCGGAGAAGCGGCGGGGCGAAGCCGGCGAAAGCGACCGGAGGAAATCTCGAGGCGAGCGAAGCGATCCCACTAAAGGCCAGGAACCTTAGGGATCGCTGGGCGCAAATCAGCCCGAGCGCGGCTATTTGCCTGGCCGTTCACTCCATGCGGCCACCGATTATCGCTTAAGTTCTACACATGAAGTGCCAGGAATGGCAGTTCCTAAAATGTGGCCTTGGATGAAGTCAAATCCGTACGGAGATAACACGAGTGTGCGAGTTCCACGGGGAGATTTATGGACATATACGGATCTTGTATTGGTGAGGAGAGAGATAGAGTATCGTCTGTAGCGAATATCTCACGGCGTTTCATATCGGGGAGTCAATCTCGAGAGCCAGACCAGGAACGAATCGGGCCCGACTCATGCTTCACCACCTCGTCAGACAGCGACCACGCCAATGACCACGGAAATCCGCGTGATTTCGGGGATGATTTCTTTGGAGGAGGAGAATCCCAGTTCGACTCGGAAGGCCGGCTATGGCATAAGATCGACAGAGGCGTGGGAAGTGCGATTCGATTATCTAAAATGTCGCGAGTCGACACTACTATCACATTCTCTGATTCAGACTTGGAAGGGTGTCGGCACCAGCGCGATAGCGGTATCCGCCTGATTGTATGAAATGTTGACGGTCGATCGGTCTTTGTAGACAGCGGGAGCTCCGTGACATCATTTTTCGTCGACCTTGACAAAATGGGAATTGGAAGAGAAAGAAAGCTAAGAACACAGTCATTTTCGTCTCAGGGTTCTCGGAAAGGTGTTCTGGTGGGATCGATCCAAGCTGGTGCCAACCTTGGGAGCCCCTTGCAACCGACAAGCGGCCGGGTTCCTCGCAGTGGGCCGCCCGGAAGTCGGCTATAACATGTTCTTGAGGCGGGCCCTCTCTCCCCAGCGCGATAAAAGCCATCCCTCGGCGTATCACACGGTAATCAAATTCTGACGAGTAAGCCCGGTGTTGGACGGTTCGAGAGATCGGTGGCGCGAGAATCTTTGCAGCCTCTACGTAAGAGCAAAAGCGATCGACGATGGCATGGGTGAGGCGATATGCGTGATGAAGTGTTCACTGACGAGCCCTCGAGGAAGAATTTGGAACCCGATAACGTTGGATGGCGACGAGCATCTTGCTATATCGGCTCCCGGAGTGTGAGCCTCAGGCCCACCTCACACGGTTCCTAAGGCGGAACGGGGACATCTTCGCATGGAAGCGGTGACATGAGTGCGTCGACCCCATGATCATCACTCATAAAGCTAAATACCAACCCATCTTTCAAGTAGGTTAAGCGAAGCGCGAAGTTCTGCCAGAGGCCAAAGCCATCGACGAAGAAGTCATTCGCTTCCTCCCGGCCGAGCGATCGGGGAGGTGACTGCAGTGGGCGGCGATGTTGTCTTTTCGTCGAGAAAGCAAATGACGAATGGCTGACTCGTATTGATTTCAGATATAAACAAAGCATGCGAAGGGCGGCTTCCCCTACCCGGGGATCGACCTTATCGTAGATGCCACAGCAGGCCATGAGCTTCTTAGCTTCATGGACGCATTCTCCAGTTATAACCAGATAAGCATGGACCCCAGTGACCAGGAGAAGACGTCATTCGTCACTTTGCCTGGGGACCTCTTTGTTGCTCGGGTAATGCCATTTGGGCTCAATGCGAGCTGACCTACGAGTTAGTGAGCGGATGTTTGAAACGAATGGGTGCGGCGATGGAGGTATACATAGGCGACATGCTGGTATTGGAAGTCGCTACGGTAGATATCCACATCGCTCACCTCCAGGAGCGTTCAGTTACGAGGCTATAACATGGCGAATCGTGAAATGCGCCTTCGTATCGGCGGGAAAATTTACGAAGCCGTAGTCAGCCACGAAGTGAAGCAAATCCGGATAAAATAAAAGCATTCTTCCGGACATGCCATCACCGTGAGGGGATAAAGGAAGTACAGCGATTAGCAGGGGAGGATCGCGCTCCCCAAGTCGGTCGTGTCAGGCGAAGTGACAAATGCCTGACCTTTCTTCCGAGTTTTGAAGAAACCTTTGATGGGATGAAATGTGAAGAAGCGTTTGTAACACTTGAAAACATACTTGAGCTCGCCACCCATTCTAGTGAGCCTTAGATGGGAGAACTCCTCACATTTTATTTAGCGTATGGATTTTTCAACCCCAAAGCGCGGTGCTCGTCGAGAGGCGAGCGGGTCTGACACCGGTCTACTCACTATGATCGGAGAAGCCACGAGGGAGGCGAGGGAGAGGTATCAGAAAATGGAAAAGTGTACTAGCTCACATTGATGTGACTCGAAACTCCGATCCTTATTTCCAGTCCTGTAGAAGTCCCAGGCCAAGATACCACTATGAAGCGGTGTTGCATAAACCAGAGGTCTCTGGGAGGTTGATGAAATGGGCCATAGGCGAAGCGGAATTCGACATGCGTGGGCTAACGACCATAAGGGACAGTCACAGCGGATTTCATCATGGAGTTATAAATTAGAACTTGTCGAGCAGCGATCGAGGGCGACCTTCGTGAGCTGCGTGGATGGAGCCTGAATGCATGGAAGCGGGGCGGGCTTAATCGACCTCACCGGAGGATATATAGACGTGGTGGCGCTCGGGTTTGGGTTCCACGCCTCAGCCAAGCGGGCGAATCTGGCGAAGTAATGTGACCTCGATCGCTCATTAAGGTTAGAAATTCGATCCATTGGAGATCATAAGCGATTGTTGGTGGTCGGAATGATCGAAGACACATCTGAGACTGACGGAGAAGATGATCTATATCTTGTAAGTCCAGTGACTTATTAAAAAGTTTGTATCGATTCGGATCAAGTATGTCCACTAAAGCGAATACCCCTATGGCCCAGCTTTTGTAAAGCCCAGTTCTGACCTTGGGAAGACAGTGGGATCGTACGTCGAATACCTCGTGAGCCCTGCGTGACCCTTACGGCATAGTAGTACGCCCCAATAGGATCCCATCTGACTGGATGGACCATGTTGGGATTACATTAATGGCGGAACCTTGCGAGGGCGACCCGAAAGGCGAAGATAAGAGTGGTCGCGGGTTTACGATCACGAGGAAGCCTACGGCGAGGATTAACTCACCCTTCTAAAATGCATCGCGGGAGGAACAGAATACGTGCTAAGAGGGTGCGAAGGCGTATGTGGGAACCATATCGAGCTCAGACATTGGCTAGGGAAAATTTTGGGGCGGGGATATTATTGGCCATGATGTAGTCTGCAGAGCTGAATTGAAAGATGAATCACGCCGGGGAGTGCGCTAAAATATCATGCCTCCAGTGAGCCTCGACATCGATCCACCCCGGCCCACGGCCTTCCCGGCGGTGGGGTTGGACATATTAGGGCCCTTGGCTGGCAAAGGCGATGTAAATTTATAATCGTCGCGGTAGATTATTTCACTAAAGTGGCGAGGCGGAGCCCTAGCCACGATCACGAGGAGCGAGAAGATGCGCAACTTCGGTATGGCGGCAGTCATATGCGGTTGGCGTCAGGAGCCTTTGGTCTCGGATAATGGAAGGCAGGTTTATTCTTGTGAAATTCGGGGATTTTGTCTTGGGAGCTCGGGATCAAAGTACTATTCGTCACTGACTCACCTGATGGCGGTAAAGTCACCATCGGAGACCCTCAGGAGGCCGCCTTGAAAGCTCAAGGTAGAGGATCTCGAAAGGAGTTGGGTCGAATGTCTCCCAGTCTTATGGGCACATGGGACGACAGTCGACTCGGGAGACCCGTTGCCACAGCCTTTGGAGCGAAGCCCATTAGCCCGGTTGAGGTTGGAATAAAATCTCTAGATGATTAGCATCGGAACAAAATGACGAGGCCCTGCTTTTGAATTTGGAACTCTTGGATGAGAAACGCGAACACGTTCAACAGCGCATAGAAGGGTACCAAAGGAAGACGGCCGTTACTCTGACGAAGTGAAGCCCGGAAGTTACATGTAGGAGATTTGGTCTTAAAAAGCTTACGCCAGCGAGGAAGAATCAGCGCATGGAAACTAGGTCCCAGGGAAGGTCCTTACATAATAACTTGTCGTGGACCGATTGTATGAGCTCAGACAGGAGGAGGGAAAAATCCTACAAACATACATGGGCAGACACTGAAGCGATTCTATCGTAGGCATCGATTCGTAACAAAACCGGAGGCAAGTGTCGTGTGACCAATTGACCACTTATTTGTGATTTAGTATCTCAAACGGTCCAGAATATGTAAAAACATACCTGGCGAGAAAATTCATGAAAATAAAGTCCCTCTTTATTCCAAATGAATCATATTCAATTACAATCGGTGGTGTCTTGAAAGCATACAGTGCGAGCAACCCTCGTGATACTCGATCTGACGGTTGCCCTCGAAAAAAAAAAAAAAACAAAGGGAAGGAGGCAAGGAGAAAGACATAATGAAAAGACAAGAAGGAGGAAGAGGAGAAAAGATGGGGACCAGGAGGAGAGAGAAGAAGAAGAAGCGGGATGAAGGCGTGGAGATAGAAAGAAAGAAAGAAAAGAGGAGGAGAGGTATAAGCGGGAGAGAGGGAGGAAAGAAAGAGAGCGAGGGGAGTGAGGGGCGGACCTTTTGACCCCATATAGCACTCGTTCTAAGAAGCGCAGAGAGCTGGGAAAACATAACTCCATAAAGGAAACTAGGAAAAACATAACTCCCACGGAGAAATTCGAGAAGCGGTCGGAGGCGTCGGAGAAGAACCCAGCGAAGGCGGTAGAACGTGACGTCCATGCTGCCACAAAGCTTCATCGCCCGGCATGGGCGAAATCTTCAAAGCGTAGGTACGGAAGAGAAAGCGGAACCACATTTATAGAGAAAGCATCAGAGAGGCACGGCAAGCCGTTCCCGAATTCCCGTCGAGTTAGCATTAAAGCGGTTCGCACTTTTGATAAGCGAAGGACACAGAAAGCGGCTCCTCTCATAGCGCCTCTTCATACAGGCGTCTCTGCCTGAGGGAATACTCACACAAAGCGGTCTTAGACGGGACCACGGCGCCATGAGCTGGTTGCCCCGCTTTGGCGAGCTCCTGCATTTAACGGGGCGAGCCCTTCTCGCACACGAGACGAGGCTCCTCCCTAGGTGGCGAGCTCTCCCGCCAGCACGAGTGACAGGCTCCTACATTTATCAAGGCGAGCCGCTTCTCTGTACTTGACGAGGCGGGCTCCTCCTCGATGTGACTCTCACGCCAACCTGGGCGACTGACTCCCTCATTGCTCGGGGCAGGCCCTTCCAGTACTTGTGACGGGCTCCTCCCAGGTTGGCGAGCTTTCCCGCCCGAAGCACGAGCGAGGCCCAGGCTCCCTGCATTTAACGGGGCCAGGCCCTTCTACGTACTTGGCCAGACGGGCTCCTCCCTCATTGTGAGTTCTCCCTTGACACAGACGGGGCAGGCTCCCTACATTCATCGGGGCGAAGCCGCTACCTACGTACTTGCAGACGAGCTCCTCCCTCGTTAATGACTCTCCCGCCCGGCCTGACGAGCGAGCTCCCTACATTTATCAAAGAGCAAGCCCCTTCTACATACGCCGGCTGACGGGCTCCTCCCTCGATGGCGAGCTCTCCCACTTCTACTTGCGACCCCGGGCGAGCTTCCTCACATTGCTCGGGGCGAGCCCTTCCTTTGTACTTGACGAGGCGGGCTCCTCCCAGTGGCGAGCTCCGCCCGGCCACAGGCGGGCGAGCTCCCTACATTTAACGGGGGCCAGGCCGCGCCTGCATTGCCCGGCGGGCCAGGCTCCTCCTACATTGACGAGCTCTCCAGACGGCCACGAGGCGGCGAAGCCTGCATTCATCGGGGCGGAAGCCGCTACGGCGCACACGAGGCAGGCTCCTCCCACCGTCAGCGACTCCCTTGACCGCCGAGCGAGGCGATCTCCTACATTTGCTCGAGCGAGCCCTTCTACGTGCCCGACGAGATGGGCTCCTCCCTCGATGGCAGGCTCTCCCTTGGCACGAGCGAGGCAGCTCTCCCTGCTATCGGGGCGAGCCCTTCCGCGTACTTGGCCAGCGGACTCCTCCCACTCGTTGGCAGGCTCCCTTGGCCGCGGGTGAGCAGGCTCCCTGCATTTGCTCGGGGCGAGCCCTTCTGCTGTACTTGGCCAGACGGGCTCCTCCCTGCATTCTTGAGCTCTCCATGACCACGACGGGCGAGCTCCCTCTGTTTATCGGGGCGAGCCCTTCAGCGGCGCAGCGGACGGGCTCTACCGGGTGGCGAAGTGCTTCGCTTGGCCATGACGGCGGCTCATATTTAATGGGGCGAGCCCTTCTCTACGTACTTCAACCTGAGACGGGCTCCTCCCTCATTGTGAGCTCTCCCTTGGCCTGGTGACAGAGCTCCCTCTATTCCTTCGGGACGAGCCGCTGCGTACTTACACGAGCCGGGCTCCTCCCTGCATTTGACGAGCTCTCCCTTGACACGAGAGCGGGCCCAGGCTCCCTCACATTTATCAAAGGCAGGCCTTCTGCATGCTGACATACGGGCTCCTCCCTCATTGGCAGGCTCTCCATGACCACGAGGGCGGATGAGCTCCCTACATTCTAATAGGACCGAGCCACTTCTACGTACTTAACCCGAGCTCCTCCCTGCACGTGGCAGCTTCCCTTAACCTGACGACGAAACTCCCTACATTATCAGGCGGAGCCCCTTCCAGCATGCGGCGAGCGGGCTCCTCCCCCGATGGCAAACTCTCCCCCGCCCGACACAGGCCCGAGACCGGCTCACGCCACATTTTAATAGGGCGAGCCCTTCCTACATGCCAGCGGATGGGCTGCACTCCCCATTGGCGAGCTCTCCGCCCAGCCTGGCGAGCAGCTCTCTGACTAATAGACGAGCCCTTCTCACATGCCCCTAGCGAGCCAGGCTCCTCACTCCTTGGAGCAAACTCCCTTGACCGCAGTGACGAGCTCCCTATTTATCGAGGCGAAGCGCCGAGCGTACTTGACGAGCCAGGCTCTCTTCCCGATGGCTTCTCCCGCGGTAACCACGAGCGAGCGAAGCTCCTACATTATGCGGCGAGCCCTTCTACGTACTTCCGCGGGCGGCTCCCTCCCGATGGCAAACTCTCCCGCCAGCACGGCTGACGAGCTCGCCATTCGCTCCGGGCGAAGCGCTACGTACCTGAAGGCGGGCTCCTCCCACCGATGGCCGAGCTCTCCCTTAAACACGGCGAGACGAAACTCCTACATTCTTCGAGGCGACCACTTTACGTACTTACAGGCGAGCTCCTCCCTGCGTTGCAAACTCTCCCTTGACCTGAGCGAGCCAAGCTCCTACATTGCTCCAGGCGAGCCGCCTGTACTTGCAGGCGAGCTCTCCCTGCGTTGGCCGAGCTCTCCCTTGACCGCGACGAGGCAGAGCTCCTCATTTATCGAGGCCGGCTTTCTTCTCGGCCGCCCCGACCAGGCGCGGGCTCCTCCCTCATTGGCGAGCTCTCCCTTGGCACGGGCGGGGCGAGCTCCCTACATTTGCTCGGGGCCGAGGCCTTCGCATGCTGACGACGGGCTCCTCCCCTGGCGTTGGCGAGCTCTCCGCGGCGCCGCGGTGAGCGAGCTCCTCATTCGTAAAGGCGAGCCCTTCTCTGTGCCCACGAGGCGGGCTCCTCCCTCGTGGCAGAAGCCCGCCCGACACGGCGGGGCAGGCCGCCATTCATCGGGGCAGGCCTTCTACGTACCCTTGCGAGGCAGGCTCACCCTGGTGGCGAGCTCTCCCGCTGACCGCAGGCGAGCGAGCTCCTCCCATTATCGGGCGAGCCGCTGCATGCGCGAGCGAGCTCTCTCGTGGCCGAAACTCTCCCGCCCCGACCACGAGATGGGAGCAGGCTCCTACATTTATGAGGCGAGCCTTCTACGTACCCTGCAGGGCGAGCTCCTCCCACTCGTGCCAGTACCCGCCCGGCACGGGCGGGCAGAAGCTCCTCTGTTGCTCCAGACGAGCCCTTCTGTGCCAGCCAGACGGGCTCCTCCCTCGTGAAGCTCTCCCGCGGCACGGGCGGAGACGAGGCTCCATGGCTGCTCCGAGCCCGAGCCCTTCTTGTACTTGGCCAGACGGGCTCCTCCCCACGTGACGAAGCTCTCCCTTGGCCGCGAGGCGAGCGAGCTCCCTACATTATTCATCGGGGCAGAGCCGCCTGCGTACTTACGGCGAGCTCTCACTCGATCAGCAGCTCTCCGCCCCGGCCTGAGCGAGCGGTTCCCTCCCATTATCGAAAGGCGAGCCCTTCTGTACTTACGAAACAAGCTCCTCCCTCATTGGCGAGCTCTCCGCCTTGGCCTGACGAGCGAGCTCCCTACATTTATCGAGCGAGCCCCTTCTACGTGCCAGCGAGCAGGGCTCCTCCCTCGATAGCGAAACTCTCCGCCCAGCGAAGCGACGAGCTCCTCATTCCGGGGCAGGCCCTTCCGCATGCCAGCGAGACCCGGAGCTCCTCCCACGTGTGAGCTCTCCCTTGGCACGGGCGAGGCGAGCTCCTGTTCGCGGGCGAGCCCTTCTCGTACTTGTGAGCCCGAACTCCTCCCTCGGTAACTGACTCTCAGCCCGGCCACCGGGCGAGGCGAGCTCCGCCACATTTACCTCAAGGCGAGCGCTTCTACGTATTACTTGAAACAGGCGGCTCCTCCCTCGATGGCAAACTCCCGCCAGCCACGAGCTGACGAAGCTCCCTGCTAACGGGGCGAGCCCCTTCTACGTACTTGACGGAGATGGACTCCTCCCTGTTGAAACGAGCTCTCCCACTTGGCCGCAGCGACGAGCTCCTACATTTGCTCGGGGCGAGCCATGACTGGCCGCTATGAGACGGAGCTCCTGCTACCGTGGCAAACTCTCCCTTACGCCTGAGACGAGACGAGCTCCCTACATTTAATAGAGGCGAGCCCTTCGTACTTGTGAGGCAGACTCCTCCCTGATGGCAATCCGCTAACCTGGTGACGAAGCTCCCTACATTTGCCTCGGGGCAGGCCCCTTGGCTGTGCCAGCCAGGCAGGCTCCCTCCCCGTTGCCGAGGCTCTCCCGCCCGGCCACGACGAGGCAGTCCCTACATTTATGGGGCGAGCCCTTCGCGTACTTGACGAGATGGGCTCCTCCCTGAGTCAATGACTCTCCCTTCAACACGACGGACGAGCTCCCTCCCATTTATCGGGGCGAGCCGCCTGCGGCCTTGGCCCAGGTGGGCTCCTCCCTCGTCCCAGCGAGAGCTCTCCCGCCCGGCCGCGGGCGGGACCCAGGCTCCCTACATTTAGCCGGGCCGAGCCCTTTCACGTACATCAGCAGGCGAACCTCCCTCATTGTGGCTCTCCCCTTCAACACGAGGCGGGGCGGCTCCCTATTTTATCGGAGGCCGCTGGCCTTGGCGGAGCGGGCTCCTCCCTGGTGTGAGCTCTCCCGCCGGCCACGGGCGAGCCGAGGCTCCGGTATTGCCCAGGCAGAGCCGCTGTACATGTGAGGACGGCTCCTCCTGAGTGGCAGGCTCTCCGCCGGCACGAGGCGAGGCAGGCTCCTGTTTTATCGGGGCAGGCCCTTCTACGTACTTGACCAGACGGGCTCCTCCCTCGATGTGAGCTGCCCGCCCGGCCTGAGGCCCGGACGAGCTCCCATTCATCAGGCAGGCCGCTACCACGTACGTGTGAGACGAGATATCCTCCCTCGTGACGGGCTCTCAGCTAGCACGGGCGGACCGGCTCCCGATGTTCCTCAGGATGGGTTCCTCGCACCCCTTAGGGCGAAGCGATTCAGATTCTTGTTTCGTCGACAAGCTCTTCCCATCGGTCGACACGGCGAGCCCTCACTCGCATTAATGAGCTCACTCCAGCACTTTATAATTGGGGAACCAAACCGGGATCATGAGAATGGTATACGAAATTTCAACGATGCGGTTCAAATTACTAGGATCGATAACTGGGGTCCCTCTGACTCGAAAAGAATAAAGATAGCTGACCCGAACACAAACTTCCAAAAAATAAGCATTTTTTTGAAAGAAAACCACCAGGACATCGAGGCCAGGGCCCGATAAAAAAAAAAAAAAAACATAAGTGAATCAGTTCGGGCGTCGGGCGACGAAGAGTGAGAGAGATCTCGATGGGGGTAGCGGGCTCCGGGAATAATTCATATCGAGGAAGACCCCTCGCCTCCTCGTGCAAGCTGGGAGATCAAATTGAAATCTAGGTGCAGGTATGCCGAGCGGTATACGTTGAAAGCGGAGGCCACGAGGAAGCCCCTTTGGGCTGCGATCACCATGGCTTGTTTGATAACTCTCGTCCTCTGACGACCATGTGAACTGGCGATGAAGATGCGCTCGCAAACCATTACATTCATCGGCTCAGCCATCTTGATAAATTTGCGGCGGAGGCTCACGATGGCGGCCCTCAGCGACGCCTTGCCCTGCGAAACCTCGCGACAAGCGATTTGGTTGTTTTCCTTGGCGCTCGAGCCCGCCGTGCCATGTAGCTCCATTCGAAGATCGTTGCTCGCCTCGAGAGATGTGAGTTCCTCCTAACTTTATTGGAGCTAAATCTGGCGGACTCCCGGCCCTCTCGAGTCTCGGCCAAATCATTTCGATCGCGACACAAAGTTCCTCGAACCTCCGGGCAGCCCTCGACCTTCGTCCAACCGCTCCGGGCCTCGTTCTCTCTATTCTCTGCCCCGAAACGCAATGATAAAGCATGCCCTAAGTTCGGGGACTGTCGCTTCATTTCTTCGATCAAAAGCGTGTTCGTCTTTGCGACTCGTCCGCTCGAGAAATTAAGTAGTCACACCGCCTTATAAATTCGACGATCCTTACATGTTCTCGTTCGGTTTGGCTTTTCGGCTGACCCTTCAAATGAGTGGCGACTGCGAGACACACACGATTAGAACTTCGACACGAGCAGGACGGAGAGTTAACACAATCATAAACTAAGCAAATCCTGAAAAGTGAGGGCGAAGCCTCCTCGGCAGAGCAACTCCTTTGATTTCTCCGATATCGAGAATCGATGGGGATGGATGAAAGCGGCACACATGCGAGTTCAGCGATGAATGGCGAAGTCTTTGACTTAGTCGACCTTGATTTTGCTCTTTCTCCTCGACCGGACACCTTCGAGGAGATGACTTGGCGAGTGCGAGAAGGAATTCCATACAGATTATAGGCAAAAGCGACCCGGTAATTTGGTCATTACCCGCGCTTATGGGATTCCCCGCCTCTGCGACTCGGAAGAGGGGAGCGAACAAAGAACCAGGGGAATCTCAGCCAACGGGGACGAGGACCGCTCGGGCCTTTGGATGAGGGAACTCGAAGGTATTTCTAATCTCTGAACTTTGTTGTAGACTGGTTGATCCCTCTTGGGAGAATCGTTCTCCTCTGCTTTGCACTCGAGGTTTTCGAGATATCCGCTTCCCAGGACAGGCTAAGATCTCCACTCGGGTAGGAGGCGTATGACGGGCGAAAGCTCAGTAGAAGAAGGCGAAGGCCACTAAACGGAAGATTTGAGCGGACTTGAGACCAGATGAAGCGAACGTCGGAGCCTTAATAAGCTCTGCGTAGGAGCGAAGCGGTATTGATCCAACCTTGAGGCGGCATTGATTATCTTCATCGCTAAGCTGAGACGGGCATCACGAAAATATAAAGAGAAACTAAAGTGAATTTAAACCCAGTGTAGATGAATGAAACCAAGGTAAGGATGATACTCACGAAGGTTATCGGGCGCTCACGTTCAAAGATGCCTTTGGGGTGTCTTCCCTGTCTAAAGAATTGTACTCCCAGTTGGAGCCACTAACAAAGAAATATCGAACTTTCCATGTCCTATGAGAAGAAGGAAGGTCCGAGATCACCAAAGGGGCTCCAGGACGCCTAGGGAAATAAATAAACCCCTCGGCGGTAGCCGTCGGATTAAAAAAGATGCGAGGAGCGAAGCCACGTTAGGAGCGTGACCCCTGATAAAGACCGACAAACCCACTAAAATGCTGACCATTGGGGGCGGTTAGGAAAGAGCGGTCTTAATCTTTGAAGAACACGTTTGATGAAAGTGCGATGGAAAGCAGGCGATTATCGAAAGCGACCTGAAAAAACATACCATTCGAGACGCGGAGGTAACGTAGCGAGTCAAAAATCGGGGAGCCATATCACGAACACGGGGAAAGAATTCGGTATCGTTCAGCAAAAGTAGACTCATATAAAGGGGCCAGCCTTTGCGGGGCTGCAACCCATGAAATGTCGACGGCGGTCTGAGATAATCAGAACCCTAGGATATTTGATGAGTTTATCTTCCTTTTTCCCTTACACAAGGAAGGGAGGCGCCTCGGAGGCGGTTGAGGCCAAGCGTCAAACAAGCGGGCGCCCAGGCACTGCCGGGCATCAACAGGAGGAATCATCGTGCGCAAGAGGAAGCGTTTGGGACCCATGGCGTAACCAAGCGAAATCGAGGCAGCGGCGAACCTAGAGACCTCGTCATTATCGATCGAAAAAGAAACCTGACGGGACGGGGATGCATACGGGCCGGAATGAAAAGAAGACACGAAGGTTGACCGCGAGCGAGATCGAGCAAAATCGAGCGAAATACAAACGCCCGAAATATAAAGACAAAAGGGAGTTATGAGGCTAAAGGAAGTCGAGGAACTAGAAAGGTCGACAACGAGGAAAGCGAGAATATGAAAAAACGAGCCACGATACTCGAGAAAGAGCCATCATTACATATGACGGCGGACGGTTAATTAACCCACATCAGAAGCGGAACCACGGGAAATAACAACGGAGTCGCGAAGGTAATCAAATGCTTGCCCATAGTATGAGTGAGGCGACGATAAGGATATAGAAATGGGGTCGAGCATCATTTCGCCCATTGGAGTAGACGATAGGCGAGGCCTTGGTATCCTTCCATAACGACCCCAAACGGTCAGAGCTCATTAGGCGCTGACATGGTTGGAAAGATAGGGAGGCGATTTCGGCCAGTCAATGAATTATGATAGCAACGATGGAATATTCCTTAAGAAGCGTCTATCAAGTCACATTATAAAGGGGAAGGCTTGATAAAGAACGATTAGTTGAATATCTCCCACGATAAGGAAAAGGATTATTCCCGAATAAACTCCTTTAGTGAATCCATTCTTGAAATCTAGGAAGACTCGTGAGGAAACCAATCCTCCAAAGGAAGGACCCACAGAATCATCGTCGAATTGGATAAGACCCATTACGAATGCAGTCATCTGACATAAGATGCATGAACCCAGTGATGTACCACTCTGAGTGCAGCTGGGTGGTGCAAGTGTGGGAAACTCTGCCGATGCCTGTTCTCCATGATGATAGCTCGATAGTGATTGTGTCATTCTTCGTTAAATAATAAATCATGTTGTTGGTATCTGCTCAACGATGTGTTTGTCCAATCGTTCAGCAATAATAATGACCACAAGTTTCTGAAGTATTTTACTTATTCTTTTATTATTTCTAAGAACATTTATATTCTATAAAAAATTCTCTATCTTAGCTAAGTACTGCTTGATGATCATGGACTAGAAGAAGATGCACATACACTATCCATATTAAAATTATTAAAAAATATTATAGTAAAAAAAAAGAATCAAAATAAAATGTAACAAACAAATAAAGAAAAGTAAAAGTGGAGAAATATTACTCAATTAAAGGATCGAAGCCAAAATTCTTTAAAATCCGAATTATTGGAGTCACTAATGCTTGATTTGTAATTTTGCACCACCAATAATATCATGTAATATGAAGAAGTGAAGAACAATGGAAGAAAATGAAGTATTAAAGAATGTGAGAGAAAATTGAGTGAACTTGTGAGAGAAAATGAGAAATTAAAAAACTAATTTGATGAAAAATGGTAAACAAAATGTGTAGTATTTATAGAGAAAAAGAAGTAAAAAAAAAAGGGAAAGGTTCCAATGGTCACATGACTATTGGGAAGGAGAAATTGAGAATATTACCGTTGGGAAATGAGGGGGGGGAGGAGCTAGGAAGGGGAAGGGAGAAGGAGAGGGGAGAGATGGGGCAGGCGTGGGCTTTGATTTTCTTGGCTCGACCCAGGCTAACCCGTTGACGGTCAGCCCGAGCAAGTGGATACGGCTCTGATCCCAGGCCTAATTTCTCAGTGGTGACCTGTTGACCAGTTAAGAACCCCTAGTTATATTGAATAAAAGTTATTATTTTATTTTAATTTTTTTATGTCAAATATATTGTATAGAATAATTACATCGGTTGTTTTTGTTTTTTGTTTATTCTTTATAAATTAATCGATGATAGGGTTAAGTTGGATTATCATCTTATTTCTCTTTATACATTGAAACTTTTTCATTACGTTATTAACACTTCGCGTGATATTAGCCTATAATACATTTGATTTCCAGAAAATACTGAAAAATTAAATATTAAAAAAAGGTCTTTATTATATTTGGTTTCAAAATTAAATATACGTAATAAAATCAAATATAATTATAATTATTTACTGATTCAAGCTCATTTATTTATTTTAACTAATTAATATAAATGTTTAATAAATTTAAAATATACAAAATTTTAACTAATTTTAATTCTACATGATTTTCTTTTACAATTTTAATATGAAAAGTAAAAATGAAAATAAATATTTTTTCTTAATGTTTATCTTTCAAGCAAGCATAACTCACATAATTTCTATAGAAGTGTTACAACATTTTTTAATAAACCACGGTAATGAAAATGATTAAAAGTACTCGTTGTAATGGGGGTGAATAAATAAAATAAAGGAATAAAATTCAATTTAGAATCAACGTAAGTATTTAAAACAAATAATAGGATACTGGATACGAGAAAAAATTTTAGTGATCATTTTTATTTGAATCGATATCTTTACTTGGCTCGGTTTTTATGTAGTTTTTTTTTTTTTTTTATAGTTATATACATACATTTTCTTCATATAAATAAGTATAACGGATCGATTTACTTACCTTTTTATTTAGATTCCACAACGACAATCACGTTCTTGGTTGATGAATGTATTACTAGAGTAAACCCAATTGTTCACAACCCAATCTACTTCTTTCTACAAAAATTACGAGAGAGATCATTTTACATCTCCTTTTTATGCTTCATTTTTTTTTTTTTTTTTATTATAGCACTCTGATTGCAACGGATTAAAATACATATATATATATATAGAGTTTGGGTCAAACCCGTCAATGGGCGACCCGAACCAATTTCTAACATCTCCCACTCGCACATGACGGGTTAGACCCTCATTGCGAAAATTTCTGTAATTCCAATATAAGCAATAAGTTCATACTAGTAGATGGGTTATGCGACCTAGCAAGCAAACCTGCATTTGTGAGCTCATTACTATGCATTTGTTAGGAATGACATAGTAGCTACAACTCTTATGTGAAATATTCGAGATTTAATCATTTCTAACTTGCGGTACCCTAGACTTGTCTCTATTTTACAGTTTTAACATCTCTAATCTCTTAAAGAGCATGTTAAATCAATTTTGTATTCATAATCAAGTCTTGACTTTTCTCAAGTGACAAGATTGGCTAGCCGATGAATACAACATATATAGTCTTCCTTTTCTACTCAAAATTTGCAATTTATACTCATTTGCTTATCTAGACATGTTCCATAGATCGAATCAATCCTAATCATAGGTAACATGCTAAGACAACAAAACACTAAGTATGTAATGATATAAGGAGTACATAATGAGGTCAAAACTTAACCTCTTTTGAGGTGTCACACAGTGGAGAAGCACAGATTCATTCTCCTACTACCCTTTCGGTAGAAAAAGCACACATGGTATGAATCATGTGTTATAGTGTTTACTATTTTATGATGTCTTACGAAACACTATACAAATCTAAGTTATTCGATCGCTTCCTAGCGCTAGCTTTGAATTCTCGAAAATACTCTCATTTAGCCGAGGTGATTTTCAAGAACTCACATGAAAACTTTCACGGGTTATTTTGGACATTTATCTGCTCCAAATTATTTGTTGAATGCATGGTTGCAACCTCATCATCTTTTAAGCGAAGCGACAGATCCTAACATTTAAGTCTCATCTCTACTCGCCCCTATTCAGCGTTAGGCGATTGCTCATGTGAGTGAGCTAATCTTTACACAGTGGCATCTTCTTCGTTGAGCCCAGATATATCCCATAAAATGAAGTGTGTATATATCTTAGATAAAAAAAAAAATTTAAGACTTTACTTATATTTGTAAAATGATGCAATACAAGTGCTTTCAGCTTGATGTCTACGATACTTATATTCTATTAATCCAGAGCATTCACATGTGAAAGATCCAACATATCTTGGAATTGAAAAACTTGGTTAATGGATCGACTACCATTTGATGCGTGAAATGTATTGTGCATCCTTTATCACTTCTTGTTTAGATAGTGTCTCTAATGTGGTTCTTGACATCAATGTGTTTGGTTCTACTATGGTATTTGGGGTCTTTAGTAAAAGCAATTTATGCTTTATTGTCATAGTGAAGCGTGATGGGTTCTTCTGATCACCTCGGGTGCAATTTCAAATCTTCTTAACCCGAGCAACTTCTTACATGGTTCTTGAACATGCAATAAATCGACTTCCATTGTTGACAAAGCTATGCAAGTTTGCTTCTTACCACACCAGATATGACACCTTTATTGAGTAAAAAACATAGCTTGAAATTGGATTTGGGTGATCAAGGTCTCCTCCCCATACGGCATCCAAATTATCGACTGGCAATGAGTGACCCTTAATAAACAAAGCAATAATCCATTGTACCCTTTAGATATCTCGTAATCCTTTTGACAACCTTCCAATGCTCTCGTCCAGTTAGATTGATGTGTGCTGGGTCCAGCGACAAAACATATGCAGGCGTGTACACATCATAACATACATTAAACTCCCAATAGCACTAGCATATGAAACTCTTGACATTTCTTCATGTTCTTGTGGATTTTTAGGACACATTAAGACTTAAAGCCTTGCCTTTTGACACAGGAGTATCCACAGGTTTGCAACTACTCATATGGAAGCGTTCAAGAATCTTTTGGATATAATTATCTTGTGAAAGAGACAAAATTTTCTTTGAACGATCTTTCTTAATTTTTACTCACAATATGTAATTTGCTTCACCCATATCTTGCATATCAAAATGTGTGGACAACCATCTTTTGATGTCCATAAGATACTCCTTGTCACTTCCAGCTATTAGTATGTCGTCAATATATAAAGATAGAATTGCAAATTTGCCACTAGTCCTTTTAAAATAAACACTGTGGTCCTCATCAATCATTTTGAAATCATAAGTTAAAATTATATAATCCCGAGATACCATTGTCTCGATGATTGTTTAAGATGCCATATATAGATCTTTGAAACTACGAAACTTTGCATTATTGACCTTTGACAATGAAACCTATAGGATTGTTCCATATAGATTTCTTCGTCTAGCTCCTCCATTTAGAAATTGTTTTACATCCATTTGATGCAATTCTAAATTTAGATTGTCATGTTTAGAAATGTCGAATAGAATTAATGGTACAATAGGTGAAAAAGTTTCCTCGTTGATACCTTCTTTTTGGGTAAAATCTTTTGCCACTAGACGATCTTTATATCTATCAATAGAACCATCCGCCTTACGTTTTATCTTGAGAATCCATTCATTCCCGATAACTGGCTGAGGCCAAATCAACTGACTCAAACTTGATTTACTTTCATGGATTTTATTTCTTCTTGAATGCAACCATTTTTCTTTTGCAGGACACTCGAAGTGCCTCACTTTGATGGTTTCGGGTTCATCATCATCTTGCGATTATGCTTGATATAGCTTCATTGTCAATTTGAAAATGCTTACGGGGAGTTTTGGAACGAATGCTTCTTCGTAATTGAGAATCATCATCACTTCTACCAGTCAAAATTGGTTCATTCTTGATCTCAAATCTCCCACTCAATTGAGATGGTTGAAGCAACTCTTTTGTTCTCCCACAGGCTGAAACATGATTAGTTACTATGGTAGGAATGTCATCAAATTGATGACTTGTACCTACATTTCCTTGTTCGTCTATCTCATATAGATGACTTTTATGAACATCATCCTTTTCAAGAAATTGATCTTCAAGAAAAGTGACATCTCGTGACTCAATTTCAGTAATTTGTCCATGGAAATCCTCACCAATAAATACAAAACCTTTTGAGTTTTTAGAGTATCGTATAAAGATACATTTCTTTCCTCGTGGCCCTAACTTGCCATATTTATGAGAAGTGTCATGGATATAATGAAGGATCCACATCCGGATTAACCTCATGAACTTAGGGGACCTCGGCCTCAGTCGATATCAAAACTTTTCTTGAAAGCAGATTGAATAAATCATGGAGGCGGTACTTTTACGTCACTGTATGTTTGAAATGTGCAGGCGAAGTGGTAAAATTTTTTTTCTTTTCTTTTCTTTTCAAACGCTTTAGATTTTTGAGAAAAATTGGCGAGTTTCCCTCTGTTTTCGGACTTTCAATTTACAAAACTGCGAAAACATTTAAAAACACTTCTAATCTTTCTATCCTCGACTTCTCAACTTCCGTTTTAGGACTCCTGGAATGCAACCCAATCAAACTAATATATACATATATACATTTATTCATTTCAATCATCAAAACATTTAAAACTAACTTCAAATCCATGCATTGCTTTTATCAAAGATTGGGCTTGGCTGGGACTTAAAGCCAAATAGCCTAAATACCTCGTCCATGAGGATCAGCCCAGCGTGGTCCTTTCAACTTTATACATATACATATATCCATAACAAAATATTCAACATATACGATGTAAAATTATATATCTGATGAAATCCTGTTGTCTGTGAAGTGGCTATTTCATTTATAGGGACCGCTCTACTGCTGTAGCGTATCTCGGGTCTGAAAATGTTTTTGAAACATACGGAAAAGAATAGACTAAAGGTGATGAATGTACATTTTCATTTAAATAACATTTTAATTATATATCAAAATGTACATACTATTAATTAAGTCAATTTATGTCTTAAACATTTATCTAGTAAACTTTCTTTCTTTCTTTATAATAAATACTTATACAATTAAAATCCATTTATACCTTAAACTTTACGTCTTTTTATTTCTTTCTTTAAGTGGAACCGGAGGAATAAACACAGAAACGATTTAGAGTGCAGCCGGTGAGGACAATCACATTCAGTCATAACCACTACCTTTGGGCTCTTCGGCTTTGCGTAGGAGTTGGTCATGTGGCGCTTGTCGCGTGTAAGGATATTCTTTCACAGGCAGCGCAATTCCCTCCCTCGATTAGTAACTATAACTACCCTCTAAATCCTTACACGCTTAAGGTACCTCGGCGATATCAGTCATATAGTCCTTAGGGGTTTAGGGTAACCATCGATAAAACATTTCTTCAAAATACATTTATAAATACGTTTAAATCGCTCTTTATCGTTCAGCAACATGTCGTCTTTATACGTATTAAAACTTCGTATCTTTTCGCATTAATACATACATATTTAATATGCATATAAATATATATATATATTGATGCAAGATAAAACATTCTGCATGTTAACATTTACATAAACATTTCCATTAAAGCTTTCCGGTTTAACATTAAAACAATTCCTTTTAAAAACTCAATTTTCAAAATATCATTTTCCTCCCATAGTTCATAGCTCGATCACTTGCTTCGAGTGAGTTCAGTTTCCTTAGATAGTCCTTTTCACCTTTTTCAAGAAAACCATAACTAACCATTAACCATAACTTCCATTTTAATCTATCGTACACATTCATTTTCTGACCACATCACATTCACTTAAAATCCCATTTAACCATACTTAAAAAAACATAATCAAGGAAGAAGACCAAATTACCTTTTCTTTACAAAATGACCTTAAAGCCATCCAATTCAAATCCTTTTCTTGTTCCTCTATGAATCTAACATATTTTAGAAATTGGAATCGTTCGATTAGGCTTCTTACGAGTCAAGTGATGGCATTTTCGTACCAAACTAGTCATTTTCTGGGTTTTACACTCGGGACTGTTTGACATATCCATTTTTAGGTCTTAACTTCATATTTGGCATTATCTCTTTGTACTATTTTAAAAATTTGAGTGCTAAGGGTTCTTCTCAAATTGGAATCACCCAAATCGAGCACGAAACTCACTTTAAGTCAGTGTAGGGCTAATGTTCAAAAAGCGAACCGAATTTGGCTTACTGTGGCCTCTTTTTGAGTGAATTTTAGGCCACTTATAATCAGAATTTGTGATGCCTATTTCTATATGTATGATTTTCTTGAAGTCTATTTTAACCAGCAACTTGAATCACTCAAGTAGGATCAGAAATGAGCAAGTTGTAGTCAAGCTACGAAAATTGGTCGAGAAGCAGAAAACAAGGCATTTCTGTGCAGAATTACTTTGCCAGGAAAATGACGAATGTGTTTCTCTTCCACTTTTTTTTTCCTCTAAACACTCGATCTGATGCCTTATACCCATTTCAACATTTCACACACAATTCACTATCAAATCCTAACAATTCCTCTTTCTTTTTCAAAAACCTAACCTAATCCATTTCCTTCTCGAATTGATATCAAAATCAGCACCATTAAACCTTAAATACCACCAATTTAACATCCATACCAGAAAATTCAAGACATTAGACATGAAAAACATCAAACCCTAACTTTCCCACCATTAAAACTTACTTGTTCTTGGTTTCCTTTGGCTCCTCTCCTTGCCACCAGAGCACTTGGGAGAGACTTGAAGGAGAAGAAAAAATCACATCTCCCACCTTGCTCCACCATTTTCTTCCCTTTCTCTCTTCTTTCCTTTCTTTTCTCTCCTTTTCTCCCTTTTCCTTTCTCTCCTACGGGTTTGCTAGGGCAAACTTTTGAGACCAAATGACTTTTGGCTTTTATTTTCCTATTATTATATTTTAACCTTTCCCTTTAATTGCAATTAGCCCTCGACACTTTTAATTTTACCCAGTGTAACTTATTTATTTGTATTGTGGCCCATCTCTAACTTGATTATGATTTCCATATCCTTTTTCTTAATGACCATTATACCCTTATGCTCATACCCTTATGCTCATACCATAAATTATCATTTCCTATTTTAGTCTCCAAAATACTACTATGTGACATTTAGTGCTCTTATACACCCCTACAGTATCATGTATTATGCAGCTCACAAAGGACGGGGTGTTACGCTATAAACTACGAATCCCGAGGATCGCGGCCCAGTTTAATCGAGTTTTCACATCCATAACTTATAAGGTGTTGAGGATACCAATTTGCTAGATACTCGGTTAAGCATATAGGCGGCTGATCATCAGCGTCTCCCGATATTGTATTGGGAGATTAGCTTGTGCCATCATTATTTAACCATTTCAAACGAGGTTACATTTCTCCTTTGTGACACCATTTTTGTTACGGAGTTCTAGGAGTTGTTAGTTGTCTAAAAATTCCTTTGTCATTATTCAGTTTCACAAATTGTTCGGATAGATATTCACGGCCTCGATCGGTCCTTAATGCTTTGATTTTTCTGTCTAATTGATTTTCCACCTCATTAATATATTGAATAAAACAATCTAATGCTTGAGACTTGAATGAAATCAAATAGACATGACCATATCGAGTGTAATCATCTATGAATGTAATGAAATATGAGGCACCATGCCTTGCTCCTACATTCATTGGTCCACAGATATCGGAATGGATAAGTTGCAAAGGAAGTTCATTCCTTACAGCTTTACCAAATGGTTTTCTTGTGGCTTTTCCTTGTGAAAGCTTATATTCCGCAGTGAATGATTCAACTTTCGTGATCGGTCTAATAGACCATCCTTATGCAAGTCTATTCATTCTTTCTTGTCTTATATGCCTAATCTATACCATACATTCACATTTAAATCATCGTTGCTAGATTGAATAAACAAAAGGAGAAACAAACACCTTATAACATTCAACATATTTAATGTTCAACACAATAAAACCATCCACAATATGTCCACAACCAAAATAAACAGTATTATGAAAAATGTCAACAGAGTTTTCATAAAAATTCAAACAATAACCAAGTCTTAGAAGAATAGTAACAGAGACTAAGTTTCATCGAATTTCTAGAGAATGTAGTACATCATGTATGTAAAGGATCGCCTCAGCAGTCTAATTTGCATGCTAACTCCTTTCACCTCGATCCTTATTATTACCCCAGTAAATCCCTTTGTGATCCACTCGGTGATGGCGAGGAAACTCTCTGAACTCATTTCGTCCCTAAATTTGCATGGTGCGTGGCTCCTAAGTCTATAGTCCACATAGGATGTGCTTAAGTGAGCAAAATAGTACTAGAAACAAAAATATCATAAATAGAGTTTGTACGAGAAGGGGTAAGATAAGATAATGCCTTTTTCGGCTCAGTGCATTAATGAGCAAAATGACCGTATTGCCCTGATTGTATGTCATCTTTTTGTCTTATCCTTTTTCCCTCTGCTTCCTTTATAGTGCTTGTGAAACTTCCTTCCGCTTTGTGGATTCCTTTTCAATCTCCTTGAAGCGTCCCTGCGCCTTTGCCTTTAAATTTTGAAAATTTCATTTTAGCTTAAAGCAGGAACATTCTTGGAAGCTGGATGCTACCTTATGCTTGAGCATCGAGTTTAAGCGACCTCTGGCGCTCGTCCTCAAGTTCGAGCGGCAGCTATGTCGACAAAAGTCTTGATGTTCATTATAAGTCATGTTTTACCTTCATATGTTATTTATGAGGGAGAGGCAGGATTCTGACTTTTGCATTGGTACTCATCAGTTAAGGCATGCCCAGCGGACTTCAATTCCATTATCATATTTGACATGTTTCTTAAATGTTGTTTCATTAATTTATTGGGGACCTTTTTGTAAGTGTCAAATTTGATAGTTAATTGCCTTAGTTTGGAGATAGTAGTCCCTCCAAAATTTTCCCTTAATGCTACCCACATAGCATGTGCAGTTTGGAATTGTTGGTATTCATAAACCAAGTCATCATTCATTGAACTAATTAAGATTCCTCGAGTAGTGGAATCTTTCTTAACTCAAACATTATAAATGGGTTAAATCCAAAGTCTAAGGCCCGGAAAAATTATAGTTATTACCCTCCAAGCGCAAGGTTAATACCCAGTCGACATTAATGGTTTTAAAGAACCTCTTGCTCTTCCAAAACATATTGAATTTAAGATGCCATATAATATAATTGTCACCATTAAGTTTTTCACCCTTGTTGAGATCTATTTATGATCTTCTTTGATGCCATACTCAATCACAATACTACACAGAAATGACATAACAATTGCATCACAATCTTATGCAATGATGATGAGTGCTACAAACACTCATATGCCACCAGCGTCGGTCGTTTTTCTTGTTTATTTAAGTAATTTATAGTTTTGCGACTAGAATCTTGAATTGATGTCTTTTGTGAAGAGCGGGAGCATTGTTAGGGTGGCGACAACGAGGAAGCGGATCTTGGAGCAAATGGGAACAAGCGGTGGTACAATCCCGCGTCGCCCAGCGTCATGCGTGTGATGTCATGCGTCGCGGCGATCCCACGTCGATGACACCGCCGCGTCAGCGGCGTCCTGCGTCGCTGACGTCGACCATAATCTGCTCTCATCGTAAAGCACATTAGGGTTCGAAATCGAGGAGATCGGAGCGTACGGATGGAGGCCTGATTTGAAGGCATTGTGCTGACTTTGAGAAGTGCCGGAGTGTAGCGATTTTCATTTTTCGTATATTTTGGATCCACAGAACAATGTTTCCTTATTAAACACTTTTATATTTTCTTCCATTATGTTCTGAATCTCTTTCTAGGGTTACATCAAAATTACATCATCGATCATGATTAAGGATTGATCTTTTATGTTATTGATTGTTTATAAATTGTGAATCTACTGCATACGTATTTAAATTATATGATGTTTATTGACGTACTTATAAGCCATGTTGCAGAGTCAAGAGATTCGAGATGAGGGTATTCGAGGGATGCAGGTAAGTGGCAACCCGGTGGTCGGTCAATAGAGATGTCGGACTGAAGGTGGTATCTAGGAATTAGAACATTTAAGCATTTCGGAATCTAGGCTAGAGATAGAGATATACTCGATTCTGACTGCGAGATAGGCGGATATACCTCGAGAGATCTAAAGTAGGCAAGATCCTCACCATAGAGCGGATTATAAATGTAGTGAATACTTGATCTCTTTAGAAAACAATCCATTGAGCGTGACGGGGAGATACTAACCAAGCTTTAAAACAACACTTTAATTAAATCAACGATTCGAGTTAGTTTTTATAATTGAATTCCACAAAGTCATTCTTAGGATAGTATGAAGCGGAGACCTGTGATCGATTGACCTTTCCCTTGTGGATCGATGTCCAGATGCGTTAAGTACACTATGTACTTGGGATGGCGTGCACTTGCGCATAGGCATTCATTTATGCCCGGAGTGTTTCGGCGCAGTGAGTTTTTGGCGGATTCGCGTGAAGGTTTAAATTGATATGAGAAGTGAGCACATAGATAATATTCGAATTTTCTTTACTTTTGTGGCTACACAAGTCTTGGTAGTGGGTTTTGTTGGTTTGTGTGTTATTGCGGTCTGGGTTTCGGTGTGATGCGTGCGACCAATGGCCAGAATTAATCGACACTTGTGTGATCTGACGAGAAAGACTTACGCACGGTGCCTTAGAAACGACGAGCGGTAGAACTGATAGTCATGGAAAACAACGAAGAAACGAAGATTTTGGCGTTGAACAAAGGCGAACCCGCGGCGAGAAATAGGAACCCAGCGCGGGAGCCGTTTATACGACAGACGATCCTTATCTTATTAAACGAGTTTGTTTTACCGCAACGGTTATTGGGCGATCAGGCGGTAGCGATTCAACAACCATTCGGTGAAGTCGATCCGCGATCTGGATGCTCAGAACATATTGTTCCATGGACTACCACGAACGAACAGCCATTTGGTAACTGTCGAAGTTTGCGATACCATCGAATCTGACGGAGTTCGAAGAAGCCACAAGACTACGGTTATTCCTTTCACTTTCGGGGATGAAACGGCGGTAACTAACGTTCGACCACGATTCCATTACCATGGAGCAATTGGTACAAGTTTGACGAGTTCTTTCCACCTTGAAGATTACCTGACTTGTACGAGATCGTACGTTCGGTCGATTGGGGAGAACACGGCGGAGGCATGGGACAGGTTCCATGAACTATTCAGTGTCCTCTGCCATTAACGGATGGATCTGATCCACACCTTCTACAATGGTGAAATACGACGAACGATGATAGATGCCTCGGTACGGAGGATCATTGATGAAAGGCTCCTGAGGCAGGGCGTATGAAGATATTGGAAGATGCTATGACCAACACTATTAGTCAGCTAGAGAAGGCTACACCGATAAACACGGTGGGTGCTTACAGACAGTAAAAGTCCTCGACAATGCGGTAAATCCTTGTGGCTCGGTGACTAAGCGGCTAAATAGGCGGCGAGGGGAACGACCGTGCTATACGGACCTCCATGGGAGTTGTGTGGTCTGTGGAGAACTGACATAGTAGTGTAGAATGTCGGTCGAGAAACCTGTGGAGCAGGCCCGGTACGTATCGGGGTTTGTCGGGAATCAATCGACGAGGGGCCAGTATGGGGTAACGACTACGAGTCGAATCGGGGACGAGGATGGCGTAACAATCGAGCAGGTAATCAAAACAACGAGGTATGGATGGGCGAGCAATCGGAGACAATGCTGTGATCGGTAGAGCTAATGAACCACCCCGCGAAAGAAGGCAGTTTAGAGCAAGCTCTATGCAGAATCATTAACTAAATTCGCGTTTATGAATGAGGCCAAAGGCGAACATGCGGCAATGAACAACCAGTTAAACAATCAAAGCGGCCACGAGTAAAGGAGTTTGGAGAGCCTGGAAATGGGCGAATGGCAAGCTTACTTACGAGAAGGTAGCGGGTTCTCTGAAACTGATTCGAGTAAACCCGAAGAGATGGGAATGAGCACGTTCGCGGTCCGCGAGAAGTGGGAAAGTGGAATCCTGGTCACGGCCCCAGCTCGGCGGTTAGGGCGAGAGATCACGCAGCCGGAAAAGAAAGATGATGCGATTCGAAGAGCAGTCCGCGGGCTTGATCGGTAGAGACCTGCAGTGAAGCGGCGGTATACCGGTCCCTTACCCTGGCGTCTCGAAAACATGGCAGACGAGCAATTCCGCAGTTCATGGATGTTTTAGTTGCATATAAACATCCCGTTTGCGATGCCACTGAAGCGAATGCCCCGGTTATCTTAAAGTTCATGAAAAGACATTTTGTCTCGAAGGAAGAAGATTAGCGAACTTGAGACGGTAAACTTAGGAATGCGGTGCCATCAGCCAGGAAGGCTTGCGTGAAGCTGAAGACCAGGGCGGTTCAACATCCGTTACTGATTGGAAATGCGATTTTGAGAGGCGTGTGATTTGGGTGCCGGCGGTAATCTTATGCCCTTATCGATCTTTAAGCGTTTGGGATTGGAAGCGGTCAGGCTCTGATCACTCTTGACTTGCGAGACGGATCTTTGGAAACCTTGCAGGGGGATAATAGAAGATGTCTTAGTAAAGGTCGACAAGTTTAACTTTCCAGTGATTTCATAGTTTTAGACATGGAGGAAGATAAAGAAATCTGGAGTTATCTTGGGTAGACCTTTTCTATGACTGGCGAGCTGATATTGATGTGCGAGAGGCGGCGAAACTAAGTCAGAGAGAAGTAAAATTCAATGTCTTGAGGCGATTGAGACATACCCGTGAAAGTGATACGTGTAATGGTTTGATATAGTATGGTATAGTGTGCGCCCAGTGTGGTCTCACTAGCCTTTGGAGACTAACTGAGTGGCGAATGCATCGAGAACTGGTGTGAGAGCGGGGAAGAATCGTTAAGTGGATGGATTCTTTTGGGGTGATGAAGGAAATACTTCAAATCGTAGGCGAAGGGAGTTAACGATGGTTCATCGGTGTGACCACCCGAAGATGGAGCAAACCTCACACCTAGCCCGTTTGAAGGTAGCGCCATACTGGGGGTAGAATTTACGCTACCGTGGTATCTAAATCATCCACTGGCCGGAAATGGAGGAAGAGAAGTTATTGAGGTTCTTCGCGAGCCTGAATGGCTTCGGATGGTCTCTGGCGACTAAAAGGGATCGCCTTCTATGTGTACTTAGTATTTTATTAGAAGATGGCCCTGAAGCCCTCGGTGGAAGCACAGGAAGGAGGTTGAATTCGGCTTGATGAAGGAAGTAGTTCGGAAAGAAGTTCTAAAATGGCTAGATCTTGGGGTGATTTACCCCGTTTCGAACCCCGACGCATGGGTAAGCCAGGTTCGAGTAGTCTTAGAAGGGAGGGAACAAGCGTCATCGGGTAGAAAATGACATCTGATGCGAGTCGAGCGTTGTGGGTGGAGATTTGTATTGACTATAGAAGGCTGAGCGAGGCCACTTTCGAAAGATCACTCCCTTTATATTTCTGGTCGGATGCTTGATCGATTAATGCAGATCTGAATATTATTGCTTTGGATGGATATTAGGTTCTGACAAATCGCCATAGCCTTTGAATCGGGGAAAATGACTTTCACTTGCCCTTATGGTACGGTCGCTTTCGTGGATGCCCTACTTTGGACTATGCAATGCTCCGGGTACTTTTCAGCGATGCATGATGGCCATATTCTCGGACATGGTAGAGAAGACGATTGAGATTTTCATGGACGATTTCTCAGTAATGGGAAATTCATTTGACAATTGTCTAGCAAATTTGAGAGCTGTACTCGCAAGATGTGAAGAAACCAATTTGGTACTCAATTGGGAGAAGTGCCATTTCATGGTACAAGAGGGTATTGTTCTTGGACATCGGATCTCTGCAAGAGGGATGAGAAATTGAATGGGGCGAAGATTGAAAGCGATTGAAAGTTACCTCCGCCTTCTTACGTGAAAGGGATCGAAAGTTTTCTAGGCATCTTTGGATTTTATGGCGGTTTATCAAAGATTTCTCTCGCAGTTGAAACCATTGTCGATTTGTTAGTCGGGGGATCATTAATTTGACTCCAATCGTACATGCTTTCCTTTGTATTGAAGAATAAGTTGATCTAAGCTCCTATTGTTGTAAGCTCCAGTTGAAATTCTTTTCCATTTGAGGCGATGTGTGATCCTGGCACGACTATGCAATTGGGTAGTACTAGAGCGACTTGAGAGAAAATCTTTTCGGTGATTTAACATGCAAGCGGGACTTTGAATGACGCTCAAGCGAGATTATGCGCTGCGAAAGAACTATTGAATTGTCTTTGCTTTGATAAATTCGGGCCATGTTGATTGTGACAAAGTCGTGGTGCCTGCGATCATTCGGCCATTAAGTGCTTGATGACCAAGAAGGCCTTGAAAACCAGTTGATTCGATTGGGTCATACATTTGCAAAGTTCGACGTAGAAATCAGGCGAAGAACGCGAAGAGTTTAGTGGCGGACCACTTTAGCTATTTGGAGCCGAGATGATATTCCGTTGAATGACGAATTTCAGACGAAAACTTTTGCTATTGGAGACCAGAGGCGAGTTTGGTTTTGCGGATTATGTGAACCTATTTGGTGGTGGTTCATAGTTTAACTGTCGAAAGAAGAAGGAGTTTCGCACACCTTAAACACTCTTGTGGGAAGAGCGATTCTCTACGGACATTGTCTTGTCGGGTGATAAGGAGATGTGTGCCCGAAGATGAAATGCATGGTATTGAACCATTGTGCACTCTGGAGTGGTGGACACTGGTGGCAGAAGAAGCGGCGACGAGTTCTGATCGGGTTCCCCATTAGCCTTCCCTATTTACAAGATGCTCTGGTCGTTTCCACTTACTGACGATGTCGGCGAATGGGAACATCTCTAGAAAGAACTGACCACCCCATGTTGCATCCTGTCTTGGAGAGGTGAATTTGGTTTGGTTACTAAGATTCGATTTCATCGGGACCATTCGCATCGTGCAACTTTACATTTGTTGGCGGTAGATTATGTCTCGGTGGGTGAAGCAATTCTGCGCTTTTGATGATGCGAGGTGGTGGCTCGATTCTGGCAGCGGCGATATTGCGTTTGGCGCTCCTCGGGCTTTAATCACGGATAATGGTATCATTTTACGCGTAAAATTGTCGATGGGTGTTAAAGTATAGAACATCATCGATACATCTCTTACATATCACCACGATCAAGCGAGCCAGCGAGGTATCGTCAGCGAATCAGTACATTCTCGCGTCGCCAGTTCGGAAAAGGTGGTCTAAAAGATAGGCGATGCGCTCTGGGCATCTGCTTACGCATTTAAAACTCCTTTGGGCATGTCTCAGATTCGGACTTCGATATATGGTAAAAACTGTCATCTTAGGTGGAGTGGGCATCGAGCCTATTAAGTTACTTCGTATTTAAACATGGACGGTACATTTGGCTGGTGAAAAGCGACTTCTCGACTTCGATTGGTAGATGAGTTGAAAGCGAAGCATATGAAAGCGCCGCATACATGAAAAAGACTAAAGCAGCACGACAAACCCCATCACTAGAAGGAGTTCCGCGGTAGGACCAATGAATCCTTCTATTCAATTCTCGATTAAAGCTTTTTCCAGGGAAATTGAAGTCTCGTGTTAGGGCCTTTCAGGTAACAAAGGTCTTTTCATATGGTGGAAGCGAAGTTTCACATCTGAAAAGGCACATTCCACGGTCGCCCGCGCTTGAAGCCGTGCGCTGGGGCGAGTTTCCTGCGAACAAGGCAATCATCCCTTTGACAATGAGGCAAGTGTAATCAATGATACGCATGCGTTTGGGTTCCCGAACACATTGAGATTCGGGGTCGTGTTGCGACATTAACATAAGCGCTTCTTGGGAGAGCGACCGAGTGTTAAAACTTTGTTTTAAGTTTTCGAGTTCTATTGTTGTTTTGTGATTCTTGATTTCTAGGCTGTATCCATGATCGGTGTTACGTTTTGTTGGTTTTAATTTCGGGAGGCCAGGAAGAGTAGGTGCGAGGCTTGCGAGTGTTGAAGTCAGAAGGGGAAGTTTACGAGTGGAAGTTCTCGGAGAATTGGGGTGTTCGTATATAAAATCTCTTAGGAGACCTTCACGCCCGCGTCATGACGTGAGATTTCACGTCGCGACGTCATTTTTGAAGCTCTCTGCCACGTCGCGACGTGAGATTTCACGTCGCGACGTCCTTTTTGAAGCTCTCTGTCATGTCGCGACATCATTTTCACACTCCCCTGTCACGTCGCGACGTGTATTCTCACGTCGCGGCGTCGAGTGTAAAGCCTACGTCGCGTTCGCGGTGAAATTTCCGCGTCGGCGTGGATTAAATATACCCTACGTCGCGTCGCGGCGTGAACCTGTCAGCGACGTCGCTTGGTTATACTCTTTGTCCGCGTCCCGCGACGTCGCTTAGTTATGCTCTGTCGCGTGTGACGTCTGCCGCGTGGCGTGGCCACATTCTTGGGTTCATTTCACACCTTCCTGCCGTGCGCCTCTTTGCTGCGAAACCCCAGCTCCCACATCCCGGCCTTCAGGACACAATGGACACCGTTCCACCGGTCGGAACCTCCACATTTGCTCGGCCGATCCTTTGCTAAGTCACCCTCGTTTGGCAGTTTTGGGTCATAGTGGCATCCCCCGCCCTTTGTGTGCAGGTCCCCATACCAGGTGATGATGCGAAGGTTCGGTTGTGCTTTGCGTAGACTAGGATTCTGGTTTTAGTGCGGTAGACCCTCATTTTGGGTTAGCTAGATTCCATTGGGGTTTGAGTCTCATTTAGGTGTTTTTGAGTCCTTAGGTAGTTATTAGTTGTTTTGGTTGTGGTACACGATTAGATGTTCGAATTTTGCCTAGGTTAATATGTGCGGCAGAGGCAAAAATTGCACATGGTCGGCCAAGTGAGGCCAAACTCCACATTCGATGCCTCGAGGTTTGTAAATCACGAGTCTTGCCGTCAGTTTGGCATCATTTGCAAAAATCGTTCCTTAAATCAGGAGAAGGGTTTCATCGCCCCGAAGCGATTTCTTCCATGAAGAACAATTGCGAATAAGGGATGGCGTGCCTTATGCGGCCCCTCGTCCGGCCCGGCGATGGCGTAGTGCGCGGGAATTTTCGCCAACCTCGCCTCCGTATCCTCGAAGGTCGAGGTCACGGGGTGTGATGGTCGACTTGGTCTCGGTCGGTCGATAAGCCATGGCTGGGAACATATCCCCGCCGTTTCCTTTGATCGACTCCGCGAGCATCCAGGCTACCATGGGTCATTCGGCGTATTGACGAAGAGCGAGGTGAGTGGAGGATAAATAGTGCGGGCCCGTCGGTCGATTGAGACGAGCATTTGGCTACATTCCCGAGTTTGCCATTTCATCACCCAGCGTCTTATCCGATGACGAATGTGTGTGGAGTGTATGATTCACAACCTTTGCCATTATCCAAGATATACCATTCGATGTGGGGGCAGAGTTATAGGATCGCGTCCTCCGCAATAGAGATGCGAAAATGAACACGGGACACCCTTTCGATATTTGGCGTGCGAGCAAGCGGGGTATACTGGGCGACAACGACACTTGGCTTCGCACTATAAAAGCCATATGTCAAGCGGGACACACACAGTGTCACTTAACTGAGGACCTACGATTCAGGTCCGAGCCTCGGACGGGACGAGCTTTATGAGTATCGAGGCTCGTTATGGATCCACGGGCGTCACAGGGAGACCTGGCGATCCTCGTCGGCCGGCTTCGCCTTGTCAGCCACCCCGCGCTATCGGCCCGGCTCCACCGCCTCCCTCTCACGATACGGGCGCCCTCCCCTAGTCCTTCACGGATCGAGGACCCGTTGCTCGCGCTCAGCGGCGCTTTGGCGCTGCGGGATGGGGCAGAACGCCCAGGAGTCCTTGTTACCGCGAGACATGGGCGTTGCGTGCGATATGCGGGCGATTCGGCGATCGAGGCCACATCATTCTGGCGGCGGCGATCGATCTGAGCCCGGCTTCGCCCGGCTCTTGGCTTTTCACCATCCTGCTGCAGCCACCCAGCGGTGATATTCAGGGGAGTTCCCTTACCCTCTCGTTTTATCTTGCCGATTGGGGTTCTTTGGATATTTGTTTAGGGGAGGGTGTGGTGATTAGACAAATATGTTTTTTAGTTTTGTTTATTTATGTTTTGGTTATTGTTGTGTTGGTTTTTAGTAGTATGTAGTCCTTTTAGTGTGTTAAGCATATTAGTCGTGTTTGTTGTTAGTATTGCATACGGTTGGTGGTAGTGTTTAGGTTTAGTTTTGGTTTTATTTTGCATCCACACTTTCATGTTGATGGGTCATGTGTTAGTTGTTTGCGTGTGTTTAGGACATTTTGCATGTAGTAATTGTATACATGTGTGCCATGTTGAAAATTGAGGATCCGATTTTGGATTGAGTTCATAAACTTGTTATTTGCATACCGGTTGCTTGATGCTCGGTAATTAGGTTGAATGGTTGAAGGGGTAGTGAACCAATTCCGGTCTAGTCAGCGAAGAAACCCGGTTCTCAGCCACATCGCACTCCACACACTAGTGACTTTGAGTATGCATAAGTGCGAACCTGACTACTAAAGTTCGGTAACCTAGGAGATTCGAACCATTTTGAGTGATGGGACACACAATCAAAGAGGATTGCCATTAGATTGGTAAAGAAAAATGAAAAAACAATAGAAAAAAGAGAAAAGAAAAAGAAATATGACAAAATAGGTATATGCATGTAGGAATAAGCGAGATCATCCAATCGGAATCCAAGACACATAGTCTAAGGAATTTATGAAGCCTAATGCCACAGGCATTGGCCAGGAGTCATTGACGCCCATTTACCAGCTACATGGACCAGAAGATGGATCATTCACGCAACCTAGGGCCGTTGAGTTTGGTTAGTGTTAGGTGGATTTGAAGGGAATTAGATGGTGCATAACCGACTGGTGGGGGAGTCACGATGGATCCTAGCCTACGAGGCAGCTCGGCTAAAACTTCTTGGCACTAAGTCTTCTTGTTTTGTTTAGAGTGCGTAGGAGATTTCTAAGTATGAGGACATAAATAAATGGGTCGCGTTCCTATCCTTATGCAGTTCGCTTCTTCTAATAGGTGGGTTGAGCTTAAATTTGGGGTATCGGAACTGAAGCCTGCGAAAGTCATACATTATAAGCACATAGGGTTGGGAAGAACATTGAACACCGTAGGATTTGATGCACTAGTCGGTTTCACCCTATCTCGTCAATTCTGGAAGTAGTTAAATATCGTATGCCTTTCTTTGAACATTGAAAAGCGATTGGGTATGTGGAGTCGAGTCAAATTCAGTCCCATTTGTCGACATGTGTGCATCAACGTATTGATGTGAGTTACATTATGTTGGGTGATGTCACATCCAGAGTGGTTCTTAGCGAGAATGACGAAACTAGGATGGGGTGTGATGAGTGCCTAAAACACTCATATTATGCTCGCGATCGATCTACATTTTCTTGTTTATTTTAGAGTAATTTTATAGTTTTGCATTTAGAATCTGAATTGATGTCTTTTGTGAAGGCGGAACATTGGGGTGAAAAGGCGACAAGCGAGGAAGCGGATCTTGGAAGCGAATGGGAACAAAGCGTGAAGTGCACGTCGCGTCGGCGGCGTCATGCGTCGTGATGTCGCCGCGTCGCGATCCGCGTCGTGACACCCACCGCGTCAGCGGCGTCACCGTCGCGCTGACGTCGGCCACTAATGCTCTCATCATTAAAAGCACATTAGGGTTAAATCGAGGGAGATGTCGGGGCGTACGGACGGAGAACCGCAATTCGGAAGCGAGTGACGACTTTGAGAAGTGCGGGAATTATAGCGATTTTCATTTTTCGTATATTTTGGGATCTAGAGCAGATAGCTTTCCTTATTAAACACTTTTATATTTTCTTCCATTATGTTCTAGATCTCTTTCTAGAGTTATCAAACCACATGTCATCGATATGGATTAAGGATTGATCTTTATGTTATTCAATTGTTTATAAATTGTCGAATCTACTCCTTTATTTAAATTATATAGTAATGTTTGGCCCGACGTAGCATAAGCGCCTTCAGAATCGAGATTCGAGAGATGAGGGTGATGAGGATGCAATTAAATGCCTTGGTGGTCGGTCGATAGAGATATTCGGACTGAAGGTGGTATCTAGGGTAGGGCTGTTTAAGCATTTGAATCTAGGCGAGATGAGATATACTCGATTCTATTTGCGAGATAAGGCGGATATACCTCGAGAGAGGATATCAGTAAGCGAATCACCTCATAGAGCGGATTATAAATGTATTGAATAACAATCTCTTTAGAAAAACAATCCATTGAGCGTGACGGGAGATATAACCTAGGCTTTAAAACAACGCTTTAAGGTAAATCAACGATTCGGTTAGTTTTTACATAATTGAATTTCCTCTTAAAGTCATTCTTCGGATGTTATGCGGCGAGAACCTCTGTGTGAGTGTGGCACCTGTGGATCGATATCGAATGCGTTAAGTACACTATATTACTTGGGGCTACGCGTGCACTTGCGCACTTAGGCATTCATTTTATACACCGCGTTTTCGGCCTGTCAAATATATACACATCAATTCTCAAGTTGAATTGAATTACTAAAATACTTTATTAGTCATAGGTGCAAAAGTTCACCATGTTCCCAATCAATACCTATATACCAATATCATATGTAAGACCCGAGAAATTCCAATTTCTGGAAAAATGGTAAAATAGTAATTTCGGTCAAAAAAAATCTAAAATTTATTCTCTAGATCTCGGATGATGAAGCAGTTTCAGATTGGAATCATCTCGCTGAGAATCTAGCTAACCGCGTCAATTTTGAGATAGTCGGAGTTAGCGCGTTTTTCAAGGCATCGCGTTTGGTCTGATAAGCGTGTCGATGTGAAAAAGTCAGCGTACTTAGCGTCTTTCATGTGCCGTAAGTGGCATGGTAGAGAAATGATGAAAATGGACGGCAGAGATGGTCTTGGGAGTGTCAAAGCGGGAAAGAATGACATAAATGTCATTTTGGAATTGTTTAAATGAGGAAAAGACAAAAGAGAAATAGTGTCATCCTCTTAAAAGAGCCAAAACGTGAGAAGCAAAAGGGAATTGGATGCAGTAGCCATTTTTATTGGTTTTAGTGAGAGAACGTCCACCTTCTCTTTAAGATTGTAGGAGATACGACCGTCGGAAGTCTTCGGAGCGAGAAGGAAAGCTGCTCTACGCATCGAGACCTACGCGTGGGCACTGGTTTCAGGAGTTTTTGACAAACTCCGTGAGGTAGGGGTTTCTTCCTACTTGGGTTTTACACTTTGTTTAAGTGTATTTACAATGTTTGAGTTGATTGAGACCGTGAGTGGCCGTTTGATCGGTCCCAAATCTTGGGACCGAATTGTTGGGAATTTTTGGAGAGGGTTTGTACAGTCCACAGACTGTTTGGTTATTTTGTGTGATCAATTATACATAAATTCATGATTTAGCGAATTGTGTATGGTAGGGTTTAGGCCATGGATTTCGAGTTCTAGCGATGAAATCGATGTTGATGATAAAATGTGAGCGATGAAACCCAGGGTTTTTACTATTCACGTGAACGGTGACATAGCCAGAGACGTGTGAAAGTGTGTTGGTCGAGGTAATTTAAGTGGGATGCTCGTGTTTAATGGTCATGCAAAGTGGCCCAATTTTGGTGTAATGAAATGTGAAATTATAACATATTTGTGTGATTTAAATTATGTGAATATATCGTGATTATATATTTGCATGAGTTATAGAATTGAATGGAATTGACATCATGCATTTCATATGCACTGGGGCATCCTAGAACGATAGGAATGAGTGCATGAGGGGTTTCTTGAGAGAATGATTTCGGAGGGTTGACTAATAAATAGAATTATCGGAGCGTGTCCATTATAATATCGGAGGGTAGTCCATAAATAAAATATCAATCGTCGGAGTCGGCCCAATTGATATACATCGGAGGGTAGTCCACTAAATATAACATCGGAGACAGTCCATTACTTATATGGGAGGGTAGTCCACAAATAATAACAAATACCTTTGTTAAAGAAAAATAATGTTTCGTACGAGGCTTAGACGAGAGTGTGAGGGTGGCGGCGAAGGACTTCGGGGCTATGGTTGTTAGTAGACATTCAAATTAGAATCATGCATTTTGCTTGAATGTGTTTACTTACTAGACATTGCATATGCTTAGGTGGAGAGTAACTGCATTTGGGGTGATTCCACTCTGCAGTGAATCACCGTAGAACGTATTTTGGTACGGGGAGCGCGCGAGAGGCAGCTTCGTCGTAAAGGTCGCTTTACGAAGAAAATCGGGTTGTGGCTTTGGCTTCTTTGTATACATGTATTAGAATTTGTGAATTTTAATATATGTTGTGTGAGAGTAAATAATTAACTCTTGTAACTATGGTACATAGTTGATATGTTATGAGTATGTTTATGAGTATGGTTTTATGGGCCCAAGTGGCCGTTTTACTCATGTTATGGATTATATTGATAGTTGTAGATGCATGCTAGAGTATAAATGCAGTGGGCCCAAGATCATTTTACTCAAGATAGTTGTATATGAGACCCCGTGGTGATCATCAAGTATTGATCGATAAAGTTATACATGTGTTATGTATCCCGCAGCTCCCCGAGACTCGCCCGATTTTCATGAGCTGTGTCTGCAACCCGACATCCACTAAGATTCACGGGCCGACGATACTAACTAATTCCTGATTCGGCGCCACATCATATCTCAACTCAATCAAATCATTTCGAGTTCATTTCTCATATCAATTAATCACATAATTATAACCATGTATAAATATTATAATATATACACGAAAAAGAACATATGACATATATAAACATTATAAACAAGATAAAGTCATTACAATAATGAAATAAATTAAGCATATTTACAATGAATTAATTTAAACAAAACAACAAACAAAAAAAATTTAATGTTTAACGTTCTCTCCTAGGGATAGATTCAGCAATATTCTCCATCTCAAGTACAATAGTGCTTAACTTCTTCAATCATGACATTCATTTTGCCTTGCCTCTAAAAGACCGAAGGTTAGGACATTTAGTTAAATTAACGGATTTGGAAAAATTATGCCATGTATTTGCCTCTAAAAATAGATATACCAGAGTCTCATAATTGTTTGCTTCACAAGATTCACTAATGAGATGGAGACTTCCTTTATAATTAAGAAGCAAAGTGTTGTATAGAGAATCATATTTACTTTCCTCGTTTAATATATTTCCGTTGAAAATGATCACTTGAATCATATTATTAACTGTCTTCACATGTTCGACAAGGGTGTGACCAGTCGCATCCTATACTCGTGAGATTGACTCACAATGAAGTCGTAGGCCTTGGACTTATTAAGTTTCTATAGAGTTTGGCTTCACTATACATTCCTACTTGCATGAATCCGATAATGCCTAATATTGAACATCCTCTTTATCCGAGACATTTTCCTCTCTATGAATTCAAAAAAAATTCCAATTAAGGCATTTATTAAATCTCTAACCCTTTATCTCTATTATTTTATTAATTATACATACGGCGTAAAAATTAAAAAATCGATGTGCCATGTGTGCAAAAAATATCCGTGCCATTTAGTAAAAAATTGGCAAGCCATTCGTAAACAAAATTCTCGCTCAAAAAATTTTTTGTTATGACAATTTAAAATTAAATCTAAGAAACACTTGTGCAAAAACAAAATTCGCTCAAAAAAAAAAAAAAATTTGTTCACTACTTATGAATAAAAAATTGACAAATAAATCAGATGTAATCATAAATGCGCTCGATACCAATGTTGCATTTTCTTCAAATAAAAAAGTATAACGGATCGATTTACTTATCTTTTTTCTTCAGATTCCACAACGACAATCACGCTCTTAGTCGATAAATGTACTACTAGAGTAAACTCAATCGTTCACAACCCAATCTACTTCTTTCTACAAAAATTCATGTATGTTGATATCATTTTTTTGTCTCCTTTTTGTAAATCATTTTTTTTTGTGTAATCGCCGCACAAAGTATTAAAAATATATATATATATATATATATATATATATATATATATATATATATATATATATATATATATATATATATATATATATTATTGTATAAGTTTCAATATGGCTTCAACAATAAGCAAATTTTTTTCTTGGATATGAAGTTCTTTTTTTTCAATTTAAAAAGGTGACAAGGTATTTAAATAGAATTTTAGTCAATAAAAAATTGAGTTCTCCTTGGACTTAAAAAACATAATAAACTTTCAAGCTATTTGAATAGAATTTTAGTCGATACAAAAATGAGTTCTCCTTGGACTTAAAAAATATAATAAACTTTTAAATTTGTCAAAAAGTAAATTCAAAGCATATATATATATATTCAAACATTTTATTTATTTGGGGTTTGGAAAACTATACTTGGGAAGGGAGATTCTAAGCTCCAAATGTAAATACAAAATACTATAAATGTAATATGTAAAATGAATAGATGTAAAAAAAATAATGGAATCTTGATTCCATACAAGTATTTTATTTGAACCCTAGTCGTCTATCAATTTGTTATCTCTTTCAAGCCTTTTTGGTATTACTTGATTAACTCCCACATTTGCTATTATGCGCTTCCCACTGTGCCAAGAAGCACTGCTTTTTTATTTTAAAAACCATTTTTAGGTGGCTCCATCTTAGCCGCCACTTATTTTTGCTTTTATTTTAAAAGGAAAATAAAATAAAGAAAAGAAACCTTAAACGCGACCCGATAAGAAAATGCGCGTTTTAAAACCGAGCTTCAGGCTCTCATGTCAAAGTTACTTATCTAGAACGCATTTACTAACAGAAGATTCCCCTCTGCTCTAAAGTTTCTGCCCCATGAACAAACTAAAGAACATGTTTTCTAATAATCAACTAATGCAACAAGATAAGCACAACAATATAAAACATATATAAATAATCAGCGAAGTATTATGAAAAATGTGTATCTAGGCGATGTTAGAAGCGCTATCAATTGGGAAATAATGTTAGTGCGATAGCAATACAAAATATTAGCATTCGATTAGAAATTGGTTGCTCATCGTATGTCAATTATTTATTAAAAATAAGATGTCAGGAGCTCATCGAAACTTGGCTTATATATTACCTGGAAATTAGACACGAATTCCGTTTATTGGAATTGTAGAATTAACGGTGTGTTTAGATTTTTTGAAGACGGTTTGAAGTGAAGTTTTGAAAATTGGAAGTTTGAAGTTGAAATTTGAAATTTGAGATTTTTGGGGACAGGAAATTTAGAAATTGTGAATTTTCAAAATTTAAGAATAGGACAACTGAATCTTGAAATTGAGATTTTGAAATTTGAAATTGATCGCTTGAATTTTGAAATTATGAATTTTGTAAAAATTGAAATTATAAGCGATTAAAAAATTTGGAAATTGAAATTGTGGAACTTGAATTTTGAAATTATGACAACACAACTTTGAGAAATTAGGAATGCAAATTTGGGGGTAAAACTTTTGTTGAAAATTTGAAATTTGAGATTTGGAGGACTTGAATTTTAAAATATAAAAATTTGAATTTTAGAAAATGAGAAGTGAAATTTGAATTTTAAAATTTGGACATAAAAAATTGAGAAACAAATTTAGAACTTGAATTTTTATTTTTTTAAATTTAGAGTTTTATTAAATTAAGGGTGGGTGATAGTTCATATGTTAAGGAAAAATAAATTGAATGTAAAAAATAAAAAATAAATAAAAAAATAAAAACAACCAATTTGATTAAATAAACAAAAAGCAACAATATACTTACAAGGAAAATAAAATAATAAGACTATAAATTAATTGACTAATATATATCTGAGACAATTAAAAATAAAATAAAAAATTAATATATAAAGAAGAAGAATAAAGAAAGTCGAAAAAAAAACACGGTAGACGGGTAGCTCAGGACCAGAATCGCCTCTCAAGCGAGAGTGCCTCCCGGCCCAGAAGTTATTAAAGTGCCGAAAAGTGAGTCGAGATTTTTACTCTTTCCGAATCGAGGGAGATGACTCCTTTTATAGGGAAAGTGGGGGTCTCTCATGTAAATTCCGATGTGAAGTTATGCTCATGAAAAGAAAGAAAAAAATCACAGCCTCCGAATTTGGAGATTACACGCATGAGGGTGAAATTTTTTTATTTAGCTTAAAATCACCCATTCCCTTGTTTATTCCCCGTATTTGGGTTTATTTTCAATAAAGAATGATGTCTTTCCACACTTATATGAGTTTGCTTTTTCTGTATTTTTCTTGTTTTTATCATCAACCTGTTTTAATCGTGTTTTGTTGTTGAGCATTGTGATATGTTTTATTAAGCTGATGATTAGTTTAACCCCCATTGGTTTTCGCACGTGGATTCGGATGTGAAATTCGATTTGATCGGTCGTCATGTAAAATAATCTTAGTTACATATTTGGAATTATCAAATATTTTTAGGTATTTTTGAATTATTTGGTCGCGTCATCTTGTCAAATTTTTAATATTTTTATTATGTGTTTTATAGATTGTATTCTTAATTTGAATAAATAAATTTATTTATTTTCAAAAAAACTAATCTTAATTTATTTGTGAAAATTATTAATTTTAATATTTGCAAAATAATATTATTTGCAATAATCCGTAGTAAAGAATAATTAGAAAAAGGAGAATTCTTCATAAAATAATTATGAAAATTCTTATATATAAATTTCTTTTAATATATCTCTTACATTTAAATTTTCAATAAAAACACAAACGCTTCTTCAGCCAGGACGATGACGTGGCGATGGAAAAGCGGCAAAATATTTAAAGCCACGTGGACCGAGGGGGATTGACTCGGTGAAACCAGGATCAAATTCCGAGCCGACTCACCTTCACATTTCATCCCCGGAAAACCCTACCAACAAGCAGCAAAATTTCGAGAAAGTACGAGAGAAATGGCGAGAAACTCCGTCCTTCTGCGACACCTCTTTCGATTATCTCATTACTCGCAGTCGGTCTTCTTCTTTGATCGAGACCATAGCTTCATCTCCGATTGCAGTTCCATTGCCTCCGATTCATACAATGTCGTCCTCGTTTTCCACCGCCACCGCTAACTCTCAGTTCTCACGGCCCTCTTTCAATTCTCGCACACTTTGCTCTTTCTCAGGTATCTCTCAATTGCCCGTATTTTTTTCGTTTCCGGTTTCGTCGTCATCTGTCGAGTTGCCATTGCTTTGTTTGGGAAAATTATGATACTAGGTTTGTTTTTCGAAATACAACGAGCAATTTTCGATTTAGGGTTTGTATTCTTTCTATAAATCGAAGCTTTTAAATTTATTCAGGCTCAATTGTTTGAATTTGACCGGTATTTGACAGACAAATGATATAATTTCTATTTGCACTATAGTTATGAATGAACGAATTCAATTCCAGGTGAATCAAAAATTGCACTGATTAAATCAGAAGAAGAGTTTAATACTGCACTTAGCAAGGTTCAAGGTATTTCTTTTTCTTGTCTTATATTTTCTCTGCTTCCTACAGCACTTCACATTGATTAGATACGTGTTTAATTTCATTGTGATAGATGAATCTTTGCCTGCAATCTTCTACTTCACTGCTGTATGGTGTGGGCCTTGTAAGTTTACAGATTCTTTTGTTTTGTACTTCATTGATAAGAAGGGTTTTGTTTAATCCATTTTGTGGCATATTTGTTTTGTGTAGGCAGGTTTATAGCTCCTATCATAGCAGAGTTGAGTGGGAAGTACCCTCATGTCACCACATACAAGATCGACATTGATCAGGTAAGGAAAGATTTTGTTTTCCAGTTCAGCTCTCACATTCGTTAGTTATAATCACATTGAATTTATTCTTGTGAATCACCTTTGTATGCTGTTTAGACAGACAATTAAGATTGAATTTGAAAAAAAATTTATTATTGGTATTTTAGAATAAGAAATTTGACATTTTCTTGTGTGATTTGTGATTTACAAATCTTGTTTGGCTGTTAACTGATATCCTAAAATTATAATAGTTGTAGTTTTAGTTGATAGGGTAACATTCCAGAGATAACATAGAAACATCATGACAAAGTTGGGAATTTGGTGTTTTTTATAAGAAAGGAATACCAAGAGTACTTGTAAAAAATTCATATTGAGTTACATTGAGGACACAGTGTTTGGAAATTTCTATTCAAAACGTTTTATGTTCTCTAGAACATTAATCAATTTTTTGACTCAATAAAACTGTTTGACAAACTTCTAACAAAAAAATAGTTTTCTGAGAATTTGTTATGAAATAGGTTGTTTCTTATTGACAAATTTAAAGTATTACCCTTGAGGCATTACTCAAGTGGTAAAGGGGTTTCAGATTCAAGTTTCACGGGGACAAAAATTTATCTTTGAATTTTTTTTTTATTTTTTTCTTAATTTTTTAAAATAATGTTTTGAGCAATAACTGAAATTGTGGAGAATACTTAAGGAACTTTTACACTGTATATAAATGTCGAAGAATGAGCAAAGAAAATTGTTCCTCTCATTTAAGTTCCCAAATAAAATTTTTGTTCTGAAAAAACAAGTGAGAACTGTTCTAGGAAGATGTTTCTAAGCAGGCTTAGAGAAACTTCATTTTCCAAGAAGTGTGGTTTCAGAGTTGTATGGCCAGATATATATAGGTAGACTTGTATGGACAGATATTGGAGTGGTGCTTGCATCACATTTAGCCTTGAATATCTGCTTGATTGTTGAGTTGTTTCTATAAAATTTACTGTTAGCTGGGATTTCCGTTGGACTTATTTATTTAACCTATTTGCAGGATGGGCTTCAAAACGCCCTAAGAACATTAAATATTACCTCTGTGGTAAGGCTATTTGATCCCTTCTCTTCCTTTAAGAATTGTTTTAAGCTTGGCTGTGTTGATTTATGATTGATGGAGCAAAGTGTTTATCTATTTCCATCTCTGAATTAAATATCCATTTTATGAATTTTTTATATGAGCAAAACGAGCAAAATATATTAATTTGGATGAGTATGTTTTGCATATTTTCGTTACGATCGAAGAAGAAGAAAGTTTTATATTTACATAAGTAGACATTAGTAAGAACTTTGGTCGTTTGCTTTGTTTATAAAATGGTATCTGTGTCACAATTTTATGCCGATTGTTAATGACGCCTTGATCCCGGGGGTCCCGTTGACCACCGTCAACCTGCGGAAACCTGTGTGTCTCATATCATGAGACCAATACATTAGTAAAATGACCCAATCGGGTCCATTTTCCATACTCGTCAAAATGTATATTTTATGCCAAAAGGAATTTATTTACAATTTGTTTTATTTACAAATTATCCAAAATTGGGTCTTTTACCCAGATTTTTACAAAAATACATCATAAAGTCACATATGGTCATCTCTTCGTCTCTAAGACCTCGGATGCGTCCCATCCCTTGGTGCACGCTAATGCACAAATAATTTTCACTCGATAGGGTGGCGTCGATAGTTGGTCACCATGGGTTACTCCCCACCCACCTAAGTGCACATGTAATGGCAACGAAACACATTCAAGCGGAAATGCATGATCCTACTTTAAATGTCTACATGCCTTTTGTCCCGATGACCCAGAGTTCTCTTGACTGCTCGCCTGTAACTTGTCATGTATGAGAATTTATTTTCAAAACAAAAATATTTGTTTTACATTTAAAATCCTTTGGACATCCTCCGAAACCCTAGGACACACCTCGGAGCCACTGAAACCTTGAATCTAGACATCCTTCGAACCTTTGGACATCCTCAGAACACTTTGGACACCCTCAGAACCTTTGGACGTCCTCGAAGCAGGGCCAATTCCCAATAAAACTTTTATCTTTACATTGGACATTTTAGGTGCTTCAAAATCATCTGATCAACTTGGACGATGTCCCATGCTCACAGAGCCCCTGTCTGACACCAACCAATGTCGATCTTACCATGTCCCCATGATAATTTATCGAACACCAAACAGTCTTGGAGTTACCATAGTCAACACTAAACTAGAATCGACGAGCCATGCACTCACACCCAATGTCATGCACATTCTTGTGCATAAATGCATGATGCCAATGCATTTATTTTATCACATGAATATTTATAAACTGCATGCAACATAAACAATCTACTCTGATGGTTATACCTCCTACACACAATTTGCACGTTATTCAAATATCAAGCAACAACACACAAATTGCACACAAGGACCATTTTCAACCGAATCAGTCCTGTGGACTCCGTCCAAAATGGGTCCCAAAAATTTTAGCAAGATTCAACTTAAGTTTCGACCGACTAAACGGCCACTCACGCCTCACACCATCCAAACCATTTTAAATGACTCTTAAGCCGAAAATAAACCAAGTAGGAGAAGACCCTACCTCTCGGAGTTTGTCGAAACTCCACAATATCGGTACCCACGTGTAGCTCTTGCAGTGGAGACCAACTTTGCTTCTTGCCTCGCAGGAGTTTTGACGGTCTGATCACCGGAAAATTTAGCGAGAAGTTGGAGTCTCTCTCTCTAAAAATTCTTTCTCTTTCTCTCTCTTTTCTCGGTTTGTTCCCCTCTCTCCTTTACTCCCCCCCAACCAGCTTGGTCAAGATGGGGTCAAGAGGACTTGTCCTCTTCTTGCCACATGTCAGCCTATCATTGGCTCCTAGGATTTTCCTTACCCTTTTATCCATCTACTTTGGATTTCCATCCAATCCCATGGTTCCACATGTCTCCTATGGGCCCACTTGGGCTCATTTGTTTGACTCATCCAACACTTGACACGTGGCACCTCTTGGGCTACCCAAAACGTGCTAAGTGTCCCGCACCCGCTTTTGTCTCGAAAAACGCAAATTCCTATCGTCTCGAATTCAATTTAAATTCTAATGAAGAGTTTAAATTTCTGGGCGAGACGATTCCAACGGTGAAGTCCGTTTCATCCTCCGAGATCTAAAAAAATTCCGGATTTTCTACCGAAATTACCGTTTTATCCTTCCTTAGAATTCTGGATTTTCCGGGGTTTCATAGTTATCTTGCTCTCTGTTGCATGAGGGGCTGTTGGGATGCAAAAAAGAGACTTATTATCTACTCAAAACTGTCAAACTCAATTATAGAAAATATTTCCAAACAATTAAAAATATTAATAAATTTTGGATAATTCATTGCGCAATTCAAAATTCATGATATATAATTATTTTTATCACTCTAATCTTATTAGAGCTTGCTTAAGAAATTATTTATAAAAAGTGATGATTAATTAGGTTTGATATGTACCTAATTTTCTTACATCTATTCACGTTGTAATATTATGTTTTTACAAGGATTCAGAGTTTGGAACGTAACCTTCCGTTCCTCATCTCACCCCATTACCACTTGAATCAAGCCTCAAGAACACCTTATCTTATATATATGATGCTATTCATTTATATCTTAATATCTTTGTTTTCCCACTTTTGCTATATTCATAAACTATTCATTTTGTTGTAATACCATCATTCGACGGTTGAATTGGTCTGATTGATTGATTCAATTTGATTTTAATAGCATTAGGCTTTCTCTACTTTAGTTAATTATGTGCTTTGCTTGTGTTGCAGCCAACACTCCACTTCTTTCAAAATGGGAAAAAGGCAACTGAAATCATCGGTGCTGATGTTGCCCGCTTGAAGGATACCATGGATAAACTCTACATGTAATTCCCTAGTGGTTTACCTATTCGCATTGTGTCTACTTTTGCATGGATTTTCATTTTTTTCTTGAACAGTGCTCTATAGTTGACATCAGGGCTATAAATGGTTTGCATCTGAGTCTTCTGTCAATCTTGAATCACTATTGACTGTAATTTCTAATTTGCTATGCTTTTTAGATTCATTCATCAATGCATCTAAATACATATTCATCTCATTAGATTCTAAGTTGATAATGTTACCACAACACACATTTCCTGCAAAAGTTGTAATTTTTTTTTGCTCATGAAAGTTCTTTTTCCTTTTATTCACTGTGAGTTGATTGGTCTAAGTTGTTGGGACCTTGGGTCCTAGATATAGAATTAACTGAGTGAATTCTGATCTTTCCTAATTTTTGTGGGATCAATTCATACCATGGATAGGAACAAACAAATAAAACAATATCCAGAGTGTTTATGGGCTTCAATGTTTGAGTTGGCCCTACCTTCCAAGTTGTTGTGTCTTCTTTGTCTGCATTGACAAGTGAATTCAGGTGCTGGTTGACACATGTGCTCCTGTATACAAAACAGCAAGGACCGGTTAGACGGGGTGACTAGTTAGGCCTTTGCTTCTGTGATGGTGAAGTCAATAATGGCACTTGCAAGAGGAGGCAACAAATAATAAGAGGAGTAGGAGAGATAAGAGTGTCTTTGATCACCCCTTAGAGGAAGGTTAAGGTCCATATATGTAAGACTTTAATTCAATACTATCAAAGCCTTTTCTTGAGTGCATATACTAATGCAGGAGCAAAACTGCGTTATACTTTATGGAAAGATGTGCCGCAAGATCACTACATCTTCAACCGCATAACATCGGGTGAAGAGTCGGGTCAGCAAATCCAGATCGTAGCTCGACCTAGTTAGAATTGTGCTAGTGAGGATGTTGGGCTTCCAAGGGAATAGATTGTGGTGTCCCACATCGCCTAGAGAAAGGAAGGTTATTACCCATATACGCGCACTTAACTCAACACCATCGGCGCTTTTCGAAGGGGATAGGCCCAACAAAGAAGAAACTGGAGGGCAGGTGGTTCGTAAGGCACCACTCCGCAAACTCGAACTGCATAATACAGGTGAAGAACAGGTCAGCACAGGATGCCTATGTATTTTTTTTAAAGGAATGGGTTAAATTGGTTAGGATTGATGGCTATGGTGAAGGTTGCATACTGCATGTCATCCATGCCTTTTTCAATGGTCTGATTTATATAGATCATAATTACCAGGGAAGTGTCTAATCCAGTTAAATTCATCGTGTCTAATTAAACGCATCAGCTATTCTGTTGGAGGGGGAGGGTTAAGATATCTACAATTCAGGAATATAATCGAATAATTTGATTCTCAGACTTGAATCTGGATCAGTTATTTCATATTTGCCTTGTCTTGTAATTGATTGACATACTTTGTATGCAGTTTAAAGTCTCAATGGCTATGAAGTCTGCAATTTCAACCAAGTAATTTTCCCATTGTCTCATTGTTTCCCATTTGCAGGAAGGAGTGATGGAAAAGATTTTCTCGGAAAGGGAAAGGGAAAGGGGAAAGGGCGGTCATCAATGTTGAGACTGAGAGTTTAGTTGGGATTGTCTGAGCTTTGAACCCATGAGGCAGGCACTTTAACACAACGTAAATTACTTAAAACCTGATAATCAATTCAGTGATATGAGAAAACCTCAGCATCAAAAACTCTGTTTTTGCTTCCAAATCTATGGAAGTCGGATTGTAATGTTGTTATCAGTTCATTGTCATGCAAAAGGTTTATTTTGTTGATTGCTGTTTATGCTCTTAATTTAATGTGTATGCTTTTCCTGTGTTTAAATGGAAATGATGAAAAGTTTTAATCATCCTTGTGAAGGTGATAGGAGTCTCTCCCTTTATTTCACAGCATACTGATAGACATTTGTTGGATAATGCCGAAATGGAGGCAGCAATTAAAGAAGGGGGGGTTGGGCCGGGGCGTCTATGACAGGCCCAAGACAAAGGCCCAGTAAAAAGAGGTCGCCCAAAACCGCTTGACAACCGAATGTTGAAGTTGCCCGATGAGCCGTCCAGCCCGCCTAACAATGGGACTAATGGGTCCAACTGTCAAGACAAATGATGAACCAAGAAAAGCCTACGCAACGACGCGTATCATCCTCTAAACCTTTATAAATTAAGGATCAAACCCAAAGCTAAAAACGGAGACAAAAAAAAAAAAGGGTGTTGTTATACGACACCATTGGTGTCAAAAAAATAGTCACCATAATTTTATAGTGGTAATGATTTTTTGAGAAGAAAATAGGTAGTGGGTATTTATGTTATTTAATTTTTACATTTTTCAAGTTTATCTTTTAAAACTTTCTATTTTTGGAAATGGTGTCTGATACCAAGGTGTTACCAAGCATTTTCCCAAAAAAAAAAAAAAAAAAAACAAGATTGTAAAGTCCTATAGCCTTTAGATTAGCAGTTAATCCTGTCAAGCTTTGGACTTTCACCGATGACTGGCCTTTATCCAGATCATAGCTCGTTTGGCTCGATAACCTGGTTAATGATTGGATTAATTTCCAACACTGATGACATTAATGTCCAATAAATTAGGAGCCCCCAAAGAAAGATTGAACTGTTGGGAGATTAAGGTGGCATTTGTAATATAACTTTTTTTTAGCTTAATACTTAATACCATTAAATATTATATCATTATTTAATATTCGGAGAAATGTAGAAATATTTACCGACCTTTTCATGGATAATAACGACAGCTTTCGTTTTAAAACGATTTTATTAAATAGAAAATTTTAAATATTTTGACTTTTTCAATCCAAAATTTTTAGCTCTTTTTCCTGAGGCAGAAGAAACATCTATTTCCAAACTTACCTGAGAATGTAATCCACCATGGTTGACTGAAAAATCACATGCCAGATGTATAAGTCAAACAATCGAAGAAGATATAGTAAAGGTAAAATAAATGTAAAAGTTAAAGGAAAACTATTTATTTATATATAATGCGGGGTGGGCCATACCTCCCCTCCTCTAACAAAATGGTTGAAGCATTTAATGTGACACAATGTGTTTAACTGGATTAGACATTTCCATGTAATTAAGATCTATATAAATCATCAGTGTGCAACCTTCACCATAGCCGTCAATCCTAACCAATTTAACTCATTCTTTTAGACTTCATTTTGAATATGAAAAATACTAGGAAAAAAAAATGATTTTCTTATATTTGGTTTAAAAAATATTAAAAAATCAAATATAATATAATCAAAATTTTTATATATATTTTTTAATTTTTAATCCTTATATAATGGAAATAAATAAATAAAATAAATTTGAATTAACATATAAAATTAATCTATTAAATATAAATCTTCTATAAATATATATTCATCCACGCATTTAGTAAATGCGCCATCCTTTCATATACAAAATATCCATGTTGCAAATATAGTAATCGAAATAATCTCCAAAAGTAGAAGCGAATCAAGTTATTGGATGTCTGTTTAAATATCGTCACTTTTTCTTCTATTGGAAAATTTTTTTTTTTTTTTTTTTTTTTTTTTTTTTTTTTTTTTTTTTTTTTTTTTTTTTTTTTTTTTTTTTTTTTTTTTAAAAAGGTATGTTTATACTTGTTCAAGAAAGTTATTATTAAACGATAGCATAATTTCAAATGTCATATCTAAGAATTTTTCTTAAATATAAAACTAAAATTTTATATAAATCAAATTTTTTATTTTAAAGTAAAAATTTATTTTATTACCATATTAATACCTTAAACACCATCATCTTAATATTAATTAACATTATAAAATAGTTTTTCTAGAAAATTTGACCAATAAGACCTAGCTCTTATTGTTAAAGCGTTAGATTGACATAGGGGGAATGAATTCGAGTGAATAAATGTAAAAATATATATATATATACAAAATTTGAAAAACTTTTTAAGACCTAGTTCTATAATTTACTTTTTTTTATTTAATAATATCGTTTCATAAACAATTAATTATAATTTAATATTATTTTATTATTTTATTATCATGTTATTTCCAAAATTATCCTTATTTTTTTCAAAAAACATTAAATTAAATAAACAAGTATATTTTTAATTAATTAAAACTTTAAGAAAATTAGAACATATAATTTAAATTAACATGAACTATATCATCAAAATAAATTAAAAAATTAAGAAGGATAATTTTGGAAATATCAAAGTAAATAATTTTTTTAAAATAAGGATACTAGTTTGAAAATATAGAAGGATAAATTTGGAAATAACATGATAATAAAATAAAATTATAATTAATTGTCAATGAAATGATATTATTAAATTAAGGAACTAGAATATGAAAAAATTTCAAATTTGTTTTTGACTTCAAATCGTTGCTATTTCGACTTGAACCTTAATCTCCTTGGGTAAGCATAAGGTTTTAATCACAAGAGCTAAGTCTTATCGGCCAAAATTTATAAATTTAACTATTTTATTATGTTCTCTTAAAAAAACTATTTTATAATGTTAATTAATATTAAGATGATGGTGTTTATGGTATTAACATGGAAATAAAATGAATTTTTATTTTCATTTATTCAAATTAACAATACATAGATAAAAATATAAAATTAAAATCGCTAAAAACCATAAAGAATAAAGGATTTAATAACATAATAAATTTACTTAAAGTCAATACATTTGATAGTTGAACTTACACATTTAATAATACCTACAACTATAGTTTTGCAACATATTATTAACAATTGATTTGATTTATTGTCTTTGATCGGATATATTTTACTTGTTTGAATAAAAATAAATAAATAAATAAATAAATATTGTACGATAATGATGAAAATCAAAACTTCGTCCTAAGACGACACAACCACACGTCACACTAAAACGATAACAACCACACGCAACAAAGACGACGATAACCACACATATACCAAGACGACGACTAAATCATGAAAAAATATATATAAAAACCTAACTTTGTATGGAATAACCACTTTATTGATAAAGAAAAATATGAAAAAATGTGTAAATTGTTGATTTTAGTTGCTTAAAGAAAAAATGTTAGCAAATAAAAAGTTTAGAGAAAATGAGGTTGGTTTTTTTAAATGAATTTTTACTTTAAAAAAAAAAATTGAAAAACACTTCCTACGGTACACTATGAAAGTTATTTTTGAAAGAAATAATAGTAAAATAAAAATAAAATAGGGAAAATTTTTTTTTTATAAAATTAAATATCAATAAATTATAATATTAATTAGTATTAAAAGGATAATGTTTAATAAAATATTAATAAATGGTAATAAATAAATAATTATTTTTGAAATTAAAAAGAAAACTATAGGAAACAAAATATTTTACAACGGAAAAGGATTTTCTTACAAAATACAAATTTAAAAATAATATGATAATAAAATAAATATTATAATGTTAATATTAATAAATTATACTTCAATGGATCCGTTACACAGAATTATGGCTTAAGTTTTAATGAATCCGTTGCACGATTAACTTTGCAATTTACTCGGAATATATGAGAGTGGAAAAAGATGTTATGTTGATCTGGAAAGAATTTTTAAGAAATTAAAATGTCCACAAATTATTAATATTGATTAACGTTATATCCGAAGTATATATATAGGGCTGCAACTTGGGCGGGTTTGATCGAGTTGAGAGTTAATCCAAGCCAAATCCAAATACTAAATATTTGAACCCAAATATAACCTACCCCGACTTCCAACTTGATGAACTCAACCCAAACTTAACTTGTACCGTAATTATGAAACTCGGATTGATTTTATGTTGGTTGGATCGAGTTGAGAGTCAACCCAAGCCAAACCCGAACATTAAATATTTAAACCCAAATATAACCTATCCCAACTTTCAACCTGATGAGCTCACCCAAGCTTAATCGGATTACGTTGGGTTGAGTTAAAAATTTGTATTGAATTACAATACTATATGACAACTTTATACAAATTACATACCGATTAATTTAATGAAATACAAAAAAAGTGAAAATTATTTTAAAAAATTTAAATAGTTACAAAATGATCACGGTTGCCAACTGATCTACAAAATAAATGATGGAGCCTCCGTAAAATTAATTTCTTTAAACGCATATTAATATCTCTAGCCTGCTAGTATGGTTCAAGCTTCTTCATATTTCGTTAAATAATTATTTTTACGGCAAACATTTAAAAATAAATATCATGCCCAGCAATTGGTAGATTGTTCACCGTTTTAATCAGGCATAAGGCATAGGAGGGGGTCCCAAGTTAGAATCATAAGAGTGATAATTTGCATTTATCAAACTAATACTCATCAAATAACTGGACAATCTCAAATTTCAACTCAAAATTGGTATATTATCCGTATTTGAAGATAATGGAACCCATTTTTTGTAGTTTCAACTCTAACCAATAATTTCAATTTTCAACTCCAAATCACTATTTATTTCTCAAATATTTATTTATTGAAATTAGAATATAATAAGAATATGACATATGAAACACTTTTATTTTTATTGAAATGTAAATACAAATATTTAATTATATTAAATAAATAAAAATATATTAAAAACCTAAAAATGTATTTTAAGCATATAATGCATTCGAAAATAAAGCAACATTAATAAAAGCTATATAATAAAATTACATTAACCAAATGATGAAAATATAATATAACAACTAATACAATGTTAATTATTTAAATGTTAATGTTAATTATTGAATTAATTAATTAAAATTTTAATGCTTTATAATTTAAATTATAAATAAAATGTATTAGATCAATAATTTACTACAAATTTAAATTATTTAAATTTATTTATTTAAGAAATAATTATAAAATTACTACCCCAAAATTAATATATTAAAATCATTATGCTATATTGTATATAAAAATAATTCAAAATTAATAAAATAAGATATAATAAAAATAATGTCAAAAAATAATAAATGTTCTAAAAATATTATTAAAATAATTATTTTATTATCATAAGAATAAAATAATAAGAGAAAAATAATATAATATTAAATAATAAGATAATATTAGTTACTATTCATATCTCCAAATTTAAATGATCTACATAATCGTAACAAAAGTGGTGGTTGGAGGTAGCCTAACCTAAATGATATTAAGATATGTTTATTTTGGATTGTAAAACTTAAATACTCTGTCTTGTTTTTCTTTTTGTTTTGGCTTTGAAGTAAAAAACTTCAAACCTTTTAAAACCTAAATTCTCTTTTCTTTTTCGTTAAAATAAACTTAAAATCATAATCAGAAGACACAAAACTGATGAAAAGAGAAAAACTATCCTTACATAGAATACAAATAAAAAAGCAATTTTATAAAACATGATAAGTAATCACGACATAACTAAATATTGTAATGAAACCCTAAACTATAATCGAAAAGAGAATGTGCAAGGAAATCACATGAATAATTTGAAACGGAGTCATTGAAGTGCTTTGATTTAGTACTTTGAAAAACACTACACAAGCAAGAGTGGGCAAAACCTAAAAAATCGAATTGACCGAAAAACCAAATTGAAACCGACCTGAACCCAAAAATAAGCACCAACTTAAAGTATTTGACTCTTTATTTTGTTTTACACAAATCTCGATTTCGGTTTACAAATTATAAAACCGTGCTTTCGCTAATCCAACCGAAATATATATATATATATATATATATATATATATATATATATATATATATATATATATATAAGCGCGATTTATTTGGACATTTTATTTTTTTACTAAAGTTGTTAAAAATGTAGTTGGATTAAAAAATCATGATTAAATTATATAATCTTATGTGTTTCATATATTATTTATGAATATATTATAAATGTGTATTATAAATACACAAATGTCATTTAAACTACAAAATGAATGGGATTGTATTCATTTTTTTCATATTTTAATTGTATTTATAATAATAATTATAATTTGAATTTTAATATATGATTATGAAATTACAAATTTTTTTTAATTATGGTCAACTAAAAACCTACATATGATTAATCGATCAATGGTTAACCAAATATTTGATTAACTATATTAATGATTGTTTTTGGTTTATATCAATAAAAAACTAAAACTCCATAAATTGATTTTTATTTTTGTATTATCGCTCGATTCAATTAACCGAACTATGCCGACGCTTAGACACAAGGGACAGTTATAAGTAGAATTTGAGAAATTTACTTCTGACTGTTCTAATTTAGTGTTCTATGTTTTTTGGAAGCTTTACTTTGGCAAAGTGTAAAAGCAGTTCTTAATATTTTATATATATATATATTATAGTCATCATGTTTAGTTAAAGTGAACAATTTATTATAGGCATAGGATGTAAGGAAATGGTCTCAGAACAATTTATTATCTTGAAACAAAAATGTATTAAAAAAATCATTAGCAACTTATTTTAATTATCAATTATTTAATAAATTGTAATAATCAATTTGAAGCCCATTTGAAAAAAATAAATGGAAGCTAAAAAGGCGGTAAAGCAAGAGTGGTTGAGCAAACTGCTGTATGAGCATTCTCAGTGGCCACCCGGTCTTTCCCAACATCTTTCAACAGGTCGGAGTTAGGAGCTTGCTGAAGTCAATATCAGTAAAAAAGATAGTAAATGGGTACCCTTCAATTTGCCACCTACTGTTTCCATTTCTGCCGCTGGAATTCATTTACTGGGTTCGCATTTTGATTATTGATTATGATTTGAATTTTCGCCGATCTTGTAGATTTGGGCTTTTTCAGCATATGCGTCGGTTGAATTTTTTAATGTTTCAGTTGTAGCTCCGGTTCTGGGTGTAATTAACTATGTCGAAGTTAGTATCTTATTTTAAAAAAATCGGATAATAGGGTTTTATAGGGACGATCCAACAAATAATGTTCTAGGTTATTGTTGTATTATTATTATTATTTTCTCTCAGGACTGCAATTTTGAATTCCTGTTCTGTCTATTTCTGGGCTTCTTGAATGCCGTCCATTCTTGTTGATATTTTTGGTTTGTAGAGGTGATGAGGAATGATCTCACAAACAACTATGTTATTTTTCCTTTTTAAATTTTGGGATGCAACTTTACAAAGAGGGATCAACATCCCATTTGTATTCTGTAGAAACCTCAACCAGACTCGGAAACCCGATAATATTTGATCAATTGTTTCTGTAAAAGAGATGCCACCATGAGTTCAGTACAAACCATTATTCTTGTTATGAGTTTCTATTTCTAACAATACAGCTGTGTATTTATCAATTCTGATAGGATGTAGGTTGATATTTGCCGTCTTTTTGCTGCTTAGTGATTGTATGGAATGATTAAAGTTTGCAGATGACTTTGTTTCTTATTCCCTCTTTGAGGAGGCAAACTGGAATCTGAGAAAGTCAACTACTTGTTTATGATATTTGGTAAGGCTATTGATTTTCTGCAGCTTTATCCTGCTTCATTATCTTGGGTTTTCTCATGTATGCCGAAGGAAAATTTTGTCTGGATAAATAAAACACTCTGTACATAATTTTGAAGAAAATTTCGGATAAATGCCCTATGCTGAATGGACCTTTGTAACAAAGTTATTTGAATGAAGCTTTTGTGAGTAAAAATAAAATGTCTAAGAAAAGTCTTAAAGTTTTTATTTTTTTTAACGAACGTCAATGTAACTTTTTTCAACTTAATTATAATTGTGACACGTATTAAGATAATGCTTGCTTTTTAACACGTGAAATGTCACAATAATTTCCTCCTCCCTTGCCGTATGTGCTTGCGTGCTATTATTAAAGCACGACTTTTCTAAATAAGTTCACTCTTTTCGTGACTTCTGTAAATTTCAAAGAATACTCACAAAAATTAAAAACAAACAAATTAAACGCCGAAAGTTCTTATTTAAATTTTTGAAGAAAAAAACCAAAACAAACGCCGCCTAATTGTTTTACCTTTAAAACCATGGTGTAGTACTTTCTTATCTTATGTATGCCTTAAAATGTATGGTTTCGATAGGATACACATAAACAACCCACTCTAATTTCCGTGAATCTATTCAGTTTTTGTTTAATTTTCACAATTCGTTGTAATTTTTTTATAGACAACAATTATTGAAGTTGTTATTCACATGAATGACAGAAGTATGCATTTCGAGGGATTTTTAGTACCTTTTTCTTTTTTTAAATTACTTTTGTCACCTTTGCCGAAATTAGCAGCTTTGGTATAAAGAAAAGAGTCTTGTTGAATAATCCAAAACAAATTTCTGTGCTAAGGGGTGTGCTAATCTGTGGGCTATTTTTTCTAAAAAAACATATATGTATCTTCCCATCTGAGAGGTTATTCATGTTCATATTTTTTATATTTAATTGTCTCACAATAATAGAAACTTTGAGATAGATTTTTCAGATTTTGGACTCTGTTTTTGAACATATGAGCTGCATCAATAGATGAGTACTTGTACTTTTAGAAGTGGTAGATTTTATGATTGCCTTTGTGGTGCTCAGTTAACGAGTTTTATTTTATGATGGTAAATAGTTATGCAGTGTCAATTAGTACTTAGGAATCTATATTTATAACTTGAAATTGTTTTGCTAGCAAGCCATCATTGTATATTGCATTTGTATTTTTTTTAGTGGGAGGTATGTAATTCCCTGCATCCAATCTCCAATGATTTGTCACGGGAAATGGCTAGAAGTTTTGGGTTGTGTGGTGAAAAAAGCAGGAAATATGAAAGAAGCATGGTGGAACGAAACACGTTTCGTGAGCTTCAAGTAGATATTTGCTTTTTCCTCGATTGGCTAATCTAATAAATCCAACCTAAAAGTTTAAGTTGTTTGTTAATGGACCAATAACGATATTATGCCAATTTTCACTTAGTCTGGCTGCAAGGCTTGCTTTTCACTACGAAAGCCTAAATAACTTTCAACATTCAACTTGTTTTATTTTATAACTTTTCTACGACTTATCAATAAATTTCTAAAAAAATTACGACGTAAAAAATAAGAAAATATTGTTCTTTCTATTAAGAAAGCCATTCCAAAACAAAGCAAACACCACCCTTTACCCAATAAGGAGGAGAGCTAAGCAAGACTAATACCCAATTAAAAAACAAACAACTTAATACTTAATACTATTAAGTAATTATTTAGCATTGCTCGAAAAAGCTATATTTACCATTAAGTAAAAAACAAACACCACCTAAAACCGGTAACATCCCTCCTCATGGTCCTTATTTGGGTGATTAGTGATTGTTTAGACGTGCACTTAATAAAAAAAGGGACATTGCATGGGTGAGGTTCTAATCTGATCCTTACATTGTTGCCATCAAACCTAAAAGCTCATGTTAGAGCTTTAACTCAAGTATAAACTGCCATGATATACTTATCAAAAAGATAAATTGCCATGATATACTTATCAAAAAGATAAATTGCCATGATATACTTAGTTGGCATCTAATCTAACATTTAGAACTTTTAGGCCTGCTTTGGAACCCGTAAAATGGTAGGAAAGAAAATACAGCGAAATGATTTTCTCTTACTTGCTTTGCCAATTTTAAAATATAAAATAAAATAAAATTTAGTCAAAATTCCTCAAAGTTTTACATATTTTTAAATTTATTAGTCCTTATATAATAGTGAGAAACAATTAAAATGACTTTGAATAAACATATAGAATTAATTTATTTAGCCTAATAGACATTGTTGGTCCACTACATAATAGTGCTGCCCATGAGATGGGCTGTACTGAATAAGCTTAATATATATTGTTGATGTACTACCTTGTAAGGCTGCCTATTGGGCGGGGTATAAGCTAATAGCTTAATTTTTAGTTATTTGTTTTCTCCTCCTTTAGTGTATGCCTAATGTATTTTTGATTAATCATTTTGAAAATTGAATACTCTTGTGAAAAATCACTGGTGATCAAAATTGACATTTTTTTTCTAATTTGTAGAGCACCTGAATGAACTTTTTGTTTGCATTTTTCCAGGAATGAGCTTTTGAGTTCATTCTGAAAGATATTAATTGTGTAGTTTTTAAGCACATTATATTATTATCTTCTTTGGAGGCCCAAATATTATTGAAGTACTACATAGGTTTTCCATAGGAGCAGTTTTGTGAGTTTACAATCTTAAGTGTTAGTATAACAAAGTCCTTGAGATGAATTTTTTTATACTTTTTTCATCAAAGGTTTATTTGATGCATTTATTAACTAGGTTTCTAGACATAGCCACTAGAACTTGGTCATTAGTTTTAATATTAATAAATCATCCCTGAAATAATTCATTTGAACTTGCCACAGAAATTTCTTAGGATCTTGCTGAGTAGATATGTTGGACAGTGTTCTCCCATGAATTTTAATGGTTTTATAAAGTAGAGTTTCTTCAAATCAGTTTTGAATAGGTTATTGAAGGCATGCTTGGGTATCGCACTATCTTCTCTTTTAGCTATTGATGTGAGGTTAGCTTCCCATATTCACTGTGTTGATAAATTTGCAGTGGCTCACGCTGTGGAGCTCTGAAAGCTAATTGCGGATCACTTCTGTTCTCCCGTTTTGGTCATTTTGTTACTTTTAATTTCAACTCTTCACTTTAGTTTGTGCAGGATTTATATCCTTCAGAATTACCTCGCCCAGACGACGTTGCACTGTTACAAACCAAAACCTAAAACACGATCTGACTAAGCAATGTTAAAAGGTCAACAGCCAGAAGTGAACTGTCAGCAACATGTCATCTGTTCTGTCTAAATAAGTTGATGTGGCGCACATGGAACTTATGTGAATTCTGGAATATCTTTCAAGCTTATTATTTTCTACACTCTTTCCCTTTGAATCTGACCTAATTTTTCCTGTGAGAAATTGAGGAGGTTTTCGTAAAATCTCCTTAAATTGAAAGAGGTTAAATGTCAATTTCTGCTGTTATTGAAGTGGCTAGCACAGTAAAGGTACAAAATATATCTTGATGGTTAACCTTTTTTTTTTTTGCGTGTGTCCACTTGACTTGAGTCAATGTACAAGGATGTGCAGAACTTGTTGCTGTTTTTTCCTTGAGAGATACTCGTTGCCTTCACTAGGGATTTGATTTTTCCGAAGGTTTTTAAGGTTCCTGATGTTTGATTGCAGGAACCCAATATTACCCATTTCTCCTAGTGGGTTTGAACTATTAGGTTGTGTTTGGTACATTGAATGCTGATCGATAATAAAAATCTCTTTCCATTCTTATTTCTCATGAATTAAATCAATAATTCGATTCAATTCCCTGCTGAGCAGCTTAATATTATACTGAATGATCATATTTTCATTCCGTGTTTGGTAATACTAGAATTTGAAAACGAAAAAGATACAAATCGATAATGATACCCTATCACATGATTTTAAGTAATTTTTATTTCATTTTAAATAATGAACTTCTATGCTTTTTTACTAAATAATAAGATTAAATGAACAATATATAATTTTAAAAAAATCATAAAAAATAATAGAAATGTTGGATATGAGAAGTAAAATCTGAAACTAAAATAGTAAATTGAAGTTATTTTACATTATCTCTTTAGAAGTAAATTGATCAAACCCTACGGACGAAGAAGATCTCTGCTGATCCCATGATTTATCACCCAAATGCCTGGTCAGTAACCTCTGTAAGGATAATTCATCATACCTGTGTGATAATAAATCATCATAGCCATACTCAAACTTATACATTTCTTTCTTTCTTTCTTTTTTTCATCAGTTTATTTCCCTATGCTAAATGAAAGTCAGGGATGAACAATAGATGTTAAGGCTCATCCATCTTGTTTTTTGGTCCATTCTACCCTCAAGATCTGTGCATTATTGGTTGATTGTAAATCATGCAGCTATGAAGAAACAGTGTTGAGAAACATTTATAATTGGAAGTTGGGTTTATAATAAACTAGTTTATCTATTTTATCTTTATGTTTCTGCAACCTGCTGTTTCAGATTATGTCTCAGATCTTATGCCCACTTACTATCTACATTCTGAGTTTTATAATTGGGGTTTTGATTCTGAACTTAATTCCTGCACAGTCAATCTTACTTATTTGTTAGTTGGCTTGTGCTGTTTTTTTGTACCTTGATATTTCTACATTTATTTGTCTTTATGTACTTGGTCCTCTGTGGGGAGTGATGTCCCAAAATAATCTTTTAAGAAAAAAAAAATCCCTAAATAATTCATGTTTCGAAATAATACTCAAACTAGTCTTTTATTGTCACATCACTAAGATCGTAATTTGCGACTACTTGCGAATTTTTCAAAAGTTAAAAGCCTATACTACCAACCGCTTTTTAACTTAAACTAAAACTCAGAAATTTCATCAATTACGATTTTTTAATAATACGACAATAAGAGATCAGCTTGACATTATTCGAAACACGCTAAGCACTAAATTTTGTTTTCGAAAAGATTATTTTTATTAAAGTCTCTAATGTGTGCTGGCCGATCTTGCTAGACCAGATCCCATCTTAAGCCCAGTTTAGGCAAAGGTTCAGATTTAATATGAACATAAAGATTCAGATTTAACAAATGAGAGGAAATCTTAAGATAGATTCAACAACTGGGAGTATGACCCAGAAGTAAGATCATCTGTTGGAGAGAGAATCCAGGTGGGGCGCTGAGCAAATTTCCTAATAAATGAAGCATGGCTCAATAAACTGATGTTTGACAGTAGGAAAGGAAAGAAAAATACAACCCAGATATGGAAATTTCAACAAATGTAAAAGGTGTGGAGTTTTGTAATGCTTTGGCTCTTTGGTTAAACTGCTTTTCTGCTCTTAAAAAACAATGAGAAAGAAAACAAAATAAGTAAGAATACGCTTTGCCTTGCTTTTTTTGTTTAAAACATAAATGTTAAAAATACTAAATTCAAATAATGTTAATCTGCTTATAACACTATAGCAAAGCTCGTGTTTTCAAAATTGTTCTGTGGCGGCAAAACAGGAACCAATTGGGGTTCTCACATCCTTGATCAGATCTTTTTTCTTTTTCAACAAATCTCAGTCTTGTTTATCTGAAACAACTCAACAGGTAGAGCAAAATTAGAGACGTTGACATTGTTAAAAACACTCTTGTGAATAGTTTTTTAAAAACAGTAACATCATTTTCTATGTTTTTAAAACTATTTTTCGTTTTGAAATTAGTATTTTATGCTTTTTTCGCTTTTCGCAGCAAAAACTTAAAACAAACATATTCTCATTGCTTTTTCTTCTTCCTAATTTCGGTAACATAAAACAGTATTAAAACTGTAACCAAAAAGCCCCTTATCCTTTCATCCAAGTATTTGTCACCCTTGTCCTGGGTTGTCTAGTATCTTAAAGCTTCCTTTACATAAACATTCAGCTCGGAGTTGAGACAATGATAGAATTAAGGGATTTAGAGAGTATAAAGGAAAACGACGAAAATATGAGTTTGTTAGAATCATTTGTGTTTTTATTGCATCATAAAAACAAAGAGAAGAAAGAAAAAAGAGGGAGGGGGAGAGAGAGAGAGAAATGTAGCATCCGTCATGGTCATGATTAGATACTGTGTGTGGATAGCAGAGGGTAGAAATTAAAGATGCTATCAGGGCTAGTGGGGTAGTAGTAGATAGTAGGGGGGGCAGAGAGAGTAGGGTTAGGGATGAGTGAGTGAGTGAGTGAGTGAGCGAGTGAGTGAGTAGGGTCAAAAGAAGAAGGATAGGAACGAAGACCAGCGGTCAAAGGGTTGGACAATGATAGGGGTCTGGAATATCTGAGATGTTGGGTCCATTCCCTCCCCAGTACCCACCCACTCAAAGAATGACTTGCATGTCCCCCATCGTCTGCATCTTCTTTTACATTCAATACAAAAACAAACAAACCCTCCTCTCCCTGCTGGGACCAACCCACCATCTCTCTTTCTCTCTCTCTCTCTCTCTCTATCTCTCTCTTCCATGTCTATGCAGGCAGTGGTAGTAGTTGTTGTTGTGTTGAAAGGAATTAACCACTGTACCAACACCCAAACAAAGTTACATCAATGCCCCAACAATACCACCACCCCACACAGGTGCCTGAGTCTCCACTGCTGTACTCCTCCTCCCACACTCCATTTTCCAGCTCCTCTTTACACAACTTTTTTGATTTTTTTTTCACCCCCCTCCCCCTTGAATCTTGATATCATATCACCTCTAGGAAATAGAAATTCTTGATGAACGGGCAGGCTGAAAGTTGAAAGATGAAATATGATGAAGTTGGAAAAGAGTAGCTTGCAAAGACACATTGGTCAAAAGAAGGGGACACAAGAAGCCGCCAAGTCAGAGAGAGAGAGAGAGTGGGTTAGGGGTTGTATCATACTATCTTGTATGCCAATGGTAATGCCAAGGGCAATGACAAAGGACTGCGAGCTTACAAAAAGGCTGACAAGTGTAAGAGTATGATAGGGATGGGTGATATATGTAATTAGATGGGACTAAGCCAATTTCTCCCCCTCTCTCTCTCTTTCCTTTCTCATATATATTTAAATGACAACATATTAGATGGGTGTCTCCCAAGTCCCATCCCACTCCCAACCACTCAGGATTCTGCAGGCTTGACGGAGCCTGCTTTTTGTTGCTTTTTGCAACATATATAGTCAATCATTGGGAACTTGAACAAACCCTTGATGCCTGTCTTTTTACCAATCCCCATTTATGTTTCCTCTTAATTTCTCCCCACCTAACCAACTCTCTTACTGCCTCCCCACCTCCATACATTTCCATTTAACCTTACTCCCTACTCTCCTTCATTCCTGGTTCCCTAAAACCTTTCTTATATTTAGTGTTTTATGAATTATGATTGATCTCTTATAACATTGCAGTCAGAGCTCCACATCCTTCAAAAGTTTTCCCCATTTTCTTTCCTTGTTAGTAGACCTTCTTCATTTTATATTGATCTACAAGGTAAAAAGATATCAACGAGCTTTATCAGCGCCAGCTTCAGTTGATGTGCCTTTACCATTAAAACACGCAGCATAAAGCGCCCCTCGCGCTCAACTGCTCAAGCTCCCACAAGCGATAATTCTATTACTTAAATTATAAACAGATTTTAACAAAAAAAAGATATCGCTTAGCTTCGTTGCTTTTTATTACATTTCATCAAATGATTATAGGGAAAAATTTTAAGATATATAATTAAATATAACTTGATGAATTAAGATATAGACGAATAAGACACACAAATCTGATGAAATGAACCTTTTTTGGGTGTGTGGTTGTTCTGATTCAGTTGATTGGATGTCACTAGCACCTTTAGCAATACCTCATCTTAACTTAAGAGTTTATGACAGCATTGACAGCACTGCTTGTACCAACACCCAACTAAGGAATACCAATTCTAAAGTTAGGTTTGAAAAAAGCATTACTTTTTAGACCTATTTTTTTTCTAGAAAAGAATCTTCAATGATTGTACCGAGGCTGCTAAGCTTAAAGAACATCTTTAGGAAAAGGGTTTGTGATTAGGAGGGCACATGAGTCAAATGTAAACCCACACCTTAAACTAGCTGCTTTTGCAAAAAAAAATTGTGGGAGAAAATTAGGTTTTAAATGCACATCTGCTCTGATTTCATCTTTTGCGGCTGTATGTAAAACCAAGTACTGTTTGCAGATTTGGCCAAAATTGTGTTGCTCTCTGCTTGGTTCCTCAAATAATTGAGAGAGACACTTGTAGAAGCTGAAGGGATATATCAGAGAATTTTTAGTATGATGAGGAGTTGAACAAAGTACATACATAGCATCTATGGAAACAAAAAAAAAAAAAAAAAAAAAAAGAACCAAGTACTAATATATCATGGATGATAAAAGTTTTATGCTTTTCAATCTTTCTTCCTACTCTTTTCATCTCTAATAATATTCTTACTACTCTAATAACATTCTTTTTCTTCCTACTCTTTTCCATCTCTAATAATATTCTTCCTACTCTAATAACATTCTTTTTCTTTCGGTTATATTTTTACAGCTAAATACTTTAATTACACATAAGTAAATTATCTCTACATCTGGTGACTCAACTTGAAATCCTTCCTTGTCTACTTTAATCACATTCTTTCTTTCAGTTATATTTTACCTCAAATATATGTATTTCTTTTTTTTTTACAACTAAACACTCTTAGCTATTAACGTAAGAACTTTCTCCACTGGTCTCTAACTTAGGACCCGCTGCTCCTTCTCTAATCACATTCTTTTTCTTTCGGTTATATTTTTACCTCAAATATATGTTTTTTTTTTTTTTTTTACAATTAAACACTTTAAGCATAATTTAAGAATCAATTCCACTCGAGACTTGAACCCGGGAACCTCCTCTTATTCCTACTCTTATCACATTCTTTTTCTTTCGATTATATTTTTACCTCAAATATATATTTTTTGTTTACAACCCAAACTTTAATTACAATGCCAGAAATCACTCCATTAACTCAACATGCACTCTCCTTCTTCCTACTCTAATTGCATTCTTTTTCTTTCACTCATATTTTTACCTCAACATATGTTTTTTTTATAGCTAAACCACGTAAGAACTGATTCCCCACTCTGACTCGAACCTAAGACCCCCCCTTCTTTCTACTCTAATCACATTCTTTTTCTTTCGCTTATATTTTTACCTCAAATATATGTATTTCTTTTTTTTTACAACTGAACAATTTTAGTTACAATGTAATATATTGTCCCCATCGTATCTCGAACCCAGGACCTCCTTTGTTCCTACTCTAATCACATTATTTTTCTTTCTAAGCATGCTTTTAATTCAACATAGTGTTTTTTTTTTTTCCTTTCGACAAATTTAAACACTTTAGCTACAAATGTATTAAACCCATTCAACCAAGCATCAAACCAAGAACTTCCCCTTCTTCCTACTCTAATCACATTCTTTTCTTTCTGCTATATTTTCAGCTTAAAACACTTTTGCTACAATATAAGAACCGTCCTCACGACTCAAACCCTAACCTCCTCTTGTTCCTACTCTAATCACATTCTTTTTCTTTCGGTTATACTTTTACATCAAATAAATGTTTTTTTTACTACTAAATACTTTAGCTTATTACAGAAGAAACAATCCTCACTCTTAATTTAACCTTTAATTTTCCTCTTGGCGCATTGTGGCTAAGAAATGATCTGAAAATAGAGCATCAAACAACAATGAGGTGTAGAATCAAGAATAGTTGTTTCATAGATGGGGACACAATTTGGAGTAACAGAAAAGCCATTGCTCTAGTTTGGATGTTGTTGCAGATTTATCTTTTTTGTCACTCCCATGTAGGCTACGTAAGGAACGAATAGTATCAGATTTAACACTGAATGTGGTCTGACTTATTATTCTGACTGGTCAGTAGTTAGTATCGTGACAATGATATATACTCATCAGCTCACTACTCACTGATTCGTGAACTCACCCTGTGTCCTGTGTCCTGTGTCACTTTTTTTTTTCCTTCTTACCATACTATGAATATCATAGGAAAATATCACATGTATCATTGATAAATTCAGAATCCAAAAAAAAAAAAACAGAGAGATATAAGGACTTGTATGAATCCTGATTCCAAAACCTGCTTTGATGTTTGAAAATAATGGTATCAAAGAAAAACAACGGTAATACGTTTAATTTCTAGCTTTACATGAAAAACACAAAACATTACCTTAAAAGAAAAAATAACAGTTTTAAAAAAGCGAACTGTGATAGCCCCAAGACTCGACTTACAATTCATTGCCTTTGATTTAGATATATCTTCTTTTTTTTTCTTACAATTCATTGTCTTTGATTTAGATATCTGTATTTTTTGTTTTTTTTGTTTTTACATCTTTTTACTTTGTATTAAATCATTATAGTATTCTTTCGTACACTCATCCCTTCGTTTACCACTTGGGTCAGGCTTTCAGGGCTAGATATCCGTTTTTGGTTTGCTCATTCATACAGTGTTAAGATGTACTTTTCTTATGACTAGTAGAAAGGCATATGAGAATGTGAAAGGGAGATTGATACAAACCCTAATGAGTAGGTGAGTCCTTTTTTTGGCCCTTTAAAATAATGAAAATTATAACGTTGATATCTCAAAAATAAAATCCTGGATCCGTCATTGGTGACAACATTATATGTGTTTTTTTTTTGGTGACAAAGTTGGAGAATTCAAGTGGGAGTATAAGCTAAAAGAAGCAGAATCCACCTAGACAGCTGTGAAATCCATCTCGTCTTGTTGGGATTTAGAGGTAACCAGTATCCATACTGCATTATTGCTCACTTGGGTCTACAGTAATGCCTTTGGATTTTCTTATTACTTTGTATGTGTTATAGATAGGCTAATAATGCTGTTTTCCAAATAAATAAAAAATGAAACACTGCTTATGACTTGTTTTTTACTAATTTTACTTTTAAAATAGCTTTTAAAAGAGCTGATTCCTGCTAAAAATTATTCTGTTAATCCGCTTTAAAAACACCGAGAATGTCATTTTAGAAATCAAGGTTTTGTAAAGGTGAATTACAGGATTTGAATTTAGCTGTCATATTGAAGGCAGAAAAAAAAAAAAAGGACCAAAACACGTTCTCATTGTTTTGGTTCTGTTTTTTTAAATTGTATGAAAATATATTTATTTCCTCGTTTTTTTTATTTTTTATACGAAATTTAAAAACAAAGCAGCTTTTAGACAATGCCTTTTAATCTTCTTTCATGTTTTCAAAATAATTTTAAAAAATAGAATCAAACATGTCCCTTGCAAACTTACTAAGTAGAAACTCCAAAATTAAGAAAGGGATATTACTTTGAAGAGAAGCACCCTCCTTTATTTTTTCAAATATTCAAGAAAAAAATGATGAAGGAGGTTTCATTTGATCGATGTATATATATATATGGTTAAAAAAAAGAAATGAATATTCCCCTTTTCATAAAGTAGGGCCCCTTTTTGGGCAAGGGTTTGACCTAAATAAATGACATGGAGAAGTAGACTGAGAGAGACAAAAACACATCACGTGAGCACCAACTTCCCATCGTTTCCTTCCTCCTCCACCGCCACCTCCTTATGTTTTCGTTTGAATTTCTCATCTCTCTATCTATATATATAAATTAGAAAAAAAATGAAAAAAAAAAATAAAAAATTGAATAAAATAAATCAGTTCCTTAAATACATAGCTAGAATGAGTATAGTAGTAGTAGTATATGTGGAAGTGAATAAAATAAAGATTTAAAATATAAAAAGTTAGCATTCATTCAAAATTCAGTCCAATGTTTTTGATTGGAGGAAGGAGAGAGCCCCTTTTTCAGGAGCTGACGGAATCATAATAAAACCAACAACAACATCTAATCAATCACACTATGATTCCCACCTCCCAACTTTTTTAGATTTCCTCGAAATTATTCCACCTTGAAAGGCGAGGTCTCTCTCTCCTCTCTCTCTCTCTCTTTCCTCCCATTTTCTAAGGTTTCTTTCACCTTCTCTTTATTTCTTTCTTCTTTCTATCTTTCTATCTTTCTAAGATGATGTCTTATAAAGTTATAATAAAACTATCTGAGTATATATATATATATATATATATATATATATATAAATAAAAATTTTAATACCTTGGAATGCTCATTTAGCCCATAATATGCTCTGTGCAAAATCCTGCATGGGCAAATTCGTGGAGCCCATGTTTCTATTTCAAGCCCATTGGGCCCTGTCCTTCCCTCTCTCTTTTTTTTTTTTTTTTTTTTTAAAGTTCTTAATTTTAATGATTCAATAAGAATAATGAGAAATAATGATGTTGCCACTTGCCAGCTTACTTACTTTGTTTTTACTAGGCGCTCCGCAGTGAAAAGTCACTTGTGCCCCTCGCCGACAATGCTTGGTAACCGTGTAGTAATTAATAAGTAAATTAGTTGCCTAACACGTTGTTCTAAATGCAAATTATTTGTCTACAAATTGTTAGGAGTTTAATTAATGATTTAATAGGCCTGGTTGGGAATGGTTCCTGCATTAAACTGTCATTTTTTTTATATCTATTTATTTTATAATATAATGTTATAGTATTATATTTTTACCAAAACTTAAATTTACTGTTTAACCCTTTACTACTTAGTCAAGTCTTATTGGCTTTTCAAAATATACTTTAAACAGTCTTTTCACAATAGCGAAGATCGGTTTGAGAAAAAAACATTTAACATTGAATTTTCACCTTATTTTAATAACTATTAAAAATCAATAAAAATGATAAATTATTCGTAATGGTTCAAGTAAAGTTTTAGTGGAACACTAAAAAATGACATGGATTGTTAGTAAAATATGATACGATTAGACAAGAATTTGACATATATTTTATAGGCTTGAGTTGAGTATAATGATATTTGGGTTAAAGTCAACGATTGAGTATAATAGATATTAATTGGGTCAAATTCATATTGACTCAAAAAACATTTTATATTCGCGTTAATCCTCATAATACAAATATAATCCATATTGATATAATTTTTTTGTTAATTATTATTTAAATAAGTTATTTATGTTAAATATTAATGTGTTATACTTATTATGTTATCTAATTATTAATCATGTTGTTTTTGAATTCGTTACTTTTTACTTGATTACATTATTTACGCTGTGTTCAATGCTATTGTATGCAACGAAGATGAGCATATTGATATGGCCAAAACACGAGACGCCACACGAATTGCTGCCCCTAGGCTAAATACATAAATAAGAAATTATGATTTCGTAAGAGTCTTTTATCGCAAATAGTTTTTCTATACGTAGATTAATGGAACTTTTATTCATTTATAGGAAGTTACAGGGTCGTCAGAGATGGTTATATCATGGTAAGGTTTAGAGTAATTATATGGCTGTGTATGGAAAAAAAAAATAGAGAGGGGATGTATTTTTTGTTACAAGAAGAGAATATCATATGAGTCAATAGATGTGGGAGATTAATTTGAGTGCGACATGCTTTAAATGTTGCTATAAGCCATTAGATGAACAAGAAGACACCTCACATTCGATAAAAAATGAAGTAATAAAAAATATGACATAAAAAGAGAGTGACACCGTTGGTTACGCGGGAAGTGACGCTTTTTACGATCCTCATCCGCTTGCTCGGCGATTAACTGGAACGCGATAGCCATGAAAAGATACCTTCACGCACAGACGAGCCTTGCCTTAACACTGATCGCCTAATAGGAAAAAAAAAAGATGACACGTGAAAAAGAGGAGATGGGGATATAGCTGTGTTTTACTGTTTTTTCGTCTTTAACTCATACGCGATTAATTTGGTGATTGCAGATGAATTTAAAAATAAAAATAAAAATAAAAAATAAAAGATATGGGGATAGAAAAGATGACACGTGGAAGAGCCCTAGAGATGCATGGGAAAGGGAAAGAGATAAAAAGGACATGTGAAACTGAGTGGTTCTACTCTCACATGCCTCTTACCATCTATCTGGCTTCTTCCTATGCCCTCTGCGTCTTCTCCTTTTCCCACACGCGTCACCTCACCCCCTCCTCACCCTCTTTCTATTTTTCTCTCTTTCTTGTAACTTGACTTCTTCACTTCTAAAGGTTTTTTTTTATTTAAATTGTTTTAACAAAATAAATTCGTAAATATTTAGATATAATTTTTCTTGATAATTAAACACTTTATTATAATATAATAATTAAATTATTTTAATTAAGATTAACCCTAGATCTTTTTTTCTCGATGTTATATCTTTTAAACTCAACAATTTATCAACCAATTACATAATGTTCGACACGGGATGATATAAATTTATGATTTCATCAAAACTACTAAAAAGAATATTATCAATAGGAGTCTTCAAAAATATCATTTTTGATTTAAAAATAAAAGGTAAAACAAATTTTAATATTGTGTAGTTTTTTTTTTTTTTTAATAATTAAATATTTTAGTTATAATATAATAAATTATTCTTTTTCTAAGTCAAAACTGGGACTTTTTCTTATATCCTATTTTTCTTAAACTTTGGAACGTCATAATATATGTTGTGTATGATGGTAAAATTAGTGTAGCCTTATTATCTACGGTGGTGTTGAAAAAGGAATAATAGAAAACAATAATTTAAAATAAGTTTTGGCTAATAAGACTTAACTTAAATGGTTAAGCATTTATTGGGAAGGAAGGACTCCTAGTCATAATAAGATATATTTGTGAGATAAAAAAAAATTATAATATAAATGTAGAGTGAATAGATATAAAAAAAAAATTTATTTTATATTTTTAAAAAAAAATAAAGTTTATGGGATGCTAAAAAATTAAATTTATATTATTTTATTAATTTATTTACTATTAGTAAGGTAGCTGCGTAGCAGAGATTTTTCCTTGACAAAGATTAAATAAAAAGGGAATAATCAATCAAAGAATTTGGATAAATATTGGGTGAAACTAACGAGAAAACCAGAAGGCGACTTATCCAGAAGGCATATTTCAGGAGCACAAAATTAATTCTAAATTAAAAGCCAAAAAGAAATGTACGGAGGACAATAGCCTCCACTCTGCCCTCTTGTGAGTTGTGACCTTCTTCTCTCTTTGACACTTTAAAAATCGCCGTATCACCCACTAGGACCCTAGCTATCATGCGCCATATGCTACTTACCCTCAAAAAATGCAATTATATTCCCAATATTCGAATTTTAACTTATGAGTCGTCTTAATTATATATTCGATAATATATATTTTTTATCAAACCATTAAAGTATACTTAAAAAAACACCTTTACACCATAACACACAAAGACTAATATTCATTAGAGTCTAAAGGGATCACAAAGACGATAAAATTCTATCATATAACATAACTATATTTCAAAACTTGAACTTGATATAATTGATTAAGTTATAAAAGACTTCAACCATCTCACCATGGTATACATATACACTAAACATTTTTTGTCTCGATCATAGCGCTTTCCCGACCATCAGATACACATTAAAAGAGTCTTTAAATCATACCACACTCAAACTAATCACTATACCAATCAAAAAGAACCACAAGAACATTAAAACTCTATAACATAATACAACAATATTCCTAAAACTCGAACTCAAAATCACTAATTGGGCTGGTTAAACCCTAATCATCTCAATCAATGATCGAGTCTACGATATACACTAAACATAGATAGTAAGTAAGAAATTAAATAAAATAAAATAACACCTACTATATATTATAATGACATTACATAAATTATATATACGTGCAAGTTCCATTACAAAAAGAAACAAAATTATAGATTGAGAGAAACCACTAGCCTTCAAATACAAGTCTTATCTCTCTACACCCGCCGCGGGTCAGTAACGGAAATGCCATTTCAAGAGAAACACCAAATACTACTCGCCTCCCCAGTCCCCACCTAACATTAAATTTAAAACCATTCACCAATCTTCTTCATATATAAATAACAAACTCTAGTTTTTTTGCCTTAAGAAAGAGGAGACCTATGAGGAGCACCCTTCCTTCTGCTGCTCATGATAACAGCGCCAGGAGAAAACCGGTTGACTTCTTCTTCTTCTTCCTCACCGCCGCGCTGCCGTAGCCTCCGTGTCTTGCGAAATTCCGGAATTGCCCATGGTCTCATTGGAGGAGCAAGACGAGCCCTTGAACTGTAATGGGTCCTCCATCTCCAGGATGGAGTTAGGGGTAATTTGACCCTCATCGTCTTCCATCCTTAAACCTTCGAATTGGGAATAAGCAAAGTCGGATTCGTCAAACCTGTATATGATGCTAGACAAATCTTCCCCTTGACACACCATGTAATCAACCTACATTCACTGCAAGGGTAATTAGTCATTTATTTGGAATTTATCAGAATTATTGTATTTTAAAAACCTATCTCGATCGACCTTGCGCCTTGGGCCTGATCCAATTTAATTCTTTAAACCATAAATCGATAACTTTTTCGATTCAATTATCGATAAGTTTTTTAAAACATTGATATTTATAACAAGAAATAACATATATATATAAGACCTTGCATGAAATGGAACAGAAGCGGAATGGCTCTTGGAGAATCCTGTCACAAGTGAAGCAAATATTGGCAGAACCTTTGCAAGACCTTGACTGTGGTCTCTGATTCAAGAATATAACTTTGGCACTGTTTATAGTATAAGGCTGCAAAACAAGGCATGATAACATCATTAATTAATTCAAAATAATAGCTGAAATTTATTTCCAAAAATAAAATTAATTAATTACCTGAATATAAGAACAGTTGATGAGCTTCTCAAGATCATCCAATCTGACCACATCATGGTACACATACCTTCTCACCTGTCACATGGGAGGAAAAACCAAAATTTAAAAAAAAAAAAAAATATATATATATATATATATATATATATATATATATATATATATTAAATTAACACTTTCTGGTTTGAAATTTAGATGAAAATAAAACAACCCAAATCCTTTAATTATCTTGGTATAAATGAATGAATAAGAATTTAACAAAGAGGAAGTTGTCTTTCACTCTCTCTGGAAGCTACAGTGAGGAATTAAGAGCTTTTACCAGGAAAAATGGATAAAAAGAAAAGTTCCAAATATAGGAAAGAAACCAAATCTAAAAAGTGAGATTCAAGGAAGAAATAATGAACCCTTTATGGAATATACAGTATTCATTAATGTAAAATACATGTATAAGGTTATTTCATGTGGAGAGAATTACGAATCAGTGATTTTTTATTTTTATTTTTAATTTTGGCAGAAAACAAAATCAATGAGAACAAAACACTGTCCGGAGGAATTTTCGGAAAACGAAAGAAAAAGAAAGCATCAACCAGACAGAATTTGAAAGAAAGAAAATTTTAAATTTCCGACTAAAACCTGGAGGAGAGGACGAGATGATGAGAAGGAAGACAGTGAGGGCAGACGCTTGACAACACCAAGCAAAAAAACGTTCTTCCTGTTCTTCCTACGATTCTCGTGGACCCTACAACCAGCAAAGAATGTTTCCGCCATTAGACCGTCCAGAGCCATGCAGGCTTCATTACCATATTCTCCGCTGCCGCCTCCTCCAAGGCCGGATGATGATTCTTCCCCACCATCTTTCTTTCTTTCTTTTTTTTTTTTTTTCTTGTTTCCTGATATTCTTCTCCAAAGGTTCTCTTTTTCAACTCTTTATTACGCCTTTTTCCTACTCCACAAGTTGAAGTGAGACTCAGTATTTATCGCTACTCAGTCATGGTGGAAGGAGAGGAGAAGGAAGACGATGTGTAAATGAAGTTTATGCTTTGTGAAAAACCCTAACTAATAGCCCTTGTCCTTCTCTTCATTTATACTGTCTTTTCCTCACTATTTTTTTAATTTCCAGAAAATAAAAACACCCACCAAATTAAAATTTTCAAAAACGATTCAAATTTATTCCTAAAATATTTTCTTTTAAAAGCGGTTTTTAGAAAATCCATATTTGTTTGACCATTATATTAAAACAATAAGAAAAGTCAGGTTTTCTTTTCTCATACAAAACTAAGAATAGCATCTTTGACCCAATCGTGACTCCTATTCTTTATATTCACCTGCTGTTAATGTTGAGAGTGTTGAGACGAGCAAATAAGAAATTGATGTTTGATAAGAAAAACCTGTTTTTGTTTTTAAAATTAAAATTATATTATGTTTATGTGCATAAGACACTTCTTTATTCACTTTTAAACATTTTGAGATTATAGATAAATATTTAAATTTTTACTGAATAAATAAGGTCATATTCTTAGTGTATATTTTTAAATTTTAGTTTAAATCATTATAATACTAAAGCTAGCATATAAACTATAAAAAAATTTGTCCAAAATAGTCTTAAAAAATAATTAAGGATATTTTAAATTTAGTGGAAACAACAACTTATGTTAAAATTTTCACAAGTTTAATTTCTTTCGAGCGGGTCTGAATATTTATTTAAATTTTATTTTAAAATTTAAATTGAAAAAAATTTATTAAAGATAGAAGAGAAAATAGGAGATATTGCTGTGTTTATGGCGGGAAGACAGCCCACCAATGGTGTACTTTTTCTGCTGCGAATACAAATCCTTTTCCAGACAGTGATTTGGGCACCCCTCTTTATGATTCATCCACTTCTCTGTTTTTATATCGTATTTACGAAATTGCCCTCCCACCGGCTTTCACTTTCACCGTCGGGTAAATAAATTTTTAACTATTTCACGCCCGTTAAATATGAGGGAGAGGAGTGGCTCGGATTTTTACTGGGAAGCGTTTATTTAATGTTTTTTACTTTTTTATTGTTATGATTTGGTCTCTTTTAGGCTAGCGGTAGCTATACTTGGTTAGAAAGCTGTGATATGACAAAATGTCCTTTATTTTGTATATTAGGCTTTTAATTTTAAAATTCTTATTCTCATCGAATGCCTAAATAATTATATTTTGTGTGTTGAATGACTCCAAACCACTGTATTGTTGTTCTGTTGTCGTGTAATTTTGGGACGTGTGTACTTTGTCTCCCAAATACCCTAATCTTTATTTACTGAGTCTGTTACTACTTACTACATGATTACTGTGCTATTGTTTTTTTGAAATTATTTGTTTGGGCTATTTTTAAATATTTAAAAGAAAAAAATTCATAAACCTAAAATTATTTTTCATTTTATCACTTAACATTTAGAGCAGACAGGCTTCTATTATAACTTAATCGACGATCTCAGTCAGAAATGACACGTATATTGTTATACTTCTGCAGTTTTAATAAAATTTTTGGCATTCCTCCCATGAGAGGAAGATGGTAGATGTGATAATGAGCATGAAGAAGATGTTTTTATGCAGACATCTGTTCAAGTGCCTCTATGACCGACAAAAAAATATATTTTTCTTATTCTTTTTAATTTATCATATATTCAATGGTTTAAATTCATGGCCAAGACTAGGCTGAGCCTGAATGTGTATCATCTAGGTCCAATCCAGAAAAATTAACTGGCGTCGCTTTCAGGCCCAAGTGGATGTGTTACTGCAAGCCGGCTCACTTGGCCCATGGGAGCCCATATTGAATAGGGCTACAGCTTGGCCGGTTGGCTTGAGATTGTAATTAAGGCAAGCCCAAGGTTTTGGGGCTTGAACCCGCTCGGTGTCTGAGTAAAATTTTTATTGGGTTGATTGAGCCCATTCATAATTTTTTTTTTAAATCAGAATCTAAATTAAAAAAAACAAACAAATAAGTCCATATTTTCAAAACAATTGTAAAAGGAAGTTTATAGGACTCTTTAGTTCTTTATTTTTTAAAATTGTTCTTATCAGTTTCAAATTTAATATTTTCTATATTTTTTGCTGCTTAACAAAAACAAATCGGTAACCAAACGTATTTTCTTTCATATTCTTTTGCTTAAAACAAAAACCAAACATAAATTTTTTTAATACACACTAATAAATCCATATTCTCACGACTCAAACTTAGATGTTAGGGCATGATGGCAACATGGCGTATATTTATAATAAAGTGCGTAATAGTACATAAAGTTGTATAATTTGGTGCTTTCTCTATTCAAATATTAATAAAATAAATAAAACTAAATTAATCTTTACCAAATCGAATTTTACAAATCCTGAACAATCTCAGCCAAATTTCACAGCCGGAATGTGCTGCTAGGAAAACAATGATGAGCCAATGGTACACTGTATGCTGACTTTTGAAGCTTATAATCTCACATCCCAAATGATTTAAAAAAAATGGTCACAACTCAAATATCGAAAACACCCTTCAAAAAAACAAACAAGGAAATAAAAGAGGGATATAATCCATTGCCTGCTTCTTGGCACTCAACATTGGCAGAAGGGTACACCAAGAAAAGGCACAAATCATAGACCTCACTTTTCAAAACATCCGCAGCTAAAAGGTCAGTGAGACATGGGCCTCTCTGGACCATAATAATATAGGCCCACAAAACTTGATTGTACTAGCTCTTTTCAAGCCTACTTTATATGGGCCATTTTTAGTCACCATGCAGGCCCATGTGAATAGTGGGCCACACCATCTAATATATAGGTTTTTTTTTTATGATTAAACACTTTATTTACAATATATTAAGTAAATCGTTTTGATCGAACTTAAATCCGAGACTTTTCCTTCCTTACGCCCATCAATGCAGCTGTATTACTTACGAAAAATAAAGACTTTTGCATTATTACATCGTTTTTAAAACTATTTTACGTTTCTTTTTTTTTTTTTTTTTAAAAAACAAAGATAATGTGTTAAAATAAAACATATTTGATTTTCAATTTATTTTTTCTTAAAAAAATATTACAAATAAGAGTTTTCAAAAAACACTTTTTAATTTTCTTTATTTTTTAAAAACAAAAACAAAAAAACCCTAGATTTGTAATTGCAAAGGTTGAATGCCTTATTGCTTCATATGAAGGTGCTTGAGTTGCACGCATGGAATATGTCTCTCTGACTCCCATCAAATTGCACTTCAATTTATGTCATGTGTGAGAAAATTAAAGGATTCAAATGTCAATTTTCAATTAAATACTTTTTTCCTTTTTCTGGTGTGGGTTAATGTTAGCTACAAAAATTTCTTGAAAGGGAAAGTGGGATACGATTAGTCCAAATAAGAGTCTTTGTTTAATGATGTGATTCACCTTCTTTTTTGCGTACACTTTATAAACATAATTCATTACGCCAAGTTGTCCTCACCTTTTTCTATTCATTAGATTATTATTATATTAGACATTATGTCGGCACAGGCTTTTTAACTTCTTTTCTTTTTTTTTTATCTTCATTGAATTTCCATAACTACCCCCATGATAACAAACTTTAGGTTAAAAGGCCTTGTAGACATAAAATAATTTTGAACACTTTTGGTGTTTTGTCCTATTTGAGATTAAATTTAGATTCAACACGTAGGATTAATATTTATAAATTTACAAGCCAATTTTTGGTAGCGGGCATAGAGATTTGGATCTAGATCTCATAAATATCCCAAAAGTCTTATATAGGCCCTATTATGAAGGGGCACTACGTGGGGTTTTGAAGATGTTTCCCATGATTAGTAAATTTTCTATGTTTCAGGATTTATGAAAATAAACCATATTTTGAACATCTTCTAAAGTTGATTCATAATGATTAAAACATTTTTAGAAGTTGTCTTTAAAAACTCAAAAGACTCATTTGTAAAATGATTGTCTCAAGATTAATTAAAAATCCATGACATGGTTTCAAATATTAAGCAACACTTTAATGTTCTTTAGATACACTAAGATATTATAAAAGTGGTTTCTTTTCGAAGTTTTCATTCAATTTTCTTTGTTTTTATGTCATATAATCGACTACATGTCAGATATATGCTGTCAGACGACGATTTATTTATTCATCGATTCGGGATGAGTCGATTCGTGACTAAGATAACTATTTCGATAAACAAAAGTTTATATCAAATTTATGCTCATCAAGATGCTTCATCATATCCGAAATCTAAATATTTTACAAGATCTTAATATCGATTATATAGTCTTTAGCTGTTTGTTCTTTCTTAAAAAAAAACTGTTTATTCCTTACTATAAACACTGATGTTATATCATATTTTAATGTTTTTAATATTTTGGTTTAGGGTTTATCTTTATTAAAAAAAAAAAAAAAACATTGACATGAATACTCGCATAACTTTTTTTTTTTATGACTGATCATAAATTTTCAACTACACATAAAAGTAATATATTAAATTTTTAAAAATTTTAATTATTTGTACAAATATTAAAAGTAAACAATTTATATTAAGTAAAAAACAAAACACCAACTTACTAATATCTTGAACATATTAAAGTTTTAATTTTTATTATAAAACACTCTTAAATAATAGAGTTAGGTGGTTATGAATTGTGATGATTGAAATGAAGTTGAGTTAATGATAAGGCAAAAGGGGTCTTCTCTGTATTTAGTAGCATCAAAGAAACCATAATGATGATTATAATTTGGTGAAATGTCACAAGGGGTGAGTAAGACAACTACAATACCAAACAAATAAATTAAATAAATGGGGTTATGCCCATCAATTTATGATGCAATGTGACCTAAAAGTCATGGGGTCATTGAGATCCCAATTCACCATTTTTGTTGGGTTGGAGGCATGCACATTGGGTATATATTGTTCCATGAGTTTTGAACATATATAATTTTTTCAATTTTTTTTATCATATAAAAATAAAATCAAAATAATGAAATAAAACTAACGTTGCGCACAATAATATGTCGTAGCTTATCGACACGGCATTTTAATTTCTTTTATCTTAATGCCAGAATACTAACTACAGATTAAAATATTTTAAATTTTTTTTAATTTAATATCATAATTAAAAAGTTTTCAAAGTGAGAGACGCAATAACTTGAGCATTATTTCAAAATTTAACCTCTTTTGATAATTTTTTTTTAAAATAACCTAAATATGTTCGAAACTCTGGGTCCATTTGCCCCTATTGAATGGCCCAATGACTAGCTTTATCATTATATTTCTGCATACATGGAAGTTTTTATCCAAAGTGGTAGATGCAATCATGTAAATCAAGACAACACGCATTAGCCACCCTAAGCTCATTCAATATTTGTTTATTACTACCTTTTAATTCATATAAAATTATCTTATCTTTGAGTTGGTCGGGACTCGAGTTTGCTTCATAACGATCATCAGTTCAAGTTTTGCAGCCTATCAAAATCTATCACGCTTGCTAACGAGTCGCCTACTCAAACTCGACTCGTAATCAAGCCAATTGATTCATAAGACCAAAATACCTCAAACTCGGCGAAATTTTGCCGAGCCGAGTAGACATTATAATACCCGCCTGAAATGTTTCGAAGGCTTTAATCGAAATTTTTAATATTTTATTAATCAAATCAAATCGATTTCAAATGTAGCCTGGGGCGATAATTATTTATTATTATTTAATTGATTTGAGTTTTTATCGAAATCAAGTCTGATGTTTTGTTTATTTTTCAAGTCGTAGTTTTTAATCGAAGCCAACCTCAGCCTTATCTTTATTAGCCAACTTTACTCGATTCAATTCCATCCCTTTACGCTTAAGAAATAAGTACAGTGAGATGTCCATAATTCGAATAAATTTAATAAACAAAATATTATTTAGTAATACAAATGAATAAATGTAAAAAAAAAAAAAAGTGCCGGTGTGAGGTTAGCTATATAAACTGGTTGGAACATTAAAGATTATTATTATTATTATTAATTTTAAAAAAGTGTAAATCTTTATTCGAATAAAGGGTGTTTGGTAACCAGGTCCGTTAGTTGCTAGTTGGTGGTTCACTGATTGAATTCTCTATTAAGCTGAGGTCCTGCGGCCAATGCTTAAACAGAAAGCGGAGCTTCCAGTGAGATCTGTGTAGAGAGAGAAACCTAGAGAGAGAGAGAGAGCATGAGAGACCATTCGGCCGACGGTAACGCGGCGGCTCCTCCGCAAGCTCTTCTGGAGAGGCTCAAGGATTACGGCCAGGAGGACGCTTTTGCCCTTTGGGACGAACTCACGGCCGAGGAGCGAGACCTTCGTCGGGCGACACATCGAGGTCATCTTCTATTTTTTTATTTCTCCGTTTCATGGCCGAGAAAGCCAGATTTTGGAGTGATTTGATCAATATGCGGTGACAGGGGTTCATGATTTATGCCTTTGTTTATTTCCAGCTTTTGTTCACCTTATCGTCGGCGAAATGGAGAATTGGCGCCAATCTTGTTTAAATTGGTTTCATGATTTGTATTTTATGATTAGCGATTTTTGTTCAATTCGAATTCAATGATTTCTATGGTTTTGCATTGTAAAGTGTGATTTGGTCATCAAGTGTGTGTGTTTTTTTTCTACAGAGTTTAGATCTTTCAAGGATAGATCGGATCATTCGGTGTTCATTTCGATCTCAAGGCAAACATCTCTCTCCTTTTCAAGACATGCATAATAAATGATTTTTAATTAAATTTTTCTTTCTGAAGTTGGAATTATATCTGTTCGAGTTGGCGTAGGTGTGTGGTGAAAATGTTATGATTTTCTTTTGGAGTTCCAGGGCTTCCAACGGCTGCAATTGAGCCGGTTCCAGAGAGTTGTGTGTCCACCGTAGAAGAGAGAACGCTTCAAGAAAGAGAGAGATGGTGGAAAATGGGTTTGAAAGCTATCTCTGAAGGGAAGTTGACGGTGGTTCTCTTATCTGGTGGACAGGTAGAACTCTTTCTTATGATAATTGATTTGGACTAACGAGCATATTTTCTATGTGGTCTTCTTGAATCAATCAATTGATTCTTATGAGATTATGTGGATTAACATGCTTACTTAATAAATGAACCACGAAGAATTGGTTTTGTTCTATTCAGGTTTATACTGCAAAAATGTGCTTGCAATGAAATAATGTATTATACGCTCATCTCATTGGAATATACGTGTAGGAAGGATCTGATGCTTGTAGTGTTGACACCACAGTGTTGTGATGAAACATTAGAAATAAATAATAGAAATGCTCATCATTATGTTATCTAAAGCCTAAAATCATTCTGTGCCACCTAACAAGCATCAACATTTTAAATCATCCAATCACAAATTCCAATCAACAAATCAATATGTGCATAGTTTTGACTGAGAGAACAATTGTGAAGTTGGGCACATCCCTGAGGACAAATTAGTTTTATGATTTACTGTCAAGTTCTGTTTTTTATAGATGCCCAGCTGACAGAACAATCTGTTTAGCTGTTCCAGTTCTACAATCTGATTTGGACCATTGTTCTTTTATTCATTGAAAATATGTATACGGGAATTGGCTTAAAGGATCAGGCTATCAATTTTTTTTGTGAGGATTTGAGGTCATTGCAAATTAACTCAGGATAACTTCTAAGACATGGCAAGTATGCACAGAAGAACTGGCTTGAGTCCACTTAGATACATCTAGCGTAATTCTTTACTTGGTAAAAAGATCTTTGTATTGATGGAAGTTTTTGATGACACTCAAATTCATTGCCCTTGAGGCCGGCTCAAGTGGCAAAGAGTAGGGGAGGGTTTGTGGGAGGTTCCAGGTTCAAGTCCCAATGAGAATAAAATTTACCTATCACAAGAAAATATATTAATCAAATCCTGCACCTGCATATTCTTCTCTGTTACCATCAACAGCCACCAGGTTGTCATGGGCTCTATTTAGCAACATATTTAAAGTGTTGTTAGCATTCAACCTTCCATACCTTGTTTATGTTACAGAAATTTGGAGCATCTGTGTCATTCACATCGTTTCAAAACATGTTGCTACTTCAAAGCATATCTATGGAATTAGATTGCAGTATGCTTGGACTACTGCAAACGAGTTGGCACTTGATCTCTTTCTCTGTGGCACTTCTGGACAATGTTCATGCTACATCAATTTGAATTTTGAACTTGTTCATTCTTTTTCTACTATATTCTATATCATAACTTGAGTATGAAGCTTGTACTGAAGATGGACTGTAGGCATGGAATCTGTAAGGAGGTTAAGTTGAGTATAATTTTATGTTTTAACAAACTTGTAAAAAAATATATTTTTGCAAGATTAAGTAGATTATAAACCATGGTCGGTGTTTTAATTATTATTATTATTATTTTGGATTTTATAAGCCTAGTGTAAATTAAATAGGTAGAGTGATCTATTGTTGTTGATGTTGTATATAGAAGAGGACATCACTCGTTTGAAGTCTATATAGATACCTTGTTTAGTTTAGAAAGCGGCTAGTTAGCTTTTCAAACTAATTGTGCATCAACACACAGGAGTTTCATGGGCAGATTGTCTCATGTTGTGTCTAGGTTTTGATATCCGCTATGCCCTTTTCGCTTTTTGTTTGACTGATTCCCATTTTGCGTTTCCTTGTGATTGAAATATTGATGCAGGGAACTCGGCTTGGAAGTTCAGATCCAAAGGGATGTTTTAGTGAGTAATTTCACATCCATTTCATCACCAGAATAATTATTGCAATCTTAGTTTGTTTCATCCTATTCTCAGATCCTTGGGATCAGCCACTCAAGTGACTCAACTTGACATGCATGTGATTGAATATCTCATTTCTCATCCCTTGGATATATGTATATATATTTATAAGTAAATGGCTATTTCCTCATCGTAGGGATATGATTGAGCTCCAAAAAGAAGAATGCTAGAAGAACAGAGCATGATTGGAATAACTCTAGAGCCCACCCCTTCCCTAGGTTTCACTCCAAGGGCTCTTTGCATCACATAAGGACTTATATTTTCTAGTACCCCTGTTTCTTTGTTTGTTTATTGGATTCACTAAGACTAAACACAACTATATATATATATATATATATATATGTTTCTAGGGACTCATAACTTTGAACCACCATCTAGTAAAATGATGTAACTTGGAACTACTAACTTGACTAACTAATAGATCCTCTTAAAGACTATTGGAAAATGACACTAACTTATGACACTTGTTACCAATAACCATCCCCTTTATATAAGATCCCAACTAGGCTCCTTATCATCCAAAAAGTGCCAATTAAGGTTTGGGCTTTGGAGCCAATTCCTTTTGTGTTTGTGATAAACTTTTAAAGGTGGCCACTTGCCTACTCAGGATTTCACTGTAGACACTATGAAATCAATGTTTTATCTTAGAAAATAAATATATTATTACCATGCATACATGCAATATCACATGATAGTACTTATCTGCATTTGAAAGAGATTCACTTTTGTTCTAAATTGTGTAATAGAAGAGATTTAATGTATCTTTAAGCAGTAGGAGGGCCACAAATATATTATCATGCACACATGCAACATCACATGATAGTACTTATCTACATTTGAAAGAGATTCACTCTTGTTCTAAAGTGTATAATTTTTTTTTTTGATAGATTTGTTCTAAAGTGTATAATAGAACAGATTTAATGTATCTTTAAGCAGTTGGAGGGGATTGTTTGTTGGATCATGCATACGGGGATCACGAATGTGAAAATCACTCAAAAAATCACCAATAGAAAGAGTATTCACCTAGCTCTACCCCTCAATATTATTATATTTGCTTGTCAAATGGTATAACAACAAAACAGAGTCCTATCAAGAGGATCTAGTTACTTTGGTCTCTTCTCGAGCTATGTGCTATTTTAGTCCTTTCAGTCTTAGTCGAGTCTCTCTAAATTTTAGTCCCTTTTAACTGAAGCTCATGGTTTGAAGTGATAAGAACTGCATCAAAAAGCACAATGGATTGGTGCCGACACCTTTTTTTTATTCTTTTTTTTTGTCTTTTCTCGGTTTTCAAATTTTCAACACTTAATATCAAGGAGAATGCATATGACCCAGGTGATTTGAAAAAGTCTTGATACTCATGAAAGATCTTATATTTGGTCCTTGTTTGTCGAATTTACAGGGGTGGCTTTATTTAGATAATTGTTCCTCAAAGTCTTCTGTTTGTTTATGTGTACTTATTTCATGTCAGATATTGGACTTCCATCAGGAAAGTCACTATTTCAACTTCAAGCTGAGCGAATTCTGTGTGTTCAAAGACTTGCCGCCCAATCTACAAATGAGGGTATGGTTATTCTATCTTGTTTGTTTGTATTTCATTTGACATGCTCTCATGATTTTATCATTAGCAGGGTCAGGTGGTTTTGTGCCAATTCATTGGTACATTATGACGAGTCCATTTACTGATGATGCCACCCGCAAATTTTTTGAAAGTCATAAATACTTTGGTCTTGAAGCAGATCAAGTAAGATGTTTTGTACTCATCTTAATGTTATTTTATTTTTATAATTACTGGTTCTTGATTTCTGGTATTTTCCCTCACTCTGCAATGTGTTCTTTTGTCCCTTATTTTATTTATTTATTTTTTATAATTGATGCAGGTCACCTTCTTCCAGCAAGGCACCATACCTTGTGTTTCAAAGGATGGCAAATTCATCATGGAGAATCCCTACAAAGTAGTGTTTCTTCTTGTTTCTTCTACGATTATTTATGGATGTATGATGATCTAATATTTATTATATTCATCAATGTAGTCCTCTTTACTAAACATGCATGACCATGAAGAAATGAAATTATTAGTGATACAAAACATTCTCACATATAACATGCCTTCATCACTGGATCTCACATGTATTCGTATTGATCATTAGCTCCCTTCTTCACTGTGCAAGTTGCGAGTTGAGTCAATGCCTGAATAATCCCAACAAGCTCAGAGTTCTTTGATTTAGAGGACAGTATGAACTCTATTATGTTCTAGAGTGTACAAACATGAAGTTCATGAAAAGTCTCATATTGAGTTTTGACCATCTCATCTAAAAACTATCTTGTGTCTAATAAGGGTAGACCAACCCTTTTATGGACTTTGAATCACTATCATTTGGATCTATAACCATTGGTTTGGTGCCAATTCTTGATCAAATTTTGACAATTTTCATTTGAAAAACAATCGGTGTTCACTCAGGGTTGGTCAAGTCTTTATGGTATTTGATATTACCATCATTCAGGTGACGAACTTTAGGCTTAGGAGTGGCAGTGTTGTCTCTGCTGAAAAAGATTAAATATGTGCTGAGAAAGATTTTTGGCAGGTCCTTTTCTTTTTGGTAGGAATTGTATACTTGTAAGGAAACATTCTGTTAATGAAAACCAAAATAAAATTTTACTGTTTAGTAAATTTCTATTAATTAATTAATTAATGTTTTGCATGATTTAAAATTATCAAAGAGATTGCCTATTTAATCTGTTGCCTTCTCCATTTTCAACCTGTTACTAATCGGTGCACTTAAAATTTTGACATACTTTTTATAAATCCTAGATTCTCTCTCTCCCCCCTCTCTTGGTCCTCACTCTCTCACTCATACACAAAGACATGATAAATATAAGTCTATTTTTTCTTAATAGGCGAAAGTTAGAGGAGAACTTATAAATTGACATGAATATTGGTACTTTGAATGGACTGAACTTTGAGTACATTATCCAAGCAGAGCTTTGATGAGATCATGCAATTACATGCTTAATTAATGTATGCAGAAGTAAAGAGGATATTCTCATGTGCTTTTGAATATATTCTTTCAGGGGATGATAAAAGAACCAAAAGAAAACCAGTTGAATAGTTTGATGAGAGAACTGGTTTTGCAAAGTTGTCTGACTGCAGTAATTATCGGATAAATTATTTTCAATGATTATTTATGTTATTGCCTTTAATGCATAATGATCATTCTTAGGATTATTTCCATTTTTACCCTCCCTTGCTGATTTTTTTAAGTTTCAAATTTGTTCTGGTTCTGGAATTTACCAAAAAATTTGTTCTGGTTCTGGTTCTGGAGTTTTGATGGAAGGATTTGTTTAACAACAACACAGTCAACTCCATTTATTTTTGTTAGAACAACTTCCATTAAATCTTTGCACCCATCCTTTTTTTATTAGCATTTTCTGGTTTTTGAAAAACAGGATTTGTCTCGGGATTGCCCATTTTTTTATTCCAAGGTTTCCCTGAATTTGAAAGTTATCACTTAGTCTTTGAATCCTCCCATTTTCCTTTCATTTATGCTTATGCTAGAGTCTTTGAATTCATTAGATACCAATTCCTAAAAAGTCCTTCCTCCTTTTTCTCTTGCCTATCTTCTTTCATCGCATCTCTATTGGGGACCATATTTATATTTGGTCCAATCAGAAATGATTCTATCATTCTGCATCTGTAATTCAATATACATGAGATATATACCCCACATATATGCTTCCCTTCATCTCATCTTATTCATACAATTTGAGAATAGTTGAATGGTTGATTATTTTTTTGTCTTAGCTTCCACCTTTCCGAATGAAAGCAGAGGAATGTCTGATTATGATTGGAATTGCATTTATATGGATTGCATCATTTCTATTTCATATATCATTTTTCTTATCTTTTCCTTAGTCCTTACTTTATGAAAATATGGTGGTTACATATATCTTTTTTCTTAAAGCCAGGTAGCTAAGTCTCCGGACGGAAATGGAGGAGTGTATTCAGGTCATATGCGTTTTACTTCAAATTAAATCTATACAATGTAGATCGCTACTATTGATCTTTATCTCCCTGTTTATGCATTTAGGAGTACTCATTCATTTAAATTGGATCCTACTTTGTTGAATCAGCTTTAAAATCTTCTGGGATTACTTGAAGATATGGCCACAAGGGGAGTGAGGTACTTGGATTGCTATGGAGTTGACAATGCACTGGTTGGCTCCTTTCCTTCCTTACCTTTAACTATCTTTCTTTTCTTTGTAGTCAAAGTTTGCTGGAGATTTCCTCTATTTAAGGATATAAATGTGGTTAGTTTCTTGAAAGTAGGTTCGCGTTGCTGATCCAACTTTCTTGGGCTATTTTATCGATAAAGGTGTAGCCACTGCAGCAAAAGTTGTCCGTAAGGTAAAGAATTATTTAATAAGAAATCATGGTCTAACTCATTTAGAACTTTGATGCTAATTCAGTTTCTATGAGTTAACTTGGGCCATGGCTCCTATGCTTCTTTCATTATGTTTCAATCCAAATTATAGACAATTATTTGACATGGTTTTGATTTTGGTTCCAAGGATGGCTGTAGAACTATTAAATTTAATTATCGATCTCTTACGGAATTTTTTGTAAGGTTTTCATAGATATTTAGATTTTGTACTATGTTAATTTGTGGAAATAACAAATAGGGAATTTTAAATATTGGATTATTTTTAAAATTCTATATTTTTAAAAATTTTTCCTTGATATCCAGCAGGGATGCTTGCTGCATGTTTGTATTTGTTTTGACATCCATTTTCAACTCAGTATCAATTCCTTTGAACATATTGTATCGGGAACTCTCTGATTTTAAATTTAATATATGGTTATTTCATTAATACAAGAATATCCAGTCATATGTTAAATCTGTTCTTTTGAGAATTAAAGGAATTAAATTACTGGTGCTGGAAGAAGGCACTATCTCATGGACTTAGCCTTTCCACTAAGCTCTTGTGCGGCACTAACTTTCTCTCTTAAGTTGCTAAGTCGACCTTCTCACTTGCCTAGCTCATTATGCTAAGCTTTACCCACAACTTGGATGCTAAGAGAGCACAAGAGAACTCAAGAGAGCTCTAAGAATGGCAGGAAGCTATACAACTCACTCAGCTCCTTGCTCGATGCTTTGGCCAAATGTGGCCTCTCCCTATTTATGGGCACCTTTGAAATTCTTTGTAATCTTGTAGGGTTCCTTACAATTCAAGAATATTCTAGAGAAGTCTAGCTAAGTCTATGTACAAGGCTATTTACAAGAGAATTCTAGAAGTCTCTAGGTTACTCTCCTATCTTCCAAACCCTTCTAGGCATGTGTAGAGAAGTGGACTTCTCAGGCCTTCTAGTTTCCCATGACTCTTCTAGCCTACCCAAGAGTCTCCAGAATTTTCCCCTCCCCATAAGGCTTGAGGGGGCTCATTTGTGACCATGCCTTCTCTAGTGAGAGTCTCTTACTAGTGAGGGCACAACAAGTCAGGTACTGGCTAGAAGTATACCATGCCCGTGATTGAGCCAAAGTAATGTTCTGGTGGAGAAAACGATTTAGAGGAAATAACACCATGTCGGGCTAAAAGTACAAATACGTATCGCTCTAAGATCCATTAAGAAGTCCTTGCTATATTGAGCCACTTTTGTATAAGTCTAGCTTCTCCCTTTGAGCTTGGGTATGGTAGGGTCAACTTCATGTCCTTTTATTTCTCTATTTCTAGATGTATCCGGTCAAACAAAAGGATAGTCTACATGTTTGGCCTTATTTCTTTCACTTATTTCTCTTTAGAAAATTCTATGTCTACTAGAAAGCAATTCTTTCATCAACCAAGTAGGCATCTGAGATATCTTGAAGATAGAAAAGGCAAGAAAATACGAGTCTCAAGCACCTAAAATAAAGGATGAGAAAATCTTTCACTTATATCTTGGTTTTGCACAAATAACACATATCCCCAAAGCTCCATTCTCATGGCTTAAGATGGTCCAAATTTATGAACATAGAACGCCACATATGATGACATGGTTGCTCTCTGTACTTTTTATTGAGGATATGGCTTTCCCCATGTTAGTAGGTGATTATAAATTTCACCAAAAATTCCCCTCATTTGAGTACTTGCATCTCATACTTTCTTCCCCATCCCACCATCTAAGTAGTGCAATTTTAATTTTAATTACTTCTTCGGAGTGCCCTACCATCTCTAACGTTAGTCTTGAAAATCATAACAAACCGTAATGTCTAGTAGGTGCTGCATTTATGGACCTCTAATTAGCTTCTAGAGTCTCCATGCGCTTAAGTAGAGAAAACAACTCAGGAAACATGGATTGATAGGAGTTTCTCGCAGTACATGTCATATCAATGCACTATCCTTTTCTCATTACCTGAAGGAAAGAGGGAAACTCTGAAATTTCATATACTCCTTTTAGCCACATTCTACACACTTTCCCTAAGAGAGTGTCTTGTCACACCCTCATTCTCTAGGGCACCACCTAACATGAGAATGATCCCTCCATGGGCACAAATGAGCCCCTCAAGGCCTTATATAGAGGAGGTGGGCTGTTCTATGATTGGTGGAGCTCCCTTGAACTAGAGGAGTGTGGAAGATTCTAGAAGATCTTAGATAAGTCCACACATGTGTGGAAGAAGTATGAAATGTGGGAAAGTGATCTAGAGAGTTCCAGATATCTTTTGTTTATGTAAATAGTAGAGTAGTGTAGAACATTCTTGAATTGTAAGGAACCATCCAAGGTTCCAGAGTGTTCCATGGGAGCTTATAAATAGGTGAGGATCTCATTTGGTTGGCCAAGGCACCCAACCAACCAAGAATTGAGAGCATTCCAATCATTATAAGAGCTTCTGCCATCAATAAGAGTTCTTTCCTTTCTAATCGTTCTCTTATGTTCTCTTAGCATCCAAGTCGTGGGTAAGCTTAGTGTAATCATAAATAATTGAAGGGAAAAATTGTATCTTTCATTGATCACAAACCACCTATTTATATACAAGACAATCCCAACCCAAATAGGAAATAATATGAAGTTTCCTAACCCTACATGAATGCAAGTTTCCTTATTCCAACTGGGGCTTAATTCTCGTTAAAGATTATAACATTCCCTTTCAAGTCGGAAAGATGTGATGTTGATCATGCCCAACTTGTTACAAAGATAATCCAACCCGATCCCACTCAAAAGTTTTGTGAAAATTTCCGACTGCTCTCCGCTTTACGATTCAGAGATTAACCCCAACTAGATCTTCTCACGGAAAAAATGACAATCATCTCAATGTGTTTGGTCCGTTCATGAAATATTGGGTTAGAGGCTATATGCATGGCAGCTTGGTTATCACACCAAAGCTTTGCTGGTACTGAAGTTTCCATGCCCACTTCCATCAATAACTGACGTATCCACATGATCTCCCATATAGACTATGCCATAGCTGTATACTTTGACTCCGCACTTGACCGCAAGACAACACTTTGCTTCTTACTCTTCCATGAGATCAGATTTCCTCAAAAAAAGATACAATATCTGATGCGGATCTCCCATCTGTAGATCATGCCCAATCTACTTCAGAAAAGCATTCAATTCTGCTATGCCCATGCTTCTTATACAATATTTCACGTCCAGGAGCTTCTTTCAACAGCATAGATATGCTCACACCGCCCAATGACTGACAGGGAGATGACATGGAGTACTGACTAACACACTTACTCGACAATCAATATTTTGTAGCTGAGTTAAATGCAAATAATTCACTTCCCAACCGCTTTTTATCTCTCAGGGTCTTCAAATAGCTCTCCTTCCTTAGTGATCTACACATTAGGAGTCATAGGAGTACTACATGGTTTGACACCCAACTTCCCTGTCTTAGATAACAAATTGAGCACATATTTCTGTTGAGATAACAGAATTCCCTACTTACTTCTCATGACTTCAACACCCAAGAAATACTTCAACATTCCTAAACCAAGTGCCGCACGGGAGCTTAGTGGGAAGACCAAGTCCGTGACACTCTGCTCAAGTTAGAGCTCCTTACCAAGTCAAAACACCATCCACTGCCCTCTTCCCATGATAGCTTAATGATCCTCCCTCTCAATGAAAAAATTGCATGGCTATTTCCGCAAGTTTCAACTTTTCTTTTTTCAATTCTTTTTTGCTTATTTATCCTTAATTTTAAAGATATTAAATTTTCAAAGCCCTAAACTCCCCTTCTTCTTATGATGGCATGATACATTCCGATAAGTCAAATGAAACTTTTTCTTCCTCAAAACCAACACAAAGTAACTCACATTGAAATTTCTCCCGCCAAATACAAACCAAATCTAATTTAGATGTAAAGTATATTGGATTGTTATACATTGTGAGTCCATATTCTAACACCTCAAGTTTTAGGAAAAGCTGGTAACTTATCATGGTATCGAGTTAGTCTTAACTTGATGTCTCTAGTCGTAGTCTTTCTACCATTTTGTTCCATCGCTTATTTGTAATTCATAATTACTACTCGTATTTATTTTTAATCTATAATTGCTACTTCCCTACTGGTAAGATTGAACTCTTAGGCATCATCAAATGCAAACTTCTTTGCTTGGGGTGCCATGTACAAGAAGGGTTTAACTTGAAATCAGTTATAGAGGAGGTGGTGATATATAGAAAATGGGTTTCCTTTGCCAAGGCTAAGAAGAATCCATGGACCACATTCTTTATCACTCTATGAAGACAAGGATTTTATGGTAGTTTCCATTTTCCCTTTTTGTTGGGTGATAGGTACTTTCCTCTTTAGTTAGAGAGACTTTCTTAGGTTGCAGTCTCTTTTGTGAGTAAAAACCTTAAAAAGGCATGGCTATAAACTTCCTTAAGGTGATATCTTGACATTTAGGAAGGAAAGGAACAAAAGAATATTGAAAAGAAGGAGCTTTCTAACAAGAGGCTAAGACACTCTTTTGCTTGTAATCTTTGGTATTGGATTAAGCTTTTTATGAATGATAGTTCTTATCTTTGTTGATTGTTTAAGTTCTTTTGGAGCACGAGCTTTTTTTTTTTTTTTTTTTGTAGCCCCTCTTTTTCTTGCTGAGCCTTAGGTGGCTCTTGTACACTAACTATGTATGTTGGAGCACTCCTTGGTGTTTCAATCTTTATATATTCATATACTTTTCCTTTTCTATTATAAATATGCATATATATAAAAGTGATCCATTAATGCTACTTCAGCTGTGCAATAGAAGGCCCTTGACGCTGGATGCAAAATCTTCCAAAGTCTAGTAGTATAATTTTCCCTTTATGTTACCTTTCATTCTTCCTCTTGAACTCAATCCTAGTTTTGTCAAATTTAATGCCAGATGATGATGAAAGTTGCAGTTACTAAGTGCTTTTATGGGTCAAAGAAGGTGGAAAGAATCATCATCTTCATCCAAGTTTCTACTCAATTGCTTATTTCACTTTCTAGGTATCATAGGCTGGAAAATCTTAAAAGGGATCTCCTTTGATCTAGAGCAGGGAATCAAAGAATGTTCATTTGATCAATTCTATCATTTGTGCCTAACAAAGATCTAGGGGCCTTACAAATTTTGCACTAAATGATAAATGGCTTGGAGGTTTCCAAGGGATCAAGTTTTCTTTGTTGCCTTTTGATTAAGAGCAAGTATGATGTTTGGGGAAATGATTGGGATCCTAGGATAGAAACTAGAGTAAGATATTTGTCCTTGAACTTTTTTACCTTTCCTCTTGCCTCCTTGCTATCGGTTCGTTATGGGCAATGCCTTTGGTTTTCGGTTTTCGGTTTTCTGAGGGTTTGTGGGGGTGGGTAGGGAGTTGTGCGTCCTTTTAGTGTTTGTTCTCTCAAAAGCATTATTAGATCTTATAGTTTACCTATCAAAAAAGCACAGATCTGGTGAAGGTGTTTATTATTATTCATAGTCTAGTAGACAGCATACATGGCTTTAATATTTTATGCTTGTGCTCTAGATATGTTAGAAGCAAAAAGAGAGAACTCTACTCTCTAGCGGCATTTAATTAACCTTGAAGCCCCAATTTTGTTTATTTGGATACTGTCCATATTTTGAATTGTCTTTTACAGCTGTTTTTTTTTATTCACAATTTAGTTTTGTTTAAGCATGATTTATAGAATTTGGGAATATTGAGAATTATGGTACAGCTTTTAAGTGATTTATTTACATTTTAATTTCCTTTGATTAATTTGTTTATAGGCATACCCTCAAGAAAAAGTCGGTGTGTTTGTAAGGCGAGGAAAAGGTGGACCTCTTTCCGTGGTTAATACACTGAGTTGGATCCAACACTCATAGTAAATCAATCAGGAAACTGGACGGCTTCGCTTTTGTTGCAGGTAATGTACAGGTTGTCTCCTTGCCTGATCTAATATTGCTATCTATTTCAAATATAACTTCATGCTTGATGATTTAAATTTTGCTCGTGCTTTCTGCCTTAATTACTTGTGAACAACATTGTTAATGGTTGCTGCCAGAATTCTGAGAAGCAAAGTTCAATCTTGTACATTCATACCATATATGTGTGTAAGGTGAAGACCAGGATCAAGTGGCCTCGGGGTAAAGGGAACTGCGAAATTATTCTTTCAAAGGATACATGCAAGATTGAAGAAATACATACAGAATTATGGGGAAAAAGGTTCTTGCTAAAAAAAGGATAAAGGGAAACTATATGTAAAACTTACATGAATGGCTGTTTCTAAAGCTGTGAACATGGCAAGCCATGAAGCTAGGGTCATATGAATGTTTATTTACCTAATATGTTGGAACCTAGTGACATTCAATTTACTTAATACAAATACCAAAGTAATACAGACTCATTTTCTAGTTATATTTAGTTTTTGGTAGGCATATCTGGTCATATTTTATTGAGCTTAACTTCTATTTTTACCAAGATCCTGCTTCTACCAATACTCATAAGGTTTATACTTGATTTCATATTTGAGTTTGCCTTTCAATTTTTGGTGTTCTTCAATATTCATAATAGGATTTAGGGTGATTTGATTATATGCTTTGTATTCGTCTCAATTGAATTCTTGTCACTTTCTGCTTTTCAGGTGTGCTTACATATGTTTACTCTGGATTTTCTAAACCAAGTGGCAAATGGCCTTGAGAAAGACAGCATGTCAGTGATTTTACCACCCTTCTCGTTCCATGCTTTTATCTAGAATTTACCTAAAATTTGTTTTTATTTATATAGTTCCTATGCAGTTTTTTTCTCCCTGCTTATGTTCAGAGTACTGTGAAGCTTCACGATATCTATATAAATCCAAATCCTACAACCTCGACCTTTATATGGGCCGTCATTTAACACAGACGTAGCTCTATTGATGTGTCTTGGGTTCGAACTCCTTCTGCAAATTTGAATATTTGATCCTCATTTGTCGATTTAAAAGTACATAATGACTTCGACTTCATTACTAATGAGATGGGTTGTATACTGAGTGAGGGTGTGAATTTATGATATTCATATTAAATCCACATTCTACAACTTGAGCTTTTGTGAGAATTGATTGTTTAACATTAATCTTTTAATAACAAATATCTCTAGCAGTATATTTTAACACCAAACAATTTACTGTTTCATCATAAAACTGTTTGGGGTTGAAAGGATATAAATAGAACTGTTCACAAATTCATAATTATGATAATGCTAGTTTCGTTGAAGGAGGTTCTAGTACCAAAAATAAATAAGAACTGTTCTAATGGGCATTATAATTCCATCATTGTTCAAGAATAGCCAACTACACCAGACATTTATTTTCTAAGGTGGCGTTTTTAAAGTTCATACGGTTTTATGCATCTCTTCCAGCTGAGTGATCAGCAAGACAGCAACTGTAATTGTGTAGTGAGAGAGTTGTAGTTTAATCTGTTCTACCATGGTTGAACGAGGGACAGAAGCACGGGTTTCCTTCTCTAGCTGATATCGATAAGTTGTTCTGTCCTGTGTGATCCTTGCAAATCTCTCTAGTGCTAGTTTTGAGTTGGGATTTCATCTGAAGATCCATCAAGGCACCCAGTGGGTCATCAATGTTGATCAGCTGGGTAAGGATCCCCTAGATAATGTAGAGGAAGAACCAAAATCAGCAGTAGCTTGCCAATCTCTAAAATATGTTTGGCATTTTTGTAAATTTAGCTGTTGATGCTCTCTCATTGGAGTTCTTTTTTTTTTTTTTTTGATTACTGTCGATGTCTGGACTAACTTACGCGCACCTCGACTAATCTCAATGAGGGGACTCGAACTAATGACCATTAAACTTGGCGTTTTTTTTTAAGTCTTAGACCAATTGAGGTACCCCTCAATTGGAGATTTAAATATCGACATTTACAACACTGCATACAATGTGTATGCATTGCATCTCCCTATATGGTATGGATATGGTGCAAATAGAATCACCCAATTTTCAATCTGTATCTCTGGAGACAATTTTGTGTAGTTGCATGATTTTTCTTTCATCTGTCATTACTTCAATTACTAAACCAAATTTTGCATTATAATCTACAATCTGATTGTGAGTGCAGTTACCATCTGCAGAGAAGAAATCCTTCAATCCATGGATACACAATGGGATTAAAACTAGAGCAGTTCATATTTGATGCATTTCCATATGCCCCTTCAACTGCACTTTATGAGGTGGCTTTTCTCTCTCACTTTGACCCACCAACTTAGAGCCTGTTTTTGAGAAGAAATTTTTTTGAAAACACACCATTTTGGTGTTCTTTGAAAACTGTTTTTGTTATCTTGATTAAGTGTTTTCTATGTTCTCTATGTTTTTTAGAACAGTAAAAAATGGAGAACCAAATGTGTTCTTTTTGTTTTTGAGAACAGTTTTCAAAAACATGTACCAAACAGGTCCTTATTTTCCCATCTCACTTGAAAATTTATCTGTTCCAATATTCAGATATTGCGTGAAGAAGAGTTTGCTCCAGTAAAGAACGCCAATGGGTCAAACTTTGACACTCCAGATAGTGCTAGACTGCTTGTTCTCAGACTCCATACTCGTTGGGTGGTGGCTGCAGGAGGGTTTTTGACGCATTCAGTGCCCTTATATGCAACTGGTAATTTCATGCTTTTTTTTTTTTTTGGGTACATTCTCATCCTAGCTTCCTAAGATGAGTGAAATTTATACAGCCAAAGAGGGAGATAATAAACTAAATGATAATCTTAATAGTAATAGTGGTAAGAATAGAAGCTAGGGTTTCAAAATCCAGACAAGCAATTGATCCATACAGGAGGAGGCTTAGTGAAAATCTCGATATATCCTGGAGTCTGCAACCTAACCGACACAACACAATAAGTGTTGCGTGTGCACCCAAAGTTTCACAATGTCCCACATCGATTAGGAAATGAATAAGAAGACTTATGAGTATATAAGCTTGGACAAGGACAACATTCAATTGGTATGAGGTGTTTTAGGGGAAAAGCCCAAAAACAAAACCATGAAGGGCTTAGTGTCACGAACTCACACTCTAAACCCTAACATCCTATGGGAAGGATCCCTCAATGGGCACAAGAGAGCCCCTCAAGCCTATATATAAAGAGATAATGTTTTAGACACTTGTGGAGACTTTTTTGACCAGAGCTATGTGGAATGTTCTAGAAGACCATGGAGAAGTCTACACAATTGTAGAAGATGTTGGAAGTGCCCACACATGAGTAGAAGAGTGTGGAAGAATGTTGAAGCATATGGAAGACCATGGAATGTATATAGTTTAGAATCTTCCATGGTGGTCTCAGAATACATGTACATGGTGTAAGACTCTGTGAATTTCTAGGTTAGTAGAAAACCTTCATAGGTTCTACACACTTCCATTCATTTGTATATAAGGAGGTGGTGGCCTCATTTGCAAACCACCAACTTGAGAACCAAGTTGAGAGCTTCCAAAGCATTGTAAAGAGCCTTCTTCTATAAAGAGTTTTCTTCCGTCGTTTCTCTCAAGCCTCTTCGTCTGCTCAGGTAGTTTGAGCTCTGCAGTTAGCTGCCAGCCGCAGCTTCATTGACTTAGCAACATCCGAGGACGAGTCGGTTTGGGCTTTACGGGAGCTTAGCAGGGAAACTAAGTCCGTGACATTAGGCCTAAAGTGGACAATATCATATGTGAGAGGATTGTATTAGGAAGAAAGATAGAAAGCAAAGGATAGGATGAGCCACAAATTATATAGTCATGAAATAGAGAAGGTTAATGGGGAAATCATATAAAAATGTTCCAATTTTTCATGATTCTCATGTATATTCTATTTTATTGTTTTGACAGGTGTGGAGATATCACCACTCTGCTCCTACGCTGGGGAAAACCTAGAAGCCATCTGCCGAGGAAGAACGTTTCACGCTCCTTGTGAAATCTCATTCTAGTAGTAAGCTCTTCTTCTCCTGTGGCGTTTGTTGATTTCATTTTATTTAAAACTGAAGATGAAGATGGGAAAAGGATGAGAGCCCATCGGTTGTGTAGCTTAGTGGGTGGTTAAGTAATTTCTTTGTCAAAGGGGGTGGGGGTGAATTCAGAAGGTTCTGGAATAATGTTGAGCCATGATCGTGGATTGATGATGTAATGTAGGCAATTTATATACACACTCCAGTTTCTCTTTTTCTTTATATTCAAATAATTGTGCCACACATCTCATTTTCTTCCCTAGTATGACACCATTCAAGCCTCTGTTCAACTACCTGGCCTGCTATTTTTTTTTCTTTCTTAGGTGGACCCGTTTACTAATGCTTAGAAAAACGATTTTCTCAATGTTTGGTTATACAGTGAAAAATATAAAAGTAACATTAAATATAATCAAAATTTTTTACATCTTTACATTTCTTAGTCTTTATTATAATAAAGAGAAACAAATAAAATGAGTTTAAATAAACATATAGAATTAATTTATTAAGTTTAAACTTATTTTTTATTTTACTTATAATTTTCTTTCTTTCTTTCTGTTTTTCTTTCTTCTTATTTAATATTTTTCGGGTTTCAAATAAGTTTTTATTTTGTTCCCTTAGTATTTTTCGGGGTTTCAAGCCTTGCCTTGATGTTTTTCTTGCTTGGATGAAGCCAGGAGCCTTGCCTTAATGTTTTGCCTGCTTGGATTTAGCTATGAGCCTATGAAGCCTAAAAGCAGGGCTCAAAACGAAAACGTTTGGTTTCCCGTAAGTTTTAAAGAAGAAAAAAAAAAAACAGAAAAAGAAAAAGTCAACTATTTTTTCCACTTCTCGGCTGATTGCTCCAGAAAAAAAGAAAAATTGCAGGGAAACAAAACTGAATTTGTGAAACGTACTTTTTTTTCCTCTTTCTCAAAACCATTTTTTTAGTATATGTTCGTGGGTGTGTATATAAATAAGAAAAAGAGGTAAATTTGAGAAATATAAATTAATAAACGTAATGAATATACTTTTTTTTTTTTTTTTTTGGTATTTGTCACTTGTCAGTGAAGGATCAGAATATTCAGATTAAGGTCTTTATGTTTTAGCCGAATGAAAGGAAATCAAGGTGACAATAGGATCCCAAATTACGTCATTATTGCAAATCTAGACATGATCAATAAATAATTCAAATCAGAAACACACCCAATCTCCAAAACTCCAAAACTCCAAATTCAATACTCTCTGCTTTATAAATTATAACAAACCCTTGAAGATAACGCTCGAATCTGGTAAGGACCCTAGCAATGGCAATAAGGCTGATGTCAAAATGAGTCAAATTCCCATCAGAAATGAAATACAAAAAATAATTTTAAATTTATTGTTATAAAAATATTATGCATATACATAAAACATAAGAGTTACCAAAATATTTTGTATATCTTTTATTGTCATTTATAACATCATACAAAAAGAAATGTAATAACTAAAAACACTTCAAATTTGTTTCAGAAAACAATCCTAGAACAAATTCTCAAATTCCTTTCAGTCAGCAGTTGATCAAATGTATATTTAAAAAAAAGTTAGGAAACTATGAAAAGAATTCCAAAGGAAATTGTTTTAACATTGATTTTGATATTTGAGGGGTTCGCAGAACTTTTTGAGGAGTGTTCTATGAAACAATTAGAAATAAGAGTCCTGACTAGAAACTTCAGCACAACTGAATGGTCATAATAATTTTAGAAAACTGTTTTCCATGTTTAATTTCTCAACCATATAGACCAAAAAAACTACAATATTTGACTTTTCTCATACATCATAAAGTTTGAGAAAATAATTAGTCATACTTAAATTCTTAAATAGAATATTATTTCAAAAACTAATATTCAACAACTATTTTAAAACCATTTCCATGTATGTTTAGTAGTGTTTCTATTCAAAATATTTTTAATCCAAGTGTTTCAGGAAAATCAGCAACAAATGTTTCTCTAAAAAACAAACCTATAACTGATTTTTCAACACTAAATAAATTCTTCATGCTTTTAAAAGTGCTCCATAAATTTTATTAAATAACTTATTTTTTCAAAAACAATTTCAAACAATGAATTTTACCACACAAACTCTGAGGAACTTGTTTGATAACATTTTAAAGAACAATTCTTAAAAGTAATTTTTTAGAACAGATTTAGAAAGTGATTTTAATGTTTTTAGAACACAAATAAAGGATGAATACATGAAATATTTTTAAAAATAATTTTTTACATGTAGTGTTTTATTTTTAATCATTTTACATGTTTCTAGGATTTATTCTTTAAACAAACCTCAAAAAAACAAATAAAAACAATTGAAGACAACTAAAAACAACTCAAGAATGTTCTCTAAAATCTTCTTTCTTAAAAACAAAATGGGGAGACAATTTATGATAACCAATCCTGTTTTCCTTTCTTTTGTAAAGATATCAAAAAATTGCTCTAAAGAATAGAATCTTTCTTCAAACTAGAAATAGATTTAAAGTTAAATAAATTATTTTGACTTATTCCTTCAAACTCATTCCACTACTTTCATTTTTGTATAAAGATTAAATAATTTAACAAATATATAAGTTTTTTATTTAATTACAATTATATTTGATTGTATATTGTATTTTCTATGGTAAACTAAACATATGAACATTTTTTTTTTATATTTTATTTCCTTTGTACTTATTATGATTGAAACATAGCTTTAAAAGGTAATCTATAGTGAATAAGAACTTTATGAGGACTATGAAAATTAAAGGTTATCTTAAGCCTGATGGGAAACTACTCCTACACTAAATGACATGAAATCAATCATCAGTTTGGAACCCGGAAAGTACTAGGGAAAGGAAAAAAAATGCTGAGAAAAATGATTTTTTCATGTTTAGTTCTATGATGGAAAATATAAAAGAAAATCAAATATAATCAAAATTTTACATATTTTTAAATTTCTTAATCCATATATAATAGAGAAAAAAAAGAAAATGAGTTTGAATAAAACATATAGAATTAATTCATTAAGTTTAAACCTATTTTTTATTTTCTTCCAAATTCTCTTTCCTTCCACTTTACCTCATTATTTTCTTTCCTTAGTATTTTCTGGGTTCTAAACAGAGCCTAAGTTTCTTAACAGTATAACCAATGAAGAACAAGGGGGTGAAAGTGTACTCACAGTAGACACAAGGATTAGCCCATGGAAGGTTTTGGAAGTAAAACCTTCTTTCCCCAGAAAACAAATCCTCCATGAATGTTCAGCAATAAGGCGATACCCCGAGCAGCGTTTCCAGGCCAGCCAACTGATGCCGAAGGAAACTGTAAACTGATTCAGTTGTCGTTGCAGCTATTCGCACAACAACTCCTATTCCCTGCGGACACAGCCATGAAATATACTATGATCATCATCCACATTCCACCCGAAATGTTTCAAACATTAGCTCTTGATATCCACCAAGAAAATGTGCGAAACAGCAAAGTTTACATTGAAATTTGATAAATGCATTATTTTTTAGATTTAATGGTTATAGATTCGATAAAAAATACCTTAGGTCCAAAAGGACTGCAAGAAGCAATAAAAGTAGGTTTTGTCAAGCCAGAACTTCTGTGGCGTTTCATGCCAGCAGAAGGAGCACGTAATTTCTCAGACATCATCCTCTTAACATCTTCTTGAACTTGGTTCTGGACATGTTTCAACCTTGGCCTACGTCCAGGCGGCCACTGACAGTGAGTTATTTATCCAAGTTGAAGAAATATATAAAGTGCAGAATCATTTTTACAAGATGGGTAAGGTGGGAACAGGTTAAAATCAAATCCATGATGAAGAACCAACCCTAGGAGTACGAGCATTGCGATTACTTGGTAATCCTTCATGCGTTCAGCAACAGAAGAAATGCTTCCTTGCTCCAGCAATACCTGTGTTAGGAAGTAAAACCATTTCACTTGAAGGGATGCAAATGCGGTATAATGTCCACATGAACAAAGCCCAAACTTGCATTTCCTTTTGTGAAAACGACGAATAAAGTATCTTCATACAGAAATCAGAAAATGAAACTTCCAAATCTGAAAGAATGGTGTCATGAGATATAAACAGACTGTTAGGGTGACTAATGGGAGCTGAAGACTCCAAAAGACATACAATTGAGATGACCAGTAATTATGAAGAAAAGATCCGTATTGAGTGAATTATGAAGATATGGAGTTCATAACCAGTAATTCTGCAACCTACAAGTCAAAAATTGAGATGACATTCTGTTTTCTTCTTGTTAAAACAGAATGACAATTTAGCACTAGTCTAGCATTTTACGGGATCATATTTGGATGTGTTGACAATCAATAGACACGGTCTATACTGAAGGTGATCATAATTTCAGTAGTAATTTTCCATTAAAACAGATCACACTTGAAAATGATTGATGAGGAACTTCCGAATTGCTGTCATGTAGCCCTTTCACTGGCCAAGCTGTATATCAAGAGGAATTAAAAAGGCATTAGAGACAATAATATTACCGTATCAAGAAACAACGGCTGATCATCTAAAAAAACGTGGTTGGAGCTCATGTAAAGAGCAAAATCCCATTTTTCTCCGGTTGCATGGCGCCCACTGGTAATCCAATCAACAATAACCAGACATGAATCAGATAACACTCTAAAGACCTGCTTTTGACAGTATCTTGCAGTTGAAAAACATGTCACTGGATCTGGAATGACAGCCAATAGGGCATTGCTCCCAATTCTTGCCTACTGCATGGCATCAATTAGCCGCTGTTACTACCAATAAATATTTGTTCATAAATATTTTTTAGCTATTTGGTCTGGAAAGACTGTTACCTCCAAGACTTGTTCTGAGCATTTTGATCCTACAGCTTTGTATACCTACACTAAAAATGAATTTAGAGAAATAAGAGCCCAATTTCTACATCCAGAATTAATAGCCCATATGGTCATTATTGAGAGAATGCAGAGAAGGAAACAACAAATTTGTCCATTTCAAATTTCCTTTATTTGGACCCTAAACATAAACAGCTCCACTCACAAACCCTAACAGAAAAATTCCTTTTTCTTTTCTTTTCCTGAGTTTTCTCACCCACTCAACCAATAATTCAAATGCAATCAATAACTATTAACCCAAAAAAGAAAAGAACACCTTAGTGGAAGCTTGGGTTGTCAAGACTACGGTACAATCATCTCCAATGGTAAATCCACATGAAATGGAATCTCCCTGCAATCAATATGATATCAGCTAAAGAAATATTAGCCAAAATTACATTTCATCAACACATGAAATGAGAAATGGCGACATACGGAGACGATACCACCATAGGTGAGGCTAAAATCCAAACAGCATCTGTTGTAGAGGAACCCACCTACCCATAAATCGAAACCAATGATTGAGGATGATCAATAAGGGAAGATTGAGATTGGAGATGAATTGAGATTTAACCTTCTGGGTATGATGAATTTTAGGGATACTTTGAGAAGCATCTTTGTCACCGTTGACCTG